>LR990160.1:8760000-10010000 GCA_905147325.1 Notodonta dromedarius | reverse complement strand
ACAGCTTTGTAATCACGCGAGTTATCGTCTTGTTCATCTTAGATTTATAAACAAATTCTATTTTAGCACCTTCGAACATGACGACGAAGGAAACTTTAACGTTTTCTCCGTTTTCGCTCAATCGTAATGAGGAAAACGCGATGCAACAACAGCAAGTAGTATTTTAAAACAATGGGTAAGTACCTTACAATGGACTGGGGGCAATCCCAGTGACACCCAGACAAGGAAATATAACAAAACTACCATTTCCGAACCCGCAATCACCCGGTGCAGTGAGCCGAGCCGCCATCGCTCGAACCACTACTCCAAGCGATCGTCTAAATATTATGCACAATAAATTCAAATATAATAAATAATAAAAGTTATCGCTAAGAGTATGGTGCCAGTGTAAGTAATATACGCAAGCAGATATGGGTGTAAACCTCGCTGAGGCGTTGCGACTACACAAGCAGCGCTGAGGAAATCGCTTCGTTTATTACGATTTAAGTCCCACCTTTGACCACATCGGTGTTGTCGATTTTCTGTGTGACGGACACGAACTTGGGTCCGATGTGGACGCGCGACGACTTGGTGACGTTAAAGTAGAATATGGAGGGTGATGCGGAGCGCGCGGCGTCCTCGAGGATGGGCGGGGGCATCACCGCCACCTCGGACACCACCCTCGACTTGCCCATCGGCACCTCAACAACACCTTTCAGATCACACCGGGATTCGCACTCGACCATAACAACGACGAAAATGCAAAGTCCGTGGCGGTGACACAATCAAACTGCCGCGATAATTCCTCGTGGGCTCACTCCGTCGGCTAATCCACAACTAACTTCGCGTCCCATCATGCCTAGAACACCGCTTGATAAATATTTTGCAATCAGATTATTCGCACGTTTATCTGGCCTCTCTTTGTCACTGAATATTTTGGAAATCCTATCACTGTTTTTTAATTTAGGACCGTTAATCGTTAATCCTTAAGTGATTCTTGAGGTGATTTTAATTTGCAGATTTCCATGAAAAATAAAATTAATAAGAATCTTACCACAGAATTCGAGAATACAAAGTTTGTGTATGGTCAGTTTATGTTGTTGGGAAATGAAAATTTTGATCTTTTGATTTTGAGCTCTTTAGATGATATATAAAAGTTATTTTAGAACTAACTACCTATAGGTAGTTTTCAGCTCTCAGCTCATTTTCTGCTCTACCATTAATGTATAGGTTCCAATAGAGTCGCTAATTGGTAGAGTAAATTATTATTTATTAGCCCGCACAAGGAATAACATCTAAATAATTCCAAAAATAATTGCGACGCGGGAGCGGAGGAAACGCATTGTGATTGCGTGTATCGAAATTAATAAACGAATTGTCATTGGTTGATCGTAAATCGTATATACCTTATTAGGCGTATTCGTTTCGGAATCTTTTGTCCAGGTCAGCAGTTAGAAATAAACCCAAAATAAGTAGGTATATTTTTGTGGTGGAACATCACCATCTCGACCATTTACGAAGGCGCGATGCATTATATCGTTAACAACTGATTGGATTCCGAAGTCTAACGGCCCGATTTGACATAATGCTTTCCTGAAGTCTATACTTATGAACACATTTATCACGAAAAATATTGTTTTTTTGCAATGCGAATGACACGATAATAAGCTTATCTGGAAACATGAGCCAGTTTTAGAATCATAATGAATATCTACTTTATCGATGCAGATAGCGTTTCTTCAAAAACACGGAACATTCTACGTGCAGGAACTTTTTTAAGATTTCTTAATAAGAAAGGCTATCATTGGTTCATTTATTTGGTTCACTGATCGAAGAAATTAAGTAGGAAATTCATTAGGTACAGTCAGCGCTCACAAGTGCAATAGCACGTCAAATTTTGTATTGCTGTGAACAAACGGAACAGATAATGGACTTTTGAACGCCACTGTACCTATCAACCATGCCGCGTTATTAGGGAACTACCATACCTACGTACTTCATAATATCGATTGCACCTGTCTATCTATTGTTATATCAGCAATTGTAAAATAAATCTAGGTTACATTGTTTTCTCAGTATTGTTTTTAATCATGTTCGGATTAAATAAGTATCTACAATTTGATATAATAGAAGCGAAATGTAATTTTTCTAACGTAAATGACGATACTTATTCGTTATTTACGTTAGAAAAATTGAATTTGAAAAAAGTAATAAAAAAATAATAAATTTAATATTTAAATCTGGAATTATCTTTCCTCCAAAGTACTCGTATAGTAATGGGTAACAAAACCGAGAAAATAATAGGGGTTTATTATTCGACGTTACATGAGGTCGGGGGATCTCTGAAATATTTCCTACCGGAAAATATACAACACCGGACAAGTGCAAGTTAGAACATGCACAATGAAGAATTCCGGACCCATTTCAATAGCGAAGATTTATCGAATCTATAACCAAAGTAGTGAAACATAAGAAACAAAGTAGCATTTGCGGTTGATTTTTGAATTTATGCAGATACGACGGGGCATTAACTTAACTTTAATTGGTCGGCTGTAGCTCGTGATTTAGTGAGCCCATTTCTCCTGTTATAATTTTAATTGCAATGTCGTGTCATGTGCTAGTATCCAATTTTTTCTGGATTTTCTGCACAGTGTTTTAAGTTTTGACAGTAAGATCTACCTAAAGCCACGTTTTCAGGTTAAACAAATTCAGGCCCCAACAAAAGCTGTTTTCCCTCATTTCACACACTTAGGGATGGAATTTTATAAAACGCTGAAAAATATATTTTTTATTTGTAATGAGAGTAACCTTAATACTAATTTTTACGGCTCTAAGTTCATATTTTTTTTTACCCATACAAACTTTCACCCTCTATTTTATACACCTAGGGGTGGAATTTTAAAAAATCTTTCCTTAGTGGATATTTACCCTCTATTATTAAAATTTCATAATCTTGGTAATCAATTTGCAAAAAGTATCAAAATATGCGACATAAATGGCCGTATCTTTTCATTGCGTTGTCTTAGAAGCGTCATTTTCATTTTACACCAACAAGGGACCATAGCGTTTGATATTTGATATTAATTTCAACTTGCTATCTTTATCCGTTTCTGAGAAAAAGGGTCTTTACAGACAGACATACAGACAGACGGACAACAAAGTGAACCTATAAGGGTTCAGTATTATCCTTTTAAGGTCCGAAAAAAGGTGCTACATTGTTTTATTTTTTTTACAGTTCGTTATACCTATCAGTAGGCACTGAATTTAGTTATACTGTGTCATAGGTGTACCGTAGTGCTACAGGCTATGTATCCGGGTACGACATACCTATAAGTAATGAAGAATGCCGATCTCAGTCTGGCACAAAATGCCGAACGCGAAACTCGCACGGAATAGCCGAGGATGTGTTTTCTATATATTGTTGCGACCTAGAAACTATTTGGTCAAATATCTCGAAGGATCCTTATTTTATCAGCTTGATACAAAAACGCATTGTTATTCTAGAATATCAAGATGTACTCCATCGATTAGTTACGAAGGATCTCTAAAAATTGAATATTCGAGACTGTAGGTATGTAGGTATAAAGTGAATGCGTTATCGGCGCGGCGACGGCTGCGAATACCTACTCGCGTACGAATACAAAGGGAAGCCGACAATGGGTCTCGGGATCGTTCGATTGTGATTATTATTACCTACATACTAGTGATGTAACGAATATTCGCATTCGCATTCGCATTCGCGAATATTCGCATATTTTTTGACATTCGCATTCGCATTCGCATTCGCAAGAATGTATGCGAATGTTTGGCGAATGTTTTTGAAAAACAAAAAGGAAATTACCTATAGACGATAGTGGAATGATAACAATTAGTAAGAATTATATATTATTTAAACAAACTTCCTCATAGGTTGGTCCTTATTGCACCGCTTTTAGGTTCATAAAGCAGCATATTAAGCACTATGGACTTAACATTTTTTAAATCTTAGTAAAGAGTTATCCTAAAAATAGTAAACATTTAAAACAATAAATAAACGATGTTTATTAAAATATTATACATAAATACATTAACTATTTAAATAAATTGCTTTCACATTCAATTTCATTGTAAATAAAACATATTATGATAAACATTCGATTTATTATATTTCAAATAATATTATAATTGTCACCGGCTTTGCCAGACCCATAAATAAATATAACCAGCCAAATGCATGTCGGACTATGCATACTCTAGAGTTCCGTAGATATCCTGCGCGACCATAAAAGTGCCACTTTTGGATACTACGGAACTCAGAAAATAAAAGTGATGTTTTTTTTATTGATATGAAACATCGAATACGGTGGCTCACGTAACCTTTTAATTTCTGCGAAATTAATTAACTATTAGTCACCTTTTTAAATAAAATAGTAAGAAATTCTGTTACTAAATTTATCATAGACATCTTCAGCAAAAGTGACAAACTTTTATTTTCTTTTTGGACTGATGAAAATTTTTATAAGGATTTTTAATTCAAATAATTAAGTTGTGATTAGACTGGGTGCACAATCAGTGGTGCGTGGTTTGAGACTTAATTTAGTTTTTATTTTAATTACTTATATTGATTTTGAATATTAGTAAATAACTATTTATTTCCTATAATAAACCATTTATAATGTGGTTCTAATTTAAAGATTGAATCTTGCTACTTAAGTAAAAAAGGCCACAATGAAGCTCAATATTTCGTAAACGGAAATTAATATTGAAAAACTGTCAAAGAAACCTTCAAATAATTTAAAAATACTACTGAACAATACCTCAATCGAGGAGGTGGGGGGTAGGGTGGGGTGAGAGGGTTTTACTCCCCTTTGGAGGGTTACGGGAGGTACAATTGAATAACTTTACTTTTTTGCTTAGTTTTTTAGCGGTACATAAACTCAATTTTTTGGCTAGTTGGCAGTATTTTAGCGCTAATAGTCTCTGTATAAAATTACTGTGATTGCAGACGGACGTGCCGAAACTATAAGGGTTCCGGCAATTCTCTAGGTCTTAAAAAAAATCGTGAATTGTGATTTTTTTTCAATTAAGATTGTATTATTCTAAATATTTTCTATTCGCAAGTAAGTTGTAAAATGTCCTATGAAATGCTTGAGCATTGTTAATTACACACCTTGGGTCCATCACAGCACAGCCCTCGTGTTTTTCTCTGGCTACAAACCAGCCTCGATCGTAACATAGCTCACTTGCACATAATGCACTTATTTATTTATATTTTAATAAAAAAAATTTAGCTGTCTTGAGGTAGGCAATTAAATTATAAATAGGATCTTTCTCTATTGTTCTTGTTACTCTAAATAAAACATTAACTCAATAAAATTTGAATATAAAATAATTTTGTTTAATGAAATAATACTAAACCACCCTCAAATCAAAACAAATCTCTTCGAATTAACTTTATGTGACTAACTTCGTTCTTTCAACCTCTATGGGTTCGGCTATGTTCGGCCGACACGAAGTTTCAATCCAGTCAAAAATTTTGCGGGCTCTTCATTAACCTCCGAGAAATAGGTATGTTATAAGTTTAACATGTGTATTTGTGTGTCTGTCTGTGGCATCGTAGGGCCCAAAGAAATGATCCGATTTTAATTTTGTTTCTTTTTTAGAAAGGTGTTCTAATCGAGAGTTTTCTTAGCTATGTTTCACGAAAATCGATTCAACCGTTTGAAAATTATCAGCTCTTTTGTAATTTAAAAATTCGTTGATTTTTTTTTATATTGAAGTTTTTTAATTTTCAATTTAGGGTTTCTTATTTGAAAGTCAACATTCGCATTCGCATTCGCATTCGCGAATGTTGAAGCCAAATATTCGCATTCGCATTCGCATTCGCGAATGTCAAAAATCCAACATTCGTTACATCACTACTACATACCTACCGAGAATGTTCAGGAAAATACCAGCTCGCATCTTTATTCCGTATATAAGGTGTTGACGACGGGCAGCGAGTTAGTTACTTCTTGGAAGCGACAGTGTACGGAACTTAAGTAAGCGAACGAAGAGTGATATACCAGTGACCTAGGCGATTATATTGGAATACTGTGTGACTGCTAAGTGATTCGGAACAGTGTTTGTTATATGTAACTAGTGATAGTGAACTAGTGTAGTACTGTGTATTTGTCAAGTTTGTGGAGAGCGAATTAAACCTTTTTACACGTTTAACGGCATTTAGTGTACCTACCCCTAGTACGAGTACCTAACAATATTTTGACCGTATTCGGGGGACGAATACTATTTTTTTTCTTTTATGCAACAAAGTCAGAAAACAAGCGTAGACTCGCCTGATATTAAGCAGTTACCGTAGCCTATAGATGCTTGCTAGGCTTTGCTCGCCCGTTGCCTACCTGAAGGGAAGAGAAATAGTGTGAGAGGAAGGGTAGGGTTGGTTCTTCCGGCTCTATCACTACATAGTATAAAACAAAGTCGCTTCCCGCTGTCTGTCTGTCCCTATGTATGCTTAGATCTTTAAAACTACGCACCGGATTTAGATGCTGTTTCTTTTAATAGATAGAGTAATTCAAGAGGAACGTTTATATGTATAACTAGCTGAGCCCGCGACTTCGTCCGCGTGGAATTTTGATCCTTTCTTAGGGGATGTCTACGTCATAGTAGCTTTATGCATGCAAAGTCTCAGCCCGATCGGTTTAAAATTGACAAAGTTTCATACAAACTTTCATCCCCTATTTTATCCCCTTGGGGGTGGAATTAATCAAAATCCTTTCTTAGCGGATGCCTACGTCATAACATCTACTTGCATGCCAAATTTCAGCCCGATCCGTCCAGTGGTTTGGGCTGTGCGTTGATAGATCACTATGTCAGTCAGTCAATCACCTTTGAGTTATATATATTTAGATAGATACATGCATAATTTAGTAGACAAACACTGATAAAAAATACCCGTGCGAAGCCGGGGCGGGTGGCTAGTAATAGCTATTTTACGCTCATTTCCTGTGATAGGGTTGTACTACTCTAGTAGAGCCAGCCTGTATGTGAGCTGTAGTCAGTTGGCTTCAGGTCGGCTCTACTAACGTCACATTAATATTTTGTATATTAAAGTATCCTGATGTATAAACACAAATAGCCGTCGTCGTTGCTGTCTTAATATCATTTGAATATTTATCGAAAGAAGATAGGCGGGGAGTCCCCGGCCTGTGCCGTGGTAAACGAAATTATCGAAGTAATGAAGTGGGCGGGGCCAAATACATTATCACGTATGACTGATTGGGAATTGTGATAGTTATTGTCAATGTTATTGAAGAGAACGTGGTTAGGAGGAAATCTATTCAAGGGTGTATAATACTTTTAGTTTACTTATTTTACCCCACAACGCTGTGTGCAAACATTGGAAAGCCATGGTTGGATCTCTAGTCTGACCATAGATTACAGTAGATTTGATTACGGGCCTTACACTATAATACTCAAAATATTTGAAAATTTTGGCAATCATGCGGATGGGGTGTACATGAAACAATAGAAGAACAAAAGGGCGGAAGGCATTCAACCCCAAACTCTGAGATGGAATATAATAGAAATGTCACCTAATGTCATACCAGGACAAAGTCCCCTTCTTCATGGTAATAGGGTAATAGGGAAGGCATGGTATTTTACATTCTCGAACCACCTATAGAATTGTTCACTTTATATAAGTACTGAAACACGTTATGTTACGTCGACGGTACCTACCACCACGACTCAACTAGCCATTCCTGACACTCCGGCGCAAGGATTAAGAGATTATATTTCCGTGTGTGTAGTTTATCGTAGTCGAATCGAAAATATGCATTTTAGGCATTAAAATTATCAATAAGAAAGTATTCAATTATGTTTGTTTATGGCGTGAATAATGGGTATCTGGATATGGCCAGTACGCAGTTTAATTTGCCTTGGGGGGAAATCAGAGCTTTTGGCAGAGGACCTTTTGGGGAGGGACAAATAAGGAATTTCCTGACATCTCCTTAGAAACCCAATACTTCGTTAGCTGATGTGGAAAGCGATAATAGCATTTGCACAAATACTCAGTATTCATCGGTCATCGCGCATGCGCAATTTATTGCTAGGATACATCACCTAAGTTAATGATTTCCGCCTATAACTATGTATGTCTGTGTGTGTAAATTACCTATTTAGATAATTATTTAGGCAAGTATTTTATCATGATAAACAAATCGACTAGAGATTGCAGACACATCGAAATATTCGCAATAAAAACCAAGAAATGACCAAACAGTACGATGTTTATTTCATCACAAACTCATATGACATCATTGATATAGTAACATAATAATTTCTTACTTTAAACAAAAAAGATGTGTTATCTCAAAAATAGAGCAATAAAATTATTTTTTATAATATAGCCTTAGGAAACTAGAACTAATTGTATTTTAATTTACATTAATATACGCTTACAAGTTAATTATATAATTACATTTTACTGTTAAATTATCACGTGGTATAGATACCCTAGCTATCGCAAACGCCTTGTCTACACGAGTGTCGGACAAACGAAACAGATAGGGGGGTGGATATCGTAACCCCTGATTGGAATTACAAGTTCTTCTTTCGAAATAATAATTTAAGACCTCATTGGAATGATGGAGCAGAGAGATTGCAAGCAAGAGGTCTGCCGCCGGCTGTTGATCTCCGAATATAGCACTTAGGTACTCGAAGGTACATTGTATTTTACAAAAGCATGCAATTCTGCTGGCGTGCCTATTATTACTCGCTGTATAGGAGTCGTCGGGCCATGAATGTCAGTAGCAGTAAGAGTGGAATCGACTCCCTACTATTGAGCACATCATTATGGCACTCCATAAGCTCCATAAGTGCGCGGGAGACTGACTAATAACAATGATTTATGGCCCGACGACTCAGTTCTTAACGCGGCGACTTATGGTACAGGGTACATACAATATAAAAGAAAAACATATCATTTAAAATCGTGACCCACATCCGACCTTTTAAAAACCTGGGCGATTACTATTTTAAACGAATGCTAGGCATACATATAACTTAATTTATCTACGTATGTATAATGTCGCTAAAATTAAAAAATATATGATTAATTTATTTGATCTAAGACCGTGATACGATCAGATTTTAATATTTAAAACCTATCGTAGAAGGTATTCCTAATGTAATAGTTAATTAATCCAAATGCTTATCAATTTTATTTATACACAACAAATAGCTGTCTCATTGTGTGTTAAAAATATAACAATTATATTAACAAAATATAATAATATTATATTGGATTATCATCAAAACACAGAGTGGTACTAAGTCTGATATAAAAAATATAAAAAGATTACAATAGATGGCGCTAGAATACTGTACTTCTTATCCATTGAGCGTTAATAGACAGACACGATAGATAGATACTAATGTATTGTTTAATATTTTACAGCCGGGAGTATAAACGACGCGTGAGAACCTATACATGTAAATCTAGTCAATTTTGACGAACAATGAGGCAGCAATAGTAGAGTGGAGACTTAAAATCGTAGTTTAATCCCAAATTGATATTACTTTACAAAGCATTTTCCAAAAAAAACAGTTTGGATTGCCATTGTGAATCGATTATAATATTATCAATAAATATTGGGGCTAGTTTATAAATAGAACAGATCGATCCAATCGACCGCATAATTCAAATCGTATACACCGCCATCTATTGACATCTGCGCACAATAAATAGGTTAAGTTTTATAAAAACCATTGAGCAGCCTTCTCGAGTTCCTTGTTGCTTCAAGACAATCAGTTCATTTAATGCCCGGTTACACGATTCTAGATTAGCACTTCGACAAGCAGTCAAAACGTTCCTTGTACGCTTGACAAGTTGACAAGCAGGCAAGGTAAGTCCGAAATTGATTTTAAAAATTGACTCTTTACATGTAGACTCGCCAACCTGAGTCGCTTAAACCGGGTATTTGAATAAGTGTGTTGAATCAAGTGTAATTTTTATAGTTTACGCGTTAATTGTTATTTTACGGTTAAATATTCAAGAATAAATAATTTGTTAACAATGTTTTGAAACTGATAAAGGACTATTCGTACCTAACTGCTGTTTGAATACTTTACGATCGCTGTGTTTAGTAAACTACGTTAAGGTGTCAATTTAAAATGCCAACAATAAAAGGCATAACTGCCAATTTGTACATAGGAAAATCTCAGTAATCTTACAAAACTATTCCTTTTGTATATAAATTATGTTTATTGATTTCTAGCGTTGCCGTTATCCAGTTATCTGAGCTGTTGCCACGGTAGTAAACAGTGTATGGAGTCAATATGTCCCCGTAATTTTTTTATGGGACTAGACCCGCCACACACTCCCACCACATACTCCTGTAATCATGGATCGATTGGTGACCAATGACGCCGAGATTTGATCTCGACGAGTCCCGGGGAAAAGTTAAGTAGTCTTGGAACACGCACGAATTTAATTGACAAAAATAATAGGAGCAGCAAAACCTCGTACCAAACGAGAGAATATTAAACACATATGGTTTTAATCATTCTACGAATAAATGACGATGACGCTTGTGTTTGTACCGCGAATTACAACCGAAGTGTTTTCAAGGATACAAGTTAATCCATAGAACAATAAATTATGTGCCCATACGACTTTACGACTTGTGGCTACTCGCGCCGCGTTTCGCTTTTGACGCGGTTACCCAATCTATAAAACGTCTGTTTAATTAACTGCTGCTAGCAAATTGCTGCGGTTGATTTCCCTCTTTTGGTTACGTACTGTCGCAACGGTAGCTTTGCCCTCTAAGCATTTAGCTTGTATGCAGTTCAGACAATTACTCTGCGTCACTATTTGCGTTATATAATTACGTCAGGATTACGATTGGGCTGTAGATTAGAGCTGTGCGTCTCATTTTATCATATAGCTCCGTTTCCGTCTGTTGAGTGGTTGATCAGAATATGTGGACGGGTTTTTCGCAATTCGGTTTTGCGCACGGGAGCGTATAGGCAAAAATAAGCAACATAAATATTAAAATGTATGTTCCTTTGAGTAATTTAACGCAGATTTCTTATACCCAGTTATGTTTAAATCTACAAAACCAATGCCGGATTAACCCGTTAGCTATATTGACGTACATAAAATAATCAATTGTTCGGGGCACCAGCATTTATACATTGGAATTCACACATATACTTTGTTTTAAAAAAATAATAATAATATTTATGGGAAAGGACAAATCATGTAGGTACCTACATGAAAATTTTAGACACTGTTTAATAAAATTGCTCAGCGCTTCGTGGAGTTAATTCGGCAAAGGATCCTTTCTACATTCGATATTTTTAAGAATTCCGATACATTCAATCGACTGATTTCGTATAACGATTTGTACCTTTTTCTTATGAGATTCAATTGAGATAATTGGCGGGCATGCTCGTAAGCATTGTTAGGGCCCTATTTTACTGAGACTCTATGGCAGCACTATGCGCATTAGTGGCCGCGCAACCAGGTTGGCGGCGGTGGCAGCGGTGCCTGTAATATTTTGGCCACGCCGGTGCTGGCCGCGCCGCCAAATTGGCCGGCGGACGCCAGGTGACATACTCCCTACAGAAATGTACACCTACATTTTGTTGGTTGCGCCCCAGTGAAATAGGTCCCTTAATCGCTACGACAGTTGCAAATAGTTTTCCGGTTAGTTCTCACGTTTTTGTACTTGTGTAAAGTCTTTTAGATTTTTTATTACTTTCCATCCAACTATTAATAATAACTTAACTATTGGATACATAAATAGCACTAATTACAATCGAGACAGGGAGATGTCATTGTGATTTTGTACATACCCATAAAGTGTATGGCAAAATTTGTAATGAGCGTGCTGAGACGCGTCTGATTGGATGTCCTGATGTGTAACGACATCTCAGAGCAATGTGAGTGGATACTGAGTGTCAGGGTTGATACCCATTGGCTCGAATATGGCTTAGAGGTGTGTGATGATAATTTCGTCATCGATTTCATCCTTTTCGTCGTCTTCTTCTGGCGGCTGCTTGGCGGCCTCGGCGGCGACGGTGGGGTCCTCAGCGATGGCTTTCAGGCGGCGTGCCTGGGGGGTAATCGAAACGAAATTGTTAATATAGTGCTAATATAGGTAACTCTACACTTCGCCAATATCGCCAATACCCTAGGGCAGCCCTCATCACTTAAAGTTTTTCTTCCTTCATTGACCCAAATATAAACTTCTACATTTGCGCCTTTGCAGATTATAAATAAGAAAATTTAAACCTATCAGTAATACTCTTAACGATGAACATACCAAATAGTTTTTAACATTAAGTAATATTCGTGCCTATTTCGTTATCTCACTTATTCACACAATGTGGCTAATTAAAAAACTAAAATATCAAATCAATATAACGACTCCACTAATACATAACATGCCCTCGATAATAATGGATTCCGGTTATATTGTTCAGTGAACGTCATAATTATTGCATGCTACTACAATATTATCATGTTTCATTTTATAATAACGTAAAGATAACAGAAATATATATTTAACTAGCTGTGCCCGCGACTTCGTCCGCGTGGAATTTAATTCACAAAGTTTCATACAAACTTTCATCCCCTATTTTATCCCCTTGGGGGTAGAATTAATCAAAATCCTTTCTTAACGGATGCCTACGTCATAACATCTACCGGCATGCCAAATTTCAGCCCGATCCGTCCAGTGGTTTGGGCTGTGCGTTGATAGATCACTATGTCAGTCACCTTTGAGTTATATATATATAGATGTGAAATTAATTTAGAAATTGATTGATTGAGCCTTTTAGAGGCATATCTCCGCGTTCACCTGTCGTGTGATGGTAAAGTGAGCCTGTGGTCAGATAAGTGCGCGGGAGTCGGTAACTCAACTGCGTTGTCTATTTTAGAGGCAAATCTCCGCGTTCACCTGTCGTGTGATGGTAAAGCGAGCCTGTGGTCAGATAAGTGCGCGGGAGTCGGTAACTCAACTGCGTTGTCTATTTTAGAGGCAAATCTCCGCGTTCACCTGTCGTGTGATGGTAAAGCGAGCCTGTGGTCAGATAAGTGCGCGGGAGTCGGTAACTCAACTGCGTTGTCTATTTCAGACGCCATACGCCAGCGCAATGGGGTTGTTATAATAACTTTGTGTGTTATGGTTTGATTATTTTTGCAGTCTGGACCGATCTGTCTTTACAAAAATCAGTATTATTTTAGTTTTCATCAATGTATGATACATAAAACCTTTAAATAAAATCAATTGATACTAAGTATTCTTGGTTTTTGTAACTTTAACTGATTTTATAGTTTTATGTAGAAATTTATTTCCTTTAATTTTTATAGCCAAAGTCATTTATTATTTCCGTATGTATGCATACCAAAACAATAACCATATTGATTGCATATTTACACAAGTGCACGTAGAAATTACTTACGAAAAATACATCGGACACTAATGTCAAACTTAAACGTACGTGTGTATTGTAAACTTTAAAAGCAAATTCCAGTACAGGGTCAGAATTTATGGCCGGTGGAGAGTATTATCATTTAAATTAATTCTTTTATAACAGTTTAAATACGACGCCAACAATAGCTATTCATACAACGAAAGGTAGTATATTTGGCACAAAACACATGTGTACGTTACGTAAAGATTAGCGAACGATCTTGATTTTAACGCAAAATACTAAATACAAAGTAGTAAAGCGTGGTACGCTTTTCAGGACTATGGCACTAAACAAATG
Source organism: Notodonta dromedarius (assembly GCA_905147325.1). NCBI lineage: Eukaryota > Metazoa > Arthropoda > Insecta > Lepidoptera > Notodontidae > Notodonta > Notodonta dromedarius. The sequence goes on along the minus strand of LR990160.1, from coordinate 9,996,263 downwards.
TTGTATCATAATTTTATTGAGTCACTCCTCCCTCTTTACCACTCCCCTGCAGGTCAGCTAGGATAGGCTACGGTTACTGCGCACTTCGCCTTTGTTATATAATAAAAATGCAGTACGGTGCAACGGTTTTTCGAATCTGATGTTTTCATGATTTCACGAACTGACATTTTGCTTTTACGCTCAAATATTTTCAGCCTAAGCCTAAGTTACTCCTTATAACAACAGCTATCTGACATTGAAAGTCCCATTAAAATCGGTCCAGCTGTTTCGAAGATTAGCTTTATTGTAATTTTGACTTTTCACTGGCTGTCAGGCCCTTCTGGGCTTTACGAATATCTAGAGAAAAGCAGGCTTTCCTCACCTTTCTCTTATGCAGAATCTCTACCACGATGTACCCAGCGAAGCCAATGAGGAGCACCACCATCATCACATAGAGCTTCATCCTGGCGCACAGGTGGGTAGAGTAAGCGTACGCGACCACGAACCCGGCGCTCTCCCACAGGCGGTAGTTGGAGAAGGCGGCTTCCTTGTTGCGTCGGAACAGCACTCCGTACAGTCCTGGAATGGAGGGAAAGATGAGCCTTATAAGTTTACATGGAAGAATGATTCGTTAAGTGTTTTTTGATACATGTGCAATTCTCTAGGTCCTTTGCGGGAAAGACGTGGCCGGAAATTGATCTGGACGGAGCAACGTGGAGGAGAAAACGAGACCGACGACGGCCTTTTGCCCAGGAGTGGGACAGTCATAGAGGCTTATAAAAAAGGTCACTTTCAGTAATATGTCACATTCCTTAGTCGACTCATGGTTTATTTGTCCGACGGTGAATATTAACGGTCGGATATTTTTGTCGGACACCGGCCGTATTTGATATGCGATTACAGTGATATGTATGGAAATTATCGGTGTCGGGTTAACTGTGTGAATGACCGCATGCACACAAAAAAGGTTATCAGTAGGTACAACAAAATTATTTATACCCAATTAGTATTCTTACTTAAATCTGAAATAAAACTATTATACGGATTTTATTCCGTTTATTTAAGTTTTTATGTTCCCGACGTTTCGGCTGCTTTACAGCAGCCATGGTCACGGGGGGACTGAGGTGTTAGGCGTCCTGATGTCATAGTTAATAACTGGGTACCCTCATATTTAGTTGTTGTTTGCGGTCCGATCCACGCAGAAAGTGCTCACAGGTATCGAGGTCAGTGTCTCGAGGTCTTGCAATGGTAAACTTGGTTTTGAATTTAATTATATTAATTACTGGATCCCAAGTTGGTGGCAGCACCCAGCCATCTTCCCTATTGAAATTAGGATGTTTTTTAATTTCAATGGCCTCACGTATCATCCTTGGTCGGAATCGGTGTTCTTTTGCGAGGATCTGTGGTTTATCAAATCTGCGCAGGAGCGCACCTGTACATGTACAGGAGTACATGTTCACAGATTGCAGACTTCGTGGAGCGCTGGTGTTTCACGTCAGCTATGTGTTACTTAAAACTATAATGTTCATACTTGGACATCGATTTGCAAACAACAACCAAACCACAATTGCTTCTGATAACGAAAACCAATCTTAGCGCATGTGCTTGTAGGTTACGTTTGCAGAAGTATGTGTGGATGGATTCTTGGTTACATTGCAAAACTATGTTCAATTACAAGATTTTTTTTTTCTATAATGCCAAACGAAAATATTGTTATCGAGGATATTGTTAGGCTTCAATTTACCACGTCAAATAGAATAGGTGCAGCAAACGCAAGGTAACCTTACATAGTAATTATACGCATCACTTGGTCGTAATCCTTTCACAGCAACCTTATATAAATAGCCAATCGTAACACGCATAACGAGAAACTAGAAACTAGTCTCATATCTAAGGATACGCACTTGCCATAAATGTAAAGATTAAGTACTTGGCTTGTTATTAAAACCTATTTGAGTTCGCTTTGAGTTACAAGTTGAATTTTATAGCCTATTAGAGAGCGGAGTTTATGCGTAGGTTTTCTTATCAGCGATTATTTATTGAATATACCATCTTTTACTGTTTTATATTAGTATTTCATTAAGTTTATTTCTAAATAAATTGGATTGTATCTACTAAATAGTTTTAGAAATAAATTAGGACGGAGTAGCTTCTGAAAATATGAGATAGGTAGGTACCTATTATTCGAAAATAAAGTGAAAATAATCGTAGTTGCGAGATCTGTGTGTAATTTTTATTTTGAAAATAGATAAATTATTATTATAAAAGTATAGAAATGACTGCGCAGATAGATTAATGTAAGGATTTTTTATACAAACAACCAATCAAATGCTTTACTTTACTTTATGTATTTCTTATTTATAATCCTTAACCACATACAGATAGATAGGTAATTAACGTTATTATGTTATTATTAGAACGGAATGCACTGAAAATAATTGTCGGCGGCTCGGCACTAGCTAGGGAAGCGTTGATAAAAACGTGTTCAAGCAACGCACGTGTACACTGCGCGAGCGCAAATGAACCGTTCGACCGAAATCATTTAGGTATACAGAAATACTGCTTGTACTTATTCTTCTTCTTGTGATGTCTCTTCACTAGTGATGACTGCTTGGCGCAGTGGTTCGAATGAAGAGACATCTGCTTGGCGCAGTGGTTCGAGCGTAGGTCGCTCGGCTCACTGTACATTGTGGTTGCGGGTTCGATTCCTGCCGGGGCAAATTTCGGAAATAGCCTTTTCGTAATTTGCCCAGGTCTGGGTGTCACTGGGATCTCTCCCGGTCCATTGTGCGGTCATCCATATTACAAGCGTTGCTTAGTTTGGGACCATACAGTTGGTGTGTCAGTCTGACAATATTATAGTGAAGGTTGGTTTTCAGCTCTGCATATTCAACTATATTTATTGTTTACTTAATGTTGTATTAATTGTTGTATTACCTAATGTTACGGAGCGACGATTTCTTCCAATGCGTCGCTTCCCGTTGACCTTGCCCATCATAATAAGTTGGAGAAGATAGTACCCTTTCGTACCGCTCGCGCCTAAGCACATGCCCGAGGTATGCTACTTTTCTTCACTTAGGTAGTCTTGAGTTCCCGGGGCCTATTGACGCGCTCTAGAATCTCGTCATTCGTAATTCTATGGATCCAGCTGATCTTCAACATGCTCATATGACTTTCATTTACAAATGGCTATCCAATGCATTTTTCGGAACGAATATGTTTCGAAATGCTATTGCGCCTAAAGCTATCTATCGCCTACCTTTTCATAAATTTGGGGGCAATCTAAAAGCACTTTACAATTTACGGCCCTACGTTTTATCCATTTTGCGACATCGTCCGCGTGGAATTTAATTGACAAAGTTTCATACAAACTTTCATCCCCTGTTTTATCCCCTTGGGGGTAGAATTAATAAAAATCCTTTCTTAGCGGATGCCTACGTCATAACATCTACCTGCATGCCAAATTTCAGCCCGATCCGTCCAGTGGTTTGGGCTGTGCGTTGATAGATCACTATGTCAGTCAGTCAGTCAGTCACATTTGAGTTATATATATTTAGATTGTTTTAAAGTTTAAATCTTTTAATAATCACTCCATGTTATACACTTACTTAATAATAAAACGAGCTGAACGTTAGGGAAAATATACTTCCCAGTATTTCAAAGTTATGTTTCCGAATATAAAACTGTCTATTAAAATAAGGCAAACGCGTTCGGAACATACGTAACAGCATAATGTTGCACGTAGAGTACCTATAAATGCGGATAAAATATTCGTTTCTATTCTAAGGGCCCAGTTTATGGTCCAATAACGACCGCGCGTCGTGTGCTTAACTTATAGGTATTGCATTTCACTGCAGCCCTATACACAAGTGATATATTTCACTAGACTTGGCTGTATTATACCTGTGTAGATACTTATAAACTACCTTAGGGAAAACAATATTTTAAATCGAACAGTCTAATAAGTATACCAATTACGTTATTTCCTTTTTACTTTGTTTTTTTAAAAGCAACTAGCTGTGTCCGCGACTTCGTCCGCATGGAATAGTGTCTGTGGGTAGCATTTTTAATTATTTTACAAATAAGACACATACGTATAAATACTTTAATGAGCTATTTGCAGTGTTTCAATGCAAAGAGCTATATTTCCATACAAACTTTCATCCCCTATTCCCTATTGTTATTTTACACCCTTGAGGGTAAAACTTTTACAAACTTTGAATGTCATATTTATTTATATCGAATCAACAGCCATAAAATAAGTTTCACGCTTCTAGCTCTAAAAATGACGATACTTTCCCGCCTTTTTCCCCCCCTTTCAATCCCTTACAACCCTTTTTTCGCATTAAAAAGTAGCCTATGTCCTTTCTCAGGCTCTAGTCTATCTGTTTACCGAATTTCATTGAAATCGGGTCAGTAGTTTTGGCGTGAAAGCGCGACAGACATACATACAGACAGAGTTACTTTCGCATGTATAATATTAATAATAGTAAGGATGTTCAATATCTATGTGTGAATAGATGAACACCCCGTTGTTTATTATGCATTGTGCTGTCGTTCTGAACCGCGCGATTACATGCAGCAGTGAGTTATATCGGTCGGTGACTCGGTTTCAGGGCCCTTACCGCGCTAGCTACTCAAATCGTAATAGAAATGCAAACGCTCGCGATTACGTTTCAAACGCTCCGCTTTTGACGTTCTGCTGACACCATACCATATCAATGTCAGTAGAAATCGTAAAGCTCGTGTATCAGCACAGGGCGCATAGAATATGAAAAAAGTTTAGGGGCGGTTCACATCCTACTAATATTATAAATGCGAAAGTTTGTGAGTGTGGATGTATGTATGTTTGTTACTCCTTCACGCAAAAACTACTCAACAGATTTGGATGAAATTTGGAAAACAGATAGATTATAACCGGGATTAACATATAGGATACTTTTTAACCCGATAATCCCGAAATTTTTGCTTAGTTAAAATACTACGCGGATGAAGTCGCGGGGCACAGCTAGTTTGAAATAAATTATAATTGTACTGTCTCGTGCAAGAACATAAGTGCAGAGTGAATTACATTCGTATTTACACTTAATAATTGCCAGTGTCATTATTATTTTTCGGCCAATGAAAGCGCGAAAGGCTTTGCTCAGAAATGAAATAACTAAAGATTTTTTGTAAATGATAATCCGATCGAATTTAATTTAAATTTTCAAGTTAATATGAAATTTTAAAAAGTCGCCTTTTTAGCGTTTAGTTTAATAGTACGAACCACAAAAATATCAAATCACTACTCGTTACAAAAACAAATTAATGTATATTTATATAATTTGTATGACTAACTACTACTAACTAATTTGAATAATTTATACTAATCACGATTATCAGTGCGATGATATGTCACGGCATAGTATAATACATGTCATGTATATAAGATAACAGTATTTAATAGGATAAGATTTTCTCTAAATAAATTCTAAAACAGAAACAGGAAGCAAATTTCTTAGGACTTCATTCTATCGATTAGTTCTAAAGTTTGTAATACCTTATGTGCTGACAATACTACGATGGCGATGACATATACATTAAAATCATCATAAAACCGCAATTAAAATGTTATATGTTAGTTTATACTGTTATTTTAAGTACCTAGACGTACCTATTTAATGGTAATTTACAGCCGAGCAAACACTTTGCTTGATTACATAATACTATCAATGGTTATGAATGTTCTATTTGATTTAAACACTGTTGTAAATCTGGGCGGTCAATAACACGGTTAAACCCGGCACTGATAATTTCCATACGTCAGGATGTCTTTTTCGTGTGAATGACAGCTAGGTCTGTTTTTTTAAGTATAATAATAGACAAAATACGATATACATGGTCATATTTACCCTCGTTTACACTGACGCGTACAATTATATAGCTGACTAATTTTTTTTGACATATCACAATTAAAAGCATAATGTAAACGAGGGGTTTGCTAGAAGAGTAGGTAAAATAAACAATTTACTCTGGCAGGATATCAGTAGCTCTACCATATTGTTTACTGTTCGCTAGAGTGGTCCTAAAATATTTGTATTTACAGTAAATAGCATAGCGTCCCTTTGGGTCACATGACGAACCAACAATTTGCCATACAATTATCTTAATTAGGTACATATAAGTATTAAGCGAACTAATTATTAGAGCTACTGTAAATAAATATGTCACTCACCATTAATCTGTGTCTGCCACACGGCGTCACCGACTCCCCACAAGCCAGATATGACGAAGAAGACCGTCGGCGATTCCGGGCTCGGTTTCCATATCAGAAGCCAAATGATCAGGCCGAGATGCAGAGCGGCGCCCATCACGAGGATAGGGAATCTTCCTATGTACTTCATCACCGTGCCGAAGACCAGCGAGCAGATCGCGTTGACGACACCGAAACAGATCATCACGTAGCCTATCGACCTTATGCCGAGGGCGCAGGAGACGTATGCCTGTGACAAATTGGAAAATATATAATCAGTGATGTTGGGATACATTTGAGACAGGCCATTTTCAAAATTAGAAAGGGCTTTTTTTTTTCTAGGCTATCACGTGTTTGAAAGCCTTTGTACGCTGCGGTGCGTAGATCAGACCTTCTTATGTTTTTTAATGGTTGGGACATAAGCCCGTTCTCGTAAGGTCTGTCACGTGACACATGTCATGTGAAATCCACCAACACGAACTGAGCCAGTGTAGTGCAAAGAGAATATAACCACTACGCTACGCGTGGTAAGTTAGCGCCTGAATCCGCATCACAGGAAGGCCCAGGCCCAGTAGTGGAACATTAAATAAAGGCAAATTATTACTATGGTAATAATCTATTATCCTTATAAAGTTGTTCGCGAATTAATGAAGTGATCTCGTTGTGATATATATACTTGTAGGTTATTAATTACCTATATACGAGTACATCGCAATCCAACTTATAATAATTTCACAGATATCAAGAAAAAGTATTGTTATCATAACAATAAATGAAGTTAAGCGGAAATTTGCCTTTTTTGCTCACAAAATGACCTCCAAACCGGAGCAATGCGTGCCGTCACGCAGTAGGATGTAAATTTAATTCTATTCAAATGAGAAGTAGCAATGTTTGAATCGACACCAAAAATCCAATCTTACACATTGGATCTACCTGTCTGTCCTAACTAAAACTGCAGCAAAAAGAAATACATAGGCAGTTACAATTTCTACACAAATGGCCGTGCACTGACTAGCCGAATAGTTTCGCGAGGCTTATTTAGGCTCGTATTCACAAACATCTTATACTATGAGGTCTAATAGTGCGCGCGAACGGACAGCGCATTGAGAAATGTAAAATGTTCTATTGTTGGTCTTTTTCGTTAGACAAGTATCGTTTATGAATACGGCCTAACCAGGCAAATGATTACTCTCTGCTTCAACGGAGCGCTGTCATTTGCTTTGCTGTCAGCCTGGCTGCATCACCTCGCAGCCTAGCGATAATCTGCTCGCTCAACCAGTACACGGCTAATGGAGTATAAAATAATAAAACTACCTGTGTATAGTCAGCTCCGATGAATGCTTGCTCCATTCCGACCCACAGCGTGAGGGGGATGAGCAGTTGCTGATTGGGTTTCTTCAGCTGATACGCGGTGGCTGAGAGCAGCTGGATGCCGGTCAGTCCCTTTGAAGGGTCCGACTGCCTTTGCTTCTCACCGTACCTGAGGTTTAAAATCTTATCTGAGAATATTGACTCTTCGGAGCAAGCTCATTGCTATTGCTAGGTTGGTTTATGATACAACAGTTAAGTTCTTTGACTTCTGATTGGCGTGATTATTTTAATGTAAATAAACAGCTTTTATAATTTACGTTGAATTTGGAAACCACAACACATTTGACTAAAGTCGACTTTACAAAAACATAGTTGTTAAGAAATAGAGTTAGAATAAAGTAATAATGTACTTAGTGATAGCGGGAAATGTACAGTTATAAAAACTCAGATATTAAACATTTAGTAAGTAGACATAGAGTTACTATGCAATAAATATTAATACCGCAAACCGCAGTATCGGAACTACTATCGAATTAAAAAAAAAACTTTGAGGTATAAAATATAAGGGTAATAAAATACGACATAGTAGTGAATGTTATCCTCTAAAATATATCTAAACAAAATTAAAACAAAAATGCTATAAAAAAACTTCGGATACTGCAAAAACATATTGACAGTAATCCGCAATGAATTTTAAGCAACTAGTAAACAAATTCATTATATAAGGCAATGACATCAGAGAGGAATCAACTCAAAAACACAACTCCAGCGGCTAGAGGCTGACAAAATATTCAATTTAAGTAACAAATACTCGGGGCTAAGCTGTCAAGCTAAATTAGACTGCCATGTTGTGGGGTCCGTATACAACATAGACGTGGCAAGTGGTTTAAGAGATGCGCATAAGCTAAATTCCAAGTCCAAAGAGCTTGATTGCGGAACCCTAAAAAGCAGATAGCACTTCTGACAAATTGGAAGTAGCTTTGCAAAATGAAACCAACCTAGAAAGGTTGGTTTCAGTTTCAACCTAGAACCACTAACACAAGGTTGGTTTTGGTCTACAGCAGTGCATGTGGGTTGATTATCTTTTGCAACGATATCCAATTGTTGGAATATAAGACGGTCAGAGTCGACCAACATATTTTTTGTTCTGTACCGGTAAATTATGTGCGTATGGTGTAAGCCTGTTGCGGTACTACTTAAATTGCCTGGGGTTTTGCTATTTGTGTATTAGGTATATGAGACTATATACCGTTATAATACAACAATGAACGAGCCTTGAATAGGAAAAAGATAGGATAAATGACTGGCGATTTTTTTGCCGATTACAGTTACAAAAAAACGCGCTGCCTGCAAGCTACAACCAGTGTTCAAATTAAGAATGTGGACGCTTTTTCAAGAACTATTTATTAAACACAATTTGTCATCGGACGGACGAAAAAAGGAATGTTTTCATTTAAATGAAAATCACGTGCCGACCAAAAGTTTGGAATTAAAGTGTAAAAAAAGTATTATCCCGCAATTTGAATTGAGTTAGTACATAAATTGGTATGTTCAATAACAGAGATTACGGTTATGGTGAAGCTGTGCTATGAAGTGCGCCCGCCCGCTTCGACCAATAGGATCACTTCATTTCCTCAGCTTCAATTGCTTGGTGTTCAATAAAAATACAATATTCGTAGCCTAATGGCGGTGACACGTGGTTGGACTATGACTGCCATTGCCATCAGAGTCTTAGCTCACACGTTTAGGTTTCTTTAAGAATATAATATGGCAATACGCTTTCTACCGTCGCGAGACGCGCTAAGACGCTGCCACGACGCTGCCATGACGCTACCGCGACGCCACCGCAACTTTTGTTTTAGCGAGGCTCCTTATATTATTTAATAATCAAATTACCTTGACAGTGGGTCGACCAGCAGGGCGACCATAAGCACAGCCACGACGACGCAAGCGAGGTATATAGCACTGATCTCATATATCTCGCTGTCTGGCGGTCGGTGCAGGTTCTGGTTGTCATGGTGACCACCTCCAATCATGCAGAAGTTCGCACCGCATGTCGGTGTCCTACTCGTGTTCTCAGTCGACACGTTCCCGTTGTGGACTCCCGATGAGAACACTGCCAAGATAAGATGTCGTTATACAAGATGACGAGGTTCCCAGAGCCAAGTTAATGACTCACGACACGAAGAAATATATATTTTTTAATTAATTTCGGGCTTATCCTGCCTTTACAGTAGGAAAAAATGGGAGAAATCGTCACGTTAAAAAACTATATACGAAACTTGTAAAGTTCACTGTGAATAGTTCTCGCAAAATGAACTAGATGGCGTACATGAGTTATTCAAATAACTGGTTCAATATTTTTATCAATTTAACCAAAAATTTAAAGATATATTTTTAAACACTTAACAGAGAACTTCATGAAGATAGTCAACCACACAAGCTTTTTATTTTATTTTGGGTTTGTTTTTGAAATCAGTTTGGATAAAAATATTAAGAGACTCACCTAAACTTGAGATCAGGTTTCCCCAAAGCTCGGCGGTCTGCCAAGCGAGGAAGAAGAAGCCGAAGAATCGCACGATGATACCATCGACGGCTTGATCGGTCAGCTTCGCGTAGACGCTTCCCGCTTGCGTCAGATACGTGGCTTTGGAAGTCCACATGGGCGCTGCGCCCAGGCCGACGATCACGCCGGCAGGGACGAGCGTGTAGAACGCGGGGTAGAATTGCGCCCCGATGTACGGGGCGTAGCACATCATGGACAAGCACAGCGTCCATTTCACCGTTAGCCTCTTGATGAGGAATGTGGGTACGAATATACAGGACACAACCAGCGCCGCGTAAATAGAACTCAGCGACACCGTCCCGAGTCCGTCTTTGGCGTTGATGGAGGACTGCAGGTTCGCAGTCCCCTGGAAGGCGGTGAATTGGATCATGAACGCTGTACTGACAGCGGCCACGTTCTTCAGTATCCTCCATTTCTCGTTTCTCGACAACTTCACTTTCCCCGTGGGGTAGTTGTCGTCCTCAGTGGGAAGGGGCGGGGGTTTGATGATGTCGTCGTTCGAGTCTCGGTCGTGTTGGTAGCCATCGTTCTTGAACCCTGTCTTGATGGTGTATACGGAGTCTTTGTCCGGACGATCATCTTCACGTCCGCCGCCGTGAGTAGCAGTCATGCCGTGTAACTCCTTTTGCCTGTGAACAAGTGAATCAATACGTTAAAATGTAACTTTTTACACATATACCTTCAGAATGGGACGGAACGAGCGGATTTTGTATAAATAAACTGGCTGACCCGTTAGACGTTGTCTTATCTTAACTTTGAATATTGAATTCGAATTGTTCCGCTCATTTTTCTTATTTTTTCTTTCATAAAAACCTTCTCCTGACTATAATAAACACAACAAAAAAAGGATTAGCGAAATCATTCCACCCGTTCACGCGAGATGCAATGACCAAGGAAATAGAGATTCATTTTTATATGTATAGATTATTATTGGAATACATACATAGGCTCATATAGTTGAAAAATTGTGATTTTCTTGGTCGCGTTCTCTTTCGCTAAGAATTGTACAACCTAGTTAATCTGTGAGCGCTCTACCGCCAGATTGTGCGAATAAAATAAACATAGCTTTACGCAAAATTATTCGTATGCAGACTGTGACCGATTATTATTAAAAATTCATGTAGCATGTTTGTATAACGCCAGGTTGATTGATATTCTTGAGTTTTGAGCTTGATTTAACATGAGTCTGCTTCAAAGAATTTATTATTTTGTGTGAGACTGTCGTATTTTAGGATTTTATAACAATTATTCTTCGTCTGGCATTCAGCAAAAGGCTGAGTTTAGCTTATAACCCACATAATATAATGATTAGTCTGCCTCCAATCTTGTAGGGTCAAAGTCCTCAGCCGATTGCATTATATGATTCGTTTATAATTTATGTGTTATACCTGTGGCTTGATAACCATGTCGCGTTTGAGCCTTGGCCTAAAGACTGGCTACCGGCGTTACACAACCTAGACACCTATTTATTTAAATTTACGGGTGGGCACGTTGAGGACTAGCATCGGGAAATAATACGGATTTTGTAGCTCAGCTTTTGCCAAACGACAAACGAGTTGGCAAACAAATGCAATACCAATGGCATAACTCGTGCATTACCAACCTGGAGGAGACTGGGAATTGGGATAGAGGATAGTAACCTTACGTCGATTTTCTGTCAGAGGGTGATACTGCGCTATCACCTTAAAACATCCCCATAACTGATTTTATCTTGTCCTGTTGTATTTTAAACCCTGTAGACGACAGGACTCATCTGATAGAAAGGCCCTTTCCCTTTTTTAAGATAGGTTGGTTGTGACGACCGCTTGGCGCAGTGGTTTGAGCTTACGCTACTCGACTCACTAGACCGGAGGGTTGCGGATTCGATTCCCGTCGGGGCAAATTTTGGAAATGGCCTTTTATTAATTTTCCCTGTTCTGGGTGTCACTGGGATCGTCCCCAATCAATTGTATGGTACCCATAGTACAAGCGTTGCTTAGTTTGGGACCATACAGTTGTGTCACTCTGGCGATATAGTAGAGACAATTAGAAAACGTAATTAAAATACGACTCGTGTTACCATAATTAGCTTAACATACACACGGCACGAGCAGTGCGTACCTGTGTTGCCGCGAGAAGTCGTTGTAACAAACACAATTTGGTCCACACACATTTTTGACACAATGGGCGACATCGTACGAGTACATATCGCTCTATTGTGTGGCGAGTTTCACAAAATATTTCGTCACAACATGATGATTAGCTAGCATGTGCTACTAACATAGCCCTTATTTGGTCGAACCGATTATCCGCGCTACTGAGTTAATTAACTATTTTTAGCCTAGTGGTTCCAGGTTCGATCCCCATCCTGGCCATTAAACTATTGCCGTGGACCCACTCCTAATACAAACATTAGACGGAGGGGCTAACGGGAATACTATTAATGTGATAAACTCACATTGCTAGTAATAATTAATAAAAACTTTTTTGTTTTAATCGTATATTTATATATTATTATTAGTCCTTCCTTACTGGTGCAAAGTAATAGTTCCAATTTCTTAAGTCTACAACCGGACCGGAAGGCGAACTTCGACTGAGAAGATCCGGCAAGAAATTCAGCGGCAATTAATTCAACTACTTCGGGAATCCGATATGGGAGCCAAAGAAATTTCTTGCAAATACATTGTATCCGAACACAATCGTCAATAGTGTCTCTATCAGGCACCGACACCGGGATGCGCGCACTGAATTATGAAAGCAAACCGCCAAGTTTACAAACACTACTCTACGTGACTCCATTATACATATCACACGCTATACCTCCAACAGACATCACTAATTTGTGGATGAAATCAGGAATCTTTGGACTGAGTTAGCATGAAAGTATGATATTACTAGCTGTGCCCCGCGACTTCATCCGCGTAGTATTGGATTATTGGGTTAAAATGTATCCTATATGTTAATCTCGGTTATAATCTATCTGTGTTCTAAATTTCATCCAAATCCGTTCAGTAGTTTTTGCGTGAAGGAGTAACAAACATACATACATACATACATACATCCACACTCACAAACTTTCGCATTTATAATATTAGTAGGATGTAATACTTTACCACCATCAGTTGACTCAATCAATGTTAGTTTTCTATGTTGCCCTAGTATCGCAGAAACATGACGTCATATAGTAATTAATTTCCTGCATAGGAAGATACATTTTGGAACATGATTGATGGGAGCAAAGAATTTTAGCTTACATACTGCTTGATAGATGATATTAGCGAGATGATCTTAGATACTTTTTATAACTAAAGTGTTTATTGTACAAGAGTTTAGAATTTAGAATTTTAAAGAGTTTAGATTTTTTTTATTATGTCATTTAGGTGGAGTTTAACTTATCATTTTCCACCTTCACCTGTCTACCTACTGCTACCTTTGATTAATTTATCAAAGACTGCTACTGCTACTGCCTAAGAGCAAGGCCTGATAAGCCAAACCTACGCAGGTTTGGTGAAAACACCGAGTAGCTTCGTATCAGGTCTAGGCTACTACTGCATACTGCGACGTCGATAGTCAGGCATAAATCCCAACTGTCCAAGTTTATCTTTTGTAAAAACTAATTACGATTTGCGTATAGAGTATAAGAGCAGAGTTTATGCCAAAATATTCTCATTTATCTGATATCTCCAACAGTCCATGACTGTTCTCTGTCCCTCACTAAAACCTGCCATGTCTACCGAGGTCCTGATAGATTTGGCGCGTCGCTTATAAAAAAGGTTTGAATGTAATTAAAAGTCGAGTAGCCGCGGTGGGCTGAGCTCGGAGCGGTGTCGAAATGAGTGCACATGTATTCAGACCATGTAGACACCCGAATGAATAGCTATCGAATGCCCCATTGTGCAACGTAATGGCGGCGCGGTGGCGGTTTGTTTTGTTAGATTTGTAATACTAGTTATTGTCGCTTGAACTCATTGTCAGCTCGGGGATACTGTAAACACTGCGGTAACTTGATTAAGAGTTATGGGACAGGTGATGGGATGTTATATAAGTATGCGAGCGACTAGAACTTGGATTTCCTTGAAATAAATAATTGGCTCGTCGCATAGAGAGACTAGCTGTTGCCCGCCGTTCCGCCCGCGTGGTACTTCGATAAAATAAAGATAGCCTAAGTTACTCCTTATAGCATCAGCTATATGCCAGTGAAAGTTCCGTCAAAATCGGTCTACCCGTTTCAGTGATCAAACAGACTGACAGACGGATAGACATAAAGAAAAATAGCCAAAAAATTTGAAAAAAATATTTTTGTTATTTCTAGTTACCGTAATATACTTTCATATGCATTTATTATAATTTTTTATACTATAAACAGATACTTCAGTTTTATTTATTTGTATAGATAAATTAGTAGCGCAAAGCTGCGCGAAGCGGGGGTAGATCACGAGTAGTTGATGTTATTATGATATACTTTAACTTTGGGTGATAGTTATCTGATGTGTTGGCCAAATTAATGAATAATTAAATAAATGTTTAAATAAAAAACCGGTGTAAAAAAACCGGAGCCAAACTGCTGGAGCGATTTAGATGATTTTTTTGTAATATGGGATTATCTGAATGGATTTTAACTGTGTAGACTACACATAAAACAACGTAGTACATATGAATACATAGTAGCCCCTTATCGCGCGTATCACGATATTAATCAGCCTACACGCAAGTAATAACAGGATTATCAGCGGTCTGTGTAATGAATGCTTGGGCCAGCTATTGTTCTGTAGCTTCCCATGGCGCTACCTGCACCTGTGTTCGTAAGTTACATCTTAATTCATGGAAACTATGACTTTATGCCTCACATACTACAAAACGTGACCTTTTTTCTGCGATTTCTCTGCGATATACCACATATTTTTATCGCAATTATTAATGTTGTAAAACAAAATATACCGTTTAGAGAACATTGTAAAAGACTACAAGCCCTGAAGATGGTCGGGTTAATTGGAATCCCACCTAAGAGATTGGCATATCATAGCCTAGAATCGTAAGGAGTGGATGCAGGAAGGAAGACTTTGCCCAGCAAGGGGTCATAACATAACAGGCTCATTATAAAAATAAAATTGATATGAAGACAAAATAAACTCTTTATAAGTATAACGAAAGTATTGTGCATTATAATTCCTTTTAATTAAATAATCTAAGGTACCTAAGGTAATGTTGTAGGTATTTTGAAGTAGCCTTACCACCTTATCAACAGGTTCAGGATCAACATACAACAATGTTTAGAAACTAACCAAAAACTCAACAAGTCACTTTCATATCAAGTCGTGGCTATCTTTCCGGTCCCGGAGCCAAACGATTGACGTTAATTAAACATTTGTAACTGCTCGCTTTCGGGCAAATCTACGTACAAGGCAGAGCTCCATGAAAATATTGGCCAACTGGATAGCCATCTTATGGCGTTTGAGATACGACACAATTTTGAAGCGAGCGATTTGGTGGATTTTTTGTGGATAGTGCCTAAAGCTCTAATGTCGGGTCCGATGTATTATGCCCAAATTGTTATCTTTGTTAATCGATTGAAGGCAGTTAGGACTTGGTAAGATAAGTAAGTGAGTTATAAATAAAGCACTTGCGAAAACAGGCCGTGTGTCCGAATGAAGTTCGAATATAAAAAGTAATATAATACAAAATTTAATTCGCATTCCTATGCAAATGAGTGCCCGAAGAAGTAGTTATGTACATGGTTATTTACAAAACAATTACATAAACAATATGTAATGTATGCACAGAGCGTGGTAACAACTCACGACAGCCAAAGTGTCCTGTTTCTAAAAAAATATTGTTAAGTTCAGTGCACACAAATGCCAGAAGACAAATGATAGATCAACAAATAACACTGATCTTCAGACTTAGAAAAAATATGTCAATAGAAGCGCCAGTGGTGCGTACACCTTTAAGAGACAGCTACTGACACAACCACAAACAATATCTATAGGTACACTGACAAAAAAGATGCACAATGCATCCAATCTAATTAAATAAATAAATAATCTAAATGCAAAGATGTATCTCATTCATAACGTGCAAAATGAAATTGTTAAACATAAAAAAAGATATTTCCTCTAAATCTTCAGATGATTTTCAGTGAATATTCGTTGTTTTGATAGGTACATAGTACATACTTATAACTCAGGCCTAAATTCAATGTACGATCCGAAACGATTATCGGATAGCATATTTGCGACCTGTCGTCATAACCTCCGACGTGACATAAAAGGTCCTGTCACACCGACCAATACCGCTGCCGGTACGTAATGATCCATCCAGGAGGTTTCTAGAGCACGTACAGAAGATTAAAACACTTGATTTATGAACGAAATATGTCAAGAGGAAGCGATAATGGATTTTCTGAAAACTCAAACCAATGAATACTGCGAGCGATTTTCCTTGTGCAGGTATTTTGTTCGCAGAAACGCTTTTAAATTTGAATGTACATGGAACTCTTATTATGATTTTTTTACCGGCGGACAGTCAAGATCAAAAGTACCTTGGTATTTGAAATGTCCAAAATAATTACATGGTTAAACACGCCATATTAGTAAGACATCAGAAGCTCTCTAAAGTCATACAATAATAATTCGTAAAGCGGAGGTACACTTTCACTTTATTATGATGTAAGTAGGTATTCAATGTGTTTGATTTGAACATTTAAAATATTCGTTAACTTTATTAAATGTAATTATGATTTTGCAATCTGCGGTTTGTCATTGACAAGGATCGCGATCGCGATTTGAGTTAAAGAGTTTTCTGTATTTTCTTGTAGCAATACCTAATTTAAACTTTTTTGTGTTGTTGATTTCCTCGTGTTTGTATAACCTAGTTAGTATTATTTAAAGCTTACCCAACTGAAAGCAGCGCGCTCCTTCTACCGACTGACTATTGTTAATTACCGTTGAGTATTATTACCCTTGCATTTATTTGTCTTATAAACATGTTGTTGGCAGAATCACCTGTAGTAGATCGATAGGGCTATATACATTTTAATTAAAATTGGAAAAAGTATAAATAAGTAAATATGACGATCACAGCAACTGTTGGCGACACTATATCGTAAAGACTAAACGTAATAACTATTACGACCAACGTTTCCCACGAGAGTGCGCTGGCTACCCATTTCCACTTCCGCCGGCACCAACCCTGTCATAATCGCATAATGAGGGTATCAAGGCCAATAAATTGCCACCGTCATGTACACACAATGTAGATTATAAAATGCCATTGTCAAACTCTATTGTACCATGGTGTCTATGGCCGCGTTTCTTCCTGGACCATTGGACCCTGTTGTCTGAGGCATTCAATGGTGTTTGAAAAAAGGTACTCGTATATCAATGCGAAAAATTGCATTTAATGGCAATAATACTTAATGTGCTTATAGTTGAATTATTTCAAATCAAATGATTCAAATGTATTGACTCTTATCATTCGGCATCTAGTCACGTATTCAATAATATAAGATTTACATTATTAAATTTTTCGGCATGTGCGACAAATAGAATGAATGAGAAATATAGAGAATACTTATTTAATTACTCAATAATATTTGTAAATTTATCTAATAGGAAGTAGTTTTACCACTTGCCTGTTAAAAGTTTATTTTAGCAAATATAAGTACGTACCTAATAGATCGATGCGGATTAGAATTTCGGTAGAGCCGATGTGCCAATCGATTGCAGGTTTTACTATTATTAATATAATTAAATTACGAATCCAATTGTTAGCGTGTACGACATACTGAATGCAAATTACCAGTATCTAGCCTTATCTATTCATAACGACCTCCATAGCCGCAAGGAGTAGGTACATTTACATAAATATTTCCATTGAAAGTGCTTAGTTTTTTATTGTTTTGTTTTTGTACTTAATTTACAATGACAGAAGTCTGTAAATGAGGTTTGGTAGTGTGCATTTCATGGTGGTCGAGATGTCAAAAGTCAACCGTATAGTTAACTGTGTTGTTCTCTACTTCTTTTCTCTACAAGTACCTAATTACCTAGATACCGACCTCCTACGGCTACTCCTCGTTCGTTTATAATGATAAACCCTACTTAAATGGGGTAAATTATGATACAATGCGAGCGGGCGAGCCATTGTTCATTCGTGAAAAAATCTTACAAATGAGTGCTCCAGAATTGTTTACATTTATTGAAATAACTCAGTTTGAAAAATTGGATATTTTTTATGCCACACACCGCCGCCACTGTTACTCATGTAAACCAGGATCGACAATGATGACCAATGATGTTAGACCCTCGACAAGTCACGGGGAAAAGTTTCATTGTATTGGAACAAATAATCGAAAGACTATTAGTTTTAAGATAAATATCTAATAAAATAAAAATAATAAGATAATAAATTATATGTATTGAAATGACAGGCCATCTGCACAGACTCTATCACCATAGAATTACGTACAACTAAACCCATTATTTGTCAGTTCTATCTATTTTGAATCTTGTGCGTGGGTAAACACATGTCATCTCAAAATTATTTTATACGCTTGTCATTTGCCATTATTGTTTCAGATGTGCTCGTTCATGACATTGATTTGATCTGCATCGTTGTCCTTTGCGTGGAACGTTAAATTAGCTGAGGCAAGGCTTCACGTAACGTTAATTAACGTTCCCAAGGGGACACACTCAGTCTTTTTGCAAAGGTTTTTTGCTCCTATAAGCTACTCTCTTACAGTTCGTTATAGACACCTTGAAACTGGTGACAGTTAGTTACTAAAGTGTAAATAGGATGTTGATTCTGTAGAAGATATATGAAGGTCATCGAAGGTGGGCATTGGGGTCATGACTACAGCGATTAGGTATACTCGTATTTTGTAAAGAAACTTATAAGAAAGCTCGTGCTTGCAATACCTAAATAAATACTTCTCAGAATGTTGCTTACAAATAAAACCAAACAACAATTGTCTGCCGAAACTCGTTCGCAGCAAGGACGCCAACAAATGTCGGCGGCGGCGCTGCGTTTGCGCATCTCTCCTCTTGACCGATATACTTTAACTTGACCGATTTCTTTTATTGTTGCTCAACAGAAGCTTGCACGTGAAATTAAAAAAAAACGCTATTGTACACTGACTAAATATTACATTTGTATTCAGATAACAATTATATTTTTTCGATAGGTACAATCTCAATTTTAGGAACCTATTCATTGCTGAATACAAACGGAAAAGTTCTACAACATTCGCGTGAGCATGTTCCTCGGTTCCATATCCCGGAAACGGAGGCTTATAATTGTGCATTAGGTTTACGACGCTGTATTAATTGGTGGCCAAGGTCGTAACACAATGGACGCGGCGTGCGCAGGCGCAACGGCCGTCATAACACAAGACTGGCATGTGCTTGAATAAAAAACGTACGCGTACATTTAATATTCGCGTGACATTTGAAATGCGGTGTTTATTGATAGACCTACACACCGTGAACTTTTAACCCCAAGATGCGCATCGCACAAAGCTTTAGCAATATCGATAGTTGTTTACGAATATCAACCGTGCGTTTTCCAGTAATGCGTACGAGTCGACACAGTGTCTGCGAACCCCTTATTTTAAGCTTTATTCGAACGCGCGTTTTTCAGCTTTGCTTCGGTGTCTGTGCACGGAGTGAGGGTAATATCCCGTGTACCTATTGGGTATCCGTGGGAAAAGGCACTGCGCTAACAACTTTGTTAGAAAGGCACTTGTATGCCTAGATTCATAGAGGTTTATTTATTTAATTAAATATACCTAGGTACTTAAAAATATCAAGCATATTTTATTGAAAGTTTTGTTTGGTAGGTATCTAAGTATATACTTATTCGAGGTTCGTTCGTAAACTTTTTTGTTTGTTTTTCATTACCTATCCATTTATTTTAATCTAGAAAATAATTAAATTTGGCGAATATTTGGTTTTGACAATGTTCACCAACGATTTTAAAATCTAGGGTATTAACAATTGATTTGTAAAGTTCAGAATGTTCAGTTACTTGGGTCGCTGACTATACCTACCTATTATATTATCTTAGGGCTAGACATGCCAGTCCTTTATATTATTATTCAGTATCTATATTAAGTATCTTTTATAAGCAACTGAAACGTTTTAACGACTATTATTACTGCACAAGAGTAATCATATCATCACGTTATAAATGCAGCGCTCAAGGTTCGTCTAACTAGGTATGATTATGCCAACAAACCAATTTCTAGATTATCATGAGCGAGTCGTGATCCATCTGGGCCTGGTTTAAATTAATGCAGGACACGAGACCTGCAACGAGTAGGTAACGAACAAATATCTTGACAATTATACTCGTCACGCGAACACGTTGTTATTCTTCATTCGCAATCACTATTTCGCTCAAGAACATCAATGGTGGGAAATAAATAATAAAAAGTATATGATACACTGAATATTGAAAATATTTATGTTTAATAGTTATTTATAAATTAATGAATTGTTACCAACTCACAAGTTATTTTAACTGCGTTGCACAAAAATATGTTTACAATTTGTGTGACTAAAACGTGAAACCTCAAGCAGTGTTTGTCCGTTTTCAAATCAGAGGACATTTGGTAACCAGATTTGGCCTTCTCAACGGGTGGTTCTGAAAAGATTTGGCAAAAAATGAATGGAGTTTGATTAAATTAACAAGACCCGAGTTTTTAGTAATTTATTACCGTAAATGGCATCAGGGCGTTTTTACTGCACAGGTAATATAGATTAACATCTACAAAACAGTCTGAGGAATAGCTAATTTATTATGATTAACGTTGTAGGATTTGGGACATAAAAAAGGGTATTAAAACAAAAATATTCTATAATAATATAATAATACTACATATACCTATCTATGCAATGTTGGATTCCAAGAAACTGTTATCGTAAATAATTTGCTATTTCTATCGGTGTACCTGGAATGACTTTTATAACTGCAATAAAACAACGCTGCTATGATAATTATGTTCTTTTTTATATTATATATTACAATGTATGTATGTACTATGAGTTGCGAAAAGGATGGGCCAATTAGAAGTTGATGTCACCAGCGGACTTCCCACCATCTTGGTGCACGTCTATCAAAACATCTTACGGGTTTTCGTTGAAAGCTAATGGCGCCGATTAAAATTAAAATATCCTGAGTCGATTTTTTTAAGCCAACGTGTTTAGATCCAAATTCGTAATTGCTTTTTTAGTATTTTTAAATACCTGACTCAGGTTGCAAATTTTCTGATTTCAGAAAACGTATTTGGGCCGTATTGTTGGTTTATGCAAAAAATTGTAGAAGTTAGTGTGTGTTTATGACTGAGTCAGTATGTAATATATTTTATACGAAAAAAATTAATTCGTTTTAAAAATCGGCGGTTCTTTTGTGTGGGTGCGTGCGCTAAACGCCAATATCCAATCAAGCAAACAATTTTGATAATAATCGTTAATAAAATGTTAAGATCCAGTTCTTGCATTCGCAATGCAGACTCACATTTGACATAAACCGGCTGTACCGTGTTCAGGTTTATCAAGCGGAAATGTGAAGCTAAAATTGGCGGTTGTTATTAGATTTTTGGGAAATATTTTATTCATCGAAATAGGTATTTATACAACCAGCCAACTATAATTCAAAATTGATAGTTGTGAATACATACATACGACATACATACATATAGATAGGCTTTATAAAGATCGATCGTTGACCAAGGACTGCAACCATTCAGCATCACCATTCTAAGAGGTTGTTGATATGAAAGTCGTCAGTTTTACGCAATTCGCTAGTATGAATATATTTGTCGTTGACTGTACTTGCATAAAAATCAATTATTAGTTAATTTCTGGGATCGATTCTGAGTAAGCGAGCTCATAACAAGGTGTGTGCATTCTTGGACTGGTTCTGTCAATAATATTATTTATGGAATTACTTCACTAATCATTACGGAATTATCTGTAGACAAGTGTACCTACTTATGCTCGTTCACATACGATTTATAATCCCAAAACATGTTTGTTGTTTTGTTTTTTTGATTTCTAGAATTTTAGCCTCAGAAGTGGGCAAAGCCGCTCAGGTATTATAATTATGAAAGTTCAATAGAACCGGGGTGAGTAGTATTGATGAGGTAGGTATACATCTTCTATACAAAGAAATAAAATTGAATTGTCTGTTCATAATGTCAAAATAACAGCTTTTATATTTAAAAAATGTTTGTGATCTTTTATTGAAATTTTGATAGAACAAAGTCTCTCGGGTCAGCTAACGAGATTATTGTAAGTAATTATAACAAAAAACATTTAAAAAAACTCTCTGTCTGTCTGTTTGTTCCAGCTAATATCCGGAACGGCTGGACTGATTTTGATAGCACTTCCACTGGCATATAGCTGATGTTATTAGAAGCAACTTAGCTGTTTTATAAGTATCTAAAATATGTATGTCTTGCTCAAACGTTTCAACCACAGGAAGGATGACATTACAATTAGTTTAGTTAAGTTAAGTTTTGTTGACCAACAGAATGAGCACCAGTATGTAGTTATAATTTAGATTGCAAATCTCCGTACTCGGTATCTTATGAATAAGTATTGAGCGTGATTTAACTGTTGTGCATTTATGATGCTGTTGGAATAAATTGTTCTTTTGGTTCTGGGAAAACCAATGTGGAGGAAAAGCTTAAAGTTTTTGTCCGTCTGTCTGTGTGTTCCGGCTAATCTCCAAAACGGCTGGACCGATTTTGACGGGACTTTCACTGACAGGTAGCAGATGTTATGAGGAGTAACTTAAGGACTTTTATTTAATTCAAGTACCATAGCTAGTTCGTAAAATGTTTTTGTCATTTCATTTCTTTTTTTTACCACTCAGCAGCTTACCATGGTTTAATGCGGTTGCTAGGCGTCGCTTGCCACTAGCGTCGATGTAAAGTATTCGTATGGCAAATTGTTACTTTGCAATGTTTGACGTAGATGATAGCGATTAGCGAGCTTATGCGTAATACCTGCGTGGTAGAGGCAGCTACAGTTCTGAATAAGCACAGGTTTTCCCGAATGAGATTCGCGGCGCGTATCTGCAATTTCAACTGGGCTTTAGTATTCTGCGCCCACGCGGGACGTAACGGGCGGGTGTGTAAGTAATCGCACTTAGCATGCGGAATCTAAAATTAGATTTAAAAATTACCAGCTTACGGTGTTATTTTGAATGGTAGCGAATACAATTAATAAAATACTATTTTATCCACAAAAAATATATAGAAAGTGATGTGTATAATCAATGTGTGATTTGCAATGACATTGCAAATAAGCCATTAATTGTTCTATAAAGTATTTTTTAAATTATATAATATATAATAGGATTAGAATTTTTATAAAGGGTCTTTTTTCTAGTTTTGATTCGAAGCTCTAGTCGACATTTACATCATAAAACGACAAGGTAAGTACATATATCCGAGGTATAACAAAATGTATGAAAAATACCCTTGTCACCTTTGCTACGTGAATGCTGCATGAAAATTACAGCAACTGAAAAATACCTACCTGCTCTAATTTATAGAAAATGGGCAGATTTAAAATTGGCATGCGACCAAACATACCTATAATGGCGTCTATACTTAAATTTTATGGTGAAAACATTTAAGAAATTCTCAAATCCCTTTCAAACGTATCATTAACCATGGTACCGTACCTCATAATCCTAATAGGCGCAACTGTAGTCGGGGCATATATTTATCGGCCGGACCATCTGACTGCGTTATCAACACATCGCGGCAATTAACTGAGCGGCCTCCGCCGGATGCCGGCGGACTTAACCGGCGCGGACCGGTAACACGGCACCGAGCCGGTTCGAACGAGTGGATCCTAGTACACCACTCAACGAATAACAGCAGATGGGAATGCTTTAGTTACCACAGATCACGGGGGTCGCAGCCTAGTTAATGCAACTAACAACTAACTTTGAGGCGTCAATAGCCTAGCGGTATGAGGGCCGCTTCTGTTACTGAGTGGTTCCGGTTTCGATCTCCAACCTGGCCATTAAACTGTTCACGTGGCTCGCTACTAACACAAGGATTAGTTCAGCTGGAGGGTCTAACGGGACTTATAATAATTCACATTGCTAGTAACCTTTACAAAAAGCTTACTTTTAGGATAGGACAGATATTTTGTCTTATTCACTGCTATATATTAAGAATGAAATAGAGTGACTCGTGAGATAAAGGCGTATCACGTTTTGATTGGCCCGCTAGTGGTCCCTTAGAAGGGTTGTAGAATTATCTCTGATCTCCTCCATGTTTCTGCGGTCTCGGTACTTGATGCCAATCCTAGTACAAATTGGTGCCAGTAGGAAAACATAATGTTTATTGACTCAACTGAGATAATACATAGTATAGTAGTAATACCAGACACTAAATCAAAGTCACTAACCGTAAAGTTAGTGATAAAATTGCACCTTTTTTCGTTATGGATAAAAAACACAATCAAAACGTAAGTGGATGTTTTTTCTGGAAATTCTATTTGGAAATTGAAGGTTGGAGATCGCAATACGGGGCATCGCGAATTTTATGGACGGGATAATGGATGCAGCAATAAAATATTAATAGCAGATGCGATCCGACAGCATCAGATATCATGAACTTATAGAGGAAAGGACCTCCTTGCCTTTATCATATCAGAGAATTATGATTATCCAGGAACCTTCCTGGATACTCGACCTCATTCTCAGAAATTATTAGAAGCTTACAATTTAAAATGATAATAGCTTATCGTACCCACGCACGCAGAAGAAATTAAAAATAATTAAACGCACTTCATTTGACGACTGCTATTTGGGTCGCTAATATTTATATGGAATTATTTATTTATCTGTCACGAGTAATGACAACATTATCTGGCACAAACATAGTTATGAAAACAAGATGCCCTTAGAGGCAATTAAGACAATGTCACGGAAAACACTTGCGCCACGTCATCGGTTCTAGGAAACGCATCATTCATTCATTGGTAGCGTAACAAAACCATTGTTGGACTGTAATTTATTGAATTAAAGCGTGACACACGGTCGCCGTTTGTCCCGCCCCCATAAGCTAATTACCTTCCACTCTCCGATAACTTATGGGTGGATGCGGTTAGATTGATTCTATTATAAAGTCTTATTTTCATAGCGCACGATATTTTGCATGGCGTCTCAGTAAATGATGATAACCTATCAAAATAAAAATAATTTATTTCAGACAGCTAACATTTTTTTTATGTAGACACATCATCTTAACCTTATACTAGAGCGTCATGCTAAATAACGTGTATCAGTAGAATTTTACTTGTATATCATTAATTATTAGAAATGAATCTGTAAGCATCCTTTCTATGTAGCTTATCAGTTACAGCAAAACAAGGAATCATGTCGAGCATACCACTCGACAACTGACAGGGTAAATTCTAAAATTTAAGCGCGTGCCTTTTAACAGATTTCTAAGATTTGGAATCTACATTTAGTACGCTTGCCAACCGTAAGCGGTACTCTGGGTTATTATTCTATACCCACAACAACTGGCTTTGTAAGCAACGCCTTGCTTTAAACCTGTGTCACCGAAGCTCACCAGTAAAATAGATGTGTCCATGACTTTCTGAGTGGCGTAATCTTTTAGCGGAATCATTGGAGCGAGGTTAGTTTGTGTTTATTAAGCGTTTGACTCGCCTAATTAGTTTCGAAGAACGAGCGAGCTGTAGCGGACGATGTCCTTATTACCGGTCGCGAAAACGGTGTTCCTAGCCTATTGGCTAGGAACATCTATATTTAGAATAAAGTAACTTCTGCTAAGGCACTGTTCAATGCTAGCGGAATTTGCTCTTTGGTAGCGAATTAAGCAATACAGTCGACTGCTCTTAGACTACCCTTATTGTAGGAAATTATTTATAGGCCCGTAATTCAAGTCATACAATAGTTACGTATAGTCTGTCTGCACTAGTTATCTACATATATTATCAGCTACCGGGTAAGTATGTAAGTACCCAAATAATTCATTCGGATTTTTGAAACATCCAAGATTTAATATTTAAAAATTTTACTATATTACACTATGGTCGGAATGATAAAGCCACTTTGAGAAGAAAGTCTTGTAAAGTCGAAAAAATGTACATAATCTTGCTTAGTATTGGCAATTAAATGACTGACAATTAATTATGAACTATTTAAAATAACCATTTTTGAATTATTGTTTCTCTGAATAGGAATAAGATAAAGACGTGATCACCTTAAATAATTTATGCCTTATCTATTGAATGGCATTTATCGTCAATCAATGATGCAAATATTAATTTTTTCTCAAGGAAGCAGCGCGGAATTGTTTTTATACGTATGTTACAAGTGGCACACTGTTATAATGTATTGCTTATAATGTTTATATCAAATCACGGTGGGATTATTTTGTAGCGGACCTGTTTAGATACAGATACAAGCAATAATTAATTATGTCGAGGATCTCAAAGAATGACATGAAAAGGTGTCAGTAAAAAGTGGTAGCGGAAGCTTATTTAGGTACAAATTGATTTATTGTTTGGAATATTCTTTACACACATCTGCTATAGGGTAAGGACAACCTTTGTTAGGCTTGTCGGAACATGAACACTACCCTGGTGTACCTACCTAATATTTTGGAACCGGAGTTTTACCATTTATTTTTAACCGAGGGCACGATACTCCATTTCACACAGAAAGGGGCCTAATTAACCGCTGGCATCTCGATGGACGCGCAAAACGTCAAAACTGGCGTATCGCGTGTGTGGATACGTCAGTTTTGGCAGTTTTTCTATAGAAGATCTGTCAAAACTGACATATTCAGATACGTGATACGTCAGTTTTGGCAGTTTTTCTATAGAAGATCTGTCAAAACTGACATATTCAGATACGTGATACGTCAGTTTTGACAGTTTTTCTATAGAAGATCTGTCAAAACTGACGTATTCAGATACGTGATACGTCAGTTTTGACAGTTTTTCTATAGAAGATCTGTCAAAACTGACATATTCAGATACGTGATACGTCAGTTTGACAGATCTTCTATAGAAAAACTGTTAAAACTGACATATTCAGATACGTGATACGTCAGTTTTGACAGTTTTTCTATAGAAAATCTGTCAAAACTGACATATTCAGATACGTGATACGTCAGTTTTGACAGATCTTCTATAGAAAAACTGTCAAAACTGACGTATCACGTATCTGAATACGTCAGTTTTGACGTATTGCTAGTCGATCGAGATGCCAGCGGTTAATAGTTTGGACCCTGCTTACAAGAACGTTTTAGTGGGTCTGGTTTTTATTTCGTTGATGCCGAACGCATTTATATGAGTGAGTGAGTTTACATGCGCTATAGTATTCTGCATCCAGTATCCAATCTAAATATATATAACTCAAAGGTGACTGACTGACTGACTGACATAGTGATCTATCAACGCACAGCCCAAACCACTGGACGGATCGGGCTGAAATTTGGCACAGGTAGATGTTAAGACGTAGGCATCCGCTAAGAAAGGATTTTGATTAATTCTACCCCCTAGGGGATAAAATAGGGGATGAAAGTTTGTATGAAACTTTGTCAATTAAATTCCACGCGGACGAAGTCGCGGGCACAGCTAGTTATAAATAAGAAGGGTCCTGTTAATGTCTTGGGGGTCGATCTGTGAACAAGAGGTAAAAGACGTAGATATGTACGCAACGAAGGAATGCTGCAATCTGTATACCTACCTAAATTACTATTATACTCATTCTATGACCTATTACAGAATATGTCATAAGGTAAGTTCTATTGTTTTGCATGTCTATAGGGAAAACAGCGGTGTTTTTCTTTGTAATACCAATGATCGGCCGATGCTTGCGGTTGGTGATGTAACTTCAAAGATATTTTGTAGAAAAACTACTTATTTGTTTGTTTCTACTTTTTCGGAGTGGCCTAGGTGAGGTGAATGCCAGAGTATTATGACACCCTTTTTTATTGTTTAGAATCGTCGGCACGTGAAGTTATCCATACCACGTGAAAAAAATCAAAAATCTTGGGGTAGTTAGGAACATTTAGGTTACCTACTTTAGGTGCATTGTGGCACAAGCAACAACGGTTTTCTTCTAAATAAATATCGCGAGGTTTTCCCAATGAAATGTATAAATTTTGTATTAAATGCAATATTAAGCAGCCGCGACTCTACAGCATAGAATGAGATGCCGTAAAAAAGTTGAGTTTATTCCGTATGTCAGTTAGAAGGCGCGCTATTAATTGAACTTTAAACTGAACGTCAAATTAAGTTATGTTAGTAACTAAAATGTTTGGTTATTTAAACATATATTGTCTAAGAGATTCCTCGATCGACCGGGCCTTGAATTTGGATTGTATATGCAGTTTGCACATTAAACACTTAAGCAATGTTAGTGAATAATGTCAACCAATTGTTTGTTTTGAATCATCTACAGCTACGATGGCGGAGAGGTCGGATTTGGAGTTAAACGCCAGCCTACAGCCAGAAAAATAAACGGGACCTCTTTGTTATCTATTAAATATATTCTTATAGGTAATTTCACTTCTCATAACTAACTACGCATAATCATACCTACGTAACTTATAAATTTAATATTTTATTTTGTTACATCTAATATGTCAATATTAGGTGTAAAAAATATG
Source organism: Notodonta dromedarius (assembly GCA_905147325.1). Lineage (NCBI taxonomy): Eukaryota > Metazoa > Arthropoda > Insecta > Lepidoptera > Notodontidae > Notodonta > Notodonta dromedarius. Next base: position 9,967,526 of record LR990160.1, on the reverse strand, counting down.
AGTACTAAACAGTATGAAAACAATAGTCAGAGGGTCGTTTCACTTTTATACATAAACACTCATTTTAAAAACTAGCTACGTCCTTGTCGAAGTCCATAGCCAATTACATAATCCGTGCCAAATCCGAATATAATACACAGATAATAATATCTGTTGTTATTACGTCTTCAAGTAGGTAAATAAAAAGAACTAAATAACTATTAAAACGGCCGAGCGACGTAACATTTACAATATTTTGTTCGAAATATGAATTAAGTCATTGTTTAATCTAGAGTCTACAGTCTAACCGCAGATCAATTAAAAGCAAGTTCTCTGAGCAAGTCGCATTCTATTTATATCTCAAATACTTTCTTGGTGATCTTTTTATACCGCAGCCAGTGAGCCGTAGGCTAGTTTTTCTAGTTTCCTAATACAACTAAGATATTCCGAGACGGCACAGCGAGCCATTTTAATTATTACCTTGTACACGTCGCGCATCGAACCTGCAACCCTCCCGCATAGAAAGATAAGTCTGTTCAAATACGGACTGCGGATAAAAAAGAGATAGCAATACAGCTGCGAATTGAAAATAATTGCGATCTAGTTTTTTATGTCTACGATAAAAAAATGTAACTTACTTCCTACTTTTTTTTGTTACGTTTTGCTTCTACTCTCGAAAGAAGATTCGCAAAGAAAAGCGACACAGAAAAACTGTTACGCGAACAGCAATTGAGAGAAAGTGACCGCAACGAGCCGGGCGACCGATTTAGTTTACGAAAGCCTTTACCGCTCAATAATGTTGAACACACTATGTCTATCCACAGATTGACGACGCCGGGGATACAGTGGCATTGTGTGAAATTTAAATTTAATCGTAGTTACTTAGATGGAATAACCTGACGAGTATCTTATTTATAACACTGAAAGAACCAATTAACATTTTGTGTACCTATATACCTACATATCCATCTGAGAAAACATAAAGTGGTCGTTGTTTTTTAATATAAACACGTTGTAAATCCTTATCCTTACTTAATATTATAAATGCAAACGTAACTCTGTCGGTCTGTTTGTTGCAATTTTATGCCTAAACCGCTGAAGCAATTTCGATAAATTTTGGTATAGAGGTAGAATGAACCGCGGAGAAAGACATGGGATACTTTACTTAAGTATACGCGGACGTAGACGCGGGCAGAAGAGAGCGTAGTATACTTTTAAAATACTAACTATTAATGATTGCGTAGCATCGCGTGACTTTCCACAGAATACCTATAACCGGACATGATTTCGATAAGCGCGAACCGGCCCTGACCGGACGTGTCCGGAGGAAACCAGTGCCAACCCTTAATGAATCTTAAGATACATTAAATAGCCCTCGCAACTGTCCCCAATAAGTGATTGTAATTATGCCGTGACACAAGGTCACCCCGTTCGACGAACCCAACACCACACTTCTCACAATAAACAATTAAAAATTATATTCCAAAAAACGTGACATACAATACCTACGTATTGTATGTCATTTGTAGCATTTATGACAAAAAACAGGTATGTTTATAATTTGTTTTTAATTTTTATTATACGACAGAGGTGTTCCGACGTCATTCAGGTAAAACCCCCGAAACTTGTAAGCGGATAGTATTAAATAAAAATATTAATTGATTTAAATATAAATTCAGGAAGCAAATACGCTTGTTTAGAGTATTATCAATTTCGACGAGGGCTGTCAGACCACTGACAATTACATTTACCTATAGTTAAGGTGTTCTGTTTACCTTTTGAAAATTTGTTGCATACAGAACAAAATATGATAGGTAGCCAGTAGCCACTCCTCAAGATCAAACTATTTACCCACAAATTGAAGATGGTATTGGCATGATAGATGTGCATACATCTGCTAAAATATTCTTCGAGATTCAAATTTAATTATCACTTTCGAAATTCGCAAAAATTCTCAAATTGTGACATGATTTTGACCTTCGAGCAATTTGCAGTAACGCCTCATGCTCGGAACGGTATTTTTTATAAGTCTAGGCATGCGCGTGCGTCACTTTATGCTGTTTTCGTAGATAATTAAACCGTTCGCTTATTTATTATGACGTGTGTAGTACCAGGTTGTACCTATCGCGGGTTTAATACCAAAAAATATATAAAATTATTTAAATACCTACCTACCTATAGTTTTTGGTAAAAAAGAGAATATTGTTTTGCGGTTTCATGTGAATATTGATTAAAAAACGATATATCCTTTTATTCCAAAGTCGTTGCCATGTTGTGTAATCAAGTTTAAGATGTAAACGTGAAATTCGGGTTCTGCAATATCTTAATGTCATTATAAACTCATATTTATTATTCTACGTATTAGTTGAGGAAATGTCGACGTCGATAACCATACCTTTAGCTTTGTCCTGTTTCTATGCCGTAGTAATATTTTGTTAGGTTTACCAATATTTATTGGCAGTTGACTCCTCAAAACTCCCCATGGAAATAAAATCAGGTGATCGAAATCAACTTGACAGTGACCTATTACCAATCGGACGAAAATATCTACCTTTTAACCGACTTCCAAAAAAGGAGGAGGTTCTATGTTCGTCTGGATATTTAAAAATGTATTTTCAGTGATTTCTCCGTCAATTGTAGACCGATATATTTTTAAAGGTTATAAGAACTCTGATGGTGGTCCCACAGAAATTTCATGGTAGTAGGACTACTTTTTAGGTACCTATCCCTACTTACTTGAATTGGCACCGATCCCAAAATGAAATAAATTATAAGATCCCTAGTTATTTCAAGCTTTTCAGTCCACCCAGGTTTTTTAAGACGGTTTCATTTTTTTCAATAAAATTTATTTTAGGGAATAATAATATCACAAGTAAAGAACCGATACACCATCACGCCTCTATTCCTCAAAAAGGTTAGCAGAGGTGCACAAATGTTCACGCAGATTTCGGTCCCAATGTAATTTGAACCCTAGTGCCATCAGTAAAGAGTAGCAAAATATTTGCAGACGTTTCGCATTGTGAACACTACTTAGGTACACTTTCACTTCAGTCTCATACTTACTGCGATGAACGAACCACCTAAGTAAGCGCAGTCTCTTCAGGTCGCTCATATAATGTATTAGAGTGCACACAGTCTTTGTCAAACGGTTATACACTAATTACAGTTAAACTCTAATTCAAATTCAAATCGTTTATTTTGTTACAAAATGTAAATTTTAATTTTTTTTTCTTATATCTACAACCGGATCGGAACGCAACCTCGACTGAGAAGATCCGGCAAGAAACTCAGCGGGCTTGTCTTTTTACATTTTGTTATATCTCTTGTTTTTTCGCCAGTTGGTTAAATAATCATTAATTCCAAAGTAGATACTAATATAAATATAATATCTCCAGTGTGTTGCCTTTAAGATTACCAAGAATTACTTAAGTAATTGGGACTAGTTCCCACTCTACCCACAGCTTTACGGTAAAACCTTCACTTCGGCTACGTGCGAATCAGGGGGATGTAGGTACGCTTGTTTGCCGAATTTGTTTTATAAAACCGAAGGATCTCTCTATAATGATATCCAAAGATTTCTCTCGCGATACTGTCAATATTCGGATTTCATTGACTGTGTTTAACCCCCCAAAAATGTAATCCACAATTTACGTCTACAGATGAAACATTAGCAAAAACGTTGCTCCCGTCTCGCCGTTCGAATGTAAATCACACTTTATTGACGGTATAACAGTTTTTTACGTCATGATGACATATTGAGATACACAATTCATACATATTCATAAAAATGACGCCAGTCAGACTATAATAAACTTTGGCTGGTCAAACTTAAGGCAACAATTTCAATGGTAGCGGAGCGAAATGGAAATCTGTAGCCAAAACACGTATACGGTGCTCAATGTCGATCAATTGATCTGTATGTTTCTTTCATCTATTAGTAATATGGCAATGTAAATGCATGATTTGGTTTTTAATTCGGAACGTGTGTTCTGCAATTCGGGACGAAATCTGATAGTGTTTGGAACCTATAAAATCATAGTTCGAACGGATGTCCTACTTTATTTCCTAGCAATGAATCAAAAACCACTAAAGTCATACAAAAAATTCGCAGGCATTTTCGTGCATCCCTTTATTAATTATAATCGACCTACGCAGGCTCAATATAAGTAGCTATACAAAGTGGTTTTTTTTGGACGGGGCTGATAACCTAATTGAAACAATTCAGGATTGTTAAAATTTAGGTAAAACTGTAGAATACATTAAAAAAAAATGGCACATCTCTTATGTATATCGCCAATCGCCATATATCTTTCATTTCGCAAAAGTAATCTTGAACACATTATGTTTCGTTAAAAATGGTGTTACACTTATCAAAAATGCGGTTTTAACGTTAATTTTATGCATTCGACCGGCTTGCGTCACGAATGATGTTGCTAGAGATGAGATGTGTTGTTGAATATTATGAAAAACGACGATACCTACCTACTTAACTACTGATAAGACATAACAAATAGTGTTGGCACCTTTCAATACTCGGGCGAAAAGTCTAGACTTCAACAAGACTACAAGAACGACTGACACGAGAATCGCAAGAGTCGCAAGAGTCTCAAAATCTGTCTTCGTTCTTGTCTCGGTCAGAATATAATTTTATTATCATAGCTATTAGTAACCCCCATTGTTAGCTCACATATAATGTTACAAAATTATAATATATCTAAAACAATGGGTGCTATGACGACACAATATCCCATGAATGGGTTCCCAATATTTTATTTCACATTGGAACAATGCACTCTTATTTTGATAAGCTAGTATAGTTCTTATAAACGATTGGGCTGTATTGAAGCTGTGTGAATTTATTTATCTAATTGAATGGACAATACCTATCAACATGCTTAATTCCGTCAATACGTATTATGTCTGTACCTCGGTACAATCATAAGTAGTGGATTTCCTCACTTTTGAGTCAAACAGTACCCACTCAGTTGATTTCATATATTTTTTGTTGTCCAACTAACTTCAACTCTGACCCCGCCTCATAGCCTGAAGCGACAAAGGAGAAGGCTTAATCAGCACAAATTTAAAACAATTAACAATTTTTACCAAGATTGTTGCTGACGTTAGACGCGGACGTTTACTAATAAAGGGGCATTGACCACTCACAGAATTAGCACTGATGTAACCAAACATATAAATAAGTGATACTATGTCAGTACACCTTTTTTGTGTTTATCTAACAAGCAACCTACCTCAACACAAATATTAACACATAAATTCCTATACTTACTTATATTACAATTGCTAATAATTTCCTTCTAACGTACTTAATATAAAAATTATATTTCCTGTATCTATGTGCGTACAATTGTTATAACAATAAAATTCTCAATCGATAATAGTAATAATTTAATACGTATAAAATTACTTAGTAAACAGGAATTGAATGAATGAAGAAATAGAGTTCGCAGACTCATCATATTGTATAATTTATGTTAATGTATGGTTATGTGATGCGTTCTTCCGTAAACATATAAATAAAGTATCGATGAAAGTGTGAAATGACTTGATGCTGCCAATTCTTGACGGAGAAGGCACGCTTTAGCGTAGGTAGGTATGCACAAAAACGTGTCACTTCACACGAGTATTAAGATAACATAACACGTAGGTACACAACATCGCCACGCTTTTGGCTTAGTTTATTATTGGTACCAATTTAAATCGACAATTTGATATCACGTATAATTTGACACCGGATGGTAGCGGGTTCGAATCCCGTCAGGATAAATTTCGAAAATGGTCTTTTCGTAATTTTCCCTAGTCCGAGTGTCACTGGGATCGCCCCCAGTCCATTGTACGGTACCCATAGTTAGTACAAGCAATGCTTAGTTTGGGACCATACAGTTGGTGTGTTCGTCTGGCGATATGGCGATGTATGTCAATTGAATCCTCGATGATGGTTGTAAAGATCGACTAGTTGTAATAAAGTGTTGCCAGAACTAAGAACTATGATTAAACTACTCAGTATAATATATAAAGATGATTTTGCGAGATGGTTAAACGTACTTCAGCATTGCGTGCGCGCCAATAGCGTTGATTACTCTGCGACATCTCGGTAACAATTGCCGCAATTAGAGAATAAAAACAACAGTGCGAAGACCAGGGCCGACACATGGCCGACGCGACCACAAATTATACTTCAGGGTTGCTACATACTAGGTATAATTTGAGATAAATAAGTAACACCTTCAGAATTATCTAACCTGTACATAAATAATATCGCCAGACTGACACACCAACTGTATGGTCCCAAACTAAGCAACCCTCGTACAGTAGGTACCGTACAATGGACTGGGGGCGATCCCAGTGATACCCAGACTAGGGCAAATTACGAAAAGGCCACTTCCGAAATTTGTCATACGGGAATTGAACCCGCAACCACCAAGTGCAGCGAGCCGAGAGGGGCTACGCTCGAAATACTGCGCTAAGCGGTCGTCAAATATTTTATATTACTAATATTACTAAGTATATTATTCTTCGGGTAGTACCCAAATCAATTTCAAGGATTTCGATCTAGTAACCTTTGAATTCCATGCGGACAATATTTGATTAGAGTTTTGTTTTGATTAATTTTACTCCGTGGTTTTTTTTTATAATTTGCTTTGTATTTGTGCTAAAATGTTCAATAGTACCGACTCGTTAAATATTTCGTTTTAATCACGTTGTTATTATGATTAATCACTCAACTTCGGTTTAATTAATTTGGCGTTTGTTAATTGTCTCACGCAACGCTTATGATTTAAACGGTTAAGGCTCCGAATAGAGTAGGAAGTACATCGATATTACTTTGCTATTTCATACACACAGCGATACATTAAAAGTAGGTATGACTGTCTGATACACAACGCATAGCCTTAATTGCAGGGTTTATAAGTATTAAATTTTGCATAGGAGCTCTTTGAAACAAACCGTTGCAGGTGAAAATTAATTGGGTTAAATAGTGTATGGAAGTTCGTAATTTACGCCTGATGGGAGATATCTGATGGGAGATTTGCAAAAAAAAAACTTAATGACGCCAAAACCTACTTCGAAAATATTCAGCATACAGTTTGGACATTTAAAAAGCATTTTTGGAGCCAGGACGGGTTGTCAAGCGGTTCGTGGAATTGAAGCAATAAAAATGATATTGCCACGGAATAAAAACGTGTATAAAAACCATAGATCGATGCCTTTAAGGTTTCCGCGAAGCATGGACGATACCTGGCCGGGGAGTTATTGGGGTTCCGTATAATTAAATATGATGGCATATTTCGTTAGTTTATTATTGAAATATTCTATTTATTATTATTGTAGATGTATTGTGGTCATTTTAATACTCTAGATATAGACATTTTGTGATTTATACGGTAGTAATTTGCTGAATAGCCATACAACATGCTTTATACATGACGTACATTTATGAATAGAGATTCTATTGTATTATAAAATCCAGGTAATCCCTGCGACTGTGCACAGCCAAAAAATCCTTTCTAAGCGAGCACCTAGTCCTTGAGAGGACCACGCAAGCCTTTCATTCACTCACTGTTTCACAGAATGATAAATAGATCTTAAATATTGCTAATTCCCATTCAAATTGATTGTACTCCATTTTAAAACAAAAGTAATGCAAGCGACATCACATAAATAATCTTAATATGGTAATTAAATAAGAAACTACTTCATTTGCGTTTATAAATAAGTCACGTAGCATAAGAAGCAATTGTAAACAAGACTCTATTGCTATTGTCGTAAACAACATTTTGATTGTTATTGTTTGATTATGGGGATTAAGATCCGTAGTGCCATGGAAACCGTAATAATAACTATTATTCCCGTCAATAAATATCAAGTCTCAGACAAACAAGTTTTAACGTGGTTCTCAAGTAACAGGTAAATACATCTGACTGACAGTCAACGCACAACCTAAACTAGTGGTTCTAGAAGCATGAAATTTTGCAGAGGTGGACCTATGACGTAGGTGAGCACTCGGAAACGAATTTTGAAAATTCATCCCCTAAGTGAATTGAATGTATAGGGGATGCAAATTTGATTGGGTATATCATCGGGCACACGGCTAGTAGGTACTTAGTTATTATAGCTGAAAAATTGGGAAACTATTTTTCAAAGGCATTTTTTATGTGTTTTTCATAGGGCTGCAAAGTAAATGTTTAAAATTCATTAATTACTATTAACCCAGAACTGGACTGAATTATGGTAATATTCAATACATTAGGTATTATTATGGACAAAAAATAAGCGCCGTGGATAAGATTGTACGCAGCTAATACAGAACATAGGTACCTACTTAAGTTACATAGAGCAACCGGAATACATACCTCGTGTGATTGGCATAGGTACAAGCAGTTTTTTATCACATATTTTGTCGAGGATAACCAGTCGGTAACTCTTCCTAGACTGTCTACTCTACATCATAAGACGTCATTGCATGTAATGAAATCACACAAAGAAAATAATGAATAATTTGAATTAATTTTTAACCGATTTGTTTCACCGATGGATGGCGTTGACATTGTAGAATTCTAAAACTTCCTTGTTGGAACTATTGTATACAATCTATCAAGAAAGTTGTGAAAATAATGTTCTTCCAACTAATTTATGTATTGCCTGGCATCTCTGAAAACATCTGAAGATGCGAGTCAAGTATGGCTTGTTTAATTTATATTCTTTTTTAATTTTATGTTCAATTTTATTGCTGTAAAAGAAAAATTATATTATGATCAATAATACCATTAAAAGCGGTGCAAGCGAAATGATTCTTGCATTTAGAATATTTAAAAGTATAAAAATGTTATAAAAAAAATAAGAAAAAATGTTTTCTTTCTTGACAGTATACCTACCAAATAATATCAATTCCATGTTAGTAGGTAAGTTTAAATCTTATAAAACAGTGTGGTAATCCTGAAGTTAAATGCTTAACAATATACAGAGTCTAGTCATTTGCAATTTTACATCTTAGCACGGATGCTATAAAACTGATATATCTACCTATTTCATTATTTTATAAGAAAAATATAAAAATGTACGTCTAAAGGTCATATAACGATAAAATGCGGTGAGACACGTTTCTTCTCGCGAACTGCGTATTCTTTATTGAAATAAGTATTAATAAGAATACGCAGATTTAATATTCCCTAGAGGCATACATTTTGTCATGGGTATGATCAGATAAATTAATTTCTATAGGAACTTCAATAGATTATTTATACACACGTTCATGCAAAAAAATTCTAATAAGGCGAAGCAATAAACAAATGAAATTCGCAATGTTATGGACATTCCAAATTTAACGACTTGTCCGACTGTTAGTACGACGATGGACTGAGATTTTCGGATAAACACGTGTTTATACAGGGTGTAAGGGGCGTCGTAACGAAAACTGATACCATGGATTCAACTCATGATTCTGAATTCCCCACAGTTGGAATTTTTCGTCGATGCCCCATAAACCCTGTATACTTATCTTTATATATAAAAAACCCCGATGCGCGTGTGTTCGTTATTCTTCTGCTCCTAAACAGTTTTTGTTTTGTCCTTTTGGGTTCTGGATGGTTATTGTTTATAGTAGAACCATGTAGGTGGCACTTTTGACAATAGCTAGAAAATAAAATCTACACTATCGGGGCTTCGGGCGAATGCTAAACTTAATTGAGAGTTACATAAAGCCCTGGAGGTATTAGATCTGAACTCTGAAATCGTGCGCACTTGACATTTCATTTTGTAATATCATTAAATTTCCGAACTCTTTCTCAGTATGAAGATCGATGTATTAGTACCCTTATTAATTAATTCCCTTATTATTAATAAACATTATTATTATTACATTATTATTATTATTAGTACCGACCTATCTGAATAACTTTAAAGAAACTTACAGACAGGTATTGACGTCTAAAGCAGCTAATTGGGCCTTAAACATTTGAGTATTTTTTTTCTCAATGAACCATGTAAACTGTATCAAGTATAGGGTTGGCAAAGTAAACAAGTTTGTTGTTGCTGTACTTATTATTTATTGTGAGTCATTGTTCAAACATTTTGAAGGTATAGTGGAAAACAGGTGTATCTATACTCTATAGTATCAAAGATAAAGATAATTTCAATAAAAATACGAAGCGTGAATCACGATATTATGTACACAACTCCATATGTACATTAATAAGTGCCGATGGTGATTTTTGAAATAAGTGTATACAGATGCTATCAATGATAATATTATATTGAGACGACTTAATAACTGAGTAGGTAAGGCATTAAATAATAATTATATTTCTTTTATTTATCTAACAACCTTTACACTGCTGTGACATGTCAAATAGTACAGGGCTAGGGTTGCCACCTTTTTCACGCTTAATATAAGAACATAGTAGAGGTGGACGCGGCAGCCAATTGTCCAATGATGTAACTGACGTTGCAACAAACTATAGTGGAACTTTGTCGTATTTTATTTGTGGAAATATCGTCTGGTTTCAATCTGAATAGATCAAAATCTAGATCATAAACTTGTCTATGTCCGTCGAACTGTTTTAACCCTGAACTAACTTTCTCGAGCACTTGTCGGACAACGAAGCCTACAGAAATGGTGTTGCAAACTATACTTATTGTGTTACAACGTGAGGCAGCTTCGTGACGGAATGACAGAGACTGCTGCTCAACTATGTCCATGGGTTTAAAAAAATCTTCACAATGATCGAGGCGACAACAATTTTCCATACATGTTGGCCGTACTCTCGAGTATGTATGGAAATTGGAATTGGATTCCGTAAAAACAAAAAAAAAGATTTTTTTTTGCTTTGCGATGTTCAAGAGCTTAGGCTACCCTAAGATGTCTGTCAAGTGATGTCACATTTAACGAAAAACCGTTTTTTTACTTTGATTCAATAACAGTCTCAAATTAACACCGCAAGTGAGTTATAGGAATTGTATTATGCAAAGATGACATTAACCGGAGACAAACGAATATGTGAATGCAGTTTGTTATTAGTTCATTGCACTATAGACAATGTATAACGGCCGGACTGCCGTCACGAAAAATCAATTCCGCACGATTGTATCGCGACTTGTTAATATTACCCGTCTATAATTCTTAAACTTTGCCTCCTCAACACTGGTTAGGGATATAGAAGAAACGACTACCGGCCGACGGTCTCCATTCCTATCTGTGTATCCCAAAGAAATTGTAAATTATTTCAATTTCTTCGGTGTATCCATTGTACTGACAACTATAAAGCTATGAGTGCATCGGTGTGTTTAAGCATTTTAATTGTATTCTATTAGTATCTATCCTGAACTCTTCGTTTGTAATTTAGTTATGGCTTAATTTAATCTAGATTTAACTTTAACAAAATGTGCACCTACCCCTATTCACGAGATCAATGTCGACATGCAGTTATGCATTTCGGCAGAATAACTCTTGTATTACCTACTACTTACTTTAAACCATTCTTAAAATGTATAATGGCCGTATTTGACGTCTATATACGAGTAGGTACCGTATGAATGACGGCAGATGCGTATTTTTTAAATTCTGTTGCGTTCGTGTAATGCTGGTAACAAACTGATAGGCGATATCGTCACAGTAGAATTTCGATACACACGAAAAACGATCGTATGTCCGGTACATGAAGTAAATTTTCCGTAAAAATTTCAAAATATTTCAAGTACCAAAGTGTGCAAAGTAAAGTCAGCAGCAGAAGTGATATAAATTTAAATCAGTTAGGTGAGTGCGCCACGACATGCGACATGGCAAGTCTGCCTCAAACATTCTTAGTTTAGATATCGCAAATGAACCGTGAAGCTGTAAAAACACGACAAGGCCACTGTCACCGGCCGCAACCACGAAGTACGTATGTGAAATCGTTGTTTGAAAACTTGATAAAGTTTAGACTAGTCCTGACGACCGGTTAGCGCAGTGGTTTAAACGTAGGCCGCTCGGCTCACTGCACCGGGTGGTGGCGGGTTCGACTCGCGATGGGGAAAAAAAATCGGAAATTGCCTTTTCCTAATTTGCCCAGGACTGGATGCCACTGGGATCACCAGTCCATTGTGCGGTACCCATAGTACAAGCGTTGCATAGTTATGGACCATACAGTTGGTGTGTCAGTCTGGCCATATTTATTATTATTAGTCAATAAGTGAATAGGGTCGGATACTGACTCAGGACGGTGATTGAAGTTCATGTCAACACCAGATTGTAACGTCAATAGTAGCAGTGATATTACGGAGTGATAAACGAACGAGTGTCCTGGCGACGGCTTGTCTCGCGTTGATGATAATGTCACAAGGGACAGCTTACAGGAAAAAGTCAGTTTAAACGAGGCATCAGGGCTCTCATTCTGCGAATTTATCGGAAAATTTAATTTATTAATATATTTTCGTGCCAAAAGTCTATAGTCCCTTAAGTCTTTGAAGGTCGACATGTTGTCGGTGACAGGTAACAGATTAATTTTGGGTTTTGTTTTTTAAATTCAGTCAACGGCTTCGCATTAAGGAGCCAATTGTTTTTATTATATTACGTGCTAGTTGATAAGCAGACTTGGGGCCCAGACCATATGTTATATTTTCAAATAACAAATAGATATGTTGCCCAATAAGAAATAAGTCTACCTAATTATACTCAAAGGGTAAAAAAACCGTAAAGCAATAAAGCCATTCAACAAAAAGTTAAAGTAATCCAACCACTGGGTTCACCAAAGATATTGTTTATAATTACAATCGCTTCGGGGTTGACGTACCTGTTCAAATTTTATACCTACACTAGCTGTGCCCCGCGACTTCATCCGCGTAGTATTGGATTATTGGGTTAAAAAGTATACTATATGTTAATCCCGGTTATAATCTATCTGTGTTCCAAATTTCATCCAAATCCGTTCAGTAGTTTTTGCGTGAAGGAGTAACAAACATACATACATACATAAATACATACATACATACATACATACATCCACACTCACAAACTTTCGCATTTATAATATTAGTAGGATACTTTTACTCATGTCATGTCACTTATGTACGAACATCGAATAATAAACATTATGTGTCCAACGTGCGTATTAATTTCAAAGCTTATAACATCAGCTATCTGCCAGTGAAAGTCCCGTCAAAATCGGTCCAGCTGTTTCGGAGATTACCCGGAACAAACACACAGACAGACAGACAGACAGACAAAATTTTTTTAAATCTCGATTTTGTTATAGGTGTCGTATGTACTTTCATATGTATTTAGTGAAAAGGTGTTATTTTGATATTACAAACAGACACTCCAATTGTATTTATTTGTATAGATAATTAAAAAGAAAACACTAAATATTATACATACTACGTGTTTGTCGTTATCTCGTCGCTGAGTCTGATTCCCCGCGGGAAGTCAGCGGGGTCCGGGCGAGTGGCAGGCCAGTCCTCGGTGGCTACAACCAGACGATACCGGTTAGAACCAGTCCAGACTGGATCGCGCAGCCATCATTCGCAGGAGACAATATACGCCAGCATTTAAGAGCATAGGATATTCTATATGTACAGTTTGTTTCGTAAACCTGCTACTCTTAGCAACGATAATCGATATTACAAAACAATACAAAATTATCGTTCGTTCAGACGATATACGACGGCAAAAAAGATGGAAGTATTCGACAATACGAATAAGTCACGATATATCGTTTATCGTTGCTACGAGTAGCACCCCAGAACCCAGATATTCTTGCGCGAGTATCTGCGCATGGAGTTCCAACGTCGTTAGGTACTAATGGATATAAATTACTGAGATGTAAAAAAAGCAATGGATGTGTCCTCACAAGCAAGATTGCATCGTCTTTTCGTCATCTGGGCATTAGCGGTAATGGACTTGAGTGTGATATGTAAGCACAGCTTATACCTTTTTATTGATTCACTGGATAAATAATATTGAAAAAGAAAACTTTTATAAAAAGTTAGTTAAGTTTCCTTAAGGTGGAGGCGTCTGTCTAGCCCGCGAAATTTTCGAGTATTTTTATAGTTTATCCAAAATCTGAAAACATTTAAGACAACATTTTGTGATATGCGACACACACAGTATGCAGTGCGTTTATAAATACATTTATTTTACTCTTAATATTATCACGGTGGATATGATACTAGTAAATCACTAAATATACAAAAATTGCCAGTTTTTCTGGTTATATGTCGTTCTTGAAATGTTTTAGAGTAAGTTGGATATATTAATAAATGCATTGCATACGGTCTTTGTCGCCAATTAAGAACATGTTGTCTTAAATGTTTTCAGACTTTGGATAAACTATAAAAATACTCGAAAATTTTGAATTTCGCGGGCTATACAGGCGCCTCCACCTTAAATCAAGTAGGTACGCAACAAGTTTTAAAGGTCTATAAGTTACCAAACTGAGAGTTTGATATATAAATACTTTGTACACCTACACGACGAGCTTAAGGTAGATTTATAACATTAGTCGGTACCTACTTATCACTTAAATATGCAAGGAAAATAAATAAGTGACTTGTAAATTCCTAAACCTGATCAACATACCTACCTACTCGCGTAGAGTGATATCAAGGAAGTGGTAGTTTTTTCCTCGTGTCGCAGCAATATGCATAATAAGGGCAATTGATAAATGTCAGCATTCTATGTGTATATATTTACGTAAGACAAGTATGAACTAAATCAATATTTACAATGTAAACACGAAAATCTTTTATTTATTTATTTATTTATTTATTATCTCAATACATACAAATATCTTGACAGGCTAGACCCAATGCGATATTGTTGCAATCTTAAAAATTAAAAATAATATAACTGTTTGGACGTGACCGTCTGTTTGATAGTTTGTTTATGTATTGGTACTCAACCTATTTGAGGTTAACTTTCAATTGGATTATATTTTCTTAGTTCATACCTATACCGTAGGTGACATGAGTTCTCAGCGTATATCACTTAATTTAGCACTTAAAATGTATTTCACATTAGACTGAGATTCCCTTTTTTATTTAACAAAGTCGGTAAACAAGCTTACAACTGTAACAACCCGCCTGATGTTAAGCACTTACCGTAGCCTATACAAGTAGATACTTACTAAAAGCATAATTTTGCTCGCACTTTGCCGATCTGAAGGGGAGTGGGAGAGGGGAGGGGAAGGGGGTAGGGGTTGGGCTTCTGGCTCTATCACTCATGTACGATGCTTTACACCGATCTTCTGTGAGAGGGTCGTACTACCCCGGTTGAGCCAGCCAGTATAAGCTCTGTAGTCAATTGGCTACAGCTTGACTCTACCACAGATCTTAAGTAGAGTAAGTAAAACAAAAATGCAAAAAAGTTACCGATATCATGCTATGGATAATCTATATATGTATATATAACTCAAAGGTGACTGACTGACTGACATAGTGATCTATCAACGCACAGCCCAAACCACTGGACGGATCGGGCTGAAATTTGGCATACAGGTAGATGTTATGACGTAGGCATCCGCTAAGAAAGGATTTTGATTAATTCTACCCCCAAGGGGATAAAATAGGGGATGAAAGTTTGTATGAAACTTTGTCAATCAAATTCCACGCGGACGAAGTCGCGGGACCAGCTAGTATAAAATATTATTCAAATTTATTAACGATTGTTTGCAATACTGACAACTCTAGGGTACCTACCAAAGACAAAAGGCAAGTCATATCTTTCCGTTTCTCGGTTATAATTGTTGTTTAAAAGCCACTAATTACGACCCACCCATATATTTTGTTGTGAGACTTGACTTCCAATTTTCTGAATGGATGACGCAATGCAAATTAAGTCTAATAAACATTTGGATCCGGTTTTTCTTGTCTATATAATGCTGTCTACTGACGGAGCTTCGGGAAGACCTTGAGATGCAACGGTCGACGTGTGATCGCATCTGAAGCACGGCAATTTAATGATACGCAAATAACTTGATATTTATTAATATTAATTTATGGTAACGAATAAAATTTAATGACACCAATGAATTGACCCGATTGGAATTTATACACAGTCCACATTTTTGAGTTTTAAGGCTTGGTTACCGTTTAAGTTGAGCAAGCAACCAGGACAGATAATTTTAATCATTCGAATTGATATTGCACATTTAAAATTGATATAGAAAAATATTTGAATGTTGGTAATCGAATATTTTTGCGAAATAATTGAAAATTGGCAAAAGTATTTAACGTTTAAAATTGCCAAATCGGTTTCCGTATCGCTTCGAATCATTCATAATACCCTCGCTGATAAATGATTTTAACAGAGAGAAGTCATCATGACTCTTTTCTTGCCTCATATCTCTATCTCTCTGCCAAGTGGGCAATCTGAACGCATAGAAGGGTTTTAATTGTTGAAGATGGCATCGCAATCGCTAATGTAGCTCGTAAATAAAATGGAAACGTCTCGCCTGTCCGTCTTAAGTGCAAACTGCTTCCGTTGTACAATCTTATTTATTCAATAGGAACTAAGCGATGGATTGTTTATGATTATAGTTTTTTTTACAAATCAAAATCATATAAGTAGTTAAGTACCTAAATAGACAGTGCCGTCTAGGGACACCCGGAAGAAACGAAGCTTTATAGTATAAAGCGTAAGGCGCCCATTTCTGACGTCATCGTGTAACGCTACTGAGGCTTAGCACGGATAGAAAGGCCGCGCGGCGAACGCCCCGAACGTTCGTATAGAAGCTTCGCTTCAATAAATCGACAAATAGTGTGAACATAACGATAAATAAAAAATATTTTATGACTTTAGTCTCTAGGTTGATAGGTAATGAGAACGCCGGGCGATTCAAGTTTGATACACGGGTCGAGTCACGTGGAGATCCCATCTACAGAAACATGTGAACAAGTTTGGCGTTCATCGGTATACCTAGGTATTTGAAATGTATCTCTATCTATCATTTTGCTTACGTAACAGCAGTCGAACTGACCGTTTTGCAACAGAGAACAAAATCTATTCAATGCAAGTGTGTCCGATGCGTCTGCGTGCATCGTCAGCGGACTCGCAATGATGCCGCGATGGCGCTAGGTTCCGTTTATTTTTAAGACAAGTCTCTAGTTCCTTTACTTTAACTTCCTATGCCATTTTTTTATTGAGCGATGATCGCGTTGAAAAGATTTGCAATGACCATAGTACAATGAAAACAGATATTATTTTGGCCAAGACTACGTCAGCATCTAATAATGAAACATTTGTATTGAAAATTTCAATCAGTGACTTCATGGATTGCGACGAAGTCTTGGGCGCTATCGTGGGAAGAGAATACCTGGCGAAGCATTATTATTGCACCATGGTGATTATAATAAGTACCCACTCTTTAATGGGAAAATTCTAGGCATGGCTCACACACATTAAAATTTCTTAGCAAATCATTGAAATAAATAATATCGTATTGCGTTATGTAACCTTCTCGCATGATATTGTAAAAAGTAGGATGTTTTGATAAATCTATAGGTATGTACCGAAAATAAGTCACCTCGCTTACAACGAAACATATTAAAATGTCTAACTATATCATGATTTACAGGTTATTCTCATTATAACTAGATCATGCAGTAAGATCCTTCAACTGCAGAAAACAAAGGCATAATTGGAAAACAAGTCATTTAAGATTCATAACACCGTTAAAAAACAAAGGTCAAGTAATTTTCTTAATGAGCTACGATCTTAGATAATCACAAGGTTTGCAAAACGATGCGCCGACGTAGCTCATTCACGAGTAAATAAAAGGATTTTATCATAAATTCTATCTTTTCCTGGTGAGCTAATGGATTTCAAAGGTCTCGTACTTTGTTATGTTGGTGTAAGGACCTGATCAAATACAGGATAACAGTTCTGTTTGGTGTAGAATTTCATAGTATACATTAAATCTATGGGAATTTCAATGTTTTGCAGGACTAAAAGATAATAAACATTATATAATTACTCGCAAACAAGCATATTTAATGTGACATAGATAATTTGAAGCGTTGTGTATCTCTCTGAAGTTATACACTCATTAGAATTGAATGGCAATACGTTTCACACGGCAATAAATACATTATATAAATAAATATGTAATTATGATATCGCTGCAACATCAAGAAATAATACTGTTATCACAGCGTCTGGAAAATGAAAAATAACTTAGCAACGGCAAATAAAACCACTACAGCAAATATAAATGATCACTAGGATCTTTGTTAGTGCTGTATTATATGTGTAGGTAATAAAGTTTTAAACCTAGCAAATAATCTACAAAGCCCTAAGCTTTTTGTAGTGTACGCAAAAGGTGTCGAGGTAAATGAGGTTATAACGAGCTAAGAGGCGGGACCACAAGTACCGAACAGCCGCGTTCGAGCAATTTCTTATGACGTTATAACTACGCGGTCAATTGTCCAAACTGATTACTGTGGCGCACTGCTGGGTACATGAGGACGCGCTAATAGCGAAGATATGATTTAACGGCGGCTCTCATAATGCCTCCGTGACTGTAGAACATTACAAAGATCGATTACTTAATAATAACTATTGTTAGATATCTTTTTGCTTTGCGTAAATTTCCCAGATTGCATTGTAATTACTATCTTTCGTCTTGTTCATTCTTTTTATAAACTCGAAGCGTCAGAGCGTGACGGTAGATCAGTTTAGCGCAAATACTGTATTTTCCATGGTGTAGGTAGGTAGCAAATAAATTGCTGTGGTAGGTAGTTACTTTGGAACGTTGTTCTACATGGATAAAAAATATTGATTTTAAAATTTGTATTTTTTTTCGAATTATGTTATATGTATCGTACAATATGTAGGAGGTGTGTACTCATAAGAAACCTCTGAGATCATATTTGTTTAACATTTATATTTCAAGTTATTCCAAAATAACAGTGTTCTCAGACATTGTGTGTTATGCGTAACTAAGTAAATCGAAATGCCGGTTATTGTTTTAATACAAGAAAATTTAATTTTCAAACAGTCATCGTGAGGACATGACCGTTGCATTGTTTTTGTTCGAGGTCCTTTGTGTTGTGCGCAAAAAAAATATTCATTTAAGTGTATATTGTGCCAAATAATAAGCTGCGCAAACAAACCCATCAGTTTTATTGTGCTCGTCTACTCGGGTGTAGGTAGACAGGTACTAACGTGGACAATTGTTCATAACGACCGCATTGACTCGTGCGCTGAGGTCAATTCTTGGCATGTTTCTATAGAAAATAACGATTGGTCATCACCACGTATGAATGAACGAATGTATTGAAAAGAATCACTTTCAAGTTCACGCGTGAATGCTTGTCTAATACATGCAATATTCGGTACAAGTGAGTAGTTTATTCAGGAGAAAAATCTATCAGTAACTATGTAATTAAAATGAGTTTAAAGAAAATATTATAAGTATTTTCAGCTAAAACAATTGAATTAGTGTTGTTTTTTAGTTTTTATTTATTTATATAATATAGAACAATAAGTCACACTAAGAACAATAAGAAACACTTAAAATTGTGGAACAATTTTTTTTTTAATTGTGATTGAAATTCAATATTTGAATCGTAATAATAATAATATTCCGGATCCCAATTTGTCGGTGCGATATTCCTTTATTTTATCAAAAGCGCGATGTCGTTTTCATTCCATAGGTTTTCAAGTATGGAAAACTTCCACTAGCCCATGAAGATAACCTGACAGAATCAATGCATTTATGAACAAGTCTTAATATATTTTGCATCGCTTGTATCCTGGCATGCCATGACAAGTAGCAGCCACTGTCTGACATCCGTACCGTACGTCTGAGATCCGCCTCGCTCAAAAAACGGTAAGTACCTAATTGCAAACACGGTATCTCAGACGTTAACATGAATGTCCGATTTTTTTTCTCTAATTGTGAGGCCTTTGGCTTTACAATAGATTCTGTAATCCTCAATCGTTAGTACCGTGTCTGGCAAAGGCATGATGCGACATTCTGTTGCGTTTATACAGGAATGGCGCCCAACAGTAGTGTCACATCTATTAAATATTATGGTCAAATCTCGCGTGTTCTATGTCATAGTCACATACGTCTCAATTATAAATAGGGGTGTGTAGGTACTCGAAAACCTGACCAATTTCAAGTAAAGACTTCGTATCGAGTGTTGGAGCCAGCCATTCATATTGTTTAGCCAGCAGCAGTAAGAATATGACAATAGGCTATAAAAATGAATACCTATAGAGATTCAATATGTCAAAGTGAAGACAGCACATTATAGGTCGCGAATGGTTTCCGAGTATTGTATAACGGTACTCTAAAAATACTGATACACTCTACAAGTTAATATATTTCATTTTATACTAACATAAAATGGGAATGAAAACCATAGTCATAGACTCATAGATTTTGTTAAGACGACCGCACGGGCGCGGGCGGCTCGCTTGAGCGTAGTTTTATTCTCTCGTTTTATTCTCGCCTGATTGTATTAGGTTGGTTCGATTTTTTAAAGATATAAGCATACATAGGGACATACAGACAGCGGGAAGCGACTTTGTTTTATACTATGTAGTGATGTACAGATAGTTTTTTTTTTTGATGTGACTATATGTTGTTGGCCAGAGTGGCCATAACAACTTCACCCGGACAGAGGGCGAGCGCAAGTGCGCTCCAGCCAGAGGGGCAGGGGGGCAGCTAGCTCAAGGGCGCCACAAGGGATATAGATAGTCACCTCGCATAGACCGAACGTTTATAGATACAGCACAAGTAAGACAGATGATTAATAAATCCACGACTAACTAATGTTTGATTAGTGGCGCTTGATCTGTGGTCTTTTTATTAAATAACAAAGTTTGTTGGCTAAAGTTTTCATTGTGAATTAAATAGGTATTAGGGGACGTGCAATTTTGTAATGGCATGACATAAAAATGACATTTCCAAGATCGCTCTCAGACTTGAGATCGATTTCTTAGTACGGGTCTAAGCGTTACTTATATTGGAACCATACGGTTGGTGGGTTAGTCTAGCGGTATTAATTTATTTATATTAACGAAATTCATTTTATATGTAGGTTTGTGGATACAGTGTCCCTATGTGCCCCAGTGCGGGGGTGCTACTCTTAGCAACGATAAATCGATATATCACTACTTTGGTATTGTTGAATCCTACTCTAAATTCCATCTTTTTGCCGTCGTATATCGTCTGAAAGAACGATAATTTTGTATTGTTCGTTCAGTAATCGATACGACGGCAAAACATATGGAATATAAAGTAGGACACAGTACGAATGTCATGATATAAGTACCTATCGATTATCGTTGCTAAGATTATCATAGCATCCCAGACTTTAAGATTGCCGTCGATGCGAAAGAGTTCAGTTATTTCAATAGCGTATTAACTTATATTTCATAAGCTGATCGAGCAACAAATCGTCTTACGCCATGCTTCAAGGTATAACGCTCCCTTTCGCCATGGAACCACTGCGGGCGACACTATCGTTCGCCTTGTAAATACAGTCCGAGCAGGTTTTATCTTTTGGTACATTTCTGATTGCTCTGACCCAAAACCGTCATGTTGCCGTTCCAAAATAACCCTCCAAATGCATCGGTCGAAATTTCTGTGACGTTGATCGGCTTTAATTACGATAATGCTGGTCATAAAAAAATGCGGTCAATGAGTTGAAGTGTAGCTGTGTTATTATTATTACAATCAGAGGAAATTATAAGTACATAAAATAATGACAGCAAAATCAATTAATGTTGGATTTCGTGTTAGTATTTCTTACTAGACGGTTTGTATAATCCGAGGCATTAGATATACACCAATCTTTGGTCTTGTTACAAGACGTTTAATACCAAATTCTTAAAGAAACTAAGTTTTAGTAAAATCTTCTCTCAGTGAATCAAACTTTCATCTCGTATTTTACACCGTTACGATGAATTTTCAAAAATAATTTCATTTGCTTTCCTTCGTATAAAGTAAACCTACTGTCGGTCGGATTTGTCTCCTTGTTTATTAGTACAGATTTAAGAGTATATAAATACGTGTTGTAGATAAATTATGAGCTTACAAACACATTTTTGTATTGATTCCTATGATTTTAGAATAGTTTAGACAATAGTCTTTATTTTTAGCCGTGTAAGAACATTAACAGATAAGTATTAAACCATGTGAACAAAGGTGTGCGATGATTAGTAGTTGTCATTTTCGAATATGAGAGTGCTATTAACTAATAGGTATTTCGTTCCATTAATAGTGTGAAGTGGACACGTGCTCATCGACAATAATATATTATTAGGTTTCAAATGGGGGGATAATAATAGGTGGGTAAGTTTTTTTTTTGCACCATCATGACTTCAGAGGAATACCTACCTAGTTATTACAGATGATTGCAAATGAACGTGAGGAATATTAACACTTGTTTTGTGGCAAGACTGCAGAAGTATTCCACAAATTCTCGAGACACAGGCCTAGTAGTACCTAATTAGGCGTGTTTAGGCGTATTTAGTGAGGTATGTCGCTATTCAGGTTATTGAAGGTACTTATACTCCATTTGTTATAGCATTAGACAGAAGTTTAAAAAGGTAATTTTTAGTGTCCACTTTGTAATAAAAGTACAATTAACGAGTTGCAGTTACGATTGACGTCGAATTTATTATAATCTATTTATATACCAGCTTGTCACACCTAACTGTAATAATATTAATTATTTATCTTATTAAATATATTGCCTTTCATTTAAATAATTATTATTTCATTACTATTTAAAATTAGTGTCGATGCTAAAAACCTAAAAGAAGCAGGGGTGAACATACCGGGAACGTTTTTCGTTTCACTATAATCCTACCAAATCTAAAATGTTACCTAATCCCTTCGGAGGTTATGACAGCAGGGTATTTCTAATTTTGTCTGACTATGTTATCTATTAAATTGACGTAAATAATGTGCTGTCAGTGTTTGTCATTGAGTCATTCGCCTGCACTCTAAGTTCCTTTGAATACCGTGTTTGTTATTGTTGTCGAATTTTCGTGATTTAATTGTTACTTGTTACTGTTTTCCTTTGGTATTGTTCAAAAGTTGTTTTGACTTGGAAATAAAATGTTTTGCATCCCTGCTTCTGCGAGCCTCTTATGTCTAATGTTATAATAAATGGAATATAGTTATTTCGCTTTTCGACGACCTCTTGGCGCAGTGGTTCGAGCTTAGGCCGCTCGGCTCACTGCACGTGGTGATTGCGGGTACGATTCCCGACGGGCCAAATTTCGGAATTGGTCTTTTCGTAATTTGCTCTGGTCTGGGTGTCACTGGGATCGCCCCCGGTCCACTGTACGGTACTCATAGTACAAGCATGGCTTAGTTTGGGACCAAACAGTTGGTGTATCAGTTTGACGATATTTATTTATTTATATATTTATGAAATCACCTATCCATTTTTGTAAGCGCCTCCCTAGATTAATAACAAATTGAAACCTGTGATTTATTTTCTCCTGGGGCTCGATTTTTACCCAAGCCTTATTATTCGGCAAAATTGTCATCGTACTATGTTCAAGTCATTTGAGAAACTTTTTGCGCTAATTTTTTTCCGCAGTTTCCAAATGTCAAGAAAATTTTGATGAGTTAACTTTTTTACTATCGTCAAGTCACTGACTCGAGCCGTCAAGAGAAAAAATAAAAACCCGGTGAGTGTAAAAAATAACAAAATGGAAACTCGTATTAGTTTAGGAGTGGCAGAGAAACATTTAGAAATGAACTTATAGAAATGTTTATAGTTATTCTTCTTGTTTTATATAACCTTCGCAATTCTATGAAAACCTGGTACCTTACATTAAATATAAGTGAATATTTAAATGGCAGCGTAAACGCTAGATCCATGACTAGACACTAGAACAACTTGCGTATTAACAGTTGTGTCGCAGTTTGTTACAATACAAAAACAAGAAACTGATATTTAAATTTCATATTATTTTTATAAATGAAACCGCTTTTGTGTATTAAAATATGAAAATATATTATATCGCCGGAATCTGCCAGTTAGCACGAGCACGTTTGAAACTCGATGGGTAGATATTTTGCAAATATTAATGGGGCATCATTATTATTACCTGCCCATTTAATTAGTCCATGTCACCTTGTGCAAACGATGACTCACAAGACGAGAACGCTATTTATTTTGTGTGATAACAAATTATTATGAATGGAAAATAAATCTACTAGGTATGTGGTGTTTGAATGTGTCACAGGTATGTGTTACCGCAGCCACTTATCAGTATTTGTTCGTAATATTTTATGTCCTACAATGTTCGGTCAGTCAATGGGCAAGGCAAGTTAATTTGGTTACATCATTGATTGATGACCTACACACTAGAACTATTATATTTACCAAAATACACTGTAACACTTCGCACGTATTGATTAAAAGACTAGCCCGTTGAGTTTCATGGCGTACATACCTATCTTCTTAGTCGAGGTCGGGTTCCAATCCGGTTGTAGACTTAAGGAAAAGATATAAAGTTTTAAGTGCCCTCGTAGGCCTAAGCAAAATAAACGATTTGAATTCAACATTGACTATATTGATTTACCTCTTGAAATAAGTATATTTTTACGTGTATTACAACCACTTTTGAAAAGCCTTACATCATGTTTGCTTAAGTTCACTCGATTACTTGATTGAAGGTCGTATCGGCAGTTAGGTAAATGATGACCTTAGTTTAGTGACTTCTAAGTTTTAATAATTCTGTTCTGGGAGAAGTCTCACACGTGATCTTCTTTGCCTACTCCTTAATACGACAAAAGGAACCATAAGTTGTCGTATATTAAGTTATCTGGTAGACTGTTATATAAATGTTTGTGTTGTAAATAAAAATTTCCTCCGCTTTATTTAATTGCGAAAACCGCATCAAAATTGATAAAAAAGAATTGAACTTGTTATAAACGTATTAATATTCAGATGTTATGTTTTGTGAATCTATATACATATAGCGCCGGACTATATAATATGTTTTCTGTCGACCTATTGGAGGAAGATTAGCACGTACCGCTACGAGGCCACTGTAGGGTCAATGTTAATTTGAAACGAATCATAAGAACCTCTAGCACTCGACATAGAGAATACTAATGAGAATATTTTATTGACCGAACAAACTGTTAGAATTGTTTTATCACCTAATGGGCTGCGAGGTCGAAGTTCGCAGCCTTCAACGGTTTCGAATAACATGAAGATTCTGCGTCGTTTGTGCAAACTTCCGCAATGGCAAATAAAATAAAAATGTTTATTGGTGAAAGTTGAATGTGAAATCAAACTTACTCTTATGCAAAAATATGTTTGCCTATTCGCTGAAGGACCTGCTCCGTGACTAGAGAGTCGCCAAATGAGGTAGGTGGAGCCGCTTCGAAATTTATTTGGCAGTTTTTTGAGAGAGTTTAATACAAGATTCAAAATACTACGATCAGAAAGTTTAGTGTTGTCAGTACAACTAAAATACATAAGGTAATCTATATATATATAACTCAAAGGTGACTGACTGACTGACTGACATAGTGATCTATCAACGCACAGCCCAAACCACTAGACGGATCGGGCTGAAATTTGGCATGCAGGTAGATGTTATGACGTAGGCATCCGCTAAGAAAGGATTTTGATTAATTCCACCCCCAAGGGGATAAAATAGGGGATGAAAGTTTGTATGAAACTTTGTCAATTAAATTCCACGCGGACGAAGTCGCGGGCACAGCTAGTCTAGTATATATATTTTCAACATAATTACAGATTACAGACTTGCACATAATTATATACTACAACTGTATTTCTATACTAAGTTATATTATCTAATAAATTGGGAACAAAGTTAATTACTTCTACCCCAATAAATAGTAAAAATTTAAATAAATACGGCAGATTCAATAAAATTGCGAAAAGTTACCTCACTATTTTTATTCACCCGCTTTTGTTCGTGGTGGGTGCTTAACATTCTTTGGTTGGAGCGCACTTGCGCTCGCCCTTTGTCCGGGTGAAGTTGTTATGGCCACTCTGGCCAACAACATATAGTCATATCAAAAAAAAAAAAAAGCTTCATATTCTAGAATGCGCATGCGTTGCGCTAGACTGCGTTTATTACGTTGTAAAATACTACACTGATAATACTTGTAACCCTTTTATATGTTTTTTTAAACACAGCTACCTACATTTTTTGTTTTTTATAGCAGTCACGTTTTAACCATATGGTAGATGTTGCAATTTTTTGCCGTTCTTAAATTATTTATGTAGAATAAAGGAGCATTATTCAAAACAAAAGTAATTTGTAAAGCCATTGTAATTGTAATTTTCTATAGGTATTTTTTCTAATAAATCCATATATTTCGTGTAATACTTAAGTAATTGAAAAATACTCAGTACGTAACGTAATCCATTGAAAAACAACAGTTGAACAAGTAGTATGCAATCATCTAAGAAATTGTCGGAATAAGATGAACATGAACGAACATAGGTACCTTCTATAAAAACACTTACAAATTAAAATAGGTACCTTCTATAAAAACACTTACCTACAAATTAAAATAAAGGCTACTATTAAAAATGAGTATCTAAATATTTGAAGACATTTAAAAAACTTAAGGTTAGTGCTTCGTGGATGACGTCAAGTAATCAAAACGTTTAGTTTTTTAATTTAGTTTTAAAATTACCTACACTGAAAAAACTGAGGCGTGTAGCAATTTGATTAACCAAACCAGCTTTTAAATTATACAGCACAGATGTGAATTTAGAATTTAAAATATTTATCGAGGGAAACCTGCATCAATCAAAATTTTGATAGAGAACGTTCAAATCAATTTGAAATGATTAGCTTAGACTACGTAGGTACTATGCATACCGAGATGACGTGAGCAGCATAAATCAATATTTCACAATAAGTATGCCAAAGAAGAAACGGTATTTATCACTTAACAATAGCAATCATTGTCATTATTAGCAGTTATTAAACAAATGATGAATTAGTTAAAGATAAGATTAACCTTATTTATGTAGAATAACATTATTCAAAACAAAAGTAAATTGCAATATTAAGCATACAATATTTATTGAGATAATGGTGCTGATTATGTTGGTCCTAATGTATGAGAAAGAAGTAATGTTTTTGTTTTGTCAAATCAGTTTAGTAATATTTCCTGGCCAACGGAATTATAGGCTGAAATATGTTCTATTCATCTCACCTACAGAAATTGACCACTGAACCAGTCAGAGAAGGTAACAAGCACACCACCAGACAATAGAGGAATGCGGTCTTGTGGTCAAATGTTGTGGTAAGTAAAACAATTTAACAAATAATAACAAGATTAGTCATAATTAGGTATATTATTTTTCATACCTTTAAGTAGGTTAATACGCACCTATGTCAGTAAAGGAAAAACAGTGAAGACACTTACATGTCTTAGAACATTTAATCTATTACGAAAGGCATGTGAAATCTGCTAACCCACAATCATAGACTATTTCCCCTCCCATTGAGGAGAGTCCCATGCCCAGGAGTGGGATATTAAAAGAGCTAATCATTATTTAAGTAGGTTTGTATCTTCAAGGAAAACGGATTACCTACTAACAAGCGGTAAGATGTTTACATAGCACAGCGCGGAAGTTTTCACACGACCGTTGCACAATTTCATTGTGACTACTATACGAACGGGTGGCGGGTTAAAATATCCTCTTCCCCTATTTTTCACCGACCAACGCATTTTGACCTGATGCCATCCAGTTCATGAACCGTCCATGACCGTAGTCTAATTAAATAGTTTGAATGGATTACTGAATAGGCATCTCAATTCTTCTAACAATTTTACTTGCTTCTTGCCAGAATCTTGAATTATTCGACCACCTTTTGTACAAATGATTATATATTGCTACTACACCTTTAGAAATCCTTATTCGGCAACCAAACGTTAATGCAACAATATATATTTTTATACCCGTATAAACTATAAGTTTAATCTCATTATTCTAGCGTATAACTTTGTAAAACTTAAGATGTGTTTTTCATTTAGTTTTTCGTTGTCATTTTGTGATCGTAAAAGAGTCGTAAAGACTACTAATTAATATTGGTTGTGCTATCTAAGCGGCGTAAAAGTTAACATTTTTACTATTTTGATAAAAATGTTAAGGGTCGCCCATATAAAACGTGTTTCATGTTCTATGATGTCGCGCGTCTGAGCGCATAGATATAGAACCTGGAATGCAACCATCTACATAGCCAGCGTGTGTGCAAAGGTACAAACTTGTCTAGGCCGATGCACATTAAAGTGAAGTTTAGGTTTCAAAAATGCTCCTCGCGAAGATTTTTTCCTCGTTCTGTTTGTAAGTGTATACTTACTGACGCGCATGTAAAGTAGGTTATAGAATGTGTCATACTATTGGAATTCAATCGTTTGAAAAACAATAGGTTCCAAGACAAAATTTAAAAGGAAATCATAGTCCTGATAGTTATTTTTGAAAAACTGTTCGTCATATCTGAATTCGCGAAACATTGATCACATTAAATTTGTTACTCAAGCCGTTGAAGCGAACGTTAATTACTGCTTACTGTCCATTGTTTGATAGATCATGACAGTCATAATCGCAAGTCGTTTATCGATTAGCCATGGGTGGCGTGTCGCTTGATGGGCGTACATTATAATTTAACCTTAGAACAAATACTATATGGCTACGCCGTTACGTTTTATTGGCATTAAAGAGTGTTACTGAAGTTACTCGTCTATACATTATCATGTGACATTGCTCATTAGTTACTCAGGAAAAAGGGACCACTTGTATCCCTTCAATATAACGTGATAGCAATGTGGCGTGTAAATGGAGCGACCGGATTGGTTGAGTTCTCCACCGCTTCTTCGTATACGCAGCCTAATGTAGTTCTAGCATAACTTGGTGAATCCAGGCGCAGCAAACTTGTTTAAGTACCGTTCGCGTATTGAGTTAGTGTTGGTGAGAGTATTACGATCTGCGTCTGTGTGCGTCGCGTCGCGCTGAAAGTAGCGCCGGCGCAGTCCGGCCGGTTTACATATTACGGCCACGTACAGACAAGTGTACCGATATTTTATGTACAATGCCCACATTTACATCGTTCTTATATGTATGTACTACGTTGAATACAGAGTGAGATCAGGTGGAACTTTTGTACCTTATAAAATTGCAATAAGAAACAAAGTTGATTCATGGCTTATTCAGGCTTATGCTCGAAAATGTGGATATGAGAGGTGTCCAAAAGATAGTAATGTGAGTTTGGGCTGATATCACCTGGAAACATCCTCGATATAAACCTATAACAAAAGTGATGATCAATATTAGCAGCTACAGTCCTATTAAAACTAAATTATGCCCGTTAAACAAGTATTATTAAGAAAAAAAGCAATAAAACAAATTAGAAAATAAAACATGTATCTACAGTTTACGATTGCAATATCGGTTTCTGACCAGTTTTTCGTCGTCTATGACTCACGTACCTTTAATATTAATGATAAATTGCCAACCATTTAGTATGGAATACTACATAATTATGTTATACGGGTTTGATGGGCAGAACTCCACATGGTTTAAAAATCAACCAATAGCATCGTGTCATAATCACGTCTTTTTCATATGGCGTCACCAAAAAGAGGTCCTATTGGTTATACACTACTCGCTCCTTTGCTTACTCGAATAGCTTTGGCGCACACAAATTACTGCCTCGTCGCGGAATAAAGGCGAGAGCCATCGCGATGTTGTGTGCGCCTCGCTTTTTATGCAAATCGCAACAATATATCCATTGAATTAAGGATTCCGTCAATCGGTGGCCTTTTGGTAAATTTTGTAGTTCATCTGCCGACTTCCGCTTGGCCTGATACCGGAACGTACATTTCGTATGCATCGCACGAAGTTCGAATCGATCTTCCTAGTTTGGGATCGACCATGTTGAGGTTGATTGTGTTAAAAGGTTACCTACTATTATTATGAAGATTAAATAGATTCTGAAGGTAACCCGCGTTTTTGGCAACATTATTGTTTACGTTAATGGTTATCGTTATAATTATTATGTACAAAGTTAATTAGGAGGTAGGTAGGTACAATAAAGAATATAAGTATATTTTTGGCCGTATTTGAGCCTCTTGTTTACATTTTTGACGGGGCCCGCGCTGGTTTAATTTGGCCCTGAATCTTGTTATCAATGTATAAGACTGCGCTCGATGTTTGGGACGACATTACAACATAATTTGATATCACAGTAAACACAGAAAGTAAATAAACAACGTCTACCTAGTCAACTACTGGGAGCCCGCGAGCAAGTTTTTAAAACAATTAATTTAATTTGAAATTAACTTTTTATTTGTCTGAACGTTATGAAGACTAATTACTGACTAACTAACTCTAGGGCTTAAAACTATGGTGGTCGTCTGACCGACAATGCATGATCATCAAATCGTCAGGTGTGCAATGCGTGGGCGCGAGATTACCGCTCAGAGTGAATAACAATATAATGATTACGATGTGAAAAATATCTGACGATTAGACGTTGCTGGCGATATAACTCCTCCCTCCACAAGATCGAGATTATCCGAGGGTTGAGGAGTATCTCGAGGTTTCCTCAAATTACAAAACTCCTTAATTTTATGCTTACAGGCTAATGACATAAGACATATAATTATGATTATACAAAAAATCAGATTTCCTATGCTAACACTTTTATGATCTAGGACACTTTTGTAATTTTCACTCTCACTGATGATTTCACTTCCACTTTTCTGCAGTAAATAGTTCAGGAACTGGATGTCGACAAGATCAATCCCATTCAGGTTGACAGGTTTCTTTTGCACATCTGCTGGTCTGGTGTTTATTTTAGGCAGGTTAACTATTGGGAACTTTGTGTAAGTTACGTCTTTCCCTTGCTGTTGGTGTCTTGTTAGTTTAAATTCCTTTATCTGAACTTGACAATCATCGTCCATGGATAAGAGATAAGTTCCACAAATACTTTCTTGTGTTATCTCGTTTTCACAGTACTTCGTGAGTAGAGTTTCAGCTTTCGAGTAAATTATCCAGCGATTTGGCTGAATGAGGTCAGCTCTAACGTCGTCGATGACCACAGGAACATGGCGGCAACTTGAAATGTTTGCGGAAAATTTCATAAGTTCGGCAATACAAATGTCTTCAATTAGTGGAGAGACATCATTCTCAAAACACAGGTAACGGGCTTCATCGATCTCACGGCATGACTGGGAGAGCGGCTTAGTGTTTGACCCTTTCACCAGGAGATAAGGATATTTGGGAAGGATAATGGTAGTGAGGCCGTTGCTGATATTATGTACAGGTAAGGGAATCAACTTGAAGTAATTAAAGACTTCATTTCTAATTAACGGAATGTACATAATAAATTTTATCTGATTTTGTTTTACGTATGCCTTTATCTCAATAAATTGCTCTATTTTCACAACATTTTCAACTTTTACAGGATACACCAATTTTTCAGTTTCCTCAATTTCTTTTAACAATAGTATCAATTCATCTGTATCTATAATTGATTGATGTAATAGCTTAATTTTAGCAAAAGCAACAGCCGTTTCAATTTCGTTCAGTCGGATGTAGAGTGTTTGGAAATTATTTGTTAAAATATTATAAATGTGAATTATTTTACTACTGGTTTGGAACAATTTGGATTCATTTAAACTACGGTTAATATCTCTTATGTATTCCTCCATCTGAATGAAATTGTTTGCGGTAGAGTTGGCTATTCTTGTGATAGAACCCACCATTTCGGCGATTATTGTCATTTTTTTATTTATTCCGTCTTGTTTTGTTTTTAAATCATGGATTAACTTTTCGTACATAACAGCATCGTCATTGTCCAGATTACCTGTAATTGCTTTTACTAATGAACCAAGAGGATTCAATAAACCGCGTTTAGATCTTACCAATGAGGGAACCAATTGTTTATACTTTTCGATAGTAATACTCATAGCGTATTCGGTTTGAGATTCAACACCGGTAAAATCCGAATCAAAGGCTTTAATATCAAAAGAGCTTCTAACTTGTTGCTTAAGATTAAGAAAATTATTCATATTTAAATCTAATTCATCGTAAATTAACTTTAAATCTAAGATTTTAATAATAGTCCATTTATCGTGACTGATAATGGCTTGACCTTCCTTTACAGGTAGCAGTCCCGGGTTCTTGTCCATTGGCTGCAGATGAAGGGCCTGGTTGTGGATCACATGGACCGCCAGAAGTACTAACCTGCGGAGGACGCCTAATGTCTTTAATGGGAACATTAGTTTTCCTATTTTGCGTAGTTACTGGTACAATATTCCTATGTATAGCTCCGGTGACCTGAGCTTTCTGATAGCGTGGTTTGTCCTTGCTACGTCTAGTATTGACTCCTTTGATAAATACCGTGTCACCTACGTCTACGTCAAATTCTGTTTCTCCTCCACGTTTTCTAATAACAGTCATTTTTTTATCAATCATCTTATCTGTCAAGTATTCATACAAGTACTTTGTCTTTCTCACGTGTTCTTTAACTAATTGTTGCGTAAATTGTTTGTTGAAATCTACATAAAACGAGCTATTAGATTCGGTGTGACCGAAAACGACTTCAAATGGAGTAAGGCCAGTAGTCGAGTGGATTGTATGGTTATACGACATTACTGCATAAGTCATGACGGATGCCGCATCCGTGATTTTACGTTCATACTTGGCTATGCGGTAAATTTCTATTATTGTGGAATGGAACCTTTCCACAATACCCATAGAGTTAGGGTTGTGCGGAGTACCAATATGTAAATAAATCTTATAAAAAGACAGCATTTCCTTCATTAACGTATTATTAAATTCGGTACCGGGATCCGAACTGATTCGACCAGGGATACCGTACAATGAAAAATATTTAATGAGTGCTCTAACTGCTTCCGGAGTAGATTTGGAGCTAATTTCGATTGCTTGACCTAATTTACTGAAGGCGTCGACTATTGTAAGATAGTGCTTTCCTTCTATTGAAAAAGTATCAATAAATAGTTCTTGAAAGGGTTTAATTTGTGTTTGGGATAATTGCAGTTCAGGTTTTAGAGGCTTCCGATCATATTTCATCTTTTTACAAATTTCGCACGCATTTATTATACTTGCAACCATTTGATCCATATTATTCCAGAAAAAGGTTCGCCTAAGATGTACTAGCGTTTCCTTAATACCTCTATGACTATTTTTACCTATGTGATATTTTATTATAACATCCCGCTGTTCATTCTCGTCTTCCACATACACGACTCTCTTAGTACACTCATAAAATTTAACTGTTCCCTTCTGAAAAAGCGATATGGTGGCCTCTGAAAACTGTTTACGGTGTAATTCGTCTTCAAAGTAAAAGAAGTATTTTACTTTGGGTCTGATATATTCTTTTAGGAACCTTTTTATAAGATCCGGCTTATCTACAGGTAAATGTACTTCTAATACCTTTTGTTTTGCTCTGGATATGTCTTTAACTGTTAATTCGTTTCTGTTCCAGGTGTATACGAGTATCTGGTTTGGCTTGGTGTCTATAGCCTCTTGTAATATAAGTATGCCATCGGTATCTAAGTCTTGAGCTGAATGTACTGTGCCTATACTATCATTACTTGGTTTTTCAGATGCAGTAACGGTAGTGCTACTTATAGATGGAATCGGATACGGTGATTCACGGCCATCTCCTGTTAGTGATGGTATACTTCTAGTTTTTTCAGAATCTGATGAAATTACTATAGGAGAGGGCGTTCGTTCACGAGAAGTAGAGCCGCGTGAAACATTATCCCGCTTTTTGGTTAGTTGAATTATTTCTTTAGTTAAATTATCTATATGTTGTTGAAGTTTTTGTTCCTTTTTATCTAAGTTTACTTTCATAGAAATATCATCATTTTCACCTAACGCGTTAACAGCTATCCGTGATAATGCGTCTGCGTTACAATTTTGTTTTCCACTTTTATAGACAATATGATAATCAAATTCTTCAAGACGTAGTTTCCATCTCGTTAGTTTACTGTTCGGCTCCTTTATCGAATTTAACCAAGCTAAAGGCCTGTGATCCGTGTATATAGTAAATTTCTTTCCATATAAATAGGGTCTAAAATGTTTAGAGGCCCATACAATTGCTAAAAGCTCTTTTTCGATAGTGCTATATCGAGTTTCAGCGTCATTTAGAGTGCGACTTGCATACGCTATAGGCTTATCGCTTCCTATAGGTCCCTGCGAAAGTACAGCGCCTAGTGCATAGTTGGAGGCATCGGTCGTAAGGACGAATGGTTTTGAAAAGTCAGGAAATTGTAAGAGCGGGGCGTTAGTTAATAGTTCTTTGCATTTTTCGAAAGAATCAATGAATTCCTGCTTAGTAATATCTATCTTATTTCTTTTCTTAAGGCACGATGTCAATGGCTGAGTTAATTTTGCGAAATCTTTTATAAATTTTCGGTAATAGCCTACCAAACCTAAAAAACTCTTGATTTCAGTGGCTGTTCGTGGTAACGGAAAATCTAAAACTGCTTGTACTTTATCATTATTAGGCATGAGACCGTCTTTGGTAATGGTATGACCTAGGTATAACACTTCCTTCCTTAGAAATTCACATTTGTCAAGTGTAACTTTCATATTAGTTTCCCTAAGCCTGTCAAAGACTTTTCGAAGTTTTTCAATGTGTTCCTGAAGACTTGAGGAGTATATTATAATATCGTCAAGATACACCATGCAGTGCAAACCTTGAAGACCTCGCAACACATTATCCATCGCCCGTTGGAACGTTGCGGGTGCCGTTTTCAAGCCAAACGGCATTCTTTTGAACTCAAAGTGTCCTGACTGGGTGGTAAATGCAGTTTTTGCCCTATCTGCCTCATTGACCTCTATTTGATGGTATCCGCTTGCAAGGTCAAGCGTGCTAAAATATTGAGATTTACCTAATTTGTCAAAGAGATCGCTAATATTGGGCAGGGGATATTTATCGTCTATAGTGATTTCGTTTAAGCGACGATAGTCAATTACCATCCTAAATTTCTTTTCTCCAGATGCGTCTATTTTTTTGGGTACTAGATGCACGGGTGCGCTCCAAGGCGAATGAGAATTTTGTACTACATTATCTTCCAGAAGTTTCTCTACTTGTTTATTTATTTCTTCATTTTGGCAAGGCGGATGTCTGTACGGTCGAATGTAAATGGGGTCTTCGTTAGTTGTTCTGATGTTATGTTTAACTTGATTCGAAAAAGACAGTGGTATTTTATCACAATAAAAAATATCACGATATTCATAGCATAATTTGGCTACACTCTCACGTTCCTCTTTGTTTGCATGATCTAATCGTACTTTTTTCAGATTATCTTTCAATACCTCATCGGTCATACCGTCATCATTCACAAAATTTAGTTCTAAATCCTCATTTTCAAATACCTGAACTTCGAAAGGGTCTTTGAATTTAATAATAGCTTTTTGATCAGAAATATTTTGTATAACTGTATCTGCGAAGAAATTATCACATTTAATAAGGGCCGTAGGCATTCGTACACCTTCCTGAAATTCGACAAAGTCTACGATAGCGTCTCCGTGCTGCAAGTTAGTTGGGATCCGTACTCGTGTTTCAGACCTTGGTGGCACATTTATCTCATAAGGTGGATTATAAATAATTGGAATTGCTGCATTATGTGTCTGTAGTATTTGATTTCTCATGTCAATGTTAACAGCTAATTTTTTGAGGAGGTCAGATCCTATCAGTCCGTCGTAGCGTCCGTCAACATCGTAAATGTAAAATGTGTGAGGAAGTGGGCTTTTAAAGGTTTTTAATAAAGGAATATGTATTACCTCATTATGCATGCTTTGAGCATGTGTACTAATAACTGTAAATGGTTCATAGTATTTATACTCTTTAAAAAATTCATCGGCTTTAGCAGGACTAATAAAGGAACGACTACTTCCGGTATCAATGAGAAACTTGGAGTTGATCTCAGGAATTTCAATATGCGGCAATTTTAAAATACTGTCACAATAATTTAAATTTATTATTTCACCACATCTCTCGAGGCTGTTTCCTGAAAATTTTCAGTGTCCTGATGCGCGGATTCGACCTCATTATAATTTTCAACGAAATTACAATCGATAGGAGACTGCTCTACATACTCGTCACACATTTCTGCCGTATTATAGTCGTAGTTATAGTCATAGTTCTGGTCGAAAGTGTATTCCTGACAAGGGGTTGGTTCTTCGATATAGTATAAGTCATTTGTAGTCATGTTTTGCCTAACGGGGGCGGTACGCATTGACACATCAGTATCGCCAAGCCTAGGCATTTGCTGTTGATTTGACATACCGGGTTTATATTGATTGGGGTTCATCGTAGACTGGTTCGGTATACCAAACTTAAAACCTTGTTGTTGAGGAATGCCAAATTTATATCCACCATGTTGGAAAGGTGCACGTGGTTGTTGAAAAGGTGCCTGTCCGAAAGTGCGTTGAACCTGGTTTTGGGGTGGTCCAAATCTGTTGCCTTGAGGAGGAACAAATCTATTTGGCTGTGCAAAGTTGGGTCTAATTGCTTGACCTTGACCTTGTGAAATGCCAAATTTAAAATTATTGTTAGGAACGCCAAACCTAAAATTATTATTCGGCGGCGTTAAATTAGAAGAAGGTTTATGAAATCCTTGAGCCAAGGGCACTGGTCTCAATGCATTATGTGAACTCGATTGTTGCGCTATGCTTTGTTTCACTAACTTATTTTTCGCGTTATATTGAAACTGAAAGTTTATTTCTTCAGTCACAATGCTCAAAGCATTTTCAAGATTAGCACAACCTTTCAGTCGCACGATACGAATTAAGTCTTCCGGTAAATTAAATAAGAATACGTTCAAAGATGTGTTGTTATATATAATCATCTTGGCAGCCTTTATTCCTTCATCGGTAAGTCTAATGACCTTCGCTATCAAGGAGCTTCGTACGTTCTGGATCCTATGACAAAACTCTATGTACGACTCTCCTGGCTTTAGTTTCATAGTCTCAAGTTCAATGGCTATACACTCCTCTGATCTCGGATCGCCAAAATGTTGCGTAAGAATTTCTTTTAAGCAATCCCATGTTGTTATATTAGGATTATCGCTGAGTAGAGACGCAGCTCTACCAATAAGTTTACCGCTTATAGCATGAAAGAGATATAATTCTTGTGCCAAATTTCCTTGTATTCTAGCACCACTAAGCACATACTCACACTTTGTAATAAAAAGGTTTAACAATTTTTCATCTCCATCATACTTGGGGATAATACACAAAATTTCTTTTTTGACTAGCTGTATGCCTTCCATTTTAATTAGATTAATTTACTTATAACTACACGAATTAATTACGAGGATGACAAATTTGCCAATTTAAGTGCAAACAAAATCAGATAAACGTAATTAATAGGCCCGACGATTTGGTTCGGTTAGAAAATATGGAGAAAACCGGGAACATGAAAAACAGGAGGTGAAAAGGTCTACTCACCAGCTGCTCGATCCCATGTCCTCCAGAGCCAGATTAGTCAGCACACGCCACGAGCTTCCCACGGGAGACGTATTTATTTAGGTTCAGTCTTTTCACACACGAATCACCACACGCGAAACCGATTTTGGGGTTTTGCGATTAACGGTTTTCTACAATGTGAAATATCACGAACGGCTGCGCCAGTCAACTACTGGGAGCCCGCGAGCAAGTTTTTAAAACAATTAATTTAATTTGAAATTAACTTTTTATTTGTCTGAACGTTATGAAGACTAATTACTGACTAACTAACTCTAGGGCTTAAAACTATGGTGGTCGTCTGACCGACAATGCATGATCATCAAATCGTCAGGTGTGCAATGCGTGGGCGCGAGATTACCGCTCAGAGTGAATAACAATATAATGATTACGATGTGAAAAATATCTGACGATTAGACGTTGCTGGCGATATAACTACCTCCAGCCTCGTATCGATGTCCTAAATTGCGTATCACAGTTATGTGTAAATAGTTATGAGTCGAGCCAATGGCACACGTCTCAGTATTCTTTGTTTAACCGATTTACTTAGAAATTAACGGTAGTAACTAAGGGCCCGATAACGCCTCGTTATTCATAATGTTGAATGGACCATTTGAGTTATTGGAACGGTCATAGTTATTATATTAAATTCGATTTAACGAATTGGGTTTATAATGTGATTAATTATGTAGGAACATATGTTTTTCTTTATAACAATCAATAGACCTTTGGGTTCATAATATTACGTAACTGTTATTTCTTTACTTGTTTTTTTTTGTTCTAAACCCATGTAGTCTTACGTTTGGTTACAGTCAGATTTATTTATCTGTTGAATATAACATAGCATCCGACCAAGCAGCGTTCCGGTTTGCCGAACAGATGATTTCAACGGGAGCTCGACTCGGGAGCCGCCAATCCATAATTACTCGAATATTATAATATACTATTTTAAAACTCCTTGCCAAAATGTTTCGTAATAAACACATATTTGTTTATTAAAAAATCTATACCTGTTAATTATTTTTTACAGTTTCATTCACTCGATATCATTAAATTCCTAAATCAACAATCCAAACAGATTTAATTTAAATTATATAAGATAGATTGGCATTGATTGCCATTAAATTTTGTAGTTGGGGGAAACCCGACGCCAGTTTTAAAGCGGGTATTCAGACTTTCGATTCTTAACGCCTTGCGACGATTGACTAATATTTCGTGTCTTGAATTAGTTACAAAGTGGGAAGAAGTGTCTAACGCACTCTGAATGCTCTTATTCTTCAATTTAGTCTTAGAATTGATTGGGATATAAATTTAAGGGAAAATATTAGAAAAAATATTCACAGATTTGTACTTTTACAATATTATAACTACTTATAAACTAAAATAACCAGACTAAAAATAATAATTGATTCTTAGGTGGCTACCTTTGTAATGTAAAATATATAATATGATTCTGAATGTCCACTCAATGTGCCATCCATCCATACACAGACTCGTATATGTGCACAGCCATATAATACGCGTTGGCGCCTCGCGGTGCGTCGCGTCGTCGGCCGGTACCACCGACCGGTTGGTCCACCCTGCGTTCGCGCACCTCGGTGAAAACATTCATGTCGTATGCACCCAACAATGTTTATATATTTTTAAAATACCCCACAGTCATTAAACACGCTAAAAGTTGCATAAAACATAGAGTTTTTTTTTTGTTTATAGGTCTAGTTGTATTTATTTAGAATTTTAGACTGGTTTCTTTGTTCGTCGATATACTTACTGGACTGGTATTTTAGAGGCAGTGACTTTTATAGAGGACGATCAATTTGATTTATGATCTGACTGTAAGTTTTAGCCACGACCATACTATACGACACTGAGGAAAATTTAAAACACAATCTTTTGTGATGTATATTTTTGTTGTAAGGGAGTATTTGCATGTACTGCCGTTACATAACACGTCGAGTGTGTGTTCGGCCTCGCTCCTTCACTTCGGCTTGCCGCTGTGATGAAGTTTCTCTGGCATAATTACACCGCGAACCAGTGTAAACAATCAAACTGTGACATTGTTGTACTGCACTTGCTATGCTCCGGATTTACTTGCGTGCGAAATATATACAAATTGATAACAAGTTCTCACAATATAATAACAGCGTGATCCTAAACCAAAGCGATATTGACGCTGATTAATGGAAAACGATATTTTCGGAGTGTTTCGGTTTTTATAAGCGTGTGTGAGAAGGCTTGCTTGGAATATTTTGTCATTTTTATCTATTTTAGTGGTAAGCCGTTAGCTTCTTGTTGTCCTATCAATAAATACCTAACCGAGGGTACCATAAAATAGCCACAGGGCGATCCCAGTAAGGCAGAATACATTATATAAAGGCCTTTAGGAGCCTGCACCCGGATGCAGTGGGCCGCCAGGCCATACGATAGGTAGGACGGATTTTATAATAGTTAATAATAAAAGGCTTATATTAAATAAAGATGATTCTTATTTCACCTACATAAGTAATGATGAGTCAAAAGTAGAGTATAAGTTCAATCTGGGGATGGGTGAGTTCGGGGGCCCGGCTTGCCCGGCTCTACCGATCGTGGGCCAAATCATGCCGTCTGGAGACTACTCCCACCAAATAAATTATATTATTTCATTTATTATATGTTTATCATATTACAATGCAATCAGTTATTTTGGTTTTGATACCTATAGAGACAAGGTGAGAATATTTCCGACGGTGTAGTCCAAAGTATTAGTGCGCACAGTAACTAATGGCGAAATGAATAAAATACAAATTAACCTATATCGGATGACGAGAGCAGATAAATCTGAGTCACGAATATTGCAGCAATTAATACCTTAACACAAGGGTGCAAGGTTGAATAATCTAAAGAAACATAATTGTTAAACATCGTTAGTAGGTACTTTGTAACGAAACAATTCAAGAACTAAATTTAAACAAGTGACTCGATGGCATAATATTTTAACAATGTAAGAGTTGATTAAAGTTTATACAAATAAATAAAATTTAAGTATCTGTTTGTAATGTCTAAATAACAGTTTTATACTAAACGCAAATTAAAATATATTATACGTTACTTATAGCAGTGATAGCCGATTGGTTAAAGCACGCGTCTTGCGGGCACCAGGTCTTGGGTTCAAACCCCGGCTCGCACCTCTGGATTTTTCGAAATCTATGTGCGAATCATAATTTATATATGATTATCACCTGCTTACGGTGAAGGAAAACATCGTGAAGAAACCTGCATGTCTTAGAAGATCTAACCAATTTTCGAAAGACATGTGAAATCCACCAACCCGCACTGGGCCAACGTGGTGGATTATGGCCTGAATCCCCCTCATGTTGTGGGGAGGCCCGTGCCCAGGAGTGGGACGTCAAAAGGGCTAAATTATTATTATATATACGTTACTTATGACAAAAAAACATTCAAATGTTTGTCTGTCTATTTGTTGTTGATTTTAACGGGACTTCCACTGGCAGATGTTATAAGTATAGCTGATTTTATAAAGAGTAAATTAGGCTACTTTAATTTTATCGAAGTGCCACGCAGGCGTACCTGCGGTTAACGTTTAGTCTATTATTACGGGTTACACGATGTCAAATCTTAGAATTCAATTAAACTAAAACATAGGTATCAATTGACACGCAAACCAAGGGATCAAGGTAGCATTTTCAAATGTCATACCTGATGTGAATCGGCCTGGCAAACTGATTGTTTAATCAAAGCCTAACCGGCTATGAGGAAAACAACGGTGGAATGTCTTGGGAGCGACTTGCACTGCCGCCAATGAACTTTCAACATTGTACGTGTATACCTATATGCACACTGTATATGCTATAGGATAATAAAATTATAGGTATACAGGGTCTCTTGAAATTCAACGCATTCCTTGCAAGGACGTCTCAAATAAAACCGTGAATTAATGTACACATAGGTATGCTATACAAAATGATATTATTATGCACACATTTGGTAAAGGTTACCAATGAAATAAAAAAATGCAATTAAAAGTCAT
The DNA here is from genome assembly GCA_905147325.1 of Notodonta dromedarius. Lineage (NCBI taxonomy): Eukaryota > Metazoa > Arthropoda > Insecta > Lepidoptera > Notodontidae > Notodonta > Notodonta dromedarius. The sequence continues at coordinate 9,926,050 of LR990160.1, read as the reverse complement.
CAGGCATGATGTTATAAATTTTAGAAAACTGTTCTTGTCTCGCACTATTGTACTAAACGCGAAAGAGAGGTAAGTTATTCAGTGTCTGTCGTGTATATATTCTGCAAGGCTATTATGGATTCCAAGCACGCAGCATCGCGCCGAAACAACCTTGTTGCAAGGCTCTTTCTGTATTAACCGACCACTTTAAGTCGGGTGATTCGAACAGAGTCCTCTTCTGTTAATGCTTATTACAGTTTAGTACACAGCTTTATTTTTCGATTCCACCGCACTTTTATTTGTGCACTATAAAAATAGGTGTATGTTTTATCGACATTTTGAAAAAGGTATTTATACATTATTATCTGAAACAATCCTCAGTAATTTATGTAAGTATGTGGTGAGTATTTAGTTTTGTTTTTATAAGTACATAGCTCACGCTAAGTAACAAACATGACTAATGATAAAACAAGGTATTACTAACGCTTATTTTTTTGTCTTACAAAGCTGTTACCGTTCCTTTGAAAAATCTGTAATTCAAATTGATGATGAATATTACCATACAATAAATCGCATAACTGATTACATTTTGAGTTCCGTATACCTACCAGGATAACATGACAAAAAATATTGATAATATCTTCCACTTAATTTTGCGCCGTTGAGGCGTGGCCCCACTGATGTTGTCGCGTTATAGTGAGTCGCGGCGGGGCGCGGTCATTCGAAAACATTTGACATACGAACTCATCCGAACATACGAGTATTACATAGCCGTTTCACTATTGAACACAACGCGTGCGCCGACGTCAAATATTGCGACACAAAGATTGTTGATTTTTTAAGGAATTACAGGAATTAACAATATTTTCTCGTTTACTAACATGAGTGATATAAATATAATTAATAAATCAGATTCCGAATCAAACGGCAGAGTTTTTTTTTATATTATTTTAATTCAGTAACCTAGCACTATGATGTAAGTCAGACTCCTCCATGAGATGTTAATCGGTTTCCTCAGAAACGATAGGGCGGCGATTGATGACGGCGGATAGGGGTTATCGGTCCAAAGCAGTCGGAGATTGCGGGCTCAATTCCCATTGGGGCAAATTTTGGAAATGAACTTTTCGTTATTATCCCCTGTCTGGGTGTCACTTGGTTCGTCCCACGATAGTACGATACCAATGTACTTTTGCATACAGTTGCTAGTTTAGGCTGGCGATATTTAATTAATTAATTAATATAATAAAACATCAAATAAATGAAACGATTAGGCTCAAGATCGGTAGGATCGATCTGAGGGTGTTTGAGTCGGGGGACTTGTCTATTGAAATACCAATTGGTAGACCCCCTAGTGATCGGCGCTTTAAACTTCCTTAAAACAAGGTTTATTCATGCACTAAGGCTCAGTACACATTGTTTTTTTACGAAAAACGAGGCATCAAACCAGCCGCCCCTGACGACATTGGCTACACTAGCTGTAGTTGTTATAAAAACGAATGCTCAACAGCCTTATTTATGTGTGAATTAAGTATTATTGTAAACAAATAACTTGCTATTGTTAATATTTCCTCATTTAGACGACTTCCTGTTCGGTAATGAGACAAAATTAGCTGGCTTGAGGCATCGTTCTCAAACAGACGAGCGTATATAATAGAAAAATATACTCTGTACAACATTTAAATAAAGATTACATATTTCTGCTGACAAATAAAAACCTGTGTATTTGCGTTTTTTACGCGCTAGTGCGTTAATTATTGCGTATCTTTTTTGAAAATATGACCAGTGTGGAAGTAAATAAGGTATGTTTTTACTTTGGTAAGGATACCACCGCGTAATATACGCGGCAGTCGGTTGGAGCGTTTACAGTCTCGTGACAAGTATAAAGGCGTTTTGAAGGATAAAGATGTAGGTACATACTTTCTTAATAACATTTGGCTGATTCATAATACAATGAAGGTGTCATTGACTGTACGTTGTAGTACAATGAACTATACAAATTTACCTATCCGATAATAATTAGCCCTTTCAATGAGGGGAAATGAGGATAAAGTATGAAAATTAATGATGTTCCAGTTCCAAGTTCAAATTAAAAATATAAAAAAACATTCATTCGATTTTTAAAGTGATGTACCGTAGTCTCCGATTAGCCTACGCAGGTAGGTAATATTTTCCATGGAAAGCTCAAACAGGATACGGCGGTGACTTGTCGATATAAAATCGATTTCAATCGAACCGTTGCGGTTTTTGTGGAAATCGAATTCAGCTTCTACCATGCGTACATCATTTTACATTTTTTGTGCACAACAATTGAGCCCGAATGATACTCATGTCCATTGTTTTGTTGAAAAAAAAAGTGCCAGCTCGGCCAGTACCGATTAATTTATGTGGAAACTTGTTTGTAGAAAAAGTTTCTCAAGGTTTTCTGTTTATAATTGTGTTTACCATTTAATATGGTAGTACGTGTTCTGACCAGTGTCAGCGCAAGCGATTACATTTTAAATGCATTTTTATAAACAATTTAATTTGTACATCATACAAAATGCATGGCATCCATCTAACAAACAACAATTTATCTATGTCGCCGATATATTATTAACTATCAATATTGAATTGAAATATTCGTGTAACTATTAATTTTGTGTTTTACATAGTTATATCGTTATTTGGTGTGTAATAGTGCAAATGATGTAATATATTGCCGTAAGACGTAAACAACTCAGCTCAGTTTAAATATCGAATACCGCAGAACACATTCAACGGCTGCAACGAAACATTTTTAACCAAGTCCGTCTGACCGGAAACTGTGTTGGTTCGGCCATAAACAGGCTTGTATTACTATTGCTGCTATCAGTGGGCACACGTAATAATAGTGTTTTCGTAAACATTCTTCTTAGGTAAGTGCACAGCGGCTCAATGTTACATTAACAATGATTACGCAGCCGTGTGTTGGGGAGTGTTTCAATGGTCGTATGGTTCTGAGAATGAAATAATAGGGCGATATTTTATTTACAAATAACATTTTTCTGTAAATAGAGCGCGGCTGTGGGTGTAGGATTTTATAAAAAAATATTGGTTAGTCGGAACTGAAGCAAATTGTTGTGTTAAAGTCTTACAAGCAACTCTCATCCCACAAATATCATTAATGTGAAAGTTTGTATCTTCGGATGTTTGTTACTCAAACGAAACGACTGAACGGATTTGGATGAAATTTGACACATTGATATTTTATAACCTATTTTATAGGAGTAAAGTATCTTAACTAATATTTTAAAATGACAAGGCTTATAGTCTTACTTCCCCATTTTGCGAGATGAATCATGGTTAAATCAATGTTTAGTAAAGTGCCTGAAGTAATCTTTTAAATATAAATCAACTTCTAATGTACAGTCAAATTACATTTCCTATAACCAATCAGTAATGAAATTCCGCGTAGGCAGGTAGGTACTTTATAATAAATAAACATTTTTTTTATCGCACGTGCATTCGCTGAGATGGAAACGAATAAATTCCGCTCGTAAAAATTAATAGGCAAATGTATTAACGACGTAGTTTTAGAGAAAAAAACCGTGGAGCGGTTAAATAATATTTTATTTAGAAACAGACTCTACGAGAATGATTCCTGAAAAAAATTTAGTAGAGCCAAGAGGGCGTAAATCATACGGCAAACAACCACGTTTTCATACATGAATTACTTCTAAACAAATAAACAGTTGAAAAAAAAATATAAGCACAATTAACTAGCTGCTCACCTATACCTATTACATTAAAGTATTTTTTCTTATAAAATACAAATATTAAACACACCACTTAATTAACATTCCTTCATTAAGATTGTAAGCGCTCCGTCAACCATGAACTTATTAACAAAAAACAAATTGGAATTGATAAAACAAACATAAAAAACAATTCACTTGTTGTTATTACGTGCTACAGACAAGATGGCGGTTGTAAAAATAATTGTAGAAGTAGGCCATTCGCTGTTTGTCACGAACGGTCGGTATCATGGATTATAATGATTATTAACTATTGTCTCCGTGTATTCAGTAGCTCTACAATAAGGGTGACCGTTGACTTAGCTGGGCGGACTGGCTGGGCTAGCTCGCCCGCCCGCTTTGACCGAAATGAAGCGATCCTATTGGTCGAAACGAGCGGGCTAGCGCCCAGTCTGCCTGGCTCAAGTCGACGGTCATCCTAACTCCTAACGGCTAGCGATCTACGTTTAATATTATATTTGTATGGTATACCGTACAGTGCAATAATTGTAACTTCTGGTAGGAAGATCTACCATCTATATATAGATATATAACTCAAAGGTGACTGACTGACTGACTGACATAGTGATCTATCAACGCACAGCCCTAACCACTGGACGGATCGGACTGAAATTAAGCATGCAGGTAGATGTTATGACGTAGGCATCCGCTAAGAAAGGATTTTGATTAATTCTACCCCCAAGGGGATAAAATAGGGGATGAAAGTTTGTATGAAACTTTGTCAATTAAATTCCACCCGGACGAAGTCGCGGGCACAGCTAGTTAATAATAAAACAACTAATTAATTACAATTGATATTTTTTTACGGTGGTAGCGCCAAATTGTTTCTAATATAGATACGGGCTGGTTCGACCGAGGTAGTACCACCCACGCACAGATCTCATTAAATTTATAATATAATAACAACTGCGTTTCGTAAGATGAGTGTGAGAGACGGAAGCCCAACCCCCACTCCCGTTCCCTCCCTCCATCCCTTGTCCCACCCCCCTACAGGTCAGCAACGTATATTTTTTTTTTATTGAACATGCATATTTCGAAGTCTTTTGGATAAGCATAAATATTCCTTATCACTTGTTTAAAACCTACTATCCTTGACGGAAAGGTGCTGAGATGAGTTCAAATAAAATAAGCTAAGTTTAATCGAGTCAAAAGTCTGAAATAATGTTTTTAGTGGCCATAAAATCATTCGTTATAATGGCGAAAACCATTTATATTTATGGCATCCTATTGCACCACGAATATTGCGAACGCCCAGAACATGATTTCATTCCAGTTTGAGTATTCATCCCGCATGGCTGGCTGAATAATACTTCGCCTGCGGCATTATCTCCTATCTCTCACAATGATGTATAGGCATATGTGCATGAGTTAACAAGTGGTGAGGCATTTTGTTGCTGCAAACTAACCAGCTACAGCATAAGGAAATTTCTTGATAGCCGAGACCGACAGCCTCCAAAGCATGCACGGAAGCCTGTACTATAAATGCCAATAGTGGTCAACCACCTAGACGACCGCTTGACGCAGTGGTTCGAGCGTAGGCCGCTAAGCTCACTGCACCGGGTGGTTGCGGGTTCGATTCCCATCGGGGTAAATTGCAGAAATGGCTATTTCGTAATTTCCTCTGGTCTGGCTGTCACTGGGATCGCCCCTGTCTATTGTACGGTACCCATAGTATAATCGTAGCTTAGTTTGGGAGGATACAGTTGGTGTGTTTGTCTGGCGTTGTTTATTTATTTTACAGGTGTTTACCTCCTCGACCGTTTTATTTGAGAAAGAAATCCTTTAGTGTACTTCCACTGCCGGATAAACGTGCGAAAACCTGTGATTTTTACGTTTGTTTGCAGGTAGGCCAACATAGCATTCATATGGCAGAATGCCAAAGGTATTAAGATTACTAGTTGTCTGTTTTGCTCTTTTTCGCCTCTGCTATGGTCTTTACATCTATAGTCAGTTGTAAAAATTGATGGCATATCAATATTTTCTAATTTAGTATGTATGCTCGCCTTTTATTTTGTCTAGATTTATCTGGAAATAGTAACACCTAACTACCTAATGAGTTCCTAGCAGAGAGCCTTTAAATCTTGTACAGTAACAATTTGCCGCAGACCATTTCCGATTCCAAGAAAGTGTTCTAACCAATTTGAGCTACTTATTGTACAGTTCCCGCACTCGGCGCGTGCCTATCTTCATTCATACACCTAGTATTTGCTCACAACAATCGTCACGTCTTTTGTAACATTATTTTTCCTTCGCTCATTGTGTTTAACACAAAGTTAAAATGATGCATACCGCCATATAATTAAGTACCACTATTCTTTGCGTAATAACACATGTACGACAGTATGACGTAGCGGTTGAGTAAATAACATGATGTTTTCAGTTAACAAATATTCGTATTTAAAATAAAATAAAGGTGTTCGGGGAAAATGGATGAAACGCCGCTTGCAAATGACAAGCCTGCAAATAAGTGCATTTGAGCAAACAAAGTATTCAATGTAAAACATATTATTTGTTGGGGTACGGAGAAAATACCGTTAAAAGTGCATGCAATTAAAGCGACATCTGTTTTAACCTTTCTCTCAAATTAAACATTACAGTAGGTACGTCATAACCGCCCAAACGTTTTTGCATCAAGTTTTGGGCACAACTTTGTTATATTCACTAATTTAATTCTAAAAACCCGCTGTCATGTTTGCAATCCAATTACCACCTGCCTGCATTTCCTCACAGATAATGTGGGTTATCACCCGGTCACGCAAATACCCCAAATAGTGTTATGGGTGAAACGGTACAGTCGATTTCGTCACTCATGTCATTTCACTCCATAATGATTAGGAGCATCTTGTAAATTGGCCGGCAAATATTTATACACAGTTATCGCATCGATTCGAAATCATCTGCTAAAAGGTCAACGCTTTATTCTTTATATAGGTGGACGAGAGGTGTTAAAACCTATTTTTAGAGTCCTAACTCAAAATACTTTACGGTTGTAGAGTGTAGTCCTAACTCCAAATACTTTACAGTGGTAGAGTGTAGAGTAGAGTAGAGTGTAGAGTCAGCTGTACATGTACAGCTGACTCTACACCCCTCCTGTAGACCTAACTCCAAATACTTTACAGTGGTAGAGTGTAGAGTCAGCTCATGTACAGTCTGGCTCTACCAGAAATCGGCGTAAAGTAGCTATTATAGCCATGTTTCATACGGTGAGTGATAGAGCCAGTATACCAACCCCCTTCTCTTCACTTCCCTTCGTCCCACTCAACTTTAGATCAGCAACGTGCAAGCAATGCATTTGGTATTGCGAGCATCTAAAGGCTATAGTAACAGCTTAACATCCGGCGGATCGTACGCTAGTTTGCTTTCTTTGTTGTACCCAAAAAACAAAAACTTCAATAGGTCTGCAAGAAATTGAGACGGTCCACCTATGTTATATAAACATTTAGATTGATAAGTAAGCAACTCCCACACGATATTCTTACTAAACGCCGACAGAGCGCAGCGTAATGCCGGCGTAAGTAAGTTTTTGTAAAACACTCACAGCACAGGTATTGGGTCAAAAATTCATTGTTATCGCACGGTCACCTGAAAACCTGTCATTGACTAAACTCAGACAAGGTAAGCAAGAGCGCCAATTATTTTAGGGTTCTCTGCAAATGAAATTGAGTGTACATATTCGTATGCCTCTCACTCGATGGAACGTGAACGAAATTCGCTTCGAGTGAAAATTGTTACCTATCATGAATTCTTGTGAGTCTATAGAGCCAGTCCACCGCTGTGTGAATACAATAATGTACTTTAATGGACTGGTCTAGAGTATTAAACATGAAAATAATTTTGTTAAAAAATATCAACTGAATAGCATTTTAGTAATTTCTAATTATGTAAGATTTTTCATCAAGGTGTTACTCAAAGATTTCCAGTCACAAGGTTTTATTTGTATCTGTAAAAATAATAAATATCCAAATTAGCCGTTCTAAGTTTGACGACCGTTTGGCGCAGTGGTTTGAGCGTAGGCCGCTCGGCTCACTGCATCGGGCGGTTGCGGGTTCGATTGCCGCCAGGGCAAATTTCGGAAATGGCCTTTACGTAATTTTCGAAGTCTGGGTGTCACTAGGATCATCCCCAGTCCATGGTACGGTACCCATAGTACAAGCGTTGCTTTGTTTGGGACCATTGAGTTGGTGTGTCAGTTTGGCGATATTTATTTATTTAAGTATCTACATTATAATCATTGTGTAATTCCAGTGAATGTAGCTCAATTAATATTTTAATTCCAATCGAATTTAAGTACAGAACCCAACGTATACAAACTGAATACACGCCAATATGGTGGCTATGAATAAATTTATTTGCGCAAAGAAACTTGTAAAATAAACATTTTGAACTCAAACTCTCGCTTCGAAATCGCGATATTATATTTGCATATCGTACACGAACTCAATGCGTATAATCGATTTGTAGATTCATTGAACGGCGACCGTGCTCGTTAGGTACTTACTTATTATGTTTCGAACGCATTTGAGATAAGGAAACCTGCTGAGATCATAATGACCGTTGCGAGTTGTTGGATTAGCGGGTATGCCGACCTGTCCATTTCGTGGGCGGGTGCTCTAGGAGGTCCTCTGATAAGGGTTTACACGACTGCAACCTTGCAGAACTGTGTAATAAGATATTGTTAAGCAAGCACCCATATCCATTCCATCAAAGTAACTTGCACGGTAAATATACACAGCTCTGGAACGATAGAGGTAGATAAAATAAATGTGTACCTAGCTATTTAAGCATAGTAACTACACTTATGTCGGTGTAGGCAAAATTCGCCTCTTATAACTTCACTAAATTTCTAACGGCTACAAAAAGTACAGGTAGCTCTACCATGTGTTTCACGCGTGTTTTACACTCGCCACTCGCTAGCGTCTGCGTAACACGCTTGTGGCATAAACCGCCGGAGTAATAAACAATTTGTCATACCAAAACATTGTTGTACAAGTTTAAGATAAGTATGTAAGTATGTAAGATAAAGATTTTTTAGAAACATTCAGTACGATTAATAACCCTTAAGTGAAAATTTAAATTTAAATCATAGCTAAGAACACTCTCGATCAGAATACCTTTCTAACAAAAAAACAAAATTAAAATCGGTTCATCCGCTTGGGCGCTACGATGCCACAGACAGACACACAGATACACATGTTTAACTTATAACACCCCTCTTTTTTCGTCGGGGGTTAAAAATAGGTACTTACCTAAATAAAGGCGAAATGACAATATTTTATGTATATAATTTCATCATTGTGTATACGAATGTTAAACATTGTCAGTGGTCTTGTAATGAAAACTGTGAAAATTGATGTTTTTGTCAAACTGATGCACTTGCTCATACATGAGACGCAACTTTGTTTGGGTGGAATGTTGACACGGCAATTTTAATATTAAATTGTGTATACACATCGGTACCAATGCCGTATTTCGGTAGTTAACGGTATTATTTGCAAGTAGCTTTAATCAATTTTATAGATAGGTTGATTAACGAAGAGAATTAATTTTATAGGCGTTGATATATTATGGCCAGTCACGTTCTTTTATTGTTAAACAAAGAAAATTTAAGCACCGACCGGTGGCGTAGTAATAACCTAGGAATAGGTAACATTTTTAAATTTATGTACTTATTTTATATTTTAGAAATATTTATTTTGAGGTTGTAATATAATCAAAGAACATTACTATAATCAGCCTTTAATATGACCGCCCGGCGCAGTGGTTCGAGCGTAGGCCGCTCGGCTCACTGCACATGGTGGTTGCGGGTTCGATTCCCGCCAGGGCAAATTTCTAAAATGGCCTTTTCGTAATTTGCATAGGTCTGGGTGTCACTGGGATCGCCCCCAGTCCATTGTACGGTACCCATAGTACAAGCTTTGCTTAGTTTGGGACCGTACAGTTGGTGTGTCTGTCTGGCGATATTTATTATTTACTAGCTGAGCCCGCGACTTCGTCCACGTGGAATTAAACGTAACCGCTCCCGCTCCCGCGTTCTGAGCCCGCGCGACAGGACACATTAGTTTTTTTTGTTTTTCTAAAATAAAGGTAGCCAAAGTTAGTGCTTATAACATCAGCTATCTGTTAGTGAAAGTCCCGTCAAAATCGATCCAGCCGTTTCGGAGATACTCTTTGATTTCATGTCATTATTTTTTTACGCGGAAACCTAATTATTTTTCTAAAATTAAAGTAGTCTAAGTTACTCCTTATAACATCAGCTATCTGCCAGTGAAAGTCCCGTCAAAATCGGTCCAGCCGTTTCGGAGATTACCCGGAACAAACACACAGACAGACAGACAGACATTTTTTTTTAAATCGCGTTTTTGCTATAGCTGTCGTATGTACTTTCATATGCATTAAGTGAAAAGGTGTTATTTTGATATTACAAACAGACACTCCAATTGTATTTATTTGTATAGATTTATTTATTTTATATCACACTTCTGTGCACAGGGTCTCCCCTTAAAATAATAAGGAATCCACCACGCTGGCCCGGGGCGGGTTGGCAGATTTCACATGTATCGAAAGACATGAGAACAAAAACTGATTTTAAACAGAATTAAAAAAAATAAGAGCGAGCGTCTAAAGACCAAAGTAGAACAGGCCACAATGTTGAATTTAGCTGTAATATGCTCGCACACACGACATCCCGACATCTTATCTATCTATAATAATGGCCAATCTACTCCAGTGTGGTTCCGTTCTTCTAAACGATGTCAGCCGTCTCTATGTATGCCAACTTAACGGTCACCCTCTTCCTTGTATTTGCTTGTACATTTAATATATCTCTGACATTGAAGTCTGCATAAAAAATAATAAATGTTTAACGATATTTCGCCGACGACGGTGACTAACATCGCGATGTGCCAATTCTGTGAGCAAATATCAAAATATGGAAAGTGTCACGGATTTATTACTTTCTGCTATAGCGAAACGCGAACTCGTAAATTATATCTTAGAAACGGTACGGAGGGAATAATTCTCATTAGAACAGTCACGTTAGAAGCACATTATGTGCAAGAAATACCTGTTTATTAATGTGTTGATAAGAAAATATTGTAGCGAACTTAAATTAAATTTATTGAGCAAAGGTATGCGCCGTCGTGCCTTGGGCATAATATTTATTTTGTGTTTAAAATACATACTAAACAATGATCCTAGAAGCAATTATATTTGATTTTATACTTAATTAATGTAACCACATAATGAGAGTCGTTTGATAAATGGTAGACAAATAATTTCAGTGTGAATGTCAACCATAACGAGTTGTTAAACAAATAGGTTAGTTAATCAATTGCGAATTATCATGAAAAGCAGCCATGAACACACTATAGATTGTATCTAATAACAGATATAAACTGTGTGCTTTATTGTCGTTTAATAATTGTTATATCATTTTCCTTCTAAATTTATAATGGCCACAGATTATGGCAAATAAGTATGTTGTTCTTGCAGTAGGAAACGCGGCATTCCGATTGTATTACTTATAGAATATTAATTACTATATACATAAGCGGTTGGCCTTAACGGGATGAATCTAAACATAGATGCATAAGCAACATCTAGCAACCTTCGGAGTTAGGAAGTAGTAGCAAGGAAGATGCGCACATCTCACTTCAATATCTAAATATATATAACTCAAAGGTAACTGACTGACTGACTGACATAGTGATCTATCAACGCACAGCCCAAACCACTGGATGGATCGGGTTGAAATTTGGCAAGCAGGTAGATGTTTTGACGTAGGCACCCGCTAAGAAAGGATTTTGATTTATTCTACCCCCAAGGGGATAAAATAGGGGATAAAAGTTTGTATGAACCTTTGTCAATTAAATTCCACGCGGACGGAGTCGCGGGCACAGCTAGTCTTAAATATGTAGTGACGACAAAATGATATATAATTAAATTAAAAACTGTATTTCTTAAGTTCATGTATTGTATTATACCTAACTAAGATTTGTAGGTATTTTATTCCTTTTGTGAGTATAGGTTTAAGTAAGACTGTAGGTAAAAAATAACAAAGGTGTGTATTGTATTATGTTCGATTCTCACCAGGCCATAGTTCCAGCGCCTACTGTAGTTTCAGACGGACAATGGAAGACTGGCAATATAAAGGGGGGGTATAATAACTGATAAAAAACAAACGAATTCTTCGCAATAAATACCTCAACATGTTACTTCTAATTATCTAATACTTATAAAATTGTTGGTTACCTCGCGAATAATTTTAATATAATTGTATTTACATTGTGTTGGTAATACATAATTACCATAATGTATTTTAGGTATCCAAATTATTTCAGTCAATTGAAATGGTTGTGTAATTCCATAAAATAATGGACTCGGTTCCCATGTATTGAGGTACCTATTCCATTTTATCGCACCGTGAACATACGGGTTTTATTGCTGTTACGTGTGTGTACCTATGAAAAGTTATAGAAATTGGTGACTGTATGTTTTCTTATGTAACCGTTATGTGTTACAGATTAAGCGATTGGGAAATCTTTTATAATTCAAAATAAACAGCCGATAATACATAAGTATACGGTGACGCAACTTCGTTAGCGATGCATCGTTTATAATTTAAGTCCTTTAACTAATTCGCCCGCTACATTCAACGAAATCGTTAGCAGTTTGAAATACATTTTTTCGCCTTTTTCCTTTGTCGAACACAAAATGTATTTTGTTACTTCTAAGAAACAAATAATTACCCGGACATACCGACATGTACTTAGTTTTCATAATATTCATGCTTTAAAAATCTTTTTATTATAATGAGGCATTGGGTTTTTTACTCAGACGCTTCAACTGGACAGGCTTTTCACGGTTACCCAAAAATAAGGTACCTACAGTGCGCTCAAAATAAATAATATATAACCATGAATAATTAGTTATATAATTCCATAGTACATTTTCGAGAGTTTATGACTTTATGAAGTTTTTCAACCCCAAATAATAAATAAATAAATATCGCCAGACGACGACACTAACTGTATGGCCAAACTAAGCAACGCTTGTTCTATGGGTACCGCACAATGGACTGGGGGGACTCCTCGTGGTGCACCCTGGGCACCGCCGACCACCTCTTCAGCATGCCTGTTGAGGTGGTCGACGGTAGTAGTAGAGACGGATAGTCCGGCAGAGGGAGTCGCTCGCGCCGTGCTTGGTACCTCTCTGTTATCAGAGAGGACTGTAGCGTGGCGCGGGCGACTAGAGGTGGGAGGCGGCGACGCCATTTTGGGGGTGGCGATAGGGCCCGTGGTGGGCTGCTGTTGGCGAAGGGCCTTAACCCGAGCCCCCTTCTCCCGGAGGGGGCTCGCAGCAGTGTCGGGGTTGAAGCCTTTTGGCATCCCCCGACTTTCCCGCCTGGGCCTGGTCGCCCAGCCTGATGGCTGAGCGGGAGTGCGGGCCGAGCACCGCGTGAGGCAGTGGAGCTTCCCGCGGAGCCTCTGGTGGCAGGCACGGGGGTGTCTGCCATTACAGCATGGGCTCGAGAGGGGGCTCTGTGTTACGGGTGTCAACACAGCGCCTGAGGTCGGAGTGGCGCGTCCTTTGGACGCGCCCCCAGTGAGGGGGCCTTACCAGGCCAAGTCGCGTCGGGGATGCGGAAGCTCATTGCGTAACCGGGTCCCCGACACATGCGACCGAGAGAATACACCGTTGGTTTTAGTGGGGGGCGATGCCAGTGACACCCAGACCAGGGAAAATTACAAAAAGGCCATTTCCGAAATTTACCCTGACGGGAATCGAACCCGCAACCACACGATGCATTGAGCCGAGCGGCCTACGCTCTAACCACTGCCAAGCGGTCGTCGAAATAGGTAGTATATTTTTTATAAGTATTAAAATAACATATTAAAACCACTTGAAGCATCTACGAGGGTCTCGAAACTGAGTTTGTATACAAGACTGCGAACAATTTTAATGGGCTTGATCATTTACGATGTACCAATTAACTTTGACGTCGGTTTGATAAATCTAATTTTAGATCAGTTAGGTGGCAGTCACGTATAGTATATGGCCGGCCGACGTATAAATTGCATATCAATAATGCTCATCAATGAGCCCCTGTAGCCAAGAGTACAGTCTACAGGAATTTCTACAAATCATTACGATTATGTATGGAACGACATGAGTCAAAGAGTTATCGGCTGCGATTGTAATTCTCATACATTTTAGCGTAACGATTTGTAGAAACGCTTGTCGATAATCCTCTTGGCTACGGGAGCAGTAATGCCGTTCGCCTCGAGTCGCGACGACAATCGTGCCTTGATGAGTTTAGGTACAATCACTATGCTATTTACTCAGGTGGACGTGGTACTGCTTGCAGTTATTGTTTAGTTTAGTCGTCATCGGCACAACAGTTTCAAAATGTCCGAGAGAAGATAATGTGCAAAGACAAGCATGCAAAATTTGGGCCACAGCGTAGCTCCGAGTTCCAATTGATTTATTGTTCAGTTTTTGTAGAGTCTGTTTCGCAACGTGTCGTCGGCGCTCGCGTCTCGGCTGCTCAGAAATATTCCACTGATATTAATGTTATATTATTCCACCGATATTAATGTAATGTAATAAGTAGTTGTGCGTAAATAAACCGTTACACCTATTTATTGTAACAATACATTTTATCCACGCATAGTTACAATACTAACCTATCAAAAGTCCGATATGCAAACAAACAAAGAGCATATGTCTCAAATATGACTTCCTAGTGGAATCCGAGGAAGTGGTAGGTACACAACGATTGTAAAAAAATCACAATTAGTCGTGTTGGATAGATAAGCGAGTGGGTAATTATGAACCAGACGGAGACTGTGTTGTCTGGTAGACGGCTAATAATGGCACCAATGTGGAATTCACAATCGACGGTAACTTTCCGTCTCAGAGACAATAGCATCCATTCTGCTCCTAATTAATTTGTAAAAGACAGATGGAAGCTGTCGTTTCCAACATCATCAACTTTCCGTCAATTCCGAACACCCCCCAACCCCCCTAACTAAGTGGCTTCATCTAGAAGCGTTTCTACAAAACGCTACGCTTAAATGTATGGAAATGACATTACAAGTCGATAAGTGGATGACGTGACTTATGTCATTTCCATACACGAAGCGTAGCGATTGGTAGAAACGAATGTAGACGAAGCCACTTGGCTAGAGGGGCTGGTTTGGCTCAGATGAAGCGACGCGCTGTGTCCTTGCCGACAATACACGCCACTTCAGTGGAATCATTTCCACGTATGAAAACATTTTAATAACGTAAACGAGTGACTAATGCATTCAATATTTGTGCCGGTATAATATGCTATTGATGTGATCAAGACGTCACTTCTCCCAATCAACTGAATTAATTTAATACCTTACAATATGTTATTACATAAAGGAAAAGCACTTTGGCATTCTAAATTAGAATTTGCAGACGGTTTAGCAATATATTTATCTCCCCAGCGTACCTACTCTCGACACGTTGAGAGGATCAGATTTTGAAACGATGAACAAAAGCCTGGAGATAGTGGAACTGAACGAAGAAGAAGGTATCTCGTTATGCTTTGATGGCTTTACAGCATTCTCATCTGTCCACTCGCCACTGCATAATCTACTTTCAACAATTTAAAAAAAATTTTTGGCATAAGTACCGTACTTGTATATACTTTCAAATGCATTGAGTGAAAAGCTGTTATTTTGACATTACAAACAGACACTTCAATTTTATTGATTTGTATAGATGTTATCAATAATCTTCAACCGAGAATGCGTTCTCGGCTGTTAATGCGCTGACGCTGGGAAAACTACTTAATTAACTGTCAGTTACATGCATTAAAACACCTTTAGGTATATAGCCTCGAAACACTTTTAATTTCAGCACCATAAAATTCAGAAACCTTGTTACTAGTGATTATCGCGGCCTGGGCGTCCTTACGGTCGGTTATCGGGTAAACCAGCACTAGCCAGTCGCCGAGCCGCACTGGCTGACACAGAAAGAACGTGAAGATACGTAGCAAACGGACAATAAAACCATTGACTATGCATAACTGTGGTATTAGCTAATTTTTTTGTATATTACCAGATAATCCGTGACGCGCATGCTCATAAATTATTTTTTTTAAACCATAAAGGTAGCGACATTATTGTCACACGTTCGCCGCGTGTATGGCTTGTGACACTCAAAATAACCATTTTCTAAGGACTCTTTATATGGAACGGGCGTGAGATAAATGCTTGACCAATTTAATAACCTCGTAGAAGTCGTAGATTATAATCTAGATTCCCAATCTTGGATATTCTCAATATCGCCGTGTTGAGCGAGGCAGCAACCGGAGACGTACTCGTATTTCCTTGAATATCTTTTGCTTTAATATTCAGTGGACTGAGCGTACACCGATCTGACTGACTCGCAGGAGTGGCCGCGTGTTTGATTTACGGTGGTAGGGCGGGCTCGACTAGGGTAGTACCACCATATCACAGAATATCAGCGTAAAGTAGATATTATAACTGCATTTCGTAAGGTGAGTCTGAGAGTCAGCATCCTAACCCTCCTTTACTAATATTCAAATTCAGTCGAGGAAAACCGAACGCTTTAGGTATTTTTATTTCTCAGCATGACCATTAAACCCATCAAAATTCTTAAGCTAAGGAAACGCTTATCCTTGTCGGTATACCTAATCAGCATATATTTGACGATTCATTAAGTTAGCTGATAAAACCAAAATACTAAAACGAACCACATTTTATAAATTACAAGGTTTTTTTTACCGTTTTATTACTTAATTTGGGCTTGGGCTTAGGCTTAGGCTAATGGGGAACCACAAATTGTGTTCACTATAAGTAAGGGTAATAAAATAAGTATTTCACACTCTTTTAACACGGAATATATGGCTTTCTGTTTACTATATTTAGTTCAATTAGGAACCTAACCTCATTGATTCAAGTGATGAAAACTGCTGTGTAAACTGACGTGGTTACAACTTTGTAATGGATTATAGAAATAATGTGGAAAACACAATAGTTATTATGTTTCCACAAAATGTAGCAGTTTATAGATATGCCCACAAAGGCAAGTAGGCACCTATACCTACTTTAAAAAGAATAGAACAGCATAGAGTGTTTATAAGAAAGAAAAATATTTCCAGTGAGCTGCAAAGTGGGAAATAAGTTTTTATCTAATACTAGCTGTGCCCCGCGACTGCGTCCGCGTGCTGTTGAAATTTTTCCTGAATTTTCTTTGCTATAAACCTCACGGAGCCCGAGACCTTTCCAACGAATGCAAAACCGTGGAAATCGGTTCGTGCGTTCTGGAGTTATATCGTCAGGAAGGAAAACCCGACTTATTTTTATATAGTAGATTTTCTACTAGTACAGTAGTAAAAAAGAAATTGCAAGATGGTAAAAAAGAGTGCGAATAAAAAGATTATTTCAAAAAAATCGTGATAATAAATAATTCCCCTCGTGTTGAGGGGATGCCCATGCCCAGGAGAAGGGCTAAATTACTTATTATTATTATAATATATAATCGAATGGAATAGTTACCTAATTTATATAAATACGGCTATAAAGTAATCTCATATATGGATAAATATATTTAGTATATGTCATTAAATGATCATTTATAAATTACAGCCCAAAAAATAATATTTTAATGGCAATTTTATTTAAAGTTGGACGTAAGTATTTGAAAACCAGTTAGACGTTTACTTGTATACCAAAAACAGACTCATCTGTCCAACATATGGACATTTAACTAATGGTCACGATAAGGACTTTGACCTTAATGGTCGAAGTTGGACTCGAGCCTGCCACTATCTCATACTATTCATTACCATAACTGTTTTTGGACTTTTATCTGTTAATTAGTAGTAGTACTCTGAGTACATGACACATTAAGGGCCTGTGCTCACCACGTTTTTTAAACGTACCGTTTCAGAAACGTGCGTCGACGGCGCGCTTTTATCCTACTACAAAGGTCTATAGGCTGCGTCTGACTCGCGTGCGTATCGCGTCTGTATCGCTACAAACGCGCGTCGACGGCGCGTTTAAAAACGTTGTGTGCACCGGGCCTAAAGGGTTCCGTTTTAAAAATGTTTCGAGACGCCGTGTCACCGTCACCGCTAATGGGAGGAAATCAGATATAGACACGTTATACGACTTTAGAAAAAAATACATTAATGATTTCTAAAAACGTATTTTATGTATGATTTATAAAAGTGGAATTTATCATGTTTATGGGTGGAAGAGGGCACGATTGATAATGGGTAATAGATAGCGAGATAGCGTGGCGTGGATTTATTTTGATGTTACTCGCCGTGTGATAGGTACCTTGGCCCAGTTGGGGCAGCAATGAGACCCGCAGGAGGTCCATGAATTGCAGATTTAGTGACGTCAAAGGTCATCGATGAACCATCTCCCATTATAATAATGTTCGCACACAAATTCTTACTCCTCGCAAAACATATACACTCAATTTGTTTAAGTAAGTAGGTAGGCATTAAAAAAATAAGTATGCCAAAGAAAAAAGACATCGACACTGATACAGACAGAACAAATAAGTAGGTAAGTGCGCGGTAAAACAAATAAAAGTACAAACTCTAGGTCCATTTGCATACATGTCGGACGCCGTGGAGCTGTAAATTAGGGCGTCACTAGCAAAAATAACACCGACTGGTTTTTCGTCTCCGATATCGTAAGTTAACCTAGAAACGCCGATCACGATGTTTGCTAACAGGATACTGTGAGATATCTCCTCTAACGGTGCTCGACGCCTGCCACTGGTCGGTAGGTGCGCGAAAAAAACTTAACGTAACTTGTGGCCACATACCGAACTGACCCCTCCTTGGTCGAGCAACCGAATAAATGCTATTTGATGTATCGATACGCCGTGGATATGAACATCAGTGCGTATTTAATTTTGTACGATAATTTTTTTTATATTTTCGATAAAATTCAGAGGCGTCATGTCTTTGTTCTTGATTTCTCTTAGTCACCAAAATATATTGTTTATTCAGTATATTAATATCAATAACTTGTATAAGGCTTGTTAACGGTTTAACGTGGATGAATGGCCAATAAGTTTTAATAGATAGCGTTTTGTCATTTCTTTCATACCTACCTGCATTTTAGGGTTGTGTCAGAATTTAGACATGATTTTGCTTAGGAGGTTACTTTTTTAATTTTGATAAACTCTATCGCTTTTATGAATGCTATTGCAGGAAGAACCACTGCGTTAACTAGTGCGGTGTATTATATAAGTATACCTTATCTAACTTCATTAGAGAATTGGTCTTAAGTGTGCTAACACAAATTTTCACGTTTTACATATAAGATACAATATCCATAGGTTAGATGCAATTTATGGAAATACTAGCTGTGCCCCGCGATTTCATCCGCGTAGTATTGGATTATTGGGTTAAAAAGTATCCTATATGTTAATCCCGGTTATAATCTATCTGTGTTCCAAATTTCATCCAAATCCGTTCAGTAGTTTTTGCGTGAAGGAGTAACAAACATACATACATACATACATACATCCACACTCACAAACTTTCGCATTTATAATATTAGTAGGATGCAGTACATTGCGTATTCGTTTTGCTCTGACGCCTGTGGTATATTGTGTAATTGTGTAGGACTAGTATGTACAAGGCTGGAAAGCACGTTTTTTGTAACGCATTGATATTTATTATATTTTCACGGTATAAAAACTGCATCGGGTTCACTCAGTCACGGTTAAATTGGACAATATATATCATATGTTTATTATACAAGGTATTTTTTTTATAATGCCTAATACTTTGCATGGTGTCTTGGTAAATGTTAAAACTGTTTACCTACCATAAATAATATCTGATGGATTTCTTCCTAATAGACTGATTAAATCTACAGTACCAACTAGCTGCACCAACCAACAGAAAAAAATTGAGTTTTATTTTGTAGTTTGTAGTTAAGTATCAGCGTTAGCATTTACTAGGTGACATGCAAAATATTGGGCATTAATAAAACAACACCTTGTATATTACTTCAATATGGAGCCTTGTCAAAATACCCAAGTGCATATGCCCACATTGCCAAAACCACACCACACATCGGCCGACGCACTCCACAAACCAGTTGGTTTGATTATCTCGGCAGTCGGCATCCACATCCGAGACCGGTTCGGGCAGCAATAGGCGTGTTCGTAAGACCAAAATAACCTGGAAAATAATTGAGTGGCGGGACAAAAAGTATACACCGCGAAATACCTACCGGCTCCGTTCTCAATACTCAAATGTCAGTTACATTTGAACACCTGATTTGCTAGTCACCGGATAAATGTGTGCCGCTGTGCTGTTATTACAAGGTATTGATATTAAATTGATACAAGCTTGGTGTCTGAATAACAGAGATGAATGGGCAGGTCAGAAGTGTCAGGTTGGAATATTATCGAACGGGCAATAAGATCACCGCGACGCGGAACATGCTGCTGAAGGCTTATATTTGACATGCTACTGAAGGTTGGCTTGTAGATTTTTCAGTCGAGAATTCATAACTAATTATTTTCAAACCTTACATTTAGGTACTTCGAAGCCCAATTTGCAGAGATAGATAAGTAGGTTTTAATTTTAAAAAGTTAAAAAGTGTCCATCCTCATCTCAAATAGGTAAATACTCTTAGCAAACATTTCTAAATACCAAACGTAGCTTTCTTTCACTGACTGGCATGTACCAGTGGCGTCACCAATCGGACACATTTTAATCAGCGGAACGTGATGTTTCCATTCCTTCCGTTGAATTTCCTAGATAGGTATAAAATAAGTGCTTTATAAGACCTTTCCAGATTCAATTAGAAATAGATCGTCTTTTAAACATAAGTAATAACATACATTTTTGTTTCCTCAAATCAATCAAGTTACCAACCTACGTGAGATACCGATTACTTTTTAAGTATGTAGTCTTAACCGTTGGATTTCTATCAATTGTGCTCGTAAAGCAGCTATTACTCTTCTCATTTTATAACTTTTCAATAAATATTAACTTAGGTATATAACTCAGCCCTAATCTGCAACATCTAAAAACTCAGATAAAAACTCCAACTCAGATAAAAAGAGATTTCAAACAATAAATTATTAAAAACTAGCTGTGCCCCGCGACTTCATCCGCGTAGTATTGGATTATTGGGTTAAAAAGTATCCTATATGTTAATCCCGGTTATAATCTATCTGTGTTCCAAATTTCATCCAAATCCGTTCAGTAGTTTTTGCGCGAAGGAGTAACAAACATACATACATACATACATACATACATACATACATACATACATACATACATACATACATACATCCACACTCACAAACTTTCGCATTTATAATATTAGTAGGAAGTAGGATCTATCAACTTCAGATGAGTATCGCACTTAAGAGTTAATCATTCATCTGCGTCACATTACGATAATTTCTTATTTTTTCAATACTTACCTACCTATTGGCGATAATCATCATCATCATCATCATCATCAGCCTATGCTTGTCCACTGCTGGACATAGGCCTCCTCTAATGAGCGCCATAGCGCCCTGTCTTCAGCTTGTATTTATTTTGAATATTATTATATTACACTGTTTATTATACAAGGTATTTTTATAATGCCTAATACTTTGCATGGTGTCTTAGTAAATGCTAAGACTGTTTACCTACCACAAAGAATATCAATAATACCTATTTGAATAATTAATTGTATGCTTCTACCCCAATTTGTCACATACCTACTTTGTGTGTACAGTTGTAACCTACATATTTATCTGTTGAGTAAAAAATACTAAAAGTGATACTAGGAATTAGAAAAAACTATTTTTGTCGTTTTAGGGTTCCGTAGTCCCTACGAGGTTTTTCGTCAGTGCGTGAAGTAATCAAACTTACTAGGTATATTGGATTAATACTAACTTAAAGTCACAAAAATATGTTGCTGTCGACTATTCAAACAATATGACCATGCGTGAGAAGGACGTCAAAATATTTAGATTAGTCACGTTTTGTTTTTATACAGAGTTTGTTTCTTTACACTTTTTGTATTAATGTGAAATAAACAATTTTCCAGTTCGCATTAATCGATTGAAATTTATTTATTGTTGCAAACAATCAAAGGGATTGTTTTTAATATGGATCATGACTTAATCTGAAATAAATATTTTTTATTTTACAAGAGTGAAAATCTAATACCAGGCAATATTGCCCTGAGGTAGGGCGTTTTCATTAGCCGCCATTTACGTGTATTTCGCCTAAAAATGTTTCGCTAAGTGTACTCACCATTAAATATGGATATTGGTGCTGTTATTTAATGCATAATGTTTGCGATAGTAAGTTTTTATTTATTAGCATCGGTGAGAAAAAGCTTTTTTATGTCCGTCGGAATACACACGCGAAGAGATCATTAAACATCATGTAAACGTTTGAAGGGATCGTTGTTCCTCCAGTACCGCATAAAACCGCAATGATAAAAAGTCTGTGATGAAATAGCATGTAATAATTGCATTGCATTTTCAAGTTTTGACTTGTGTACTGATGTTTGATGTTAGTTATAGATTTTGCGACGAGGGCAACGAAAGAACAAACAGCGAAAAGTATAATATATCTTCAAGAAAAAATGTGTTGTACCAATTTCTATTATTTGACGTTTTTGTTTGTTTTTTTTAAAATAAATAAGTATTAAAATATATCTGTAAAATAATCGAATTCTGCATAAGATAGGAGAAACTGAATATCCATAAAAAGTTGTAAAATATATATATATCACACGAGAATTTGATGTCATACATCAAATTCTCGTGTCACAAGTCACAATGTTAGTTACCATACTCCTCCGAAACGGCTATGCTTTATATGCATATTCAGTAGGTCTGAGAATCGGCTACTATCTATTTTTCATACCCCTAAAAGACAGGACAACGTCTGTCGGGTCAGCTAGTATATATATATATATTTATATATATTAATCAGTCTCATCGTCCTACGAATACGAAATTAAGTTCAGAGTTATTTAAACGGCTACAAGCGCCAACAGGGTTACATAACGACGCAGCCACAGCCGTGTTTCTTCACGCCACCGAACCGACAAGCTAGATCTAACTAGTTATATCCAGTTGTCACAAATACAAAATACCACCGCAATATCTAATTCTGTACGAGTTTTGTTATGAAAAATATAGATTTCCAATACCCCTTAAATAAAAAAAAGCGCGTTTAAATCTGTTGAGTCACAATGCCAAGTTGCACTCGGAAGCTTCATAGGAACCTTTTTATAAGACCTAAATCTTAAACTAGAGTGGAAACTCTTTAGTGCATGTAAAAACAATAAATACCTGTCTATATCTATTTAAAATCGATGAGGATTTTTAGTTGCAACTACCTACCTACCTACCTAGTAAATACCATCGGTTTCGAAATCTCGGACGAAACGTAAACACGTCTTCGGTCGTCACCAGCTTGCAACATACCTACGTCGTATAATAAACAACATAGACCTGTATTCTAGCCCCGTTACACAAAGGACACGTTGAAACTGTGCCGTTACACAAAGTTAAAAGAAATAACTTTTAATCGGAAACTAAAAAATAATTTTAATGAAGCGGTTTTCTCTGTTTTAGAATAGGATAATTACAGCTCATGCTCGAAGCTTCGCTAGCGTACATTCAGGTTGTCAACAACATCCGTCACAGCGTCCAACTAAAGTAAGACCCATCCAGGACCATCAGGTAAGTACAGAACAAGATTTGTCAAAATCAGACAAGCCATTCAGGAGAAGAAAAATTACGAGCACGCATACGAACGCACCAGAATTTTATACGCAATTTAAAGTTTCCCTCACATAAGGTGTCTATTAAAATGGCCTGCCCAGTAATAATACGAGTATACCTTATTTACTTTAAAGATTATTTTTTACATGACAAATTCTTAGAATGTTAATACCTTACGTGGAGTTAAGTAGCTTTATTGATTGGTATAATCAATTTACTGGCAATGTGAAAATGTATTGGGTAGGTAAAATTTTTGGTTTTACCTATTTTATTTTTCGTTTTATATAATTATTCTTTTTTATTTGATTTTGGAAACAAATGGGCTGTCGTAGAATATAAGTAGAGAGTTATCGTACGACTGCGAAGATTAATGTTAAGAAAGGTATGGTATCTATGAATAATAAATAAAATAATAATAATAAGGTGTAAGTAGGTACCTACCTATATATAGATATAGGCCTATATAGATATAGGTATAGACCGAAGCCTTTGCCAACCTTTTTCAGTGTCTGACCCCTAAGAGATCCTACTGTGATCGTAAATACAAATAAAAAAATGATTTTAGTTTATATTGAAGCCGTTTTATTTTTATTTTGTCCGCGGAACCGTGGGGTACAGCCAGATTGGAAAACTCTATCCTAGGATAAAGTAAATTAAGGAGTTCACACAGACTAATGTTAAAAACATTCAATTAAATGTATTGTCGTTTGATTGTTTACACTTAAATATGGAAACTAAAATCGGCTTTCAATTCAATTCTAATTGTCCTAACAGAAATAGGTTTATACCTAGTGTTTTCCATGATAAGTGTACTCGGTAAGTAAGTACTTAGATGCTTAAAATAATCGGTAATTTTATTACTTATGTACCTTTTCTATAGGTGGATCGTAGATCTATAGGTGGTCGTAGAGTACTGCATGACTGTATTTACAACAGGCCAACATTTAATTAAGTAGATACCTAACTATTTGGGGGAGAGGTAGTATTCCCAATCGACGGAGTTTACCTATTAGATATTCTATCTAGGTAATCTATATATATTCCTATAGGTATTTAAATTAATAATGTTTTATGAATCTTGGTATTTGTGCCCTGAACACCTCAAATCTCAATCAATTCATCAGTTGTAAGAGTACTGAAATAATAATAAAAATGTACCTACCTGAGGTTTGTATTCTGGGGAGGTATTCACAATCTACGGAAAGTTTACGTACGTTACGAAAACAACAGCTTCTATTATTCTTCTTATTCAATTGTAAAAGAGGGATGGAGCCTATCGTATTCGACATCGGAAACTTATCCGAAATACAAACCTCAGGTAGTGAAATGGGTTTTTTTTTTATTATTTCAATACACATACAACATTTTTTATATTTTTATTCTTTTCTTTGAGTCGGACCCAATGCGATTCTGCCGAAACTTGAATACCTATTAAGTAGGTAGGTAGGAATATAGATAAATTATCGAGACAGAATATCGAATAGGACTGGTATTGATACCGCGTAGCGACATCTAGTTTATAATTTTAGTATTTCAACATTTTCAACATTTATCAACATTCTGACTTTCAACTACGTACTTTACTTTTTAAAAGTCGTTGTGCCACACTTATTACATTGATAAAACATGTAGATTTACAAATTATTTAGGTTAATGGGTAACTTAAATTATTTTGTCTGCAAGATAATTGCCCTAAATTGCTTTATAATAACATGTAGTGATTCACAGTTTGCAACAATTTACAGTACCTAGTACGTGAAGATGGTACTTAGGTAGGTACCTACTATGGTGGGATATTAAAATTTTAATATTATTACTAAATTACAACATAAATACGTACCAACTTAAGTCATGTCGTGATAAGGAGGTACATAGGTAAGTAAGGTACTACGGTAATGTTTGCTAATACAATAAACAGGCATTTAAAATACCGTGATCCTTTATTTATAATGCAAATTGTTTTTAATAATAAATAGTTAGGTATTCTATTTTTTGGTTCGTATTTAATTTATTAAGTATATTATATTTATTTTGTAAATAAAGTCTATGTTCTCTGCGGTCTCTCCTACCGATTTGTAGGTACAGTAAACATCAAAAGTAGTTTGGTGTCGGAAATGTCGAAAAAAAACCAAATTGTAAACAGAAGGTATCTATCTATAATTACATTTGGTACGAAATGTTGTTTTAACGATGTGATTATTTAAGACATTTCAGATACGAATTTACTTTTCTAATTGTCTGTACCTAGTTATAATTTTGTCAGTGATCCCAAACATTTTATTATTTTAATACTACTAATAATTTATATTGCGTTATATTACTTTAATTGTTGCTTAAATAATTGGGTACAATTGAAATAACGTTAGATATCCACTTAGGTTCTTGATGATGCAACGGTCGTGTGATCGATCCTAGATGATGGGATGGCGGTACCCGTAAATATTCATATACCAATAATATTTACAATCACGCACAAAACTTGTTAATTTTAATTAATAATCCACAATTTTACAACTCGCCTCAGTAAGGTGTTATTAAAATAGGTTTTTGTTTGTACCAGTCACGAGTGGATTACGCGAACAAAAGAACCAAACATACGCGTCGAATCGAATGCCTTTTCACTGTGACATCGGCGTAACATATTCATAATGACAATACATAGGTACTCCTGCTAGAAAAAGCTGATTACATTACTCGTGGCGAGAATAGGTTTAAATTCACAACGACGGACACTGAATATTTACAAATACAGTCAGAGCTGTTAACCTCAGTGCCTACAGCGTGCGCGGGGTGTAGTTAATCGGCGATCCGACCTGTACGGCCGAGTCTCCGCAGAACGCCAACGCATAATCACCGAATAGGTTTCGCAGATACCGCCAAGTGGCGAAGGCGCCCGCGCATGGCGCCGCGACCGAGCTCCTTTGGAAAGTGAGATCTTAACAATTCACAGACGTCTACCGTCAACTCGCATATGCAGAAAAACTCGCTGTGCCTGTTCACAAAATGAAAATGGAATAGCGACTCACCTGTTGAAATATTTCAGAGGTCCAAACCGCTGCGGATTCCTCGTAGGTGTCTCGTGTCAAGAGAGTAGTCCGGTTTTGCATTCACGTACCGAAGCACGATCACACTGCGTGAGAGAAAGGGCGCGCAACTCGTTCACAAGCGAACACTATCGCGTGTTGTGCCTCGGCGGTGCTAGGCGAGAGTGGGCGGCGCGAAACCGTGTTGGCGTTAGCGGGTCTCAGCTTGAACTGAAGGCCGCGAGGTGCGGGGGCCACTTTATGGTAGCGCGAGCGCACCCCGCCGGCGGCGCTGCGCCTGCACCGCCGCCGCCGCAACCTGCACCCCAAGCGCCGCGCCGCGCGCGCCGCCCGCAAAAATATACCTTATTGTTTTGTTCACGGGAAGGAAATCTTTGAAAAATGTCCAGACCTCTTGTGGATGTGGCCCGGGGTATGTGGGATTCATACCCACCAAAATCTCCCCGGTGGCCGTCTTCTGCACGACGAAGGGGCTTCGGGCTCTTCAAACGTAACGTATTGATGCAAAAATACACCTTACTACCCGAAAATCAAGCAAAATCGGCATCCCCTTACTGCCATTTTTTTTCATTTATACGTAGGTACCTATCTGGGAAAATTATTTCAGATACAGAAGTAAATCATAATCAGGTAGCAGTAAACTACTCGTGTGGCCAATAAATAAAATTTGTAGATGTGAAGTAGTGACTAGTAATAGTAGTAATTAATGTCATATTCTTACATGAGCCACACACTAGACCTTACGTTACTTAATTGCAATATAGACAAAAGCATTGCAACTTTTCTTTCGATTTATTTACAATAGGTTTCAGCACTTATGTGTATCACCGCCGACAACATAAACAAAACGCTTTTAATTTACCTTATTGAGTATCGGGATCTTCTGGTAAAGTGTTTATATTTAAAAGCAATTTTAAAGTCGGTTTAATATCAATCAGGATTGTGCTCTGACACCTACTTAATTATTACCTTATAGGTACAGTCACAGGCAAAAATATGTAAAGATCAATATTACATTGCATAGGTACACTTTATGATTCTAAAATGCAAACACGAATACCTTACCTAAAAAAATATATAACGATCACCATGAGTTCTGATTTTCTTTATTAACTAATACTTCAATACTATGTAGATTTTAGAATGTAGCAGTGTATAAGTACTTACATGTTAGCCTCTGACTGTACATTTTTGTTCAGTGACTCACAATTGTCGTGTAATTCCAGCATTCCAGATAATAATAAATAACATTCCACTCCAAATAATGATTGCGCAATGTTATGCAACTTAATGGAGTCAAAGGGATTTTAGAACTGATTTAAATGGATAAATTTCTTCCAACTCCCCCTATTCTTATTTTAGATTAAATTCGTGCGGGTTCCACGACAATTTAACTTTTCCCCGGGACTCGTCGAGGGTCAAACGTCGGCGTCATCATTGGTCACCGTTGTCGATCCTGCCTTACAGGAGTAATAACAGTGGTGGGAGTGTGTGGCGGGACTAGTCCAGGATACTTTATTTCCATAAGCTAGGATCCCGACTTACCTCTTAAGCTTAATACAATTTTCACGCACTTGTCAAAGGGTGCTACGGACTTGGTTCATTTGTCAGTGTTGCTAAAAAACCCTAAACCTACACTCATAATTGGCATTAACCGTTCAGACCAAACAGTGTAATTACAACCTAGGTACCTACGGCTGTTCTTTTTTTCATAACATTAATTTAAGACGGCGCACGAATCCAGATCAAACCGTAATTAGCGGATCACGCCAATTGTAACCGGTTCTGTCTCGGGATGACCGGACCGAGATAATAAGTTATGAAGCCTGAATACAGGCGTGCGTGTTTGTGGGAACTGAAGTTCGAATATAGGAATGTGTGCTGACGTAATAATCATATATGAAATTTAAATGTAACTAGCTTTAGCCCGCGGCTACGCTCGTGTGGTACTTCGATAATATAAAAGTAGCCTAAGTTAATCCTTATAACATTAGCTATCTGCTAGTGAAAATCGGTCTAGCCGTTTCGGAGATTAGCTGCAACAAACAGACTGACAGACAGTCAAAACTCAGTCAAAAACAACTTTAATTTTATAAATACTTTCATATGCATTTAGTAAGAATCTGTTATTTTGACATCACAAACAGACCCTTTGTATAGATAGACACTAAGTAAGTAGGTAAATCAAAAATATTAAAGTTAATACATACTGTTGTTGTTAATATTAAAAAATAACCTCAATACTTAAACGGAAAAAAGGAAACGAACACCTTATCAAATAGGTACCTACCTACCTAAACCTTTTGATGGCATGGCGTCCTAAATAAAATTTGTTAAAAAACCTATAATCGCAAAACAGCGGGAGCGCATTAAAACTTATTTGGTTCATCATCTATTAGGATGTTGACTTTATCTGGCAAAAAATAAAAACTCAATTTGAAAAGCACTGAAAAGAGTATTGTTAAGTAGTTGTCTTGTTATCTCAAAAAGTCTGCTACCGCGCGTATCTGCACGACGTGAATAGTGAAAGGGCTCGCCAGATCTTTGATTATCTGCTACAAAAACCCCAAAATACGTATTTTTTAAAATATATAAATATCGCCACTCTGACTCTCAGACTGTATGGTCCCAAACTAAGCAACGCTTGTGCTATGGGTACCGTACAATGGACGGGGGGCGATCCCAGTGACGCCCAGACCAAGGCAATTTACGAAAAGGCCATTTCCGACATTTGCCCCGGCGCGGCGGGAATCTAACCCACAACCGCCATGTGCAGTGAGCCGAGCGGCCTACGCTCGAACCACTGCGCCAAGCGGTCGTCAAACGTTACCTCTTTAGAGTACATATATATTTATGTAAAAAAACACGTTGTAAAGGTTTTTGTGTAACACTGTGTTTCATGATGCAAAACTAGTGCCCGCGATTGTAGATTGCAAGCAAAAACTACTATTGCAGGTCTGAATAAGGATTATAATTTAGCAGGAGGTAGGTATGAAGCTTTTTTATCACATAATCTATAACTGTATTGATTTATTTGACAGATGAAGTATCGCTTGAGTCTAGGTCATAATTTTTGGTCTTATAACAGAGTCTACCAATTATGTATTTGAAACTGTCAGTGGGTACTGTCGTCGACAGGTATTTTATTAACCCACTTTTCATATTGCTCGTTCGGTATGCATACTTTTATAATTCGACAGCGTTATTTGGCGCAGGATTAAAGGGTATAGCGATTTGGATTTGTCCCACTGCGAGTTAACACAGGTATATAATAAGACTAGCTGTGCCCCGCGACTTCATCCGCGTAGTATTAGATTATTGGATTAAAAAGTATCCTATATGTTAATCCCGGTTATAATCTATCTGTGTTCCAAATTTCATCCAAATCCGTTCAGTAGTTTTTGCGTGAATGAGTAACAAACATACATCCACCCACACTCACAAACTTTCGCATTTATAATATTAGTAGGATGGCGTATCAAATCTCGTTTCTCGTCGAGCTCAGGACAAAAATGTACAGAGTGATTCAAAAGTCCGAATTAATGAGTACCTACTCAGGGATTTGATTAGTAGGTATCGGGATCGGGCATTATATAATTAAATAATATCGACCTTTTCCGTACAGGCTATGCCTAGTTTAAGGGTCTCAACTACCTACTCACTCATTCAAACCCACTTGTTTTCTTAAGTCTACATAATTTGCATTTTAAATTAAGAATTATAACTACCTACAAATTTGTGTAGGTACACTTTTAGATAAAATATTATTTTTATAACTAGCTTAGCCCCCGACTTCGTCCGCGTGGAATTTAACTTAACAAAAAAGGCCCGCTCCCGCGTTCAAGCCCGCGCGACAGGACCCAATTTTTAAATGTTGTTTTTCTAAAATAAAAGTAGCTTAAGCTACTCCTTAAAACATCAACTACCTGGCAGTGAAAGTCCCGTCAAAATCGGTCCAACCGTTTCGGAGATTACCCGGAACAAACACACAGACAGACAGACAGACAAAACTTTTTTAAATGGCGTTTTTGTTATAGGTGTCGTATGTACTTGCATATGCATTTATTGAAAAGGTGTTATTTTGATATTACAAACAGACACAGATTTTATTTATTTGTATAGATTTTTCATGAATATTTTGCGTATGGCGTTAGCTAAATGACCAGGCCAAGTGGCTGTCTTTGTTGAAGATTATTCAGTATCTTTTAACAGTTTCACAATGACTTTGTAATCAAGTCTTTAATGAAGGATCGGGCCTTGAAAGGATCAGCCAAATGTGTGCGTTTTTATAAATCTTATTCAATACTAGCTGAGCCCGCGACTTCGTCCGCGTGGAATTTAACTTAAAAAAGCCCGCTCCCGCGTTCTGAGCCCGCGCAACAAGACCCATTTTTTAAATTTTGTTTTTCTAATATAAAAGTTGCCTAAGTTGCTGCTTATAACAACAGCTATCTACCAGTGAAAGTCCCGTCAAAGTCAGTCCAGCCGTTTCGGAGATACTCTTTGATTTCATGTGTTTTTATTTTTTTACGCGGAACCCTAATTGCTTTTCTACAATTAAAGTAGCCTAAGTTACTCCTTAAAACATCAGCTATCTGCCAGTGAAAGTCCCGTCAAAATCGGTCCAGCCGTTTCGGAGATTACCCGGAACAAACACAGAGAGACAGACAGACAGACAGACAAAATTTTTTAAATCGCGTTTTTGTTATAGGTGTAGTATGTACTTTCATGTGCATTTAGTGAAAAGGTGTTATTTTGATATTACAAACAGACACTCCAATTTTATTTATTTGTATAGATGTATAGATTAATGGAAGTGACATTAGCCTTTATTCAAACATGGAGTTCCACCTTCAAATATACGCAGGAATGTAACATTTTATTCACTTACCTAGGTACTTACCTAGGTAATTACTTGTGTGCAGTTTAGTTTACCCGATGATCATAGCGATAATTTATTTGTATCACGATTATGACATTTAGCCGTTTACTGCTTTTTAAAAACTTTATAATCTGCAAGTACATCATGGGCTATTAGGTACTATTATTTCACTTAACATTTTCCTCCATCTGCAAAAATTCACAAGTTTTAATGTCAGGGTTTTTGACGTCTAGATGATTAAATTTATGTATGTACGTAAGCTTTTTTAATTTATGTATGAATTCCGCTAGCCAGTTTCCTATGTAGCCGGCTAACGCGATAGGTTTAACCGAATTACTCGCTCGGTCGCATCGCAAATTCGCAACGCAACAGGGGCCCAAGCAAAGATTTAAGCATTGTAATAATGGCCTGAGTCTTCGCCTATCGAGCTCCTGCATCCAAAACATATTACATAAATTGGTTTAAGGATAAATGGGCGAGAATGTTGTCAATATGCTTGTGGTCGCGCGAGATGCATGAATGGTTATTTTATAAATTTGCGACATGAGTTAGTTTATTAAACGTTGAGTTTATTAAATAAACATCCTACTCCGGGTAAGAAGCTGTTACCCCGATAATTGCCATGGCACAATATAACGTGAAGTACATTGCTAGAGCGTAATACACTACTGGAATGTCGAGCTTAATAGTGCTGAGGAGATTTGAACGTTCTAGTCTACTTTGAGTTAATAAAATAAATCATCATACTAATATTATAAAGAGGAAAACTTTGTTTGTTTGATTGTAATGAATAGGCTCCGAAACTACAGAACCGATTTGAAAAATTATTTCACTGTTGGGAAGCTACACTATCCCTGGGTGACATAGGCTATAATATATTTTCAAAAAAAATAGGGATCCTTACTAAAACTCGAATAATGTAACCGCAATGTACCCGTGCGAAGCCGGGGCGGGCCGCTAGTAATAAATATAGCTAGACTGACACAACAACTGTATGGTCCCAAACTAAGCAACGCGTGTACTGTGGGTACCGGATGGACTGGGGGCGATCCCAGTGACACCCAGACCTGGGCAAATTACGAAAAGACCATTTCCGAAATTTGCCCCGGGGGGAATCAAACCCTCAACCACCATATGCAGTGAGCCGAGCGCCCTACGCTCGAACCACTGCGCCAAGCGGTTGTCAAAGTTAGATACTATATTGGGACGAAAACCAGACGTAGGTACCTACCTATTCATATGCAGCAATGCATCCCTTTTCCATAGAAACGAACTTGACATCAAACGGATCAAGGAAACGTGACCGACACATGTTTTATTAATGGTGTCACGAGCACCGCAAGCGCATCACAAGCTAGTTCAACAGCAGATTGTATGGTGTACCTACCTAAAACTAAGCGAATTATAGGTACCTCAGTGTGTTACAATGTGGGAAAGCTACGCTTAGTTGCACATAGCTTTTGATACATAATGATCGCTAATTTGCTACTTAGAATGTCACAGAAATATAGGCTTTATCCATAACCACTTAAGAGCTTTGTTGGCGTGATATTGTTGACGGGAGGACAAACAGCTCTTCAGTAAATTGCTTATAAAGTAGAATGGTTTAGCCCAGTGGATAAAACTGACAGTGATAATGAATGACAATAACGATTTGTTTGCAGCAAGGTCTAGAGGTCTTTGTTTCCAGAAACTGAAACGAGGTCTAATCAAGGATAATGAAACAGTATGTTCTTTACTATTTATAGTTACTATCGCGCCCCTACCAATTGCAAAGGCCGGGCGAGTTTAATTCAAATACGACAATCAATTAAACTCTATGTCACGAAAGTAAACAGAGTACATTGTTGGATGCGCACATGTCCAGGATGTCTGTACCTACTTAATATATTAGGAGGTGGGGCACAGTTATTTACCAGCAGCATGTCAAAACTACAGTCTCTAAATAGTAATACTGCTCGACCTGGAATGCGAGGCTCCATGATCGTCTGCGCAAACGACTAACAACAACTAGGAAGTTTATATATTTTTACACTAGACAATTATCTATACAAATAAATAAAATTGGAGTGCCTGTTTGTAATATCAAAATAACACCTTTCCACTAAATGCATATGAAAGTACATACGACACCTATAGCAAAAACGCGATTTATAAAATTTTTGTCTGTCTGTCTGTGTGTTTGTTCCGGGTAATCTCCGAAACGGCTGGATCGATTTTGACGGGACTTTCACTAGCAGATAGCTGATGTCATAAGGAGTAACTTAGGCTACTTTTATTTTAGAAAAACAAAATTTTTAAAAATGTGTCCTTTCGCGCGGGCTCAGAACGCGGGAGCTGGCTTTTTTGGTATGTTAAATTCCACGCGGACGAAGTCGCGGGCTCAGCTAGTAATATTAATTAATAAATAAATACAATAATATCGCCAGAATAACACATACCTACTGTATGGCTTCCAAAATAAGTAACGCTTGTATAATGGACTGATGGAGGTACCGGTAACACACAGATCAAGGCAAATTACGAAAACGCTGCCATTTCCGCAATTTACCCCGTCGGGATTCGAACCTGTAACCACCCGGTGCAGTGAATATTATCTAGTTAGTCGCACCATCCAACTCATTATAGGTAAGTGCAATATTCAGGTTTTAAATGCTACAGTCGATATAGGTACTTAAAACAGGAAACTGCAAGAACATTGTAAGTTATGATGTACGGTACACACATATAATGGTCAGTAGCATCGCGATGATTTCCTGACGACTTAATTCCGACTTACACTAGAGTTCTTAGAGGCGTTTACCGCAAGTAAAAGTGTTAGTGTAAGCGATATTGATTAGATAAACAAAATTAAAGATAGTATAAAGCAATGATACCTACACCTATCTGTGATCACACCATACATTTTATTTTGTATTAGCTGACCCGACAGACGTTGCCCTGTCTTAACTTTGAATATTGAATTCGAATTGATCCGCTCAACTTTCTTATTTTTTCTTTCATAAGAACCTTCTCCTGACAATAATAAACACAACAAAAAAGAATTAGCGAAATCGTTTCATCCGTCCCAGCGTTTTGCGATGAAAAAGGAAATAGAGATTCATTCTTATAATAATATACTTAGATTACTACTTACAGAAAACTAAGTATATGGGTATGTACTTTGATTCTCTCTCTAGAGCACCGTATTCATACCATATCACCGTATATAAGTACCTAAATAAATCAAAATTGTTTTTTTTAATAGATTACTAGCAATGTGGTGTTATCACATTACTAGAATTACAGTTAGCCCCTCCAGCTTGAGTTAGGAGTGGGCTCACGTTAATAGCTTAACGGCCAGGATGGGGATCGAACCCGGAACCTCACAGCTACCGGGGCGGCCCCTTTAACCACAAGGCTATTGACGCATAAAGTTTTATTAAATTTTTATACATATTCAATCAATATTATAATACAATTAATATTTACAGTATAACAACTATTTATAAACTAACTTACAGTAAATTTTAATAAAAAATAAATAAACAAAATAAAATTATATGTACCAAAGTGCTTCCCCATCGTCGTCGATGCCAAAAGTGCCCAGGAGGCTGGCCGCATTTTCGCGCTGAATTGCGAGGCTTATTCTTTGCGCGAAAAACAGACCAGCCCACCGGTCACGTGATGCGGCAAACAGACTCGTGATCACTTCAATGTCCTTGTTTGCGGTGGCTTTGTGGAGCGGGTCACCCTCTTCCCTCTATTATGGTTGAGGAGAGTGATGCCGCTTTTCAAGTCATGCTCGTGCGCGGGCGCTGCTTGCGGGGATTGGTCCACTCACTTTCCTCTTAACAACATTGTCGTTAAATACTATTTCTTTACTTAGCATGGAAGGCATCACACCAAAGCAATTATCATATTATCCACCCCTGTTTTACCAATTATTATTTTGGTTCGTAAACGTTTCATTTGATGTAAGTATGAGTAGGTATGCACAACACACTAAACTAGCATTCTCATTTACATATATGATTATTATTTACTATTAGCTATTTAGTGGCAATGGTGTTGCCTGCTCATATTATTTTTTTATGCTGTTCCTGAGAATGTACACCATCTTTCATTCATTGAAAAGAGTAACCATTGAGTTTCTTGCCGGCTCTTCTCAGTGGAAGCAGCATTCCGAACCGGTGGTAGATTCTGACTATTCATAAATGCTTTGTTGGCTTACATGAATAAAAACAATTTTGAATTTTGAATTTGAATTTTTAGACGCGCTGCTATCTCCTTGTAGAGGAGACGCGCATTAGGGCCCCATGAGCTTAAAGTTTCGACCCCAAAAGGCTCAAACAAATAGCCTCCAGGAAGGCCACTATATTTGCGCCTCTTGAGGTTTTCAGCCTCTGCAGCAGCAGCGCCAGAACGCATTGACGTGCTTGGAAGATGTGACGGTGCCAGGGTATCAACACAAGTTGCATCCCATACCAGGGGCCGTCCCATCCTCCAAGGCACCAGAGACATACCATCGGGCCTCTTGCCGTCGTCACGCGCCAAACCATTGGGTTCCAATACGGCCGGCACGTTGGCGGAGACAAGGGCCCGACGAATTATGTCATTGATGCTAGCATGACGCGACAAGCGGCCCGCGCTCCTGCCGCAGGATAACCCATGGTGGCCCAAGCTGTCCAACGCCTCACCGCATCGACAGCGATGTGGAGCATTACAAGAGGCACCTAATCGGAGGGAGGTGGCAGGACAAAACGTCGTGTCGTCTAAGTGTGCCAATGTTAGGCGAAGGCAGTGCCTGCAGCCAGAGACCGGACTCCCAATCTCCCACAGCCAACAGGCGCGCACGCTCAGCAGCATTCCTGCACGTATCAAGGAGTTCGGAGTGCAGTGCGGAAGTGCAGAGCGGCGCGTCCTACTGGCCCTGAGAGGATAGGGTATTAGGCAAATCTGAGCTCGGGCAAGCTAATGTCCATGCGTCCACTGCATCGGACAGATACGGCATGACGTAATTAACCATGGAAGGCGCTAAGACCTTCCTGGTCAAAACTTCAGTGCTGTAGACCGAGGAGAGGAACGCAGGTAAACTGACACTTGAAATTTTGAGAATAAGGCCACCAAACCGGATCGGTGGAGAGGCTTGCAGCCAAGCTCGGTCATCCAAAGGAATATTGAGAATTTTGATTAAGGTTTGGAGTATAGTGTTATCAAATTTTTCCAAAAGAGCTGAGTATTGCCAGAGGTGAGAAGACCGGAGAACATATGTAAATTTAGGCACAAATAAACAGTATCTAATAATGGTAAATGCCGAATGCATATAAATTTTGACAAGTTTGTCAAAAATTGCACTAACATTTTGTATCTTTTCTTTAATGAAGGAAGCAAAAGATTCACTTAGGACAGGAGACCCGAGGAGGTGAAAACAGGATCTGTCGATTATTCTTAAATTGGGGGCTTCAGCTTGAAATTTTTGTATGATGCCTATTTGGTCCAACACTTGTTTTGATGGATCTACAAACAGTATTAATTAAAGTTAAAGTTACATTCGTTTTCTACGTTTCGTCACGAGGAGTCCGCTCGTGTGGACGCCGCTGGAGGGGTTGCGGATGTGTGTGAAAGCGTTCTTGTAACCCCACCATAAAGCGGGAGTCCAACCGCCATTGATCAAGCCGTCTAGAACAGAGGTCGGCAACCGTTTGAGACCGAAGAGTCAAAAATTTAAATTTTCAAAATTTCAGTTTTTATAGAGCCACATAAATTTTTCTTGCCAACAATAAATTGTACTTGCATAAATAAAGATTTTTGATATAAAAACTAAGTAATCTTTATTCATAAGAAAAATATCTATGAAAAGCGAGTACAAGTGGCTGAGATATAGAAACGTGCATAATCCTCGTTATTAGATTCGGAACAATTTTTAAGGTTTTTTTTATAAAATAAATAATATTGCGAATGGAACTAAAGAGCCGCAGCTTCACATCCAAAGAGCCGCATGTGGCTCGCGAGCCGCAGGTTGCCGACCTCTGGTCTAGAAGAATTACGAAAACACGCACACCAGATTTTTATTTATACAGAAGATTCGCCAAATAACATCTGTTTACGGGAAACTGACCGCTAATAAACACAAAATGCGTATCATAAGCAATAAGATACTCCAACATGTCGCTCAAAAATAGACCTTATAATACAAATAGACCTTGTGTTGTGTGTAAATGGTAAAATAATAATTTAATTAGCCGCTATAAAATGAAGGGTCTAAAGCAAAAACGACAAGCGTTTCAAATTGTGTCTTGATATTGAAGTCGTAGAGTTCCATATGAGTCACAGCGATCAATGACGCGCGATCTCATACCAACTTTTCCACTGTTTATGATTAATTCCTGAAAGTCCTATTTCGGTCGTGAATTTCCGCGTGTTGTGTAACATTAAGCCATGCATGAAACCCACGGCTCAAAAAGTTTTAGATTCAAATTTATTGTAGGTTGTACCAGAAGCACATTGCGATCCCCATGTGATAAATACAGCCTGGCGCTACCATGGCGACCGTAAATTAACACACGTATTAGACTTCGCATTGTCTGATTTTCGAGATATTTAAATTTTATTAAACATTATTATTCATTTAATTATTCAACATTTTCTGAAATACTATTTTGGAGCAAACTGTACGTAAATAACTCTAGCGCAGAGGTCATCTGCCGAAATCATGGATAATAACATTTCTGCAATGAAATTAAAACGTAAAAGAAATACTATTAGAAATAATAATTATACTATTAGCTCGCCCCGCTCCGAGTAGTAGGTAAGAGCGTAAGATTAGCTGAATGAATCGGATTTCAAGGGTGATGCCAATTTGATTACTTTATTTAAGTAGTATCTATTTTGTTCGAAAATTTTATTTTTTCTATTTACGGACTCTTCTTTTTTTATTACTATTATGATTATTGACCACTAGCGCTACCTGTGTGTTAAATTAAAGTCGCCATGGTAGCGCCAGGCTGTATATAAAGCGATTACTTATAATATTATCTTAATTAAAAAAAAACTATACCTATCTATGCCTAGCTCAGTTTGACCACCCGACCATTGATCAAGCACAGAAATTAAACACCTATTGATCCCTCTAAACGAGTTGATGTCAATTACTCTGTGACCGAATCGCATACCTTATCGTCACTTCGCACCAAATTCGGCTTTACTTACCATTGTTCGCTCATACAAAAGCGCACTACAGATGCAAATTGGATATTAAACGCGGAACGAACTTAGCGGTTATAAATATAAAGATATCCGCTGAGAAATATATCTATACAAATAAATAAAGTTGGAGTGTCTGTTTGTAATATCAAAATAACACATTTTCACTAAATGCATATGAAAGTACATACGACACCTATAGCAAAAGCGCGATTTAAAATTTTTTTGTCTGTCTGTCTGTCTGTGTGTTTGTTCCGGGTAATCTCCGAAACGGCTGGACCGATTTTGACGGGACTTTCACTGGCAGATAGCTGATGTAATAGGGAGTAACTCAGGCTACTTTAATTTTTGAAAAACAATTAGGGTTCCGCGTAAAAAAATAAAAACACATGAAATCAAAGAGTATTTCCGAAACGGCTGGACCGATTTTGACGGGACTTTCACTGGTCGATAGCTGATGTTATAATTAGTAACATAGGTTACTTTTATTTTAGAAAAACAAAATTTAAAAAAATGGGTTCTGCCGCGCGGGCTTTTTTGTTAAATGAAATTCCACGCGGACGAAGTCGCGGGCTCAGCTAGTTTTCAATAAAACTCACGCATCGTCTCGTCTCGTAATGTTACGAATTAAATATTGCCAAAATTGGAGTAGATACCGACTTAATAGGTTCCTACGCTATGTAAATGTGAGTTATGTAAGTACGGAATCTTATATTCTACATTCTTTAAAAATATAGCCCACCCAATATCATAGGTATTTCCCCAGTGTAAAGTAACACATAGCAATAATAAACAATTAATAACAATATGATACAAAAATGTGACCGTCCACTTTGGGAAACCAAAATTGAGAAATCTTCACATGCAAGTTAATTGCATTACAGGTGTAGATATTTGTTGACGAGTTCGCAACCCGTCACGCCAACGTATGTTCAAAATTAATATCAAAATAAGTACTTAGTCACATTTTTGTATTGTATTGTTATTAATTGTTTGTTATTGCTATTTTTTACTTGACACTGGGGAAATACCTATATATTAACTTGGGTGGGCCATATTTTTAAAGAAAGAAGAAGAAGTATTTAGTCAATTTCAATTCACAATTGTAGCTTAGTATTTCAGATTCGATCGAAATAAAACATCAAATTAAACAACATCTCATTTAATTCAGCATATTATTATATTCTTAAGGCATGCCGTCAACAGAAGAAATTGTGTGTCTACTCCCCATGAATAGATTAGTTAATACAATTTATTTCTTTTATAAATCCTCTTTATAACGCCTTTTGTGTCATATATTTCAAAGAAAATTCTAATAAAAATACGGGCAAAACAGGCCAATTGTATCCCCAATAGAGGAAGCACAATTGAAATAAATTAACAGTCAACAATAACTTTTAAGACTATCTACATACAAGAGCGTAAATCCAGTAAATTATTATGCGAGCTTTGGGTTACTTGTAAGAGCAGAGTACCACAGTAGCCGTTGAACAATGTAGATTTAGACGTTTGTGCGAATACTTACTTCTAATAATATACTTTTGATCAATTAAATATTTGTTAATATTTAATAAGGCAAGCTGTGAATTTCGTGACCACAAAGATTCTATGATTAGTGAGGTCTGTCGAGCGAGATTTTAGCAATATCTTTTGATACTATCGATCATACACATTTCCCCAGTCAAACTTTGTTTCGTGCAAAATTATCGACAAAAACAATTGTCTTTTTTCTTCATACAGTTAAGTGAAGACGCAATTAGCATCAGATTCAAATAAGTACATACTTAGATGAAATCTGTTTGTTTTGTCCGCTTGCCGTGGTCGATTTTCATCGATCGATGTTATCGTTCGATAAACTCAATCGACAATACCATCAGTAGCCTCTTTTTATTAAGATTCCTTTTAGTAATAATGAGGACATAGGTACACACCAATTATTTTTATTTAAATATACAAATAAAATCTTTTCAATTATGCAAATCGTGTTATTTACACGTTATGTTGAAAGGAATTTAGGTTACCTACAGTATTATTTTGCTTGTGGGATAGGTATTTTGTTGTTACATGTATAATAAGAATATCGCGTAAGCTGTGACACGAGGGCTCGTGA
The DNA here is from genome assembly GCA_905147325.1 of Notodonta dromedarius. Lineage (NCBI taxonomy): Eukaryota > Metazoa > Arthropoda > Insecta > Lepidoptera > Notodontidae > Notodonta > Notodonta dromedarius. Next base: position 9,885,292 of record LR990160.1, on the reverse strand, counting down.
TTAGTGAATTGGCGCGCCACGGGATAGCGAACAGAGCCCATGTGCGTGCGAGATTTTATCACTCTAGGTACGTTTCGCACGCGTATGGAACCCAGTTTTTTTCCGTTCGCGTAGTTTTAATTACTGCTACCACGCCCGCTTCATCGCGCGTAATAAACGGTCATCGCACAAGACGGAACAACACAGCTAAACTGTTATAACAAGTATGTATTTGTAACGGTCGAATTGGAGAAAAAATATTATGAAATAATCTATATATATATATAACTCAAAGGTGACTGACTGACTGACATAGTGATCTATCAACGCTCAGCCCAAACCACTGGACGGATCGGGCTGAAATTTGGCATGCAGGTAGATGTTATTTTGATTAATTCTACCCCCAAGGGGATAAAATAGGGGATGAAAGTTTGTATGAAACTTCGCGGGCACAGCTAGTCTCACATAAAGACGTAATTTTAGTGGGTACCAACGAATACAATTTATAAACAATATTATTCATTAGGTACTCACACGAGTTATTTGCAAGTTATTAAAATGTATCTTTAGTATTATATTGATAATATTATTTCAATTTTGGAATGTCTCTGAACCCCCTCTTAGACTATACGGTTGACGTGATAATTATAAATGTTGAAAATAGTTAGTTTTCATTACTTTCTTTTCGTGCATTGGTAAAGTATATCAGTGAATGCAATTAACCGCTCGCTCATCAGTCAGTACAATCTCGTTAGGGATGGCAGCATGGCAATGTTCTGGAGTAAACCGATACAGGTCCAATTAATACCGGCCGAAACTAATATCAATATTTGGTTCGATACGCATCGCGGTGCACAAGTGTTAATATGGAGCAACGCTCCTCTATGACCAGCCCATTTCACTCAATTGACTCTTACAACATACGTGAAAGATAACAAACATGACGATTTGGAGTAGGTAATTAAAATAATAAAACCGCTTAGAAATTATATTATTATAAATAAAATAAGCTGAAGTGACGTGTATCATAGCAGCCAAATAAAATTATGTAATCATATTTTTATGATTCATGAAGTAAAATAATACCTACTCTACTATAAATAAATACAGTGTCTGAGGATTGTTTTATGATATAGAAAACCTATTTAAAATTACTTGAATATGAATAAGATATGAGTAAATAAAATAGTTAAGATAGATACCACCCTCTTCGCATAGGTAAACTATCCCAGCATCACATTAAACAAATCATCATCAGCTGCTTTACCTTTTCCCATTAACTGGGGTCGGCGCAGTATGTCTTTTCCTTCCACTCATCGCGCTTTCCCGTCATATTCACATCCACATCACATCCATCTTTTCTTGGGCCTACCTCTTGCACTATAGCCATCCACATTCATATTCATCGCTCTTTTAGTCACATGCTTCTCATCCCTTCTCATCACGTGTCCAAACTATTCCAACCTCCTACTTCTTCCAATCACATAATACATAATATTAGTCTTGAATAGAATGGCTCAAACGGGTCGCCAGACAAGATTACTCAGCTATTAAATGATAGCCGATATAAAGTTTAGCGAGGAATCAATTCAGGTTACACGTCACTTCGAAACTCACGGATAATGTCGCCCTTACCCCTTGTGACACTCCACACAAGAAAACTATCTACTAGATTAGAATAGATCTACTATCTCATTATGTACCACTCGCTTGCATAATTTTTAACACTCGCGTGCTTCTGCGTAAATTGCAATAGGGACCAGCAAATAAAAAGACTAGGGGGCAATCATATGCGTAAGCGAATAAGTAATAAGGCAAAGACGCGTGCTGTGACCCTTATGGCGCTGGCATATGGGTCAATTTGCAATAATTCACGTGTCTTTGTGAAATGAACTGACTATAAAGGTTGGTCTCGGATGCTATTCCAATGTCTGTGACGTCACGTTACATTTTATAAACCACTCTAAATTCCAGATGACAGAGGCCATTATTAATAATTCGATCTCAACTTGGAGAGCGAACTTGAGTAGCTCTTATGTCATATTGTACTAGAATTATATTCGAATTTCATTGCTGATTAATACATCGATATAGTTATGCAAAATGGAACCAAACCAGACAAACTGCTGTAGACTAAAACCAACCCTAGCGTGAGTGGTTGTAGGTTGGTTCCAGTTCGCAGAAGTATGTCCAAAGGTTACATAAAGATCGATTTATTAACTCTGGCCTAATAGTATCGCTAGCGGTGTACCGAATTCCTAACAGACATACTTTAAGCATTTGCAAACGACAATTAGAACTGGGTACCTATACACAGACTATAATAGTTTTTTTTGGCTGAGTCTTAAAGGTCAAGTTACAGTAATTTCATGTTCCTATCACCCAAAGGGTAGACTGGAAGCCGACAGTCAATAAAATTAGGAAATGTTTACATTGTGTGCTCTCTCACAGAGATTTAACTGCATTTGACAATGGACAGAGGCTAGCTTTTTACCGTTAATCGTTTAACTCAACTATAGTTCAAAAGTTGTCCGTTTTGCATTAATGACACAGATAAGATGAATTGAAACAGGCACTCAGTAATATTGTGAATGGATCCTTAAGGCTAATAGATGAATTGTACTGTTAGTGGAATGTCAAAGCGACCACCGATTCAGAGCTTGCTGATAATAATTTTCTGGATTGGTCACACTTCTCATTTTAACATAGTTATAATTAACTACTGTTTTTATTCAATATTCATGTCGTCGGCGCTTGCGCCCGTTTGAAGCTAGTACCGACGCTTAACTTTTATTTTTCAGGATCTATTCTTTATTCGATGATCTGTGAAACAAAAAAAATATATAATTAAATATTTAGTAACATACAAGCTGTGATAGCCGATTGGTTAAAGCACGCGTCTTGCGGGCACCAGGTCTTGGGTTCAAACCCCGGCTCGCACCTCTGGATTTCTTTATCACTTGCTTACGGTGAAGGAAAACATCGTGAGGAAACCCGCATGTCTAGAAGATCTAACCAATTTTGGAAAGATATGTGAAATCCGCCAACCCGCACTGGGCCAGCGTGGTGGATTATGGCCTGATCCCCCTCTTGTTGAGGGGAGGCCCGTGCCCAGGAGTGGGACGTCAAAAGGGCTAAATTATTTTATTTATTTTAACATATAAGTTAATAATTTGAGTTTAATTTATACTAGGTACTCAATTATGCCGATTTCTTGGTACACGAAACCTTAGAAACATGACTAACTAACGTCCATATTCACAAACATTACTGAGTTCTCTGAGAGTGCGCGAATGCACAGACCATTTATTTAGGGTACCGTACCTTAAAACGAACAGAACCCTTATATGATCACTTTGTCGTGCATTTGGCTGTCTGAGAAGAATATATATGCGCTGCTGTGCAATAGCACATTGAGAACTCGAGCCCTATAAGAACTCTTCAATCATTCGATTTGCATTTGATGCTGTCATAACTTGTATTCATTCATTTCACAATACTCTTATGTAACTAGCATATGGGTAAATTTGCAATAATTCACGCGTATTCGTGAAATGTACCGACGACTATACCAAGTCACTTGTCTGATAAGGAAAATGCACTTTATACTGACTGTTGCGTGGGAGTACCAAAGCGTGGCTGTCGGGGACGGTGCAGCAGTGGAGGTTGTTGTGGAACATGTACTGTACAGTCAGGTGCTTATCTTCGCCCACGCACGGATCGTAGAAGCCTGGCAACTCGGACTGTTGAAAAATGCACTTTGTTAGTATGGTGTTAAGATTTCAAATACGCTGTACGATGGGTAAATCGTATTTTCATGGATTGGCCGCTCTTGATTTGTGACCACACAGTTAGTATATGTCTGGCCATACTTATTTATTTAAAAGGGTACGTTAAAGTACTCCTCGGATATCGTCCACAGGACAGTGCACCTGCACACAGCTGATTACGTATTTATTTCAAGTAGTAGCCTATGCGTTCAAATACTTAAATTTATTTAGTAAGTACATACCTACTTAAACCAATTGACATCCACAGTCTTATTACAAAAAACTAAATAAACCTTGGTTTAAACCTGTACTATCAAGTCCAGGCTTATCTGCAAAACCATGGTCTAAACTTGTTCGTATTACAAAACTTAAAAAAACCGTGGTCTTCTTAGTACCGTCATTTGAACCATTGTCTAAATATCAACCACAGATTAATACAAATATCATTCGTTCACCATGATGTCATTCTATTGCAACGTTCCGTATGCCCAGAAAAGAAATAGTTTTGATAATACGCTAATGATTAGATGATGTTTAGGAGTGTTAAAAATATTGAGACCTGGTTATTTTGCATGGATATAAACATTATTTAGTTATTTCGTCGATTGCAGTTTTGTTTAGGTAAGCACATTGTCGTATTCATTTCTAAAATATATCTAAGTAGGTACGTGTATCGAAACGTAACATTCTCGCGCGATATATGAAACCATAACATTAAACAAGACCATCGCAAGTTGAACAAAATTCTTTTAGCTTTGGAATTTAAGTATAATAGAACAATTGCCTCTTTGTTTACTTGTGTTACTTCTTAATTTTTAAAATTTAATGTGATTGACCAACAAAAAAAAGCGATCTGAGAATTGGATTGCCGAGGAAAAAGTAACTACTACTAAGTCCACTATTTTCATTGCATAACGTTTATTAAACCTATACTTTTGCCTGAAATCTTCATCGGATAATACCACGATGGGATTGACTCGAACACGATTTCTGTTGTGTCGCCGTGGCATTTCCAACAACTCCGCGGCTTCAATATCCTCATCATCAATTAAATCGACCATGTTAATATCCATTTTCGAGTTAAAACAAAACAACACAATTAAATAGATGATATAACCTAAAAGAGAAACTTTGACAGATCCGATTTAGTGATTTAGACCATCGTTAAACTAGGGGTCGCCGAGGTTTAACGTTAGACCATGATTTAGTCTATGGTTTATCGCAAAACCACGATTTGTAATACCATTTTTGTCTAAACCGTAGTTTATAGAAGTTTAAACCTGGTTTTTTAGTTAAACCGCTTTTTGTAATAAGGCTGCCAGTGTCTAAACAGCTAAGTTTTTGTAAGCATAATTCGATACATAAATACATACTTTGTGAACAATTTATGCATTTATGTCAGTTAAAAAACAGCTCACTAATGAATTGCAAATAAGAGATTTTAACTATTTCCGATGCGGGTAATAACATAGGTTATGTAATGGGGCCGATGGTTATTTATAGACGCGTTAATTTTGCGCATAGCTTCCGATACTGAACACCTTATTAATAAACGTGGTATAACGGGAGAATAGTTAAAATCCTAATTATCTCTTTCTGGCATCAGTAATTTTACATTCAAAAAAGAAGAAGTCAAAGCGTGGTGTAACTGTACAACCTTTAAACCATGTTTATTAATAAGGGGGCACAGGTATATCAGATCTATCTAAAGTATTTGCACGTGTTTGTTGGATGGCTTTGCAATGAATTATTAGATTTAACAGATTTTTATTATTGTAGTATTGGGCCTTAGCATTGTTATAAGACGTATATTAACCCTTAACTGGTTTCGTTGGGGTCACACGGCCCCCACGCGTGATATTTTTGGTTTTTTTTTTGCATTTTCGTGAATTCCTTTAAAGCTTTGCACCGTGCGTGGGTGCCGTTTTGTGTAATCTCATTACGGCGCGACTCGCGCCGGGTACCAGACTTTCGGCATTGCAGCTTTTACCAGAGCGGGGGTACGTGCGTTTTGGTCCGCACGGCCCCCACAATACCAGTTACGTAAGATTTTAGTTAGGAGTATATTTTTATAGATTTTTTTTTAAAACGTTGATTAGACGATTTTTTCTTTTTATTTCCAAAGTTTACTGTATTAGAAATAAGAAAACACATATATCTCAGCTTAAGACTACCAAAGTATAGTTTTTTTAGTTTAAGAAAAAAAAAACAAAAAGTTGCAATTTATATGCGATCTCTTGTAGTAATTAGGTAAAAATAATGACATTAATAAAAAAATATTGTATCAATATAACAAGGTTGTTATTTATTTTTGTTATATAAAACTAATCTAAAATTGCGCACATTTCGATCCTAGAAGCTATTTTGTAATGGGGGCCGCGCGACCCCTACAAAACCAGTTACGTTAGTCAATTTTACGATACCAGTTAAGGGTTAAAAATGATATAAGAATATTACGTTTTATTAGGAAACAGTGAATATGTTACAATATAAAGTAGAAAATCAATCATAACCCTAAACATGGTTTATTGATCACATAACAAGATCACACACTTCACGATACAAGCTATGCCTACTGTAAGGGGACAAATGGCTAAATTTGTAATTTGACTTATACTCAGTACACAACTTTACCTTTTAACTAGAGTTCATAGGAAAGAATGAGACAAAATCTATTTATCTCTTATCACAACTATGCCAGGCCTACTGGCCTCACAAGTATTACTCACCTTGCTAGCTTCGAGTAGTTCTAAGCGGGAGTCTCTCACGAGGCATTGCACAGGTATTGTGACGTCAATCACTTCAGAGTAGATGGTGGGCGATTCTGGCGACGCGCCGTCGCCTGTCGGCTCCGCGGAGACCTCGTGGTTGGATGCGCCTGTAAAAAACGCAACACCATAGTTACTACAGAGTTGATAAATCTTATTTTGTTGTACCCCAATTTGGTCTCAATGTACCACCAATTCTATAATATTTTAAAAAAATCGCGCGTCAACGGCGCGTTTAAAAAACGTGGTGTGCACAGGCCCTTATTACACAATTAAGAAGTGCGGGTTTTTTTTGGGGGATAGGGGAGGGGGGGCATTCTGCTTTGATTTTGTTTTCAAACTCACACAACGACTATAACCTGATGTGCCAACCCAACAGGATTATTAACAAGGAGTCGAGGAACAGTTTAATTTATCTTTACACCTATGCTGCCCTCGCAATTGCAAATTCAGTAATAGCAAAACTTGGCATGACACGCAACCGCGTGTCTAAATTACCGTTTCGAGAAAAGGCGTTTAAGCGTTTTTTTTAAATCTCTACATTAACTGCCATCAAACTTAAATGTTATGTTATAACTAGCTGTGCCCGCGACTTCGTCCGCGTGGAATTTAATTGACAAAGTTTCATACAAACTTTCATCCCCTATTTTATCCCCTTGGGGGTAGAATTAATCAAAATCCTTTCTTAGCGGATGCCTACGTCATAACATCTACCTGCATGCCAAATTTCAGCCCGATCCGTCCAGTGGTTTGGGCTGTGCGTCGATAGATCACTATGTCAGTCAGTCAGTCAGTCAGTCACCTTTGAGTTATATATATATAGATAATATGACATTTTAGTTGGTAAAAAAACGAAGCGTTAGTGGGAACTGCAATTTTGCGATTACTGCATTTGCAATTACGAGGGCAGTATGGCACTGGTCAGCAGAGAGGGTACAATAATAGCGAATGTGTACATACCGTCTGGTAGTTTCCCGTACATCGCGCGCAGTATCACGAGACCTTTCTTCTTCTCCTCGTCGGACCTGATCCGGGAGTGCGTCTCCCTCATCAGCTCGACGGTGGCGCGCGCCTGGCGTTGCATTTCTTGCAGTCTGGACATGAAAAATGTAACAGAAATAGGGAATTTATAAGGGATATTAATGTTCAGCGATCACTTCATGATTAAAGTATTTTGACAAGTAATTTTTCAGTTTAGAGAGTCCCAAAGACAATAGTTTGGTAGACCCATTACTAAATTCGTAGCGTGTACATCGGTTTTGTAAAACAGCTGAACAACATTGGGCTTGATTGCTATTGCGTCGTATCTGTATCTATTATTATATATTTCAGGGGTGGCCTACTGAATTAGACCCAAGATCTACTATTTACTGACGAAACCCTGTGGGATCTACCAATTACATAAGAGACGACAAATAACGTAACGGAACGGCCATTGAAAAATGATACAAGATGATGCGTGCTGCAGTTGGTAATTACGTTACACAGTCCGGTCTATGTATTTATATTTTTTGCCTTGCCACGATCGACTGGACTAATAGTCGCGATCGACTGGTTGGCTACCCCTGATATATTTGATACTAGCTGAGCCTGCGACTTCGTTCGCGTGGAATTTAACATACCAAAAAAGCCCGCTCCCGCGTTCTGAACCCGCGCGACAGGACCCATTTTTTAAATATTGTTTTTCTAAAATAAAATTAGCCTTAGTTACTGCTTACAACATCAGCTATCTACCAGTGAAAGTCTCGTCAAAATCGGTCCACCCGTTTCGGAGATACTCTTTGATTTCATGTGTTTTTATTTTTTTACGCGGAACCCTAATTGTTTTTCTAAAATTAAAGTAGCCTAAGTTACTCCTTATAACATCAGCTATCTGCCAGTGAAAGTCCCATCAAAATCACAAACAGACAAACACACAGACAGACAGACAGACAGATAGACAGGCAGACAAAAAAATTTTAAATCGCGTTTTTGCTATAGGTTTCGTATGTACTTTCATATGCATTTAGTGAAAAGGTGTTATGTGGATATTACAAACAGACACTCCAATTTTATTTATTTGTATAGATAAAGTTTACATTACAGTTATTTTATATTTACCCAGAAATCCCCCGCTGAGCAATATAGGTTGGACATTCCAGCTGAATGTTTTAAGCTGTTTTATAAAACCACTAGCGGTTTTGTAAAACCGCAAATTTTACAATCCATCTGCAACATCATCATTACTGATCATGTCTAGACCGCTTAATAAACAATTACCTTTCATAATTAGCCTCCATCGACCTCTGCCGCTCCCGTTCCTGCCGCTCCCGAGCCATGGGGTCGAGGATCAGCTTCTTGAGGACCAGCCACGAGACGAGCGGCACGATGGTCGCGTAGAACACGGGCGACGGCATCACCTCCTCGCACAGGTGTATTGGCACCACAACCGTTTGCGATGAGCATGTCCATCTGTGTGACACATTTCAAATGCATATTTTGACGACCGCTTGGCACAGTGGTTCGAGCGTAGGCCCCTCGGCTCACTGCACATGGTGGTTGCGGGTTCGATACCCGCCGAAGCAAATTTCGGAAATGGCCTTTTCGTAATTTGCCCGGGTCTGGGTGTCACTGGCATCGCCCCCAGTCCATTGTACGGTGCCCATAGTACAAGCTTTGCTTAGTTAGGGACCGTACAGTTTGGTGTGTTTGTCTGGCGATATTATTATTATTATATTTGGATATAGATATGCAGAATGTATCCAACTACCCATACTTGTGTAAACTGAAACCAACCTACAACCACTGCAACTGAGGTTGACTTTAGTCTGGAGGTGTATGTGTTGGTTGGTTCCTTTTTGCTAAACTATGTCCATTTCATGTAACAAAGTAGGCACACAAGCGTGCGGCTCGCCTGATGTTAAGCAGTTACTGTAAGTTATAGATGCTTGCCATACCAATGACACCGCACGCATGTTGCCGACCTGAAGGGGAGTGGAATAGAGAGGGGAAGGGGGGGGCGGTTTGGGCTTTCGGCTGTCCAATTTATCGTATTAAGGTGAAGACGCCTGTCTAGCCCGCGAAATTCAAAATTTTCGAGTATTTTTATAGTTTATCCAAAATCTGAAAACATTTATGACAACATTTTGTGATTTGCGAAAAACACAGTATGCAGTGCGTTTATTAATACATTTATTTTACTCTAAATATTATCACGGTGGATATGATACTAGTAAATCACTAAATATACAAAAATTTCCAGATTATCTGGATAGCTGTCGTTCTTGAAATGTTTTAGAGTAAGTTGGATATATTAATAAATGCACTGCACACGGTCTTTTTCGCGAATTACAAAATGTGCCTTTTATTATTGTCAGATTTTGAAAAAATTCTAAAAAACCTCAAAAAAATTGTCTTCGCGGGCTAGGTGGGCGCTTTAGCCTTAAACGCGGCTATAATCGCTACTTTACGTCGATTTTAGCACGTGTGTAGTGTCTAGTGATATTCTAATCTAATCTCATCATCTTTACTTACTTTAGTTTGAGCATAACACCGCTGGGAACTCCGAGCATAACCGCTGCTGATACGCTACTGTTCTGCGACACCTTCTTCTCTGCGCCGTACTCTGCAATCGCACCGAATGTACCGAGCCTGAAAGAGGTCATACATTATATAAACATTATTTTAATCGTGTTCATGAAGGTTCATTGTGGAATTCCAATTGAATTTTTCAATTGAACATTGCAATTGCAGCCAATTCGCCAATGACATGATTTGTTAGAAAAATTTCGCCATTATAGATTCACATAGTCATTATCAATTTTATTGTTTTCTGAAATACATAATTGTGAAAACAATAAGTAAAAAAGTGCGCATAGCAAAAAATAAACAACAGCTATTTCTACGAGGACCATCAGTACTTGTGTAATCCCACCGAAAGAAACATTTGTGGCGTACACTGTACCGTACAGTGTCGCACAACGGTGGAATTGTACCTTTGGAAGGTAATTTGGTCGAGTGGACTTATAATTCATTGTAGATCATAGAAGTATCATAATTAAATAAATTCACATTGTTTAATCCAATTACAGACGGACAATCTGTACACACAGCATAATAATAACACATGAAACACATTCGCTGTTCATCAGGGCATAAGTAAAGACGTGATGGAGAATTTAATTCACATGCAACTCAAAGGTTATTGAAAGGTTATTTGAAGGTTACTCAATTTTAAAGCACACAAAATGTCAGATGACGACTACACGTGAATTAAATATAACTAAGTACGTCAATTTCGCTTTTGCAGAGCTAGTTAATATTGAAATTCATTCGACTGCAGTCAACCAGTTTGATAAGAATTTTACTTCACTATCTATAATATTGACATCCCATAATCCGCATTATAGTCGTACATAGATTATGCAAAGATTAAATAATGTCCAAGCGGGGACACTGTCCATTTAAAAATTCGCTCGAATGGTACAGGTGTTTGGTTGGCTCAAGCCATGGCGCTAAAGCTTAGCACTGTCAAGCGAAAATCACCTTAATGGTTTCTAGGAGGTAACAACTCCATCTATGTGGACTAAAGTAAAGTATCCTATGTGTTAAACATTGCGTAACAAACATCCAAACTTACACATTTATAATATACTAGCTGTGCCCCGCGACTTCATCCGCGTAGTATTGGATTATTGGGTTAAAAAGTATCCTATATGTTAATCCCGGTTATAATCTATCTGTGTTCCAAATTTCATCCAAATCCGTTCAGTAGTTTTTGCGTGAAGGGGTAACAAACATACATATATACATACATACATCCACACTCACAAACTTTCGCATTTATAATATTAGTAGGAAGTACGATATAAGTAGTAAAAAGGACACCAATCAAATATAAAGAAGCATGTAACGAAATTAAAGTATTAAATAATCAAAAACTTAGCCTAATGGAGACACCTCTTTAAGATTTGGGACCACAGACCATAAAAAAGTAACGAAATATTCTTACTTGAGAGCCAGCCTCAACTTCATATCATGCTGTGGCAGCTTCCTCATGATATTGAATGATATGAACGAGTGTGGGTTGCCAATCTGTATGGCAGTATTTGTGTGGTATTTCTCCGAGTCTCGAACGTAGATGGACGTCATAGAAGAGCCACCCTGGCCGCCCGCGCGGTAAGTGAGGTAACCGACTGAATGAGCGTCCAATTGCAGGGCCATTGCTGTGAAAATTTGGTGGTTATTATAATGATATCACTTTATGCTGTATTTGTTTAAATACTTAAGTATTTCTGCCAAAACAAAACAAATCTAACCGCCTGAACATCAAGGGTTATCTTGGTTTGACATAAGTAAAGCAAATATTCAAAGAAATACAGAATTTAGTTCCAGAAAAAAAATGATTTTCAAGATTGAGGAACTGGAAGTAGATGACTCATTTTACGTTTATTAAGAGTAATTAAATTCATTGATTATATTGATTTACAAGTTCTCCAAATATTAAAAAAAATCCTATTACAAAGAAAACTGAGACGAGAATAATACTAATAGATGGTCTAGAATTTAATACATCTATATGCGAATTGCGAACGTGAACATGGTCACATAAAAATCTCAAGATTAGTGAAACAGACGTATGTGCGATGCGGGCAGTCATATACCTATTCAAAGATATATCTGTCGCTGTCAAAGATTAAGTACTTACTTGATACAAGACTCGGAGTTATGCCTCTTGGTGTAAACTGCAATACAGTGCCGCAGTTTAAAAACATCAGTCGCGACAACGTCCTAAACACCTTAAAACCCAGAAGAGGGCCATTCCCTATACCAAACTCCACTTCTGTCCAACCCTTCTCTGAACTAAGGTTTCTGTTGCATATATTCACAGATCCGGTGCCTGAAATTTGAATTTAGACTTTAATTGTGACATTATTAGGTTAAGAATTCATTGAGATCATCTCAACAAATATCATTACAATTTACTGACAGAAATTATACAATTGGCTCACCTATTCCATTCTGTGTTGAAATGTTGCCAGACATTGTAACAGTGTTTCTTAAAGTTACTGGCGCATCGATCGACTGCTGTATAGTCATGCCGGAAACTTCGATAGTTGGTATAACTGTCGTGTCTTCTCTGATAAAGAAAATATTACTTTGTGAAAATACTTTAAGCATATCGTTCAAAGAAGTTGTTGATTTAAAATAACATAATAGCACATTGAATTTAACACCTAAGCTTGCATGTTGGAGGGTTTAGTTTTCTGTATAGTAGCAATGTAGTATGCATATTGCATATAGTCATCATATGCTGTATATCAACAGCTACCGAGGCGCAATTAGACTTTTAAAAGTCCAAACCGACAGCCGTAGAAAATTCGTAAGACTTATTCACAGTGGTGTTATTACCATAGTAAAAATAAACTTTTTTTACTTTAAACTGCGCACTATTTCTAAAAAATAAAGCAAGAATGTAAAGTATCTAATGTACCATTGCAAAAACACCACACTTTTTAAGCCACAGCCTCAACTGTTTTGAAACACTAGATACTTACAGTATTTCATATTCGTCATAGTACTTCATAAACATGTCTGTCGCATTGATGGACAGTGTGATGGTTCCTCTAGGGTTGGCGCTCTGTTGTAACCTTCGCTCTTCCCTCTCACGTTTTAACCTGCAATTTAAGTTAAATGTCAAAATACCGTACCGATAGGTCTGTCAATAGAATTATTAACACCAATAAGTATGCCTATTTGTATGACAATAAGACTAAAAGTTGGATTAAATACATACCTTTCATACTCCTCTCTGATTTCTCTTGGTGTGCGCGTGCGGAATATCACCTCCCATCCTTCGACTTCTAGGCCACGCTTACCTTGAAAAATATGAATAATATAAGTACATATAATAATATATATAGATAATTAAATTATTTTCAGGTGACAAAAAAGCTGAAACTAAGAAAACTTACTAGCAAGCAACATAGCTAGATTACTTTAAATATGTCATGTCTATAGGATATTGCAATGCCATATATTAAGGCACTGAGCAAATGCATCGTTCCTGTCTTCATTAACGGCAACTGCTACCACAATAATCTGTGCTGGTGTCAAGTGTTGGCATCAAAAGTGGCTATGTTTGCACAGCACTGTGGTCTAATTTAGCTTATCAGCAGGGTTGCAGGATATACTTAACACATACCTAATGTATCATAGATGGCCCTCTTGTGCGAGTCAGATAGGACTTCATAAGCTTCCTTGACTTTGTTAAATATCTGCTCGGCCCATTTCTGTTTTGTGGGGTCTGTGCTGTGCTTGTCAGGGTGGAACATGCGCGAGAACCGACGGTACGCACTGTTTATCTCTTCTGGAGGTGCCTGTACAGACAAATGTTTCATAACCATCAATATTTGTTTCAAAGATAAGTACTGATATAACATCATACACCTTACCTATATTTCAAAACATAAATAACTGTTGCAATTTTATGTTAATGAACTGTAACCTTACAGTTAATGGAAGCACTAATAAATGATTGTTATTTAAAAATTGATCATTACATGCGAACAGATTTATTTATTAAAGGACTAGCTGTGGCCCGTGATTCTGTCCGCGTGGAATGTGGACCAACCTTAACATTTAGGGTTATGAAAAATAGATAGTAGCCGATTCACAGACCTACCCGATATGCACACAAAATTTCATGAAAATCAGTCGAGCCGTTTCAGGGGAGTATGGTAACTAACATTGTGACACGAGAATTTTGTATATAAGATAATCAAATATTGCATCATACAACTGATGACAAATTTATCTCAAGAAGACAAGACTTTGGGTAAGTAATTATAGATTTCCATGATGGCAATTCAGTGTAGAATATGCAGGCCATTTTGGCATAAAAGAATATCTGTACAAGATAATTCAAGTCAGAAATTAAGAAGATGATGCATGTAATACAGCAGTGTCTAGTGCAGGCAGTGTACCTGTCCCCAGAGAAATACGCTGTTCACATCAAACAGGACCTATAGATGACACTGTGTATGGGATCAGGAAAGCACTAGAGGTTTGAATTGCACAAGCCTACAAAGTGTTCTTATATAAAATGGGTAAGTACCTAAATATACTATCTGTTACCCACCAATTGTTGCGCGCAGATTAAATTTATTATTAAATGCCAACACGAGACCGAATGAAACACACAAGCCAAAGTTCAAATCCGTAGATCTGATGCTTTCAGAGATATCGTGCTGAGGGGGTTCGTTGGAGTTATTTTATCGCTTATATACAGATAGATTGTATTCATATAAATAAGAAATTTGCATTATCAGTAGTTTTTATAACTCCGCGTAATACATTGCAGTAATTCGAGTGCCAATTATTGTACCGCACCTAACCTTAAAATACAACACTGGTACCTACGTAAAATGCATCCCAAATCAACCTTCTTCAAGCAAATAAAATAAACATTATTAGAAGTATAAATCACCCAAACAATTCGGATTTGCGCCCACTTTTTTCGTTATATAATAAGATAAAGTAAAAACTCGATTGGAATTGCTGCACGTGATGTATATTTACCGTTTTAGAAACATTGAGTAACTGATAGTAGTTATCTTCTAGTAAAATATTTTCTCCTTCTTCGTCCATTTTCTATATGTAATAAAAATATAATTTTTAGTCAAAAAAGGGACAATCGGGTCCTCTCAGGATTCAATGATGTTAATTAGTACTTTTTGCCGCCGCTATGACAGCGAGGGCGCTGCTTGACTTGACCAATGAGTATTTTATCTTCACAGATACAAAATGTGATTGTGAGTTGCCAGCAACCATATCACCCAAAGAGATCTTTGTTTGCTAACTAGTGCAGCGCGGGCTGTTTGTCGCCGTGCTATGGCCGGTGGCGTAAAGTACGCACCACATGACACGATTTTATGGGCAAATAAATTCTGTATTAAATCAACGTTGGTGGTGTGGGATTGGATTGATCGGCCGAAGTCAAAATCATAAATATTTATATTCATGTAGGCCAATAAAGCACTGATATAATTCGTCCTGTAAAAATATGGCCCACCTAGATTAATAGGTATGTCGCCAGTGCCAAGTAACAAATAGCAATACAAACACATTTAACAACAATCCAATATAAAAAATGACCGTCCAAATTGGAAAACTAAAATGGACGCCATGATGTAAGTAGTTACAACCTACCATTTGTTTTGGGATTCTGCTTCCACTGAGAAGATCCAGCAATGAACTCAATACTCAAAGGTTACTCTTTTAATATTATAATGAAATAGGGTGTACATTCTCAGGAACAGCTACAAAATGAGAGCGCAGGCAACACTATTGTACATCACTATCAAACATGCAACTGACGTAAGCAGATAATCATAGACAATATACATACAAAAAAAATAATTTGAAGCATCTGTATCTGTCTGTGTGATGTGATCTATTCTACTCTCCCTCCCGATAAAAATGTGGAATAAATTGAATAAATTTCTCTCAAATGTTCCGTTAATTGTTGTTATAAATGTAGGTTTTTAATTCGAACATTGGTTGATTGAGTGGTTATCATCAGTGCGTTTAAACGAGGTAAAATGTTGACCGTCAACGTTGTATTTATAGTTTGAAAGCGTATATTTTTTATAACTGTAAAAGTATCATGTATTTTGGTTCGTCGTTTAATTAGAAAGTTATTAATTGGGTATCATAATTGTTACACTGTCTCTGTACGTACGGTGAAGGCTTTTATGGTCATGCTACCTAAAGTGTGTAGGTGGACAGAGATTTCAGTTGGGCTATACTAAAATGGCTGTTTCGTATAACGAAATAATGCGGCGAATGTTTTTGAAGAAGCGGAGGGTGTATTAGGTACTTGAGATGAGCTGTAAGTTTTCTCTGCGTGGTATGTGAGAGATGCACTAATAATTTCATCAAGCAGCACATTAGGCTTTCCCCTGTCTGAAGCATAAATTATACTCACAGCATATTTTCTGAGAAAGTATCTCTACTAATAAATTAAATGTTTATATTATTATATTTACAACAAAACTATGACTGCTGTTAATGTTGATTTTTAATAACATTAATTAAATTTATCAATATACATAATATAATCATTATATTACTAGAAATAAAATTGCTGTAGTACTAAATTTTTTCTTTTATGATTCTGTAATTAGGTAAAATTGTATATATCTACATTAATTTGTGAAGTGAATACTTGAAGGTGGGTGTAAGATAATAGTAATATTAATAATAATTTAGCCCTTTTGACAGGGGAAGCCCATGCCCAGGAGTGGGCTCCTGGGCATGGGCTTCCCCTCAATACGAGGGGGATTCAAGCCATAATCCAAGATACTAATAGTGGTTGTAAAATCATAATAAATAGCTAGGGCATTCAAGACTAATTTTATTCTGATAATGTTCTGTACTCCGGATTGGGGCTAGGTTACTTGAAACCTTGCTATAGCTTCTATTTAGTGCATCTTTGTTTACCCACTGCCCGATTTTACTAGGTTGGTAGGTCTAGGATAATCAATAGGCATAGGATAGGTTTAGGATAATCATGACCTGTAAAAGATTGGCAGTTAAACAAATAGCCGTGCTTTTTAAACCAGTAGGTAATGGAGTCACATAAAAATATTACCTATGTATCAGATGAACCCATCAATGATGTGGAACTTAAATGTTATAAAATGGTGTATCTTCCAAGGCCTAGAGTTACAGCTCAGATACAACTTACTTAAGACAATGATATGTAAGAAGAATCTTATTTGTTATTATAGATAATTTGACTCCAAATATCAGTCAATATTTCATCTCTCTGATACCCAGATAAGATAATTTGATCTTTTCTTATTATTATGTATTGGTAGCACAGATATTGAACATTGGGCCTGTTGTGATAACGTTTCAATAAATTGTTTTTTTAAGTGTTAATACAAATGTTTATTCATTAAAATAAAGGGTGCAATAAGAGTTAAAATGGCACACCGGACACAAGGTTTGACTTTTCTTGATCCCATTGTATCTATTTTAAATTCAATTCACAAATATGAGTGCCATATGTGTATTACTGGGTTGTGTGAATGAATTAGAAAATTCTATCTAACTATCTGAGGTGTGGTTTGGTTCTATTTAATAAGCACCAAATAATAAAATCAAATTGATAACAAAGATTGTAACAACTGAGAACAGCATAAATTGCCGTAAATTATAATTATATCTGTATAAAATATCAAAAGATATATTCCTGTTCTTTATTCAATGGCATTAATAATTTGTTGTTACACACCTTTCCTGGTATTGTCGTAGATTCGGAATACCTCATGGTTCAATGAATTTGAACACAACCATGACTGATGGAGAAAAGGCTTTATAAATTCGAAACATCATGTCCATTGTACTGGTTACTTGTTTTTGATAAAAACCTGTTATTTTATAATCACACCCAACAGTGGCTAGGTACTTACATTCTCCCAAAGTAAATAAGTATCAGTTTTCCTGATTATAGTCACTCGCCTTTGAGTATACTGTAATGTACAACATTAACCTCAGTATTTACATCTTTGTTCCAGATATAAGGCATTTAGTTATCAGAATGCCGTCGACCCACCTGAATCTGCGCGAGGATGACGTCGTCCGGCTCTCCCTCGAGTTCCTTCACAATCGCGACCTGCATATCACACAACTTTCACTCGAACGTGAAACGGGTGTCATAAACGGCAACTATGCTGATGACGTATTATTTTTACGTCAACTTATCCTCGACGGCCAATGGGATGACGTCCTAGAGTTCATCCAACCCCTTAGCGCGTTGAAAGCTTTCGAAGCTGATAAATTTAATTACGCTATCCTTAGACATAAATACATAGAATTGTTATGTATAAGATCTGAAATAAAGGCTTATAATAATGTTGAAAATATAGTAGATGAAGTTGTGAAAGTACTTAGTGATCTCGAAAAGCTAGCACCCTCGAAGGAAGAATACTCAAATTTATGTTTGTTATTGACGTTGCCTAGCATAACTGATCATGCACAGTTTAAGAAGTGGAATCCGAGTAACGCAAGAGTTCAGTGCTTCAGAGAGGTGTACCCTCTCGTAGAACAATTCTTGCCATGCGACAAAAAGTCCAGCGGCACTGTCTCCAAGTGTGCAAAAAATGATCGCCTGATGCAGCTACTTATTAAGGGTATATTATATGAGTCTTGTGTAAACTACTGCCAAGCTAAGGCAACAGGGTCCAAGGAAGCGCAGTCGAATGAAGTCAGTTTTTCTAGATTGCTAGACGGTTCCGGATTTGACGAATCGGACCTGAGTTTGCTCTCTTGGCTGCAGTCCATCCCGGCCGAAACGTTCGGCGTACCGTTCGAACAGAGGATGTTAAATGTGGATGTGGAAAAATTGGAGCGTCCGTCCCTGCACACTTCCTGGACGGAGCACATGCTCGTGACACCCATCAAGCCGCGCACATTCCCTCATTTGGCGATGCCGTTTAGGAGGCCGCGCTCTGCCGCCGACGCTATGACTAGATCGTTGCGGCCGCTCCCCGACGGCGCTCCGAGACATCCTGCGGTAATGGCTTTGTCAGCCATCGATTACGGTCCGTCCTCCTCATGTTTCGCCGGTTTTCATCTGACAGGAATTAAAGGTAACAAACTAATGAACACGTCTGTGGACAGACTGTTCGATAGTAAAAACGCGGAGAGTATATTCAACGGTCTGAACGAGTCCTTGAAAACAATTGACGAACAATTAAAACCCATCGGCGAATTTACGAGTTCGACGAAGACTAACGAAACGAGTAGCATTGGTGCATCGAATGCCACCACACCTGAGCATAGAGGTCAAGATTACTCGGCGTCAACGTCCATATCGAATACCGTGGCGTCGACTGAACGCTCTTCACTCGCGGAGCGCACGCCGCAGCAAGCTGAAGCGGCAATGTTGCCCGTCGCGGACGGCGATTTTAGAAGGGAATTGCTGAAAGAATATCAGATTCAAAAGCAACGCGAGTGTGACGACTATCTCCGCAATCTATGCTCTTCAGACTTGAGGCAACAGAAAATGTAAATAAATTTTATTATAATATATCCGGTTGATGTTTCGTTCGTGTATCGTTTGTGAGTTGTTAATTGTTTATTCAATTCATTTTCAGGATGGAGCAAGTTGGAGATGCTGCATCAGTTTTTCCGTCAGCTGTCAAGATCCCGCAACAGATGGTTCCAGAGAGGGGCCGCGAGCAGCCGCTATTCGCAAGGTATTTTGACCCACTTACATTATTTAGGAAAGTGTTTACCTGCATGATTTCTTTGCGTCATACTCAAATCAATCACGATTATTTTAATGCGATTATTAAGTTATTTCATACGCACTTTTATTACTATATCTAAGGATTTAAAAGATATGCATGTAATAGATAAGTAGGTAGGTAATTGGTAGTATGCAATGCATGCACGGCGATCGTTTTCTTACTGAGTAGTGTGCTCTCTTCGGTACAGCGAGCAAGCAATTTGTTCTGAATGTTTGGTTGCAAACTGTTAGTGCCGTTTTCTTTAACGATTCAGTATATAGCTCTGTGTTATGTAAAGCAGTCGAGTGTTAAAATTGAGACATGCGTGATGAAATACTATTATAAAAAAATTATACATCATTCTTTTTTTTCAGGAACAACGATATGCTTGACTCGACGGACATTGGAGACACAGGAAGCGTAAGTTATATATTTTTTGGTGTATGTTTTAAACATTGGAACAATAAGCAATGGAAGCATAGTGATAACTTTTTTATAGGGACTGGGTTTAGCAAAACTCTTAGATTTTTTTCTGTTTGATGAACTATTTAAGAAACTTTTCGTGCTTAATGCTTAATACAACCTAAGTTTAAAATCAAACCAAAAATATAACACGATGAGATATAGTTTAACACTGCTTATAATAAACTCGACAATTTCTAACTAGGAAAGTATGTGTTTGTTCACGGTCTAATAATTTTTATATTTAATTTATTAGGATTTTTATAATTAATTAGGATACATTAAATACAAGCAGATCCAGTATTTTAATTAAATACATAAAATAAAATATTTAATTAAGTGGTCTTCAAAAGTGCTAAATTATTATTATTTTTATTATATTTAATTTAGTACATGTTTCAATAGCTATATCAATCAAATGACTGTGATGTATTTTTACATATTTATGCTAAAGAATATCTATTTTGTTAGAGCAGGATGCAGTCTAGTGTCATATCAAAAAAAAAAAAGTCTAGTGGTACTTGTGCAAAAGCATCTGTTTATTTTGGTATTTACACATCTATACAAATAAATAAAGTTGGAGTGTCTGTTTGTAATATCAAAATAACACCTTTTCACTAAATGCATATGAAAGTACATACGACACCTACTAGGTGATACAAAATGGGTATACTATTTTTTTGCAACTTAACTTTGTAAATCTCAAACTATCGGCTTTGTGGGACAGTTGAAGTACTAAAGGTTTTGTAGACTTGTGAAATCGGTCAACAGCTGTATTCCTATAACACCTTTTGTTTTTCAAGTTCCCTCCAAAGCTGATGGTTTTAGAATTACAAAGTTAAGTTTTGAAAAAAAAAGTATACCCATTATGTGTCACCTTGTATAACAAAAACGCGATTATAAAATATTTTGTCTGTCTGTATGTTTGTTCCGGATAATCTCCGAAACGGCTGGACCGATTTTGACGGGATTTTCACTGGCAGATAGCTGATGTTTTAAGAAGTAACTTAGACTACTTTAATTTTAGAAAAAAACAATTAGGGTTCCGCGTAACAAAATAAAAACACATTAAATCAAAGAGTATCTCCGAAACGGCTAGACCGATTTTGACGGGACTTTCACTGGTAAACAGCTGATTTTATAAGCAGTAACTTAGACTAGTTTTATTTTAGAAAAACTAAATTATAAAAAATGGGTCCTATCGCGCTCAGAACACGGGAGCGGGCATTTTTGTTAAGTTAAATTCCACGCGGACGAAGTCGCGGGCTCAGCTAGTATTAGATAACATTGAAAATCGTCATAAACCTACCAAAATTAGATCTTTCATAAAACTACACTAAGATTTAATTTTTCGCATGTTTGTTGGTATTTTTTTTAATTTCATCAGGTTGGTATTATTTTCTTTAAATTAAGCTCTGACTGTTGATATAAGAGATTTCATTGGTAATCCATGGGTAACTTTAGAACCCAGTGATCCTATAACGGGTACGGATTGCAGTTCTGCAGTTAAATAACAGATGGCGTTAATATAAAATTATGCTTCCGATTGGCGGGAGTATTATACTTGTTGAAGACAAAAATATTACAATTCAATATTAAGGCTAAAGCGCCCATCTAGCCCGCGAAATTCAAATTTTTTGCGGTTTTTTAGAATTTTTTCAAAATCGGACAATAATAAAAGACACATTTTGTAATTCGCGAAGAAGACTATGTGCAGTGCATTTAATAATATATCCAACTTACTCTAAAACATTTCAAGAACGACAGCTATCCAGATAATCTGGCAATTTTTGTATATTTAGTGATTTACTAGTATCATATCCACCGTGATAATATTTAG
This sequence comes from Notodonta dromedarius, assembly GCA_905147325.1. NCBI lineage: Eukaryota > Metazoa > Arthropoda > Insecta > Lepidoptera > Notodontidae > Notodonta > Notodonta dromedarius. The sequence continues at coordinate 9,863,193 of LR990160.1, read as the reverse complement.
AGTTAATAAAATGTAGTAATAAACGCACTGCATACTGTGTTTTTCGCAAATCACAAAATGTTGTCTTAAATGTTTTCAGATTTTGGATAAACTATAAAAATACTCGAAAATTTTGAATTTCGCGGGCTAGACAGGCGCCTTCACCTTAAGTGGTCACCCTGAACAAAAATACTGTAGAATTTTTCTTTATTTAAAGTTATATCACTGTCGTCCGCACGAAGTAAATAACTTAAAATAGGTACAATATAGAAAAAAGTCTTACTGCAACAATATACATTATTTTAATAGGTAGTTAGGTACATTAATTAGCACCTACCTACTTTCTACAACGTCTGCCGTAGCCTTATTAATCATAAACGTACAATGAGCGATTGATATATCGTGTCGTAAATTTCGTATGCATTGAATAGTGTTGCATAAATCTGTGTCTTCGAAGGTTTCCTTAAATGTTTATTAGTTGCCAATCGTATGATTTATTTATTAGCTCCATTATAAAACGTTCCGAGTGTTTTATTTATTGCTACGCTGTAATTGTGACCTTCGTATGTACTGGATTATTTTCACGCCCACTTTACACAGGCTAGTTCAGACTTGAGTGAGATGCGCTCTTACCCTATTACTATACTGTCTTGATGCCTGTATATTGCTACCGTAGATTAAAATAAAATTAGATATGACTGTCTTGTATTTTAACCGACTTCCAAATAAGGAGGAGGTTCTATGTTCGTCTGTTCTATGTTGTGTTTTATGTAGGTATGTTCACCGACTTTCGACAATTCTGCCACTATATTTACTCTGCGTTAGGACTACTTCTTAAGTACCTTCCCCTACTTAGGTAAGTATTTCAATTCAGGTGAATTGACACCGACTCCACATGAAAGCAATTCGAAATCGTTATAATTTTTTTTCTTGGTTCGACCAAAAATATATACTTCGTGTCATGAGCGTGAGTTTCCTCTTGTTCTTACTCACTTGCTAAGCTCTTTACTAATCTAATAACTCTCCTTTAAAATTAAAGGAGATATGACCATTTTTATGTATCATTTGAAGCATTATTTCCAGACGCTATAGACGACAAAAAACCTGTCCCGGCCATAACCAATTTTATTGTGTACATGCACAAAAATTGTACCTACATAAAATAGACGGAGAAGGCCGGCTGTGTTTTGTTTCTGGTCTCGTGGATTGTGATCAACCGCCCCGCGGGAGTCTAAACACATCTGAAACGCGCAGTCTCATAAATAATGTGACGGGATAAAAATCTAAACTTGGTACGTCGGTATTAAGCTGGGTACAGTCGGAACGGTGGATAACCGTGACAGGTTAATGAAAAACCCGCGGGTTGTTCAATTTCCCGCCCCGATTTATTATCGGAGGCACACGCGTTGTCGCGACATTAAACATTTTGGGCACGGTTATTTATTAAGTAAATCTTTTACGGATGACATTATTTCTCTGTTTGTAGATTTGTAAGTGTTCACAATGTTTGTTTTAACTGTACTTACCTACCTATGAATTTTAAAATCAGTGCGATATATTGGATTGAGGACGAAAGGTCGCTTAGTAGAAGCATTTTAAAACATTGCTCGTTACAAAAATAATATAAGATTAATGATGAATTTTGTTGTATTATGAGTAAATACGAGTATAAAGGGCTCTTTCAGTGTTCAAGGACTGTACGACATCTGGTGTCTTGATTAATTGATTCGTGAATGGCTGTGATATTATTTTACAAGTAGAACGCTGTTTTGTTTTGTATCATTATTTATTCAATACGTTTTAAACAATCACACACTTACTGGATGAAAATAGCTTAAATCGACAAAGTTTTCGGTACCTAAATAACCTACCTATCCATATAGGTATTCCAATCCATTAAAACCAACGTACTTATGGTTTTTTTATGACAATTTTATAAATTCAGAACTGTTCGGCCATTCACATATCCATATTTTATTGTTTATGGCTCTGTTGCTAGGTATACCGATACCCATATAACAAATTCGTAAAATAATAATAGCCTTTTTAGAGAAGTCATCGAACCATTTCTTATAATCACTCACCTTTTTTGATATTTTTCACTGTCTGCTTGTATCCCACGCTTCGCACCCAATTTTGTTCTACACACTTTAAACGTACCTATGTACTCACCCGGGTATTCAGATTCCAACCTAAATTTAAAGGTTTTTTAAACTAAATGTTTCGGTGTGGCGCAGTGACCTTTACTCCAAATGACTGTCGACACAACTAACCTTTTAACCTACAATTGTATGGGTCGGTAGCTTGTTTTATACTATATATATATATAAATAATAATGTTACAAATATTGAGATTATCTATTAATTCCAAACAATGTTTAGCTAAATAAGAACCAAGTTTAATCGCGTCTTGGGGTTCGTAGATTAGTGCTTATTCACGTAGAAAGCTTGCCGCAGGCGCCGACTTACTAGCGCGTATAAGCGGCGATCGGTGCTGGTATATAATAGGCGCATCCAGTTTCAATTATTCTATCCGAACCAGCATCAATAAGCGCCGACAAATTCCGATCTGTGCCAATCTGGGCAAGCAGTCTGCAATTAAGTTCCGTAGTTTGCAACTCTTGTTTTGACAGTTCCCACACTACTCAGGCTAAAGACTTGTCAGTTCTTGCTTCGCTTCACGACTCAGACTGAATAAGGCAGACTTAGCCGCTTTAACAGGCTCGCTCTATGTAGCATTTTGTATCTACACGAAGTAAGTAAACAATTATTCAACACCTTTAGAGATTTTTGAAACGATATAAACTGTAAGCCTGTGTAGCTCCTGCTGCTCGCCTTGACCAAAACCCGTTGTGTCTTCTAGGGCACGCAGGTTTCGTCGCGATGTTTTCCTTCACACTTAGTGATTTTTTTATCATCCAAGCGTTTCGAAAATAGTTCATATTCGAATTACTATTCGATTCTGTTATGCGCGAGCCGATCCTCACATTAACTCAATATTACCTTTAGTAAAATTGCGCAAGCGAAGCCTTGCTGCCTGCCAAGATGTACCATTTTCAATCATTCACGCTCGTTATTTCCAATTATCTAAATAACCGGTACTAAACTGTCCAGTCCAATTCAAGGGGGTTCAGTATCCGTTTATGGGAGCTGTGTAATCGCCGAATTAACTTTATTAGTCGAATCAGTTAATCGAGTTAATTACGTTCGCAGATACTACCGTAAAATAACAGTCCGCTTTATTATTTTAACAAATTGTATAAACACACACGGCAGCGAGTATTGCCTCAGCTCATTAATGGATTAACAATTTTATGTACGCTAGTAATGATGTAAACGATATCCATTTAAGCTGAAAATTAAAAGCTACCGCATTTTTGTCGCAGATACTTATTTAACGACCTTCGCTTGAACTTGGTGTGACGCCTACTCTTCGAGCCTTTTTATTATTGATGGTTCTCCCAGAGTATATGTTGGACCACTGTTTACCTCGTTGTCACCTATATTTATATCTACTATGTAATTGTAGGACACGGCGATAATCGTAGTCTCTTTGCGCGCGCGCATGCCTCTTATGAGTCATCGGTGAGCGTTCTGCGCACAATGCCGTCAGAACAGTCCAGTCGCGACGCGGCATACCAAGGGGGAATACATGTCACTTGATTCACTCACACGCTCGCGTTACGCTCGATCGAACTCCGCGAATAATATTTTCTGAACTTGTGAATTAAAAAATATTCACAAGGAGTAGTGTTGACGTTCTGTGAAGATGACTGCAGTGAAGAAAGCGTTGGCGATGCGCCAGCTGGACTCTATGTTTGGTAGTATGACTATGGAGGGGGAGGGTCGCCACTCCCCGGTGGTCAGCTCCGTGGTTGAGCACGACCCTCGCTGCGAAGTGCACGGCCGGTGCAGCACGCCATATAGGTCGTCGCTATACCTCCACAGCAGGGAGTCCACACCCGGATATTACAGAGAATGTATTTCACCTACTAACGGCCTCATCATCAGGTATATTTCAAATTTGATAATAGGTATTTATTTTGATAAATAAAATCACGTCGTTTATTGTAATGTCTAACAATAAAAAAATGCTAAGCAGGCGAAGGGACTCGCTGGGATTGGCTGGTTCTCCGGCGCGCGAGATCGAGCATCCGTCCACATTCCCGAGCCTCCTGCGCCGCGACCGCCACAGCCCCTCTGTGACTCCGCCCCGGCGCGACACGCCGAGCCCCACACAAAGAATGCACAACAAACGCCATTCAATGGGCTCCTTCCCCAATCTGAGCAGAAGTAACATCGTTAACTACAGCAGACGTGATTCGATATCCAGCAATGGAATCAGAGACATGAAGCGTGACTATGTCGGGTCCACGAATTCGTTGTCCAGAAAAAGTTCCATTGACACGAAGAAATCATCCACCGATTCGTTAGATCTATGGCACAACACTTGGGACACTGAAAGGACCACGTCAGTGTCATCGCTAGTGCATGACGACAGGCTCTCGTTCGGGCATAATAAGGTAATTTATCAGGAACAGTGACTTATTTGTTTGCAGCCTTTGGACAATCACCCTTATTGGATAGTGCGATGAGTACAAAGAGTGAACTCATCGTTTGACTGTGTCACGGGAAATTGTGTGTAGTTTATCAAATTTAGGTAAACTATGTAAATAATGAACTATTTAGTTAGGTATTTTTAAAGAGTTCGTTACATGTTCACGCAATTTAATTTTATATGAACACAGCTAAAATACTTATTATATTTAACAAATTAAAAGCTAATAACCAACGAATGTTTATCGAATTCCTTATGTATCTACGTACAGGTATTGAATACGAAAGCGACATGCTTCTTCCTTTCTTTTTTAAAGATACAGCTACGTAATACTATTTCCGCGCTATTATCACTGTGAACGAACTCGCGATGAAAAGAACTAATTATTAATTATACCTACGCACCTAGCGTTGCAATTGCACTTTGTGAAAGATTTATACAATACCAGCGAGCCATTCGCCCATGTTTAATTTATTAGGAACGTAACTTCTACGTAATAGATGAAGCAGTCACGAAGGTTCGCTTCTATGATACAATAAAAACCTATCTACCTTCCTGCATCGACTACTTGACGTCCGCTTGGCGCAGTGGTTCGAGCGTAGGCTGCTGGGCTCACTGCACATGGTGGTTGCGGGTTCGATTCCCGCCGGGCAAATTTCTAATGGCTTTTTCGTAATTTTTCCTAGTCTGGGTGTCACTGGGTTCACCCCCAGGTCATTGTACGGTGCCCATAGTACAAGCGTTGCTCAGTTTGGGACCATACAGCGTGGCGATATTCATTAATTTATTTATTTATCATGTATCGTAAGATTTTAATGGTAAAATATTTGATATTCCACCTTTTTTTTTTTTTTTTTGAATTGACTATATGTTGTTGGCCAGAGTGGCCATAACAACTTCACCCGGACAGAGGGCGAGCGCAAGTGCGCTCCAGCTTGATATTCCACCGTTCTTGTCTAACAGACTTAATAAATGGGGTACACGCATGATATTCCCCATTGTTGCATAGTTGCGATGATCGATTATCAGTCGCGCAAATGTTTGCCGGATGTTTATAGTACTTTACCATTAGAGTTTGAAAATATTGAAGTATTACGTAAGCGGCTTTGGTATTTTATTGCACGTGGCGTGGCATACATAAATATATTAATAATAGAAATTCGATATGACCGTTGTGGTACATCTCGATTTCGCTCTACATGGCTCGTTGATAGGGCGTTCGTTCCGCGCGTCGTTCGTGCTGACCCACACGGCCATAAATGGACATGCCGCCGCCAACTGGAACCAGCCACGGCTAAATCATGAGAATATTTACATTTTATCTCGCACGCCGGTGCAATATTTGCCTCGTCTGTTGGACCCCATTCGAAAAATTGACAGCAACGCCTCCGTTTAAACAACAGTTAATTATAAGTCTATCGTTCCAGTTGTTTGTAGGAAACTGTTAATTGTGTTTGTAACTGGAAAATATAATTTAAAGGTTGCCAGCGGAAGACTAGCGGTTTGGGGTGACGTCAGAAATGAAAAAATACTCATTTGATGAACATAATGTTGACTATATTCCATTGAACATTCCATTCCATCCATTGCTAATGTTATATGTTGATTTTGGTTTTATTGGCGTTAACCTTATCACCGACGAATGCATTAACTTACTATCGTAAATCTTTTTTTGTATAGGATGTTATTAAAAATCATCGGATTATTAATTATCTACTTTATTGTGAGATTACATAATTGATAAGCCCAACAATACCTATATGGAACTTTAGGTACTAAAAATAATGTTTAGTATTGTTTCCGTATATATCCGTAATAAAATAATAAAATAAAACTTATAAATTAATAATGAAGGAAACATTAGTACAATCGGGAGATACCGTCTTAACAAAATTTTTGATCTTCAATAAAATTCCAGCGTGCGTGTGTTCGTAATTTTTCTCTTACTAAACGGCTTGACTGATTTCGGTTTCACCATTTCATTTTCACCTCCATGGTTTATAGCAACAGTTGAGTCCGGTAAGCGGCGCTGTTATCGCCAATCAGAATAACTAAAATTGAAAATTAAAAAACCCCGATGCGACGACTTTTTAAACTACAAAAGAGCTGATAATTGTTAAAAGGCTAAGAACACTCGATCGGCATACCTTTCTAACAAAAAAAATACAAAATTAAAATCGGTGCATCCGCTTGGGCGCTCAGATGCCACAGACAGACACACAGTTACACAGATACACATGTTAAAGTTATAATACCCCTCTTTATTCGTCGGAGGTTAAAAAACGGTAGCTAAGCTGCTGGTAAATGCTAGTGTAATCTAAATACTAAAATTTCTGTTTTACGTATTGACGTAATATCCTACGGCCATGTTTGCATATGTTATGGCTGCAGTGTAATTAACGAGTGTATTACGCCACTCTTATAAATGAAGATGAATCAATTGCATATTCAACAAACAATACTTGAGGCAAAATGATAAATTTCAATTTAACAGTAACTCGATCCTTCGTGAATACACAGTCTGACCTGGGACGAGTTTCCATTGAATCAGCCAATAAATTTCAATTGATCGCGACGCGAAGACGCCGCCGGTAACTACAGATGATTCAGTTTGATTCAACGGACGCCGGTATCGGTAACTATGTCAATGTTTACTTCAAAGCAACAAAGCCTAAAGATTTTGGTGTAAAGTGTGACTCATTGTTAAATCATGAGCATCGGTATCTACTTGTATAATATACATAATACTAGCTTTTGCACGCGGCTACGCCTACGTAGGAATCTCCACCACGCGCTCTTGTGTGATTCAGGTAACCACATGCAGGTGAATTTCAAGCTACACAAGAAATTAATACACATCAGTACTTACACGTTTCACGGTGGTAGAGCTCATATACTGGGGTAGTACAACCCTTTTACGGAAGATCTCTGTTTCGTACGATGAGTGAGAGAGACGGAAACCTAACACCACCATTCTTTCCCCTCCCTGTCTCTCTCCCCTTCAGGCCGGTAACACTCTTTAAGAAAAGAGTCACGCTTACAATAATGTATCATTGCACCAGAGTTGGTAAACGCTCTTCTTTTAAGACAGTTTCCTTTCGATTTAAAACAATAACTGTTGATTCTAAAAAAATATTGTCGTTAAAATAAAACATTTTTTTCCAATTCCGCTTGCGACACATCGTATAACCTAGATGTATGTAAATATCATTAATGTGACGCTCGTTCGCCCTTGGATTTTTTTTATTAAAGAAATATATTAGTATGATAAACTGTATTAAACGTAAACGGAACCAATTGGTAGGTAGTCGTTATCATTTATTGTTTTTCTAACGTGGTTAAAAGTTGAAGCAGAAAAATCTGTTTCCATTGCGCGGTTTCGCTCGACGTCACAAACTTTTTGTATTACTGATATACCGTGGAAGTCAATCAACTTGTATCTACTCTACAATGGTATTCTGATTGACTAGTGTACATTAAATATTTTTTTATTACAAATGTATGTCGTATTGTATTGAACAATAACATGCTTTGTATCAACTCGTTCTTCTATAGCGCGTATTCTTTTTGATAACTAGAGGGAAATCTTTAGAGTAATTTTACTGATGTTAATCTTAACTGAGGCTGGGGATGTTCTACTATATCCTGCACACAAACCTGCTTGTTTTTTTAATGATTGGTTAATAAAATTACTAAAACTAAACTAAACTTTTCATTATAAAATAATGCTCTACTGATTAAACTATTCTTAATATAATTCAACCGAACATCTTTACAGATTATATTATAATGTATCTGAGCGTGGATTTAAGGCAAATTTGTATTTAAAATCATAATAGAATTTTTATTTATTTGTAACCACAATAAAATATTCGTGTGGTCTCAACCTAAACTGGGTTCTGCTTATACTGTACAATGTCGTGTGTGATGTCCCTAATGGCAATTAATTATGTATTACTGCTCCTTGCGTTGTGTACATAAATGTGTTCTTAATTATTCGTTTTCCATGCGTAGGCTGAAATTAAGATTATGATGAGTTTCTTCTGACATAAACTTGTTTATTATTATGATCTTTATAAGGCACAACCTTGGGTTCCCTCGTCACGAATAAGGTGACTAATTAAATGTTTGAATTTTCCTGCGCTATTTCTAGACTGGTGTGGGTGTTTACGTGATGATTGCCTTTATTATTTACTGTTTCGTGTACTTCGTTGTTCGACGACGTACAGTAGGTACCCTTATCATACATTAAGAATTATGTTTTTCAGTGATTATTTTTAATACTTAGTGAGGCGTAAGAAAGAAGCGAAAGTTGCACGCGCGCACGTGAAGCATTGAACGCTCTTTCTAAAAGTTGCGTTTTAAAGCAATTCGCACAAGCAATGGTGTCGTAATTAATGGCTTACATGCTCCAAATGTAATTCCGCGGTCGGTATTCCCCAGTTACGTAAAATCACAAATGAATCGGAATAGGCACATTAAATTTTACAACCAAATATAGTTAAATTACAATATTCTTGGGAAAAAGGATACCAATTACCAGTCTCATTACTATAAAAACAATTGTTTTTTTGTTCAATTCGAAACAGTACGTATTTGCGTAATAAAAGACTAATTAAGTGGAAATCTGTATATTTAAAATATAATAAATATCGTTCCTAGACTCACGAAGCTTAAATTTAGGAAGATATCTACCAATATATTTAAAAATAAATTTTACTAGAAAGTCGAATAGGTACAAGGAATAATCAACATTGCAGAGAACCTAACGTGAGAACAGATGCATGAAACAAATATAACCGGCAATAGATAGAGTAGGTATTCGCAATTACTTTTGCATTTTATTGATGCGCGCGCAAAGAGATATCTGGTAATAGTCTCCGCGAGCAATATCCGAGCGCGTTCGACGCGTTGACCGCGCACGGGCTACCCCTTTCACTTGTATTCGCATTGAACGGATCGAGCGGAACATAGTGCGCCTTTCTCTCTGTTCTCATCTCTGTCTAACGCGCAGCGCCGGTGGTGCAACGCCGGTGGTGGGCAGGCGCACGCCGCTCGCCGCCCGTGACTACAGTAGCGCAGTTCCCTCGACTACATCCGCACGGAACCGACTCCGCCGCGCTCGGATGCTCTATCGCGATCTGACATGAAGTCCAAACCGGCACACTACGTAGAAGCGCCGTTCAGACCGTGGCCGCCGCTTTCACGGCAGGCGCAGCCCAATTTTTATTTCCGGCCCCCAGACCCCATGGACTTGAGGAACTTCAAGACATCCTCATCGAAAGGATCCACGTACTCGGACTTCTCCGCCATGAGCGCGTACAGCAATAAGTCCAGAGATTATTACTTCTTGTCTCCGAGTTATCGTTCAGCCGGTGCGCCCACGCCGAGCGGTCACGCGGACCTCTATGGCGGTCGGGAGAGACCTCGTCAGCTTCGTAATCCAAATCCGTCTCCATCCACCGCCTGTCCTTGCAGTCGTTCGAGGTCATTGGAGGACGTCCGGACCGAAGTCGTGACCGAATGGGAAGACGACGACGAGAACGGAAATCGTATCGTCGCACCCGCCACAAAATTTAACCGTACCGCATACAAAACTAACACTACTTTCCAAAAGCAAGGATTTCTTACACGCCACTCCATGGAAAATCTAGTAGACAGGCCACCACAATTACTGCCACCCAAACGGATCTCTGTCTTTCAGGTAATTGTAGCAACTTTCTAGCTAGACAGTAATTGACTTATTGTGTGATCACTGCGACACACCAGTCGCATTGTAGGTACTCTTTGTGCCTTCCATCAACGACATGAGGTCGGGTAGTTTGATTTAACCATAGTGTTTACGACATATCCGCCGCTTGATATGAAATTTATGCGTACTTTCTAAGATCTTAAATCTACACGATTATCTTGTTGAAGCTAAGCGAAGTGAATAATTTGTACATTTGTGGTGCTGCTGCGAACGCTTGTGTTGGGGTTCATGTTGTGATCTAGGTATGGTGTAGTGTTCGCCGTCGGGCTGCTGTGGGAATGAGAATCGAGCATCGACGACTCGCCTGAACCCGTTCAGCTCCGTTGAACCGCAACGCACCGTCCTGCGTGTGTAACGGATGTTCAATACTTGTTTTTTTTATGAATATACATGCGTCCAATGTACTTATCATTCATATGAAACGTTCGTTTCGGTAGGTACTATTGCGAATTTAGGTTATCGGGTAAACCCAATGTTTTTTCTTCGCTACTTTGTCTTTTGCAATGCGAATGTGAATTCTATTGTAGGAAAATTATTGTTTCACCAAATCTGTTTTGAAATGAAGTCTCATTATGTAAGACGCGTCGGGTTTTTATCGTTGTAATGCTGTCCTAGTTTTTATGTGACACATTAGATACTTAGTTAGCTTGGGAATTTGAACTCTACTTAATATGTGCATAGTGTAGAATATTAAATAGTATAAATGCATCGTTTCTATTCAGAATAACATTATGCCTGGTTTACGCAATTTTTATATTTTATAAGATACGTAATTAATATTTTCTCGTGATCATAAATCTTAATTTATTTTAATTGCTAATTCTTAGTAAAAAAAAGTCGCCGCTTATCTATATTAACGATAGCACGGAAACTATAAAAATATTGATTGCGCAACTTCACTTAGTGATTCAACACGATTTTATGCATTACGCTAGATTTCGAATTGGACTCTATAAACCGTAAACAGAATGGCAAATTGTAGGAAGAAAAATGTAATTGATGTTGACCATCTAAATTATTATTCGTTTTATATAAAACTAAATTGTCATTCGGTGTTTATTGGCCAATACAATAACTCCGATTTTTACGCTTTCTATAAAATTAGCGCGGTAAGTGGACAGATTTCTAATTAGCTCTATCAATTTAACGACCTTAATAAAATATAGGTGAAACTAGAAACGTTCACGACTAACTTAAGTAATAGTAGCATTCATTCCATTCTAATATTATTATTGTTTATTATCTTAACAATTATTTACATGTCTGTAATTAATATTATTAAGATCAAAGACATTTGAAAGGGTTATTATAGAGCGAATATTGGGAACATTTTCATATATTTTAAAGAATAATAAATAAAATACTAGATCATTTTTTTTGTACACGAATGCTACCTAATACGCTATACCGTGCGACTTTTTACGTAACAACAAGTACTGGATCACAATTTCTATCCCTCTTATTTTAATGCCTTTGATGAAGATAAACCTTAAAACAACGCGCAAATCACAATCGAGTTTCATTTCCCTCTTGTTTCGAACGAATCGTGTAAACAAAATTCACGAGCGGCAAAAATATTTCAAGTACACTTTCTATTACGATGCTTTAACGGCGAAACGGTGCAACAATGAAACGAAAAGCAACACCAATTACCCGATTTAAACCGTTTCAAAACGAGCTCGCTATGCGTGCGTTTCCGACGTGACTCCCGGCTTAGGCCCACACTCGCAGTAAAGCCATTATGTAGATATATTTTCGAATTTTGTATATCCTTAAAGTTTTACTTACAAAATTTGTTACGTTCGCATATTAATACTAAGCATTACTATAAATGTAACTTGAACTTGTTTCGAGTGGACTTTCAATTTTGACTCTACTTTTTTTAAAGCTTTAAGTTTCTACGATAAAGAGGTAATGTTTTATTTTATATAACGTAGGTATGAGATGAATAATTATGTTATTGTTATGAAAATCTATATTGCTTTAAAACTTGTTAACTGTCCGCTAATGTCGAATGTTAGAGTCGAATAGAGTCGCCAGCCGTCCGTTATTGCGGTGTTTCAAACGATAGGCTGTAAGTATTTGTATATTATTACAACCTATTAGTCTAGCCTTTGCACCCTCTTCTAACTACATACCGTAGTCGTTTCACCGGTTATAATAATTATTATCTGTGTTACTAGTCGCATGACATCTTGATCTAGTATTTATCTACGAGCTAGTTAAATATGTTCATAATTATTTGTATTTTTTAACTCACTTCCAAAAGGAGGAGGTTCTATGTTCGTCTGAATGTTTTTTTAATGTATGCTCATCGATTACTCCGTCAATTGTGCAACAACTGTGGTCCTATGGATTTTATCAAAATCGGGCCAGGAGTTTGAGATATATGGGCGATTTACGGTCACCGGGATTTCAATATGTACGTACTAGTGATGTAACGAATATTCGCATTCGCATTCGCGAATATTCGCATATTTTTTGACATTCGCATTCGCATTCGCATTCGCAAGAATCTATGCGAATGTTTGGCGAATGTTTTTGAAAAACAAAAAGGAAATTATGTATAGATGGATATGGAATTTAATACAACTAGTAAGAATTAATTTTTTTTTCAACAAACTTGCTTGTAAGGTGGCCCTTGTTGCACCGCTTTTAGGTTCATAAAGTAGTTTAAAACGCACTCGTGATTTTGAATTAATATTTTTTAAATGTTAGTAAAGAGTTATCCTAAAAATAGTAAACATTTTTATAAAATAAATAAACAATGTTTATTAAAATATTATACATAGATACATTAATTATTTAAATACATTTATTTCTTAATTATATTTATTATGAACATTCGATTTATTATATTTCAAATAATATAATAATTGTTAGGGGCTTTGCCAGACCCATAGATAAATATAACTGGCCAAATGCATGTCAGACTACGTATACTATAGGGTTCCGTAGACATCCCGCCACTTTCGATAATATGGAACCCTAAAAATAAAGTAATGTCTTTTTATAGATATGAAACATCTCAACCGATTAATTTCGGCGAAATAAATAAATTATTAGCAACCGTGTGAATAAAATAGTAAGAAATTCTGTTACTTAATTTAGTAAGCCGGCATTTATAGACATCTTTAGCAAAGTGACATAAACCTTTGTTTTCTTTTTGGACTGATGAAAAGTTCTTATAAGGAGTTTTAATTCAAATAATTAAGTTGTGATTAGACTGGTTGCACAATCAGTGGCGCGTGGCTTTGAGACTCAGTCCAAAGGATCGTTTATTTTTTAATATTTTTTTTGAATTTAAAAAAAATATAGAACTGTCTTGAGGTAGGCAACTAAATTATGAATAGGATCTTTCCCTATTGTTCTTGTTAGTGTAATTTAAATATTAACAAACTCAATAAAATTTGAATTACAATTAAATTTGATTTATGCAATAATACTAAGCTACCCTGAAATCAAAAAAAATCTCTTCATATTAACTTTATGTGACTAACTTCGTTCTTTCAACCTATATGGGTTTGGCGATGTTCGGCCGACATGAAATGTCAAACAATCCTAACATTTTCCGCGCTCTTTATAAACCCCCGACGAAAAAAGAGGGGTGTTATAAGTTTAACATGTGTATCTGCCTGTGGCATCGTAGCGCTCAAGCGGATGATCCGATATTAAAATTGTTTTTTTTTTGTTAGAAAAGTTTTCTGATCGCGAGTGTTCTTAGCTATGTTTCATGAAAATCGGTTCAGTCGTTTGAAAATTATGAGCTCTTTTATAGTTTATAAAGTCGTCGCATCGGGATTTTTTAAAATATTCAATTTTAGTTATTTGAAAGATTCGCATTCGCATTCGCGAATGTTGAAGCCAAATATTCGCATTCGCATTCGCATTCGCGAATGTCAAAAATCTAACATTCGTTACATCACTAGTACGTACCTAGTACGCCAGTAAAAATCGTGAAAAAAATATGTTATTAATAATTTAAAGTCTGTGCCACTATCTTTACACTAATTAAGGACTACTTCTTAGGTAGGTAACTACCTACTCATACTTGAATTGGCACCGACTCCTAATGAAATAAATTACAAGGTCCCTAAGTTATATCTAGCTTTTTAGTGCACCCAGGTTTTTTGACGTCGGTTTTTTTTTTTAAACATTATTATTAAGGTATCCGGAAATGTTACGTGTAGTCACGCAAGACACCCACATTTTTCAATCTTGATGCCACGCATCATCTAATTATAGTGCATTACAACATGTTCTTATCGGTCAGGCCGTGGGTTAACAAACAGGTTTCTATTAGGCCGCCTCGCCATGCGCGGCCTGTCTTATCAAAACACAATGTAACCTGGTCTAGTTACCACACGATTATGATCGCCATACCAGCCTACCATGAATATCGCGGTTTGTATGCAAGCCCTATTTACGTCTTATTATACAATCGGCAACTCTCGCACGCTTTCGAGAAGCTTCGAAGATGATTTGTTTAATTCGCAGTGACTGGTTTCATCGTCATGATGTCATAATGCTTAATACAGTGTTGTCGAATAATGTTATAGAATAGGTACTGGACGCTGTATCGGTTTTATAGTTCTAGTTGGTACTAGATAGCGAAATGTCGAAGTTATTTAGATTTGAACACACACATGTCTGATTGATTTTATGTTTTCTCACATTATAGCGATCAAAAACATGACTCAATGTATTTACAATGTTTAGATTCTTCCTAATAGCGTTTTTAAAGTCACGATATCTATTTATGGTATGGCACCGATTGCGAACGACATTCTCTACTACGTTTATGTATTGTAGAGGTGTGTGGCACAAATGTTTGCGTCACGGTCTTGGCTGCAGGGACCATGCGTCACCAATGGTTATCTCGCCGATCATAGAATGCAGCGAGCAAGGTTGCCAGGTTTCACCAACTTGTCTTCGGTTGCAGCTATCGAGTGTACTTGATAGCCCTGTTTGCGTATCCTCATATACTGCTACGCAGGTGGACATTTTATAATACAGGCACCAAATTAGGGACTTAGTCACTAAAATATTATTCTATCATTATTATTTATATTTTAGCGTAATAAATCCTTTGTCTAGCAACATTTGCTTGTGTCTAATTGGCAACACCGTTTATACAGCACGCATATTTGATTATCATTAAACAACTCGTAATTCTCGGAACTTTAACAAACACTATTATTCTTAAACAACCAAATTATGAATGTATATTTGACATATGTCGTAGCGGTTTTACTTATTTCTCTATTTATAAAGCAAACAGAAATCGCCCTAGGGAACCGTTATTGATCCGCGAGAGTTAATACTTTCACTGGTTCCTTTAAAATTTCCTGTTGTGGATTTCTGAATGTGGCTTTGCAAAACATAAAGAAATAAAATTACAATAAAAATTCAATAATTATGCATTTCATCCTCCGAGTGGTGTGTTCGTTAAACAACAATGAAGAGTCTAAAATAATTTCAAAACGAATTTACGGTTTCGCATGTCAAAACCAGCGGGACCACCAACTTTGAGGAGGGTGAACTCGCGACTTTATAATTACATCAGCACCAACACAACGTTCGCAATGTGTCATCGAATTAAAAGTGTTTTTGATTTGCAGGCACAGACCAGGAATGGCGGTCATCAGGCTGTGCCATTGTCGACGCCGAGCAGCATAGGGGGGGTGGGGGCCGAGGTGAACGGCTCCCGGCCCACCTTCAAGCCTGTCACGGTGCTAGAAGACCTGCAGGCGGTGCGGTGTGCGGAGTTCCATCCCAATGGCAAACTGTACGCCGTTGGTTCGAACACGAAAACACTTAGGATATGCACGTACCCCAAGATTGAAGATGTCAAGTGAGTCTTCAAAAGTTTATTATTACCCCTGACAGGTCGGGTGCACTTCGTTAGTCGAGTTTGTACCTTGTTGCCGCGAAGCGAGAGTAGCTTTTATGTGTTTGTCTTTGCAGAGTGAATCTTCTTTACGTGGTAATAATTATGGACTCTGGTTTTCATTTTGTTCTTTATGCTAGGTTTTTGCGTTGATTCCCAACCTAAATTGTGATCTAATATAGAGAACTGTGGGTGCATCTGGGTATGTTATATGTCGTTTTATTAACCCCCGACGAAAAACGAGGGGTGTTATAAGTTTAACATGTGTATCTGTGTATCTGTGTGTCTGTCTGTAGCCACGTAGCGCCCAAGCTGATGAACCGATTTCAATTTTGTTTCTTTTGTTAGATAGGTATTCTGATCGAGAGTGTTCTTAGCTATGTTTCATGAAAATCGGTTCAGCCGTTTGAAGATCATCAGCTCTTTTGTAGGTTAAAAAAGCCACATTCACGGCCAAAACCAATTCCCACGGCTCGAATCCATTCGAAATTTGTGATTATTGGATTTCGATTTATTATATTTTTAAATGATCGTAATAGTCTGAACTGGCTTTTTACAATATTATAAATTTGAAAAGTTTCCCTGATTCTGGAAAAAATGTATATTTTATCAATTTTAATATGAGATTTGTGTATGAACTAAAGACGTTCCATAAGTCACGTTTCAAATGATGGATACGCGCATGCGTAAAATTTTGTTTGTTTTGTTAATGGTCATAGAATATTACGCTATAATAATTAGAGGGCGCTGCTCCGCCACTGAGAAAAAATATAAAAAATAAATAAATCTAATTTAAAATAATTTTAGTGTTATTGAAAATTCTTCCCCTGGGCTGCTCCCGTCCGCCTCAACCAGAGTTATTACATCAAATTGAATCATAATTGATAATATTTTACTAGGAATTAAACCTCCGTGGCATCAATATTTAGATTCGTTGTCTATTCTAATGTCATAACAAAATAATGTCTCATACTTTTACACAGATTTTCTGTTGATTATTGTACATCAGATTATAAATGAGGAAGCCAAAACAAATTATGTAAATGGCGCTTTCATAATATGGCATCGAAACTAGTTGTACCAGATGAATTTGCGAGATGAGTTATGGATACTGAGCTACGGGAGCTACGCAAATCGCGCTAACTTCATTATTTGGAAGAACTAGGTAAATTATACATTTGATGAATAGGTCGTCGCATCGGGGGTTTTTAAATTTTCAATTTAGAGTTATTATGTAAAGAGTTCGCATCACATAGGCCTGGTTGATGCTAATTTATTATTATTATTATATTGACATATTACTTAATATTTAAATGCAGCCACTCCTTATTTGATGAAAGCGGCGAAATTCGAAAGCCCTTAATAAATCGTAGGTATGACAGTTTTTTTATAGTGTATCGGTATTCGACTTTCCAGAAATTATACATATATTATACAAGTTTTGTTACTTCCATTAACATTTTTATTGACTTCGCGACAGACATTGATAGGTACGCATAACTACTGACGGAATATTTTTTTAACTGTTATCGCTTAATCGTGTTTAATGAAAATGTTACGGACAACTGTGATGTTGATCATCTATGGCATGTTTTCTCCACGATTCGCTGAGACCCCACTAGAGTGCGCTCTAGAAATGACATTTTGTATTAGATTCCATTCTAATTGGCTCTCAGAGTGGAGATAGATTTATCAATAACGGCCTTAAAATGGATTATATCGAAGTGATATGAAAATTAAAATATTTTATTAAATTTGTTGTTTTTGACGTTTCGCCTTCATTTATATCCGATACGGAATGAAATACTACTATAATTAATAAAATGACCACCGAACGAAAGCGAGCCCAGAGGTGACCGACTTGAACTCGTCCATTATTACCATTTCATATTGTTTCTCGTTGGCCGCGGTCCATTCACTCCACCTTGATCTTCTCTCAAAACTGTATTCCTGTCAGTATTTCTTCCACATGGAATACTACTACCCTGCGCATTAATTAAACTTAGGCTCGTATTAATAAATCGATCTCAAATCTGAGAGCGGTCTTGGAAATTTAATTATGCCACACCAGTACAAAATTGCATGTCAAAAGCGTACTTAAGACCGCCTTAACATGCTAAATGTTCGTGTTACGTGTACGCAACGCAACGCAACGTGAACTTTCTTTACGTGAGCCGGCGAGGTCGACCTTCCTAAAACACCACCAATTACTCTGAATTACTTCTCACCGTTCACTTCGTCGTTTTGTTCGTTTAAATTCAAGCTCTTCCCAATAGACGCCGCCGTTAGATTCGATTATTCTCAGACTCGCCAAACTTCTCCTTTATCGAAAGTTGTTGCAAACTTCAACAAAAGATGTTAACACAAGTGTTACTTAATTTGTTGAGTTTGATTATTATTTGTTTTGATAGGTGATTAATTGTATTCATAAATGATGGTCATAATTAATTTATACTTTATTGCTTCGGTATTATGTGAAAGCTATGTGGTTTCTGTACCAAATAAGCAGGTAAAAAGCTAATACTTTTAACATAAAAAATTTTCAGTATATTAAAATTGCACTACAATAAAAATGTTATGAAAAAATCGTTTTATTTAGAGTTATAATGGATCACACGTACTGCGTCAACATTCGCGACAACAACATGAAAATGTCAAGGCTTTTAGCGTTACGCGAAAATGTCGTTATGTCACCTCCACTCCCGGCCTGGGCTTGTAATGTTGTGGCTGCTTGAGCCGAGTGATTCAATGAATACGTCGTGGAGTAGCGGGAAGTCGGGAACAAAGCCGGCGGTGTTGACCCGGGGATCAGCAACTTGTTCCTCCCGCCAATGACGTCACGGAGTATTAAGTACACTTCTCTTGTTTTGCTTCGCTTTTGATTAGAGCCAATACTATGCGCTGTACAGTGTTCATTTCCTTTTATTTAAGTGTTTGTGGAACGATCGAAGGATCACTCTGTTACGTTTTAATTAATGCATTTTTTTAGATAGGTACATAGATTAGTTATTCTTTATTGGTCTATGGCGCATGCAGTTCTGGGCGAAAGGCCACTTCACTTACTCCTCCATAACTGCCTCTATTGAGCCAGTTGTGCCCACGTTTGCCCGAAAAGTTTTCTAAATTGTTTCGCCATCTGCGGCCGCCGTTCGGTATTTATGCAGTGTTATAATAAAGACAATTTTAATAACATTTTATTTAACCCTGTTATGTCAGTGATATCTACGACTAAGAAATTATATAATAATATAATAATAATTTAGCCCTTTTGACGTCCCACTCCTAGGCACCGGCCTCTCCTCAACATGAGGGGGATTCAGGCCATAATCCACCACGCTGGCCCAGTGCGGGTTGGCGAATTTCACATGTCTTTCGAAAATTTATTAGATCTTCTAAGACATGCAGGTTTCCTCACGATGTTTTCCTTCACCGTAAGCAAGTGATAATCATATAGAAATTATGATTCGCACATAGATTTCGAAAAATCCAGAGGTGCGAGCCAGGGTTTGAACCCAAGACCAGGTGCCCGCAAGACGCGTGCTTTAACCAATCGGCTATCACTGCTTTTGACTAAGAAATTATGTTACATAAATTTATCGCTCGCATAAGTCCCGCTTGTTCTACGTTTCATCTCCTTTGTGTTCATTAATTATATAAAATTTATCCTTAGAAGCGGCGACGGAATACTTTATTAGGATTCATTGAATAAACAAACGAGTTTAATAGATTACTCGTGAGACCGGCGCGGCGGGCGACCTCTAATGGTGTGTTAGCGTTTGATAACGCGCTTTAAATCTTACAACTATGATTGAGTTCAGTTGAATCCTCGAACTAATTACGATTCATGTCTCGGTTATGCATGATTGACGATGTAATGATGTGTTCCAACGATACCGACGCGGTATGCTCGCACATATTAATAGCCAGGAGGACTGACATTTTATGACATTCAGATCTGCAGATTAGTCCTCACTATGAACCTGTTTTAGTAAAAAAAAGTTCGGAAATATTACGTTCGTATTAAGAGCTCAAACTCTACAACTTATGGCTATCTTTCATTCATCTGACACATAAATTATAAAGAAAGTATACCAACATATAAATATCCGGTATCCCCAACTTCGTCGCTATATCAATATGCGTATGCTTTTTTATGTAACCGTAATATTCACAGAACGATTTCCAAAAGTAGAGTCTAACGTCTTATGTCACGTTAAGGTGAAGGCGCCTGTCTAGCCCGCGAAGTTCAAATTTTTTGAGTTCTTTTAGAAATTTTTCATAACCTGACAATAATAAAAGACAAATTTTGTAATTCGCGAAAAAGACCGTGTGCAGTGCATTTATTAATACATTTATATTACTCTAAATATTATCACGGTGGATATGATACTAGTAAATCACTAAATATACACAAATTGCCAGATTATCTGGATAGCTGTCGTTCTTGAAATGTTTTAGAGTAAGTTGGATATATTAATAAATGCATTGCACACGGTCTTTTTCGCGAATTACAAAATTTGTCTTTTATTATTGTCAGATTTTGAAAAATTTCTAAAAGAACTCAAAAAATTTGAACTTCGCGGGCTAGATGGGCGCTTTAGCCGATAAATGTCATCGTGAGGCACCACTGAATGTACCAATCTACGCACCGGTTCCTTTTTTACTCTATGTTATTGGTATACTAACCGTGGTACAGATCGCACTATAGATACTGATTATGGTCTTCATTGTACCTGTAAGCGGCGCGAAAGCGATGACTAAGCGTCCACTGAGTCGATGACCCCCGTAAGTTTTGTACACCGACCATTATAATGCAGGGCGTGCACATATTCATTATGACGTCATTTTAATTAGAGTTTTACTTTTTGTACTTCTATTCTTAGGGCCAAGTTTCCAACACACTAACAGACCGTAAGAACAGTTAACGACTGTTACCAGGGTGCCTAGCACGGACTCGCAACGTAATCGTATCGCCTGCGAAACAGGATGCTGTCACTGTCATTTTTATTTATGAAATGTGTCATGTGCACGCTTAACTACATTTAACTGTACGCTACCACGAAAATTTTGTGCTTGACGCTTAGTACATCAAACAATCTGTTATTGCTCTAGCGGGTCGTTAATGTGTTAGTGAACTCTACCCTTAAGTTCTTTGTAACAAAGATTTCTTCTTTATTCTTCTAATAACTTAGTTTTCGTGTTCCTCTCGGCCCTGTCGTTTATTAATGTTGTAGTGATACGTAACTACCTGTTTAAGGTAAGACAAGTTAATTGAGTTTATATTGGATAGCTACGTAGAGTTAAGGTATTCAAATTTTTGTACACTTTGGCATTTATGCCGTGTCTCGCATTCTATAAAATTCTCACTCATAAAGGCCCCTTGCACTTGCCAATTTCCGAGGCTGTGTAAATGTGTATAGTATGCTTAATTCCAACTCCAAAACAAATAATGCCAAAGAATGTGGTTGTATCAAGCATTTTCTACGAGCGTACATCTCGCATTAATAACATATACGCCAGAGCCGGAGCTCATTACGTATGCGGTGATGTCGCGTCACCCGCGAAATTTGGTAGTTTGTTCAAACATCGAAACTATGCGTCGAGAAAGTCCGTAGGCGGTGCGTGCCTCTCGTAAACACGGACTCTTACGAAATACACATATTACGTCGCGCTCGGCTCCGCTCGCGGCCGTTGAGAGTACTCAGAGCCACAGACGGTCGTTGCAAAACATGAAAATGTGCATTAAACACAGTGACACAGCTTGACATATAACATACGATCGCGATCATTCGTCCGTCGGCTACCAATTTGCCAACTATCCACTCACTAATGACCTTCTAAACTGGACAGCGAGGGCTCGCGTTGATCTATAAACCATACCTGGTACTATATTCGGACCAAAAACATCGATACCAATGAATACTGAATCAAACTTTTATGACTTTTGCTATATACTAATTCATTTTTAATTTTAATTTGACAACGTAAAAAACCAGAAATACTAATATTTTAAAACAAATTTTGGTATGGTTCGCAAAACCATCTTAATAAATGACTAAGAATCAATCAGGCCGCTTAGGTACACGTGTTTTGCTCGCACGTTAATTTCATAAATGATTGTCATATAGGAAGGTATGACAAAAAGCGTCACGTTGATCGTTTAAACCGCAAAACAATCGCTTGTTAATAACCGCTTTTGTTAGCCGGCACATTACAATAACAATGACGATATTATTGTACTTTTATGAAATAAGGTCCGGTTTGTGTTGAAATTGTTTGACGCATGTTACCAGTATGTTAATAGCCAGTGTTATTTGCCCTAATGAGCTGTCGTAGCATGTATATTCGTCAGGACAAAAGAAAATCTGTTTAAAATATTGAACTATTTATCTTAGTCAGCCTATTGAAATGTGTACTAAACGATGGCATTAACTGAAGCCTATTTTTAATGTAGGCGGACACAATATGTAGTCATTTAGTAGTCATCCACCTCGGAAGACAAATACGTGCGGATGTTTGCGCACACATTAATTCCATTAGAAATACTTGGTAAAATAATAAGATATATTATAACAATAATGATGGGGCCAGTGGGCGTGATGTTGGCATCAATTTAATTCAAATATTTCCGTAATATTGTTTGCTAGATATTGGAGAATGTTACGGCGAATTTCCTTAATATTCTTTCCCATTTTTACGTTTCTTGGAACGGAATATAAATATTCTGAAACTGTGAAGGTGTCCTTGCTGATATTCGGTGATAATTGTTTTTAGTTCTTCTTTTCTTTTCCTCGCTCGATAAGAGTGAAAGCACACGTTGGCAAAAATATAAAACCTAACCTATATAAATGGCTACCGAACCTTTTTAAACCATTTACACAATATTGCTATACCTAAGATACGGGATGTTTCAAAAGTACGAAATAGTAATTAAAGTACTCACATATGATAACAAACTATCATATTATCTGAGTTACGGGCCTTTGAATTTTTGTTACAACTTTCATGTTGCGGCCTTAGAGCACATTTTAATCGATGGGAAAAAGTAATACCTAATTTGATTTTTTTTAATAAATAATATTCTATACCGGTACAGCCCCGTAGTATTGTTTCTGATTATTAAAACTATACACAGTTACACTATATAAAGTATAACATTTCTAATGTTTAAAGCGAGCGACGTCGATAACAGTGATGCTGGATTAAATTGCAATAATAACCTACCAATCGTGACGGGTTGTTGTACTCGTGTAAACAAATACGAATAATTAAAAAAAACGGAAGGATTTCTTTATACACATAGTTAACTGTCGACATAGCCCGCCTTTGTATGGGTAAACTAACGGTTGGAGAAACTTACACAAATACATAGTATGCATTGAAAAACTAAATCTGTTCAGTAGTTTCTGAGATTGGCTCTATAGACAGACGCTCGGGTACCTTGTTTTATTGACAACCGCTTTGCGTAGTGGTTCAAGCGCAAGGAACTCGGCTCACTGCAACGGTTTGTCGCGGGTTCGATTCCCGTCGGGACAAATTTAAGAAATAGCCTTTTTGCGTAATTTCCCTTGTCGTATTTTTGTCTAGGTGTCACTGGGGTGGCTCCCGGTCCATTGTATCGTACCTATAGTACATAGAAGCGTTGCTTACTAAGGAAAACAAAAGATATTAAAATAAATCCTGCCCGCGTGGGGTGGTGCCAAGAATGCTGGCTATATTTCCTCTTTGAATCGATTTATTTATTATTTATTTGTTGACATAATTCCAAATAAAATATTAATCGGTATACAGCTTTAAATATGTATAGATACAATTAATAGCTTACATTTAATTACAAACACAGCACACCTACTCGATATGCAAATGGTGATCTTGATAAGTGTTTAAAGGTCTACCGCTGGCACTGACCATCGCAAGCATAAGGAATTAAATGGGAATAAATTAAAATGACTGTTAATGAGGACGTGAAAAATAGAACTAAATACCGCAATTATCAAGTATATGGAAATACCTAGGTATGGGATTGATATCCCGTATTTGAGTTTATTTATTTAATTTGGTACATGGAAGACTTACAGCTAAGTAAACCAAACATAAATAAAAATTACTTAGCGATAGGAAAGCTAATTACAGTTGGTAGGTATACCGCGAATTTATAATTGTGCACCGGTCACTGTCAATATTTGTATGGGATTCTAGTATATTCTGTACAAAATCGAACTTACCTACATATCACCTTTTTCTATTTCATTGGAGATCCTTTTATGGGTCCCGCGTCGGTGGAGACACGGGAGGGGCTCTACGGCCCTCTTATGTGGATCGGCATAAAATACCTATTATAGCTGCGTTTCTAACGACCACTGAGGGAGCCGGAAGCTCAACCCCTCCCAACGTATTGCAAGCATCCATATGCTACGGTATCTGCTCTACTTTAGGCGGGCAGTACAATTGTATTTCCGAGTGCATACAACCCAAATTTCTACAAAAGTAGGGTTAAGAGGCTTCTTCTAGATGCGCTTGCTCAGTCGTCAACCTCTTCTTTGCTCCCGCGGCAAGATTGAGGTCAAGAGAAATCCCATTTTTTTTAAGTAATGGTATAAAAAAACGTTGCCACCAGCCCCAAAACCCCAACACTAGACTTGCTCATAAGATAAGAAGTATCCTTAAATTAAACACAGAATATTGTCTACAGAGACAACAGTACTCCAACGGCCCCTACAGTGTTACTGAAGAGGACGAAGCACCACAAAGGCAGCATATACTGCCTCGCATGGAGTCCAGCCGGCGACCTGCTGGCGACAGGCTCCAACGACAAGACTGTCAAGCTGATGAGGTTCAACAGCCACTCTTGTAACTTGGAGGGCCAGGAGGTGAGTGCTGTTCCATGATCCTATGCTTATCTTTCCATAGTTTAATTTATTGTATAGGTAGATACTTATCGTACATCGAACAAATTTATTATAAAAGGTAAAATATAAAATGGTTTATTTTAATAATGCAAGATGTTTTTCATGGCGCTTTGGTAAATGCGAATGATAATGTAACTACAACAAAAAAAAACCTGAACATTGTATAAATCTGTTGGTTGCGAGTGATCTAATCAAAGGTCAGTTCTTCGAAAGACACCGTTCGGACTATATTTTTTTGTGGTAGGTACTTACATCATCTTTAGCATTTATTAAAGTGCTACGCAATATATCGTGCATTATTGATATAAGACCTTATACTTATCTAAAATAGGTTGAAATTGAATTCATAGCAAGAAATATTTAAAGTGTATCTTTATTTGTTGTATTTATTAAACTATCTTGGTACCTAAGACTTATTACTATAAAAAAATATAAAACTGTTTAAAATAAATTAATACTAATTCTCTACACGTAAACGTCTTTTAACTATTCTAAATGACGAATGGCTAGATGTCAAGTAAGGAAAACGTAGATATTTCGGTTATAATGTTGCTAAAATAATCTAAATAGTTGTGGACGCTATCAAAAACGCTGTGTTCCACTTTCAATTTGAAACATATTTCGTTTCATTAATTTACTTATTTACTTCAGATAACATTAATCCAATTAATATAATAGAATTAATTTAAATTATTAGTGTACCTATATCTTGAATTACGAGTATGGTGTCCGTGCTGAGTCTGATTGTTTTCAAGGTGACCGTTCGACCAATTCGGCTATCACTGTTTTCAAATTTCTATTCTATTATTAAATTTAAAACTCAAGGTTGTACTTTAGTTGGCAGAAAATAATTAAAATAAGCATGACCATAAATGTGAAGTCAAATGTTATCGCAATGTTTTACTTACCGGATGATAAGCGCGGCTATATTAAAAGCTGACCTAATTTATCATGTTTCAATTAGTCAACTCAAGAATATGACAAGATAATATCCTATGAAGATACTTTGAACAAGTAATAAGTGTCTAGGACTTCAGTATAATCTTTTCTGAGTTATTGCTTAGTTAAACCGCAGTTCAATGTCCGAGCTAATGTGTACTCTATGTAAACCAATTTCTACCTTCACCTACACTTAATTGAAATAACCAACAATTAGGGTACTGTTTGTTTCGGCATCCTTGCTAAGGTAATGAACTATGAACATTGAACGTGGCCAATGCATGTATGGTCCTGTATAATCTAAATTATAATTTTATGGACACGCGTAGGTAGGCTATACGGAATAACAATCTGTGGGATTTAATAGCAGTTGCCAAGCTACATGTTTAGGGTTCCGTTGTCGGACTAAGGAACCCTTATAGTTTGACCATGTCTGACTATCTGTTTACCTTTTTAACCCCCCGACGAAAAACGAGGGGTGTTATAAGTTTAACATGTGTATCTGTGTATCTGTGTATCTGTGTGTCTGTCTGTAGCCATGTAGCGCCCAAGCTGATGAACCGATTTCAGATTTGTTTCTTTTGTTAGATAGGTATTCTGATCGAGAGTGTTCTTAGCTATGTTTCATGAAAATCGGTTCAGCCGTTTGAAGATCATCAGCTCTTTTGTAGGTTAAA
Source organism: Notodonta dromedarius (assembly GCA_905147325.1). Classification (NCBI taxonomy): domain Eukaryota; kingdom Metazoa; phylum Arthropoda; class Insecta; order Lepidoptera; family Notodontidae; genus Notodonta; species Notodonta dromedarius. Next base: position 9,836,489 of record LR990160.1, on the reverse strand, counting down.
AAAGCCACATTCACGGCCAAAACCAATTCCCACGGCTCGAATCCATTCGAAATTTGTGATTATTGGATTTCGATTTATTAAATTTTTAAATGATCGTAATAGTCTGAACTGGCTTTTTACAATATTATAAATTTGAAAACTTTCCCTGATTCTGGAAAAAATGTATATTTTATCAATTTTTATATGAGATTTTGTATGAACTAAAGACGTTTCAAATGATGGATACGCGCATGCGTAAAATTTTGTTTGTTTTGTTAATGGTCATGGAATATTACGCTATAATAATTCTAGAGGGCGCTGCTCCGCCATTGAGAAAAAATATAAAAAAAACAAATCTAATTTAAAATAATTTTAGCGTTATTGAAAATTCTTCCCCTGGGCTGCTCCCGTCCGCCTCAACCAGAGTTATTACATCAAATTGAATCATAATTGATAATATTTTACTAGGAATTAAACCTCCGTGGCATCAATATTTAGATTCGTTGTCTATTCTAATGTCATAACAAAATAATGTCTCATACTTTTACACAGATTTTCTGTTGATTATTGTACATCAGATTATAAATGAGGAAGCCAAAACAAATTATGTAAATGGCGCTTTCATAATCTGGCATCGAAACTAGTTGTACCAGATGGATTTGCGAGATGAGTTATGGATACTGAGCTACGGGAGCTACGCAAATCGCGCTAACTTCATTATTTGGAAGAACTAGGTAAATTATACATTTGATGAATAGGTCGTCGCATCGGGGGTTTTTAAATTTTCAATTTAGAGTTTTTGTCACAACTGTAGATAAATAAGATTTTGGTGATTTCTTGAACATTTTGTCCGAAACTATACGGACGTTTCTTCCTATGGTGACTCCAACTACTGAAAGTTGGCTCTGAGTACTTTAACTAGTCTCTTGCAAGGTGGAGCAGCCAAGTAGCGCTTGTGGCTCCAGTCCACTCGCGAATATTTTTCAGCCAGGACTTTTCCTACGACTGACTCCACATTTTCCCTCTTTGTTAGCGTTCGTAGCGAAACACATACGCGTGGTAAGCGACCTTTCTCTGCTTTATGGTCAGTATGAGTTTTCGGTCCCCGCTGACTCGCCGTAACATCTCTGCATTGGTGACCTTCTGGGTCTAGATAATGCATCGATCCCACATCTCAAATAAATGTCTCTGATAAGTTTATATAGGAACTCCTGGAATTTGCAAATTTACTTTTAAATCTTCTCGCCTGCTTAAGCATACCTACACGTCTGACTTGATACATCGCTGAAGTGATTCGATAGAGGATAATCCTTCCCGAATCGATTAGGAGTGAGATTTCGTGTCAATAACTGTCGGGGCGGGTGAATGGCGGGAGCCGGTTTGATGCCGTTAATACAATTTATTCCATACCGTGGCGATGGAACTCCGAAACTATTCCTATACGGCTCGCCGACCAATATGGGAATTCCATATTTGTAATGCCTCACTGAATAGCAAAAGGAAACAACGTTACCGGCAGCTTTTGTGATTTTCGATAAGGTAATTTTTTTATAGGTCAAAGATAATAATAATATTCCCATTCATAGAGTGCAGTTGAATAATAATAATTAAATAATTTAATAAATATCGCTAGACGAATACACCAACTGTATGGTCCCAAACTAAACAACCCTTGTACTATGGGTACCGTACAATAGACTGGGGGCGATCCCAGTGACACCCAGACCGGGGCAAATTACGAACAGTTTTCAATCAATTTGCCCCGACGAGAATCGAACCCGCAAACTCCCGGTGCAGTGAGCCGAGCGGCCTATGCTCGAACCACTGCCCCAAGCGGTCGTCAATTATGTGAACATCAGTTCTCGACGCTGCAATATTAATTGTAATAAAGAAGCGCCTCGTAATAGTGATTTCTCTTCGATCAATATACAGCAGTTTACTTATAACACTAGCCGGGGGCGGAACAAAAGCCCACGACAGGCTGTTTACGGCCGAGCTCCGGTCTAACTGTGTGATTAATCTACATGAAACAACGCGTTAATTATGACCGGAACGCTGACTATTGATCATGGTTGCCGTAAATGGGAAATGACGCCTTCAGTGATGAGATTACAAAAAGATTATGATGTTACTAGCTGTGCCCACGACTTCATCCGCGTGGAATAGTGTCTTTGGGTAGCATTTTCATCCCCCCCTTTCAACCCCTTACAACACTTTTTTCGCATTAAAAAGTAGCCTATGTCCTTTCTCATGCTCTAGACTATCTGTGTACCTCGGTGTAGATCGGTTCACTAGTTTTGGCTTGAAAACGCGACAGACAGACAGTGTTACTTTCGCATCCTACTAATAATATAAATGCGAAAGTTTGTGAGTGTGGATGTATGTATGTATGTATGTTTGTTACTCCTTCACGCAAAAACTACTGAACGGATTTGGATGAAATTTGGAACACAGATAGATTATAACCGGGATTAACATATAGGATACTTTTTAACCCAATAATCCAATACTACGCGGATGAAGTCGCGGGGCACAGCTAGTTGATAATATTAGTAAAGATTTGACGGTGGTAGAGGCAAGCTGTAGCCTATCAACTCAGCTTACAGAAGGTTGGCGTAAAGTCGCTATTATAGCTGCGTTTCGTACGAAATGTGAGAGAGCCGGAAGCCCAACCCCTCCTTCCACTCCCTTTGTCCCACTCCTCTTTAGGTCAGCAACTTGCGAGCAACGCCTTCGGTATTGCAAGCACCTATAGGCTACGTTAAGTCTTTATCATCAGGCAGGTAGTAGATAACGCTTGATTACCGACTTGTTATTATGTCTATTAAAAAAAACTGTTAGATTTCAATAGATAAATACCTAGAAGCGTACAATTATTACAATCGTACGTTTCCGGGAACTCCGTGAATAGGTTGTTTTGTAATTCAACTAATCGGCTTAACTCGAACGAGGGGTGTACTGTACGCGCTACCTATCTTTTCCGCATTGGTACACCGCTATTCGATACTGTTTATCGCGCAACGTTAATAGTTTTTTTATACAATCTACGCTCATTGAATAGTTTACAATCATCAATATGGAATCTAATGCAATAACGTGTGTGTGGTGACGTCAGCATCATAAAAAAACAGTCAATTTAAACTGGCTAGCGGACACATGCGACGTTATATAATATATGGAAAGTGAATCGTAAATAGTTTGCGTAAGCTACCAAAATATCGTATTAACTAAATATCAAGATGGCTCGAGATCTGGGACTGGTTTTTGTCAATTATCATCGAATGCATTGAACATCATAAAAGAAAAATTTGGCTGAAGACATTAATGTAATTGTCTCACAAACTACTTGATCAAATTCGATGAAACACAAATGTATGTCACAGTAGATATTAAAACTCCATTGTTGAAAAGTTTGAAGCGATTTCATGAGCCATAATTTTATGATATTCCCTATTAAATTGTTTTAAAAATATTCACAATTTATATTAATAAGACGACTGCTTGGAGCAGTGGTTCGAGCGTAGGCCGCTCGGCTCACTGCACATGGTGGTTGCGGGTTCGATTCCCGCCAGGGCAAATTTCGGAAATGGGCTTTTCGTAATTTGCCCAGGTCTGGGTGTCACCGGGGTACGGTACCCATAGTACAATCGTTGCTTAGTTTGGCACCATATAGTTGGTGTGTCAGTGTGGCGATATTTATTTATTTTTATTGTCAACAGGTGGAGCTGTCAGTCCACGACGGCACAGTCCGCGATGTGTGCTTCATCGAGGACACGTCCAACAAGACGAGCCTGCTCGTGAGCGGCGGCGCCGGCGACTGCAAGATCTACGTCACAGATTGCGCCACGGGCAAGACGTTCCAGGTAAACCATCACCTGACTAATGAAATAATAATATTCTCTGAGAACTCACTGTGGCCTAAATCAACACAAACTTTGTTTTAATTTTGTTAAACCATTGAAGTATACCATTGAAGTATATATATATATATTAAAATGTCCATGATATGAGGAGTGTAGTAACTTCAATTACTAAGTTGTCTCATTCTAAACGCAGTGGATACATTACGGCACGCTTTCCACAAAAAGTACAAAGTTTGAGACTTCAATCTCTACGCATTTACGTTATAGTTAGTCTATGGTGATGTGTGGATGTATTCGAGATATTATTTATTACTAGCTGTGCCCCGCGACACCGTCCGCGTGGAATGTGGACCACCCTTAACATTTAGGGGTATGAAAAATAGATAGTAGCCTACCCGATATGCACACAAAATTTCATGAAAATCGGTCGAGCCGTTTCGGAGGAGTATGGTAACTTACATTGTGACACGAGAATTTTATATATAAGATATTTACAGAGACACGTTCAGATAAGTAATTTATTCGTCAACCATATTTTCCGCTGGAACATTTTTATTATGACAAGAAGCCGTCAGTGGAATCACGTCACATGAATTTACAACGCAAATATTGGCTGAATATGTACCTACTTGTGTGTGCATTTATCATGTTTTACGTTTGCGCAATCACCGAACAATAAATGCTGCGTGTTTTCAAGGAAATAGAGTAGCTTAATGCGGATCATCCTGGTACGGATTTGCGGTGTCGGTTGCGTCGACCGCGGTGCCGAGCGAATGGACCGCGAACGCATTTATGAGCTCAACGCCAAGCCCATTGATAGCCGTGTTCATCCCGCCGCTGGGTAAATGCCCGCTATTAATACCATAATAATTCTCCGGCATTGTGAAATTGATAGCATTCATGCCCTGTACCCGTCTTACACCTAGTTTACACTGGACGAAACATTCACACAAAACATTATGATTCTTCTTTTTGTTGCTTTTCAAAAATAGTGACAAATAACTTGTTCTGTGTAAATATCCAATGTTCATTGTAGACGTAGGGTTATATAAAATTGATAACACGTCAGCAAAATATTAGAGTTCAATTTCGAACATAAACCGCGTGATTTATCATTTATCAGCATTGTAGCATCAATCATTTTTTTGTTTCACGTAGTAATTAATAATCCTTTACCGTTATATCCGTAAATTTTAATATCGATATAAAAATAAAAAGAGGCGGTATATCGTACACTATATTCACGTCGAATAAATTTTCTGTATCGCACGTTATATTCTCGAGCAGAATTGGTATCTGATGAAAAAAAACTAAATCCATACATTTTATAGCGCAACATCTATCAATCGAAGCACGTGTAGAGAGAAATCGCAAGTATACCTTCGCACTCAAGTATATCGAATCAATTTCATTCCACTAGAGAACACATCCGATCCGTGCCGAAGGGATTTATAGCCAAGTGATTGGTGGTCGGTGTATCTTACAGTCTTTGTTTAGCATACCACGTGCAAGGATTAAAGTCTAATGTAGGAGAATTATTCACGACACACATTAAGGCATACATTAATAAATCAATCTGAAGTCTGCGAGCGGTCTGGAGTAAGCTTACGACGTGTCATTTTGCACTAGAATTACATTTCTAAGATCGCTCTCAGATTTAAGATCGATTTATTAATACGGGCCTAAGACATTGTGATAAATTACTCCGAAGTTTGATTTGAACTTTTCAAATGCTGAAGCCGTTTCAATGGCAAATCATATACCTGTATTTTTAATATTTGTTTAGTTAAATTCGATATTTTTTTATGTTTAAAAATAAGTAGACCAATCGAACGCCGAAATTCAATTTGCCAAATTACGTTTCGTCGAAGCGCTCTTGAGCGATAATACTTTCTTTAGAATTATCGTAATCGCGACCTAGCATTAACTTTATAACTTTACTAGTTGTGGCCCGCGACTTCGTCCGCGTAGTATTGAACTTAACAAAAAATTCGGGATTATCGGGATAAAGATATCCTATGTGTTAATCCCGGTTATAAACTATCTGTGTTCCAAATTTCATCCAAATCCGTTCAGTAGTTTTTGCCTGAAAGAGTAACAAACATCCACACTCACAAACTTTCGCATTTATAATATTAAGTAGGATTACATCGCCTGCTTAAATGGCACGAGAAACTCGCACCGCACGGCGGGGTTTAGTCCGCTAGGCGCGCTGCCGTGCAACGTATGGAAAGATTTAATAACTCCATCGGTATTTGGTGCTAACAAAACCAGAACCAACTTTCCTTACTCTGCTCGCTGACCTGGTCGCTTCAACACATGCCATCCATTTTATTTCTAGTACCGTCTCATGTTACGACAAAGCTCGCCCACACCTCTTCCACATTTATTTTAAAGACTAGCTGAGCCCGCGACTTCGTCCGCGTGGAATTTAACTTAACAAAAAAGCCCGCTCCCGCGTTCTTAGCCCGCGCTACAGAACCCATTTTTTTTAATTTTGTTTTTCTAAAATAAAAGTAGCCTAAGTTACTGCTTATAACAACAGCTATCTACCAGTGGAAGTCCCATCCAAATCGGTCGAGCCGTTTCGGAGATTACCCGGAAAAAACACACAGACAGACAGAAAAAAAATTTTAAATCGCCTTTTTGTTATAGGTGTCGTATGTACTTTCATATGCATTTAGTGAAAATGTGTTATTTTGATATTACAAACAGACACTCCAATTTTATTTATTTGTATAGATTACTAGGAACATGATAAACTCGCAGCCTCTCCAGCTAAGCTAATGCTTTTGTTAGGAGTAGGCTCAAATCAATAGTTTGTTGGCCAGGGGTGCTACTCTTAGCAACGATAATCGATATATCGTGACATTTGTATTGTCGAATCCTACTCTCAAATCCATCATTTTTGCCGTCGTATATCGTTTGAACGAACGATGCTTTTGTATTGTTCGTTCAGTAATCGATACGACTGCAAAAAATATGGATGTTAGGGTAGGATTCGACAATACGAATGTCACGATATATCGATTATCGTTGCTAAGAGTAGCACCCCAGGATGGGGATCAAGCCCGGAACCTCTTAGCTGCGAGGCCGGCCCCTCGAACCACTAAGCTATTGGCTCTTAAACATTTATAATATCAGGCGCAACAAACTCATGCTATAATGTTTTACGCAGGCGCTAAGCGGCCACTCGGGTCACGTCCTCTCGCTGTACAACTGGGGCGGCGCGATGTTCGTGTCGGGCAGTCAGGACAAGTCGGTGCGGTTCTGGGACCTGCGCACCGGCGGCTGCGTCAACATCATATCGCCACCGGCCGGGAACCCGAGCAAGGTATGATGTTTATACACGAAGACCATAATTGGATATCGTTTTGCAGAACTGAATCAACCCACATGCACTGCTGTAGTCCAAAACCGACCTTGTGTTAGTGGTTCTATGTTAATTTCAGTTTGCAGAAGTGTGTGTTGGTTGGATCCATTTTGCAAAACTTTGTCCAATTGGGAGTATGCATATTTTTTAGCTCACCGTATATAGCTCGTTCATTTGACGAAGACACGTGCTGTGACTCTTTTGACATTGGCATATGGGTAAATTTGCAGTAATTCACGCGTCTTCGTAAAATGATCTGATTATACCTCTTAAAAGTGTTTGACAATTAGCAAAAACTTACATTCCCTCGACTTAATGCGTACCTATTTCATCTACCTAAATGATCCCCTGATTGTTTATTGATTTCTTCATAAAAAATATGTCCTAAGCTTAACGCAACGATATTATTTTCAAGTAAATATTAAAATATTTTTTATTGCACTGACATTGAAATATATTTAAACACGTTAGAAATCTTGTGTATAGAAGTGGATCATGCATTTCAATACCATTATTGATAGATATTGTCCTCCAATCTAAAAGCGTATTTTCTTTTGCCAGTCGTAATCTTGACATGCCTTTTATAATGTTCAGTATAAAATATAATACATAAATAAATATCGCCAGACGAACACACTAACTTTATGGTCCCAAACTAAGTAACGCTTGTACTATGGGTACCGTACCATGGACTGGGGGCGATCCCAGTGACACCCAGACCAGGGAAAATTACGTAAAGGCCATTTCCGAAAATTACCCTGACGGGAATCGAACCCGCAACCGCCCGATGCAGTGAGCCGAGCGGCCTACGCTCGAACCACTGCGCCAAGCGGTCGTGAAATATATATTTTAGTAAATTTCCTACACAGGGCTCAGCCGTAGCGTCACTGGCAGTGGATCCTAGCGGCCGGCTGCTAGTGTGCGGACACGACGACGGTTCCTGCGCGCTTCACGACGTGCGCGGCTCGCGCGCGCTGCAACGCTTCACGCCCCACTCGGGCGACCTGCGCAGCGTCCGGTTCTCACCGGGGGCCTACTACCTGCTCACCGCCGGATACGACGGACGAGTCGTGCTCACGGACCTGCAAGGTGACTCTTTAACCTTTAACCTTCTTCCAATGATCCCCACCTCCGAGCGCCCTCTGCTCCATGTGTCGCAATATTTCGGAAGTTTGAAAATATTTCTTTTTGAGTGCTGATCTGTAACGCCTTTTTGACAAGAATCGATACTAAAATAGATAGTCTTTGACATACTCGATCTATGAAACCCTATTATCGTTGACGTGTTACTAAACATAGGAAATAAAAAACCAATGACCGCTCGCGTCTTATACAAACCCGTAGGTGAATGCGACACTTGGAGCATACAAATCTTATACACCTACGTAGGTGCTCGTGACACTCTAGGGGTTAAGCGAATAGGAGCATATTTAGGCTTCGTATAAAGAGTGCTCGGCCAAATTGGACTGTAAGTACCGTCTGCAGAGGTGCATATTTATAGTGATCAGGATAATTTAATTTATGGTTTTTAATTCATTTGTTTCGTCGGTGTTCAGGTATTTCCTGTTACATTCCTTTTTCTGTTAAAAACCATTGATTAAAAGTACACACGTCTGTATTAAATGTTTCAGTGGAGATAATAATATTTTTACCTACCTACTGTTATGTAATACTAGCTGTGCCCCGCGACTTCATCCGCGTAGTATTGGATTATTGGGTTAAAAAGTATCCTATATGTTAATCCCGGTTATAATCTATCTGTGTTCCAAATTTCATCCAAATCCGTTCAGTAGTTCTTGCGTGAAGGAGTAACAAACATACATACATACATACATACATACATACATACATTCATACATACATCCACACTCACAAACTTTCGCATTTATAATATTAGTAGGATTAATAGTCAGTGCATTTCACGAAGACGCGTGAATTACTGCAAATTGATCCATATGCCGCTGTTAATAAGGCAGTCACAGCGCGCGTCTTCGTCAAATCTATACCTCGCTAATACAATACATCACACAGGTGACCTCACTTGCGCTCTGCCGAGCGTGCCCGTCGCCCGTCATCCAGACAAAGTGATCTCCGCCAGGTGGCACCCGGACGACTTCTCGTTCCTGTCGACTTCCGCCGACAAGACCGCCGTCCTGTGGACGATACCGCCCGTCTAGCCGGCACGGACCACACGCGCTGGTTAGACACACGAATACCTACCACTAGTTGATCCGAATCGGAAAGCTGCAATGATTTAGTGATCTATGAGTGAGAGAATAAGGGCTAAATCGTGTTACGTATTTTTTTTGCATATATATAAGTAATATCTACAGAGCTGTGCCCGCGACCGTTTGCGAAGGTTTCGTTTTCTTTTTGTCTTTACTTGCCAAGTGTATTTCTAGAGGGAGAATTATCTTAGTAATTTAGATTGGGGCTGTAAGCTGTCACGTTGCTGCATTTCATTGAAAACCGTCCAGTAGTTTCAGAGTGATTCGCAAATAGATACACAAAAAAAATAAAAAATGGCGGTTTCTACTCATCTATCGGTAATATTCTAATCCCCCCCCCCCCGGTACGCTCTCAATGTGTGTACACGGAGATGTATTTAATTCATTTTTTAAAACACATAGACGGTGCCTTTATTCCATTCATAAACTACTAAATCATAATAAATAGATAATATTAGTTCCCGGATCGGAATGTAATTATTTGTCACAAGCTACTTATTGTTTCGTTCCATTTGGTTACAAATGATCAATTGAAGACCTGGAATTTATAAACATACCGCCAATCATTGACCCAGTGCTTCGCCTTAAAAAAGTTTTAAATCTAGAATAGTTATAAATAATTTGACAACAACGCGGTCAGATAAATTAAATAATCTCTGGGACTAAATATATATTATTATTAAAATATTGTAAGCTTAACGCTTTGACCATTGCGATGGATTTTGACATCTATGTTCTTCCCTATATGTTCAACAATCACTTGACTTTTATTAAAACCTTCCTGATTTGTCGATACGGTGTCTTTTCGTTTGGTGTGCTCCCAATAAACCTCATCTGATTATAAATACTCAGCTCATCTCGCGTTACAGGCACCAAGCTAATACCGCATCGGGAACTCAGGCAGAATCTAGAATTACTTGACAATATTGATACCAGAGTTATATAACTGTAAACAAATAAACAGCTTCCGAGGTTTTCGGGGACCTGGTGACCGTAATACAGGTTTTTACACCTACCACAGGCACCAGCGATCCACAACCAAAAAATTGTCAACTATCTCCAATGACTTTACTTATATCTACATATATTTACATCAATGTATTTTTGGTTTGTGGTGAGAAATAAATGATTTTATTATATTTATTATATCATATATTTGTGCTATACAATTAATTTTAGGCTGATCCTAATTATTACTCGTCAATAAATATTGAAACAAAATTATTTATCACAAATTTGATACATGTTAGTCGTCACAAAATAAGTGCTAAGTGTATTCGACCGCCTAGTTATAAACTAGATTTTATTACGATGTTATAACGACTATTTTATCTAATAACTCGCTTCAGAATTGTTAGAACGAGACTATTGATGAAGTACGAGTTCTTTATAGAAATCAATTTTACTGTTATTATGTATTGATGACGTAGGCCTCGACACTGAAAGGCTGTAATTACATTTACAAGTTTCGGTTATAGCAAAAATTATTCCATGACTTATCTAAAGACATATTGAGTGTGTGTTACACCATCAGAAATTATTACAAGTATCACGCGTATCACGATCAATATCACAGCAATATTGACGATATCACAGCAATATCGACGATATCACAGCAATATTGACGATATCACAACAATATTGGCGATACCACAGCAATATTGACGATATCACAACAATATTGGCGATACCACAGCAATATTGACGATATCACAGGAATATCGCGAGAAATATTGACATACACAGTTGTACAGTCAGGCTAGTTAATGCTATAAAATGACTTAATTACATTAGTTTTTTTATATTTAACTATTCCTATAGATGTATTTTAAATTATTCGAATGGATATCGGACACGGATTCGGAACGTGTCTGTAATTTAGACATATTTAAAATTATTTTAAAAATTATTGCTCTTTTAGTAATTGTATGGCATATTCGTTTCCAGATATTCAAATATTTATGCGAATAAATAAAAAAAATAAAAATATGACGTATAAAGTTTCTGAATCCGTTTCCGGTATCGTTCTGAATGGTTTAAAATACCCGCTTGTTTCTTCCTTCTAGTTTTGTCACTAATTAGAAACTAGATTCCATGTCTAGTGAAAACTTTACCATTGTGATTTGTGTGCTGTAAGAATGCTTCTAGCCTTATGTTTCGCGCCTTGTAACTGTCGATCCAAAATAAAAGCTTTAATGAACGGCTTGTCTACGATGGGCTGTACTAGATTTGCGTCTCGTATTTGCGGAAACCTTATTAATACGATTCAACATTTTGTAAATATGACATAAGCTTATGATATAACTGATGTCGCGCTTTCTGTACAGCTTTGCGATTTACTCTGTGCGTCGAGACGCATGGTGTTTTGATTTTGACACACGACTAGTTTGACGCACTGGCTTTAAGGTTCTACAAATGTAGTGAGCAATGACGAAAAATATTCGGTCTAATAAGTACACGGAACTTAAATATATCGTTTTTTTAACATAGGCTATTTAATCAAATGATTTAAAATTTATTTTTTATTAGACTGGTCTACTTAGTATAAGTTCAAATCAAAATATAACTCGAATACATCATCTTTGTTCCAGTCTATTTTACGGACTATATAATGCATCATTTACTGTATTCTTAGTAGGTACCTTGCAAAGATGATTGAAAATGGATTGACGAAGCACAGTAGTTCCACCACGAGTTCTACGCTCGCTAGTCGCAAGCATCTACGTAAAATAATTTGTATGGAAAACTGTACGGAACCCATCACCCGAGTAACTATCGATTGCCACACACATTTTGTTACGTAGACATTTGCAACAAGCGAACCCTGCAATAGTTCTTTCATTCATGAAACTAACGAAGTCGCGTACTCTTATGACCCTGGCATATGAGTCACGCGTCTTCGTGACATGAACAGGCGTTTACTTCATGCTTGAGCTACTGAGGTCTTTGTAAGACGTAGATTTCAGATACGTAGTTTACGTAGTGATTATTTTGTCACAACAACCGTATGCTAATTTAGACTGTAGCATAGGTAAATTAATGTACTGACGATTTTATAATTACTTTTATTATTTTAAAAATATATTATGGTTATGGAAATTCTTTGTTTATGAATAACTCACTGTGTTATTGAATGTTGACTGACAAAATGACGATAATTAATAACCTATCCATTTTATTAAAACCAATCAAGCGAAAATGAAAATTTGCAGTAAATAAGTACATACGTACTGAATGTGTATTAAATTTTATTAGGTATAAAAAACAATTATTATAATTTGGATCTAGTTCTGCAGAATGGAACCACCGATACATACATTCCTGCAGACCAAAACCGATTCTAGTGCGAGCGGTTGTAGGTTGGTTTCAGTTTGCAGAAGTTTGTGTGATTACATCCATTTTACATAACTATATCCTATTGCACCATTTTGCAACGACACGCCACAAAGTCCCCGCTAGCTTATTATAAGAAACCCCCGCGGTGTTAGTAATTTATTGTATTCATGTCTAGAGAATCTTAAAGATTATAATTGTACTATAATATAATAAAAAAGTAATGCAATTGTATCGTGTAAGACTTTGCACAAATTTAATATCACCTGTAAACTTATTATTATAAATTATTTGCATAGCTTATTAAAAGAAAAACTTGTCAAACAAGTACTTACATTAAGTAGTGTTTGATATTTATATATTTTTATTATAATCTGATGAGTTACGAATTGCATCTGATTTGATTATATTTGTGCTTAGTGCTTGCACATAATTATTAAAGATTTATTAAAATGATGATATTATATATTTTATGTGAAAATTATTATAATTAATTAAAATAAACTTTAGTACATAACAGAGGTGTCTCAAAATTAACACGACCATCGAGATGTTAACTGGTGAGATCTTCAAACCGAATTTGTTTAACAAATGTATCCATTATAAGTTAAGATTATAATCATTATTATTTACAACATGTGCCTTTTATTTACACACCAACTTTGCTATTGAAGGGAATAGGATTTTGTATTAAGGACCAATGGTTATAAAAAAATTGCCAGATTGACACACTGTCCCAAACTAAGAAATGCTTCTACTATGGGTATCATACAATGGACTGGGGGTGATCCTAGTGGTAACCAGCACAGGTTTTGCAGCGTTGACTTTAAGAAATTTCCATTTCGTATGAGATATCGACGACTTCTAACCCCTCGTTTACACTGACAATATTGCGTCAGTGTAAACGAGTGTAAGTACTATTGCGTCAGTATAAGGGTGACCCTCCACTTGGTTGTGCTATGAAGCGAGCCCGCCAGGATTTTGACCAATAGGATCGCTTCATATCGTCAACTTGACCTAAGCTGGGTGAAGCTAAGCCAATATGTCCGTACATTAATTACTCGAGATTCAGCTTACGTAATAAAACAAAACTCTTAGGTGGACACGTTTATTACAGCAACAAACATTTATAATTATCTAAGGCCCCATTCACAATAAAAACGCGGGCGCGGATTTTTGCACACTTCGTATACCGCGCGGTCTCAGGGTCCGTATTAATAAACTGATCTCAAGTCTGAAAGCGATCTTGGAAGTGTCATCTTTATGTTATCCCAGTATAAATTACATGTCAAAAGCGTTCTTAAAATCTGTCTCAGACATGAGATCGATTTATGAATACAGCCCTAACTATACTAAAGCCAAACGCGAAATGGAATGTTATTATCAATAAAAGTTGTTGTTATTTGTTTAGATGTAAGTGTGTTGTTACTGTTATATTGGTGTTTAAATACTTACCTATTAAAAATTGCTATCCAATTGTTTACATCGGCTTGTCATTAGTTATTAGACAACGGTTTGTTATTAAACAATCCTTATCAAGTATGGCTTTAACATAGTACCTACCTACCTATTTTTTTTCCGCGCCGCGCCCGCGCCTGCATTGCGTGGCGATAGGAATTGTGCAGATATCACCAGCTGCCAAAGGAAATAATTTCTAGTCTGCCTTTAAATCGAGCTTAAATCATCATACCGATATCCGTTTAATAAGGGGATCGTATACTAAAGGTACAGTTACTAAAATTTTTTTGTAGTTTTTTCCACTCAAACTTCTTCCATCTATATCGTAAACGCGTTTGATTAACTATTACATAACAATAATGTATTTAATAAACATGTAGCTAATTAATACTGCAGTTTAAGGTTTCTACGTAATAACATTTTAAAATTAGCAATACAGTAAAGTAGCTGTTCAGAAGGTAAGTACTTACTATCGGTAGGTAGGTACTATTAGAAAACCCATTTACATCAATAGAAAGATTGCGCAATTGGCTATTGTTCAATATAAACCTTTTAACGGCCCCAGTGCTATTTATGTGATAAATATTTTCGAGCCTGTTCCGCCCATATCGTATTTATACGAAGGACTAACCTTAGTAGTTCTCATAACCCGACTGGAGCAGTCATAAAGGTAAAACATTTTTTTCTTTATTTAACAAAACTGGGGATAGTTGTGGTAGTTAAGTACGATTTTTGTACACGCCTTTTGCCAATAATAATAGCAAGCAAGATACAAATAAGTTGAAGCTCAGTGTTGTCCCTTGCTTTTATAGAGTATTTTCAAAAAAGATGACAATCCTGGCTCGGTAGAAGCCTTTCACAAACATTAGGTATAGATACAATAAGTAGGTATCAAACGTTAAGTAAAGTTCGCATCTAATTACGTAACATATCGAATTCTTATAATAATTATACATAAAATATCTGTACATTCCAAACATCTAATAAAATACTTTATTAATATAATAGTAATATGTACAGCAACATAATTATGAAATTAGTATATAGGTAGGTATTATTATTAACATTACCTATTCGGTTCAAAATTGTATTTAAATCAGAACATTAAGCTTCATTCGTCTTTTCAACTTAAAGCCTCGCCCTCCGAGGTGTTTTAAATGAAACATTACTGTTGCCTAATTACACCGTAAATCTTTTATTTTTACACTCAATTGGCCCCTAAAAGAGAATCATAAGGCTAAAGCGACCATCTAGCCCGCGAAGTTCAAATTTTTTGAGTTCTTTTAGAAATTTTTCAAAATCTGACTATAATAAAAGACAAATTTTGTAATTCGCGAAAAAGACCGTGTGCAGTGCATTTATTAATATATCCAACTTACTCTAAAACATTTCAAGAACGACAGCTATCCAGATAATCTGGCAATTTTTGTATATTTAGTGATTTACTAGTATCATATCCACCGTGA
Organism: Notodonta dromedarius; assembly: GCA_905147325.1. Taxonomy (NCBI): domain Eukaryota; kingdom Metazoa; phylum Arthropoda; class Insecta; order Lepidoptera; family Notodontidae; genus Notodonta; species Notodonta dromedarius. The sequence continues at coordinate 9,820,789 of LR990160.1, read as the reverse complement.
TAATATTTAGAGTAAAATAAATGTATTAATAAATGCACTGCACACGTTCTTTTTCGCGAATTACAAAACTTGTCTTTTATTATTGTCAGATTTTGAAAAATTTCTAAAAGAACTCAAAAAATTTGAACTTCGCGGTCTAGACAGGCGCCTTCACCTTAAAGAAAATTCAACATAAAATGCTCACAAAATTTGGGTTGATATTTCACTTCGGTAGACAGTCAAAACACTAAAAATCTAATCCAAAACAAGTAGTTTGGTTTTTTTATTGATACTGAAAAATAAGTATTGGGCCATAGGCGCACTAACAGTGCTTAACAGCGATTCTTCTTACCCTACGTTTACACTGGACGAATCATGCACACAAAACATGTTGTTGTTCTGATAATATAAAATATAATATAATTAAATAGAGACAACATCATACATTGATCTCTTGTCAGTGCAAACCAAGAATTATAATAATAGGAGAAATTTCAAAATAAAACAATAAAAAGTTACCTTATTGGCATCAATATCTACATCGAATTATAAATCTCTTACAATAGGAATACATAGTAATATAAAAGACTAGATAGGTATTTGTTTGACAAACATGAATAGCTTTGAATTACCCTGTACGCTTATAGTTCAGTCGTCTTAAAGATTTAAATGAGATCTAGGTACAGATACCTACTGAAATCCCTCCCCCCAGAGTTCGGAATCAAATCCATAATTTTAGAGTTACCTAGCAAGCCAAATGTTAAATTTAACTACTGAAATGTAATCAGCCTAGTGTTTAGAGGGGCCTTACTTCTTTTATCAAAGGCCGCCCCTCGTTGCTGAAAGGTTCCGGGTTCGATCCCCATCCTGGCTATTAATCTATTGACGTGAGCCTACTCCACACAGGCATTAGCTTAGCTGGACGGGCCAACTACCTAGTAATGTGAAAACGCACATTGCTACGAGTATTAATCTTTTTAAGAATAATAAAAAATAGAAAAAACTACTTTTGATGTTAATTAGTAGCAAATTTAAGCACCTACTTATCTATAAGATTATGACTGCAGACTTCCGAAAATTCCTTACCTGTGCGTAGGAACTACCTATTAAAAAAATCTTGTCTGTGGAAAATACCCTTCAATCAAGTCACGGACCTAAGCACCACTTTTTTCTATAATGTTCCATTTCACGAATGTTTTCCTCAGTTCAGCCTACAAATACCTACCTACCTATTAGGAGGCAGGTTATATTTATACAAGTACTGTATTGAGAACATCAAATAATTCTTAAATCATGAGGTCATTCTGGATGAGTTCATATTGTTTTGGCCATCTCTCAAAAAAACTAATGAAATAATATTGCAGTGCGGCGCAGGACAATTCGTGAACCTATCCACCAACACTTACTTTACGTAATTACGTACCGATGATAGCTGCTTTTCGTACGATCAGTGCGAGAGACGGAAGCCCGACTTCCCTGACTCCCTTCCATTTGTCCCAATCCCCTTAGGCCAGCAACGTGCGAGCTAAGTCTTTGGTATTGCAAGCATCTAAATGCCACGCGCAGCTGCTCAACATCAGGCGCGACGTACCTACGCGTGTTTGTCGATTTTGTGATATTCATGAAAAGGTACCTACCTATCGATATTTACGCCATAACTAAAGGAGACGTCTTATACTTTGAAAGTGTGAATACATTTAATATTGAATAGCATAAGTAGTTAAGGCTAAAGCGCCCATCTAGCCCGCGAAGTTCAAATTTTTTGAGTTCTTTTAGAAATTTTTCAAAATCCGACAATAATAAAAGACAAATTTTGTAATTCGCGAAAAAGACCGTGTGCAGTGCATTTATTAATATATCCAACTTACTCTAAAACATTTCAAGAACGACAGCTATCCAGATAATCTGGCAATTTTTGTATATTTAGTGATTTACTAGTATCATATCCACCGTGATAATATTTAGAGTAAAATAAATGTATTAATAAATGCCCTGCACACGGTCTTTTTCGCGAATTACAAAATGTGTCTTTTATTATTGTCAGATTTTGAAAAATTTCTAAAAGAACTCAAAAAATTTTAACTTCGCGGGCTAGGCAGGCGCCTTCACCTTAATTGGATTCATTTACGTAGGTAACGGGATACGGCGCGCGCGCAGGGCAGGTACTTCCGCAACAAGATTACTTATCTACTTTATGTTGTATTGTAAGTAGTGTGTAATTTCATCTCTACCATGTTTCAGTTCACAGCACATCTATTAATTAGATCACAGGATCTATCAACATTGATTGTTAAATTTTAGGTAGGTTTGACAGTGGTACGAGTAGAACACATAAGTACATAGGTTGGCCCAACCAGGGTAAAAGCAACCTATCATAGGCGTTAAGGAGCTATTATAGCTGCGTTTCGTACGATCAGTGAGTGAGAGCCTGGAGGAAATTTAATTGAGTTTAAGGCTCAATAGCCTAGTGGCTGTTTTCGTAACTAAGATGTTCTGACTCAGTTATCGTAAGGGGAAAACATGGTAATCTTTAAAAAAAATGATTGTTTGCATGAAATAAACATATGATATTATTTGCATGAAATCAACAGTATAAAAGCTCATGAGATCTACTTGAATTTTTAGCACTTTCTACCGACTAAAACCTTTATAGTTGCCTGTCCATGAATACCCTATTCCACTTCGCTGAGTTTGTCCTTTTTATGATTCATCCTAAAGAGAGGCATTCGGTCGCGCTGGTAAAATTATATAGGATTATCTCATAATAGGTAACTATTTGCTTTAAACTTTTTATGCCGATGACAGATGTATATAGCATACCTATTAATTCGTCTTCATTTTTTTATGACTTTGCAATCTTTTGTAAAACCACCTTTCCTATTAATTATATTTGTGTCGAACCTGTCGCCAATTTTGTTTTTCTTATTCTTTTTGTTTTTTTCGATACAGGCACAGAGTCTAGTGTAAAGGCCACTGCATAAAGAATATTCACTTTTATTCATAATAAATGATTTATTATGATTATTTCCATCCCTATAAATCTCTCTAAATTTACGCCTATTCCTGTTGCTATTACTAATAGTTGGTACCTTTAAACATAAATACTTCAGTGTGATCATAAAACAAACATACAGAGACTTAAGGTAGCCCCGAGGTTAAGTAAAAAATTTAATACATTCCAACAAAGTGAGTTGGAAAATATCATTAAGGTAAAGGGTATAAAACTAAATAAATTGAGGGAATAAAGTTTTAGTAGTTTACCGACAAGAATATGAATTTACTTTTCAACGTAGAAATTCCATACAAATGACATCTCTTTCAAGCTCAATTTCACAGGGTTGCCTGAACTGGTAAATTAAACCGAGGCTGATGGCGAAAAATAAAACAGTTGGGTTTATGATTACCGATTTAAAATTCTACTGCCACAAAAACTGCGCTGTTCGTTTGTTAGTTTAAATAAAATTCACATTCGTTTTTTTTTGTATATTAAAATGACACCTACCAGACGGTCGGTGTCCGCAAAAAAACAGTTCAAGGGCACAGTGCGACCTGCGGACAACCCTGGCGCAGACAGGATTATTCTGCCCGGGAATTTGATAGCAGGTAAGATACTATAATTCAAAACGATTCTTATTGTTCTGTGAATAGAGTTATTTTTCTAATAAAACGTCATTTCTCGCTTGAAATTGTCTTAGAAGACGGATATGTCGAGTTGCTCGAAGCTTATATCCGCCACATCCGGTACATCCGGCCTTTGCCAGGACGCAAAGATGTCTGTTCACCGTGCTCCGTAATGACCGAACTTTAATAGAAGTGTGGTCGAACGAACTCCCTGTCATTTATTTTTATAAAAACTATACATTCGGCACACAAACCTACACGCTATTTTTTAAATTTCAGTCACACGTTAATGTAACTTTGTCTGGATTTTTTATTACCAAGTTACCCCCCACTGAACTCATATCTAGTTTGATATCCAGTCGAAGAGGATTTGAATATGAAAATTCATAACAAACCATAAATCTAAAATGTAATTTTGAATCTAACAGTAGTCAGCAAAAAATCGCATTTATCTTTAAGACGACTCACCATTCAGCTGTTCTCGACTTAAGACTATCGCTCGCCATGCCGGGGCAGACATATTTTCCACGCATACGAGACTTTATCAAGATAGAGCGCAAGAATTGAAAGGACTGGGGTACCTAATTAACTAAGTTGAATGTTGTAATATTGACTTAAAAAGCTTATTAAGACTGATAATAATACTGATGCTGATCTATTAGGTAGGTTGGTCTATGACATAATAGGAAACTGATACAGCAACCAATGCCTACTTTGGTTTCCACAAGTCAACTTTTGCAACGAGTCCTTGAATACAGAGTCCGGCACCCTATAGGGATGTTACTAGGGATGTTATCAATTAAGCCACCCCTAAACTGATGCGAGCGAGGGTGAGAACACAATCCAAAATTCGCTCGCGCCATCAGTCGTGCTTGCTGCGGAGCAATGCATGCTTCGTAAGTATTGCGCAATCGCTAACTCGCTGCCGTCTGTCTGGTGATTTAAAGGGCCTGTCCGAGCATGTGAGCGGTTTATAAGGAGTCCTTTTTGTCGGCGTCGTTTGCGGGCGGCACCCCGGCGGCGGACATCTTGCGACGCTCTATGCGCGCGCGCGACACCGGCCGGTAGTACTGCTCGCTGCGCCGCCGTCAGCGCTCCGGCGGCGGCACCTCGGACTCAACCTCCATCCATAAAGAGCTGATTACCCGTGCATCTGTTGAATTAAGGATCAATTTAGGTGTGGTGGATACCATACCTACCTATTAAGGTAACTGTCGGTTAAAGCTTTGCTCTAGATGGACTCATCCATAAATCTTGCTAGTTATGTACCTACTGTTGATATAGGGCACTGTTTCGGTTGCGATTACAAAGGCGTACGCAACGTGTTATTTCAGTGGCAACCAGCCTATCTGCAGTTTTATATCTCTCATTTAGAAATTGAGGGAAGTGAAAGTATAATATTCTTCCTCCTATAATATTCTTCTACGTGCGATTGCATTATACAGGGTCGTTGGACATAATTGTGAATCCTGTGGTTGTAGTGGGTAGCGGTAGATTCCGTAATTTATTCTATGAAATGCAACGTGGTCTCTCTCACCACATCCTAGGTAGACTGGTGATTGATAGAACAGTTTAATGCATGCAATGAAGGAGTACAAACATTGAGGTAATAAAATTCCTACATTCACGTTCTCGTCAGCTTAACCTTAACAAAACGGCGACGTTATCATCTCTCTCGCTGTCTTCTTTATACAAAAATGATACATAATACGAGGGATCACTAATTCCATATCAATGGAGTGCTCTATTTACTGTTACGTTACTTGTGTCAACATACAGACGTATAGGCTCACATTCCCGCTACTGAGCGGCTCGAGTGTTTGTCCGAGTGAATAGGCAACGGCAAACAGTAGTGGTACTCGTTACACAGTATAGATATTTCATTTCATGAAGACGCGTGTTGTGACTCTTACGACACTGGCATACGGGTCAATTTGCAATAATTCACGCGTCTTCGTGAAATGAACGAACTCTACCGAACAAAAGCCGCAAAAACCAGAGACACATCGATAAGTTAAATGTGGCTTAATAGACTGAAATATGCACGGGTATATTTCAACAACTTGTTAATACAAGGTATTTATTTAATAATGCATGATATTTTGCATCGCGCCTTAGCAGATACTTAAGATGATGTACGTATCACAAATAAAAATGAATGGTTCGCATAACTGGTTGGCAATGAGTAAATTCATCAAAGGTTAGCTGAGAAAGACACTCATAGCTCGATAATACGAGAGAAATTAGAGCCAAACAGAGGATGAAGTTTCCTTAACTCGTAAATGTAGAGTTCACACTTTCGAAAGATTGCAGTTTATCTGAAGTTTTATAAACACACACATAATGATAAAGACGACGGATCTCAGTGGCTCAGTTCCCAATCAGTAACTATCGTTTACCAACATAACAGAAATCTATTACATTAACCAGGCACTCTCTGCCAGTCTCTCAGATCCCGCCGACAGAACTAATCGAAACTGCAAGAATAGTTTATTTCAGTTATTTTCATAGTGTCATGTCGTATGGTATACTATTGTGGGGCAGAGCAGCTGACATCGAATCGGTTTTTATTTTACAAAAGAGGGCCGTTAGGGCCATCTATAATTTAGGAAGTCGCGATTCGCTGAGGGAACTGCTTAAGGAAATAAATGTTATGACTGTTCCATGTCAATATATCTATGAGAACATAATGTATACCAGAAAAAACTTACATCTATTTAAAAAGCTGGGTAATAGTCATCGTTATAATACTAGAAATAAGGACAAATTGGATCAACCACACTTTCGGCTAGCAAAAATTCACACATCTTTCATGGGATACTGTGTTAAGTTCTATAATAAAATACCGTTAAGCATTATCAGTCTTAGTGAATCCAAATTCAAAACGTGTGTAAAACGTACGCTATGCAGGAAGGCTTACTACACACTAGACGATTATTTGAAAGATAAAGATGCTTGGCTAGGTGCTGGTCCAGGTCCACCGGAACGGGAATAACTAGAATCTTTTGTTATGGTTCATTCCTATATTTTCCCTCTTCCTTCTCTTAATCTAGCACTATTGACATATTTGACACAAATGTTTCCTTTTAAAATATGGGCATCATGTAGCCACTTTAAATATAATTTTAACAAAGTAATATTTATGTCTAATTGTAGCGGGTCTTGCCTCATGCTTATTATCCTTTCTGAACTGTTGTCTCTGAGGTGAGGTGTTGGTCATGCTCACTTCAATGTCTTTGGGTGGCTTTGTGGAGCGGGTCACCCTCTTCCCTCTATTATGGTTGAGGAGAGTGATGCCGCTTTTCAAGTCATGCTCGTGCGCGGGCGCTGCTTGCGGGGATTGGTCCACTCACTTTCCTCTTAACAACATTGTCGTTAAATACTATTTATTTACTTAGCATGGAAGGCATCACACCAAAGCAATTATCATAATATCCACCCCCTGTTTTATCAATTATTATTTGGTTCGTAAACGTTTCATTTGATGTAAGTATGAGTAGGTATGCACATCACACTAAACTAGCATTCTCATTTGATTTACATTATTACATTTATGATTATTATTTACTATTAGCTATTTAGTGGCAATGGTGTTGCCTGCTCATATTATTTTTATGCTGTTCCTGAGAATGTACACTATCTTTCATTCATTGAAAAGAGTAACCATTGAGTTTCTTGCCGGCTCTTCTCAGTGGAAGCAGCATTCCGAACCGGTGGTAGATTCTGACTATTCATAAATGCTTTGTTGGCTTACATGAATAAAAACAATTTTGACTCTATCACTATCAAAACGTTCTGTCAACGTCTTGGTAGTTCGCCAAATTCGAAACAAAAAGCAATTGTCAGACAAGCTATTGTATGGGAATTGATTCTGTGAGAAAAACTCGCAGTGAAAGTAGAAATATTTATCATAAACTTGCGTACATACATTGTTTATTTAGATTGACAAGCGTGTACCTAGTTCGTGATTGTGCGTATTTTCGCTTTATTAGCGAAGCGAGACTTTAAATACAGTTTTACCTTACACTGCGTAGCCACATTACTCATACATTCTGTGCTAATTTAATCATAGCCGTATTAGTTATAGCGGCAACTGTATTTTATAAGTTAAGGTACATACAACTACAGGACGATAATTAGTATTTGAACTACAAGTGACGTGATTTCAATCTCATTATAGGTTTCGATATAGGCAGAAGGTTTTATTATTTTATTAGGTACCTATAAGTACATTAAGCATAGGTATCTCACAGACATGCTTAGATTAAAGAAATGTTATCACAGTCAGGTGAGTGGATTTTTTATGGCTCCATCGTTTACAGGTGTGTTGTTTATGTGAAGTATAAGAATGAAAGAAACAATTTCGAATGAAGGTGCCTTGAATGACGCCGGCAGGTAGAATAAATAAATAATGAGGCTCCCATTTAACTGAGCTACAGACGGAAGGCGGGCAAAATAAAAATTCGAGTAACCAATACCTTAAAACACTTAGACAACACCAAAATAAACCAAATTCCTGGATAAATATTCTAATATTTGAATTGATATCATACTTAGAAAGAACGTTTTCGTGTACCGCTATGCTAATTTATGAAAATCTCAATCCATTTGGCCACATAAACTTTCCGATGTTCAAAATTTTGCATATGAAAATGTCGTAAATAAAGTATACCGCGTTCCAGCGTAATATTTAAGTGGTACAAATGGGGATAAGATAAATATTTTGTAGAAATATGACGACTGTACTATATTACAGTTTTGTTTGCGATTGTCTGCCATTTTGAAGACCGCTCGGCATAGTGGTTCGAGCGTAGGCTGGTCGGTTTACAACACCGAGTAGGTGCGGGTTCGATTCCCGACTGGCTTAATTTCGGAAATTACCTTTTCGTAATTATCCTGCCTTGGTCTGGGGGTCACTTTGCTTAGTTTGGAACGACAAGCTAAGCACTTATACAGATGGTGTGATAGTCTAGAGATATTTGGCGATATTGTAAACGCTTTTAAACAATTCAAAGGAATTAACCAGAACTGAAGATTTAGACGCATTTCTTGACTCTTTTTTTTAATACAGATAAAAAATGAAGGCGTTCAAATATATAGTTTTCTTAGCTCCCTGGAGTGATAGGGGTAAAGGTCGAAAATCGACGATGGTATCTTACCACTCATCATTGTCCGGCACTTTCCGTGGAGGTAGAAAGAGAGGACATTCCTCACCTGGTTTTTCCTCGCTTTCTGGCGGCGCCGGAGGCTCGGGGCTCTCCTCGATGCAGCTTTGCTCGTCCGGGAACTGAACGTGCTTCTTCACCGCCGACCGACTTGGCTTCGATAACACCGAAGCTGATATACATAGGTACATTCGTTAATACTTAATATGTACCCATACGGACGTAGTTTTGAAAGTGGAACCAACCCACATATCTGTGCAAACTGAAACTAACCTACAATCACTCGCCTTAGGGTTGGTGTTGGTTTGCAGGAGTACGTGTGGGTTGATTTCAGTTTGCAATACTCGTATTGCATGCCATTCATCAGGCAGAATACTTTGGTACTTAGGTAAACTTATATATTAGGTGCAAATAATAAAATAGTATTGTGCGTGATTGATGAAAACAAATTTGGCTTTGGTATGTTGGTAGCTCGTATTATTAAAAATTATTTGGTATGTAGGCATGTTTCAATATTATTAAAAACTATTTACAGATTTACGGCGTCAATAGCCTAGTGGTTATATACGCCACCCTCGTAGCTGAGAGGTTCCGGGTTCGATCGCCATCCTAGCTATTAAACTATTGACGTGAGTATTAGCTAAGCTGACGGGGCTAACGGGAATACTATAATAATGTGATAAACTCACATTGCTAGTAACGTTTTAAATAAATATACTTGGTTTTATTTTAAATCAACCTGTAGCAGTGTCCCACTGCTGGGCAAAGGCCTCCCCTAAGAGGAGATATCAGATTATCTTTTACGAGTAAAATACCAACTAGAGAAAACTGTTAGAAGAGGTGTTAATATGTAATATACGGCATTCTGTGGTTACACGCCACCGTACGGAGCGAAGTGGTCTCGTCTACGATGTAATGTTGAAACTTTTGTTTAGGTTCATTAAAGGGTAAGGCAAACCATCTCCCAACATGTACTAAACAAAATAAATAGGTATATACAGGTGTATGTTTTCGCACGATTAAAATAAAACCTAACATTTAGCTGAATATGGAATTAAAGTACTCGTACCTACTGTAGAAAGATTTTTTCGTAGAAATTACAACATATACAAAAACCGCAACTTTGAAATTCGTCTATAACCTAGAACGCATCCCACGGTATCGACTAGATGTAGGTACTTTAAAACAGATGCATAATGTGGTATTTTTAAACCTATTTTATCCCACTGTTGGGCAAAGTAATCCCCATTCCCCTCCACCTGACTCTATTTGCCGCTACTTCTACATCTGTAGCCTGTGATAGTATGGCGACCTTACATTCAGGACGCCAACGATAGATGGCGCTGAATCCGATGTCTCAATACAATGTTCATTTTTTCATAGAAAATCTGAATCACGATATTAAAGTTCGCAAGCATCGTGATATCTGGATAACAATATTTGGAGAATATAACATATAACACCTGCCCAATTAGGAGAATTTTCCGTTAAAAAGTAGTGAGTATTGAAACGATTTTTTTTTCTGGCAAGTAAGGCTATAGAGTTTTAGTAACATGAAAACTTAAAACCTCGCTTAATTATAGGTAATAAAAAGTTTTGAATAAAAATTTTAGGAGACTTTTCCCACAAAATAAATACTTCCCACGAATAAATAGGCAAAAGCACTTAACTATTCTGTGGGACCACTAGTTGTTCTAATACTAAATGTAAGTACCTACATAAACAGATTTAGTTCTAGACCTAAGTACCTAAGTATTCGTCTGAGGTTTGAACCCCAAGTGCGTACCTACCTACTAGATTTATACAAAGCATTATTGTGGGTAAGTACCTATTTACGGAACGTGGGTTACCTACGTTATTGTTAACCTTAGTTAGGTAAGTTATTTTAAGTTGCCGTCATCCCGTGAAACCTGATTAATTTGACCCATTAATGAAATAAGTACTGTACTATAAATTTAATTAAAATTTGTTGATAAACAGCCGCATCCGAGTGCTAATTACGGCCTTTACCTATCTCTCAAAAATATTTTTTTTTTTAAGAAAAAAATTAAACCGACTTCAAAACCACAAATAGGCACTCAAAAGCGAAAAATTAAATTAATATAAGCTCTACCCACTCATCTACTTGAAGTCGGTGCCAGCCAAGCCAAGTAGGTAGTAGATAGATACTATGAATGCAGTAAGTAGGTTGATCCTTGCAGATCTTGGGAATTGGTAACCAACTCGGTAGTATAGTTTATTCTTTTTGGTTCCCTTTCAAACTAATAAAAATAGTTTTTTAAATCAGTTCACATATCAATGAGCATACACAAACAAACGAAAATATAACCTTTTTTGGAAGTCGGTTAAAAAGCGGTGTTCGTCTTCACAGTGTGAATTTGCGCTAAGACATTATTTTAAATATGTAATTCTGTAACAATGCTGGCTGAAATTCTACACAAGATTTAACATAAAGGCAAATCCTTTGTGTTACCAAACGATGTAATATCAAAAGATTAAGGGCTTACAACTTTCCTTGAGTCGGCAAACATAAAACTTTATCGTGATATACGACCATGATTATTCGTTTCCAATTCAAAGTAATAGGTAGCTACTTGATTGATCATAGATCCTATTTTCTTTTGAGTCTACCTACATTCAATATCCAGCCGTTCTTACGATGCCTTCAAATCACCCATAAGCACCAACTAGAGACTTCGATTTATAATGTTATTTATCACGGCAACGAATCAATCACATCCATTGCCTACATTAGGTTTAGTGTTTGACGAAAGCAAGCCTTCAAGACGCCGATAAACTAACTAAGATATGTTTTATATTTCTGTCAGTATTATTTTTATATTTAATGTTACGTCAAATATAATTGTAATGAAACTGAATAATAATGTATTCCCAAACTACACATGGTGTTACAAAGATGATAAGTAATAAGGCAAAGTTGTACTAAGCGGTAGTATTTAATAATTAATTTAATTTAGGATTTAATTTTTATTTGTAATATGGACGTAAACACATGAACTATGCAGCATGTTTTAATCATATTTTTTTGTACCTGTACGTTACCTGTTCCTGTGTTGTAGGTTCTTGTAAAACAAACATGTATCTCTATGGCTACAGGTCTTCAAAAATAAAGCTGCCGTTTTTAAACAGTTTCATAATTTTATCCAGAGAACATGATCTTATAAATCTCCAACGCAACCTCCCCGCTCTTTAAGCGGCACAGTATCAATCTACACGATGTGATAAATAGTAAATGTATAGATAGTTCACTGTGGCCGAATTTATCCCAGGGGCAGGGGTCGTTAATGGACAATTAGCCACGATAGCTGTTTCATTATCCGCCTTCCAGCCAATATTAGTTCAGAATAAACCAGTTAACAATGGCGGATCAGCCCGGATATTATCTGATGAACTTGTAATTATTTACACGTAAAACAGCTCCGCTATTTAGATAGCGGTTTCTATGGGAGCCTATTGTGTGTAGTCTCGGGAAATAAATGGAATCTTTAATTGGTGCTATTAATTAAGGAAATAACAAGGCTTTTTGTTCACTTTCTCGTCTTATGAACGTTTCATACACTGAAAGATCTAGTTTCTGAGGTTATCAATGTGTATTTTCCGAAAACTGTGAAAATTTGTTTGCAGCCATCAAATGATTTTGTAATCGCACGCAACATCAAATCTCCTCTCTTAAATTTATATAAAAAACACTTAAAAGAAAAAAGATTACTAGCAATGTGAATCTATCTATCACATTACTATTATTTCCGTTAGCCCCTCCAACTTAGCTGATGCTTGTGATAGGAGTGGGCCCATGTCAATAGTTTCATGTCCAGGATCGGGATCGAACCCAGAACCCTTCGGCTACGAGGGCAACCCCTCTAACCACTAGGCTATTGACGCCTAACTTTTTCAGAACAAATGGATTTTACCTACAACTTTTTACCCTACTACGGCAAAGCCGGAAGGGTAGGTATTGTTTTTATATCCACCTACTTAAAAAGTAAATATATATTGTCTAAATTTTGAGTTTAAGATTTTGCGATTAATACTCGTAGTAGTATGGCAGTCCACAAGTTTCTTCGATTACTTGGATTACGGTTTTGCTACTGACATTCGAAGCTTTGGGAGCTTTGGTCACTGAGATTTGTGCAATTGCGGCACAAAGTTCAGTACACTGAGATAGCCAAACTTAATATAGGTACCAGTTCCTTAATCCCTTTAGCAAATGGCAACCTTTTGAAGCCAGTCTTAATGTTCAAAGTTTGCCAGGCTTTGAAGATATTTAAATTTCATAAATTTGATTGTTACTGAATAGAATTTTAAGTGTTTTCTTTTTAACCGTTTCGTTCGTTGTGTAAATAGTGATTTCGAGGCCACAGATAGATGTCGCTAACATCGAGATAGCGCACGGTGAGGCATTTCATAAGCCATTGAGCCTTGTATTACGTACCTACCTATATACAGAAGCTGAAGTATAGTATTAAAATAATGGTGAAAGTCTAGATGTAGGACACCTTAGGATCATACCGGCCGTGCAGAACCGTTGGTTTTGCTTGATATAATAATGCCGGTTTCATATTTAAGTGAGCCACATCTGTTTCCCGACAGGGAGGAGTTCGTAGTGAATTTAACATGAGACTTTGCGGGCCCATTCCTACCACAATTATCCTCGATGTTTAAACAACCTTACAGAAAAAATTCCTATAGGGTGATGATCTTTTTACTTATTCCTAAAGAAATCTTCCAAGAAACAGGTAATTCTAAGTTATGACTTAGGTAGATACCTACCTAACTAAGGTACTATGACAAAGGTACCTACCCTCAAACAGTTAATTTCAAATAAAGCTACGCTTGCATTCCATCCATCTCTATGTTATGCATGATAGAAGTACCTACGTCCTACTTAGCTCAGTACGAACGAAGAAAGCTATTCAATCAAAATGTTCGCCCCAGCAAAATAAACTTATTTTCTAAACTAACAAATTCAAACAACTGTGTTGCAGAAATTATGATTTACGACTCTCGCGTCGTTGCTTTTTTATATAATGTAAGTTTGGAGGTCGTATTATACAACTCATACAATTTCACTGACGAAAAGATATATGCAAAGCGAGTTTTGCCTACCACGCAACTTTTCTCAACACCAAAGGGTTTCTGATTATCCTAGTATATTATGTATTATATAGGTAGGTGTTAGGATTATTTTTATTCAATCAGGTGAAAAATAATAATAGGTGCTTATAACAAACAACTTATAACAAAGGAAAACATTCATGCATTAAAAAAAATAAGATTACTTTACCACTAGAAATCCTGTTAGTTCCCTTAACGTCAAAGTCAAAATGTTGTCATTATCTTTTAGTTTTTCTAGTACATTCACGTAAATAGTTCTGTGTCGGGACCGAACCCTGAATCTCTATTGAACTTTTACTATGTAGCGGGCGAATAGTTAAACTCCGAATGATCTCTTTCTGTCATCAGTAATTTGCCATTCGAAAGAAGAAGACAAAGCATGGTGTAACTATACTAGGTGAAACATAAAGGGTATACCTACTATTTTTTTGCAACTTTACTTTGTACATCTAAAACTATCGGCTTTGTGTGTGGTAAGTCTACAAAACCTAAACCCAAAACCAGCTGTATCCCTGTAACACCTTTTGTTTTTCAAGTTTCCTCAAAAGCTGATAGTTTTAGAATTACAAAGTTAAGTTTTGAAAAAAAGTATACCGTTTCTGTTTCAACCTGTAAACCCGCTAAACCACGTTGTTAATAAGGGGGATAGTGTTTCATGAATAGAGAATGTGCGTAAGCTTCGATATCATCACTTACTGATAATCTTAGTAGGTGCTTCAGAGAACTCCTCGGGGTCGTGCCGGCTGGGCATCGGCCTGCCTGCGGAGCGCCGCCGCCCGCTCGGCGCTGAGCTGGTTGTGGTGGTATGCTGGGCCGTCGCCGTGTACTGTACTGCTGCCAGCTACAAATCATAATTCTGTTACCGTCACATGACTGGGTGGTCCCACATTCTCTATCGAACATTGAGCTGATCGGTGACCACTTGATCTCAAACCTTTGCGTTGTGGGTACCTACATGGCCTAATTCCGCTATTACCTTGATTATAAATAATGTAGGAATGGCTTATACAGCCCTACTTTAGAAGTGGACAAGGATTTATTGTCGAATAGATAGGTATGTTTGTTTACTAGGTAGGTACTGTACGGTACTAATACAGATATATCCTGTAACATATTACCCGTAAAATATTCGGACTATCGACGGATCTCGGAATATGGGTCTAATACGTAAAGGTCTTTACATAATTTAGTTTAATTTCCCGATATAGGTACCAAAGACTGAAATACCTGAAACTATTGAAAATTGTCGTAGGATTTAACGAAAATATTCGGAAAAAGAACTGCACCTATGTCCACGTACTTATAAATAAATAAAGAAGGAATAAATAAATAAATATCGCCAGACGAACACACCAACTGTATGGTCCCAAACTAAGCAATACTTGTACTATGATATGCTTGTGCTTGTGCGATCCCAGTGACACCCAGACCAGGGCGACGAAAAGGCCAATTCCGAAATTTACCCTGACGAGAATCGAACCCGCAACCACGCGGTGCAGTGAACCGAGCGGCCTACGCTCGAACCACTGCGCCCTTATAGTTTTCTTTTTATTATTTAAGTTGCCTCAAAATAACTAGCAAGAACAGTATAGTTACGTAGATATTTAGTTTGTGGGATAGCAGACATAAAATAATACAGTCTACAAAGAGGCAAAGCGCATTCTTGCTACAAGCTTCTTACTAATTTGGTACCTACAGTCAACATCCAAAGTAACTTGGTATCACATTGTTCAACGCGTCATAATAGTTTGACGGCAGAGGGTCTCTAAAGTATACGAACACTATACGAAATATGATATATGATCGTTTACTTTTACTTCAGAGATCAATAGCATTTCAAAACAGTCCTGCCACACACTCCCACCACTGTAACTCCTGCAAGCCAGGATCGACAATGGTGACCAATAATGACGTCGAGGTGTGACCCTCTACGAGTCCCGGGGAATAGTATATCGCCAGACTGACACACCAACTGTACGGTCCCAAACTAAGCAACGCTTGCACACAAAGCAAATCCAATGGGTACCGTAGAATAAACTAGGGGCCACCCATGGACAGTCAGACCTGGGCAAATTACGAAAAGGGCTTTTCCGAAATTTGCCCCGACGGGAATCGAACCCGCAACCACCCAGTCCAGCGGAGCGGCTTACACTCAAATCACTACGCCAAGCGGTCGTCAAACCAAGCTACTTTTGATGTTGATTGTACTATTTCTTTCATAATTTACTCGCATACCTCTGTATCTACTAGATCCATAGCATCATACTAATATTATAAATGCGAAAGTTTGTGAGTGTGGATGTATGTTTGTATGTATGTTTGTTACTCCTTCACGCAAAAACTACTGAACGGATTTGGATGAAATTTGTAACACAGATAGATTATAACCGGGATTAACATATAGGATACTTTTTGACCCAATAATCCAATACTACGCGGATGAAGTCGCGGAGCACAGCTAGTAACAATCCTACTAATATTATAAATGCGAAAGTTTGCGAGTGTGGATGTATGTATGTATGTATGTATGTATGTATGTTTGTTACTCCTTCACGCAAAAACTACTGAACGGATTTGGATGAAATTTGGAACACAGATAGATTATAACCGGGATTAACATATAGGATACTTTTTAACCCAATAATCCAATACTACGCGGATGAAGTCGCGGGGCACAGCTAGTATATTTATAAAATAGAGAGCATAAAATATTTACTAGTATATAAAAAAACGGAGGTACGTCGACTAAATTGGATTAAACACTTAAACTCTGTTGAAACACAAAGCTTTTGCTAGACATTCTGCTTCTGATACAATTATTAAGTGCTCTACCCAGACTTGTAAGTGATGTAGATGAATATTATATTCCGTATATTTTTGTCAAGATATATTTATTACTAGCTGTGCCCCGCGACTTCATCTGCGTAGTATTGGATTATTGGGTTAAAAGTATCCTATATGTTAATCCCGGTTATAATCCATCTGTGTTCCAAATTTCATCCAAATCCGTTCAGTAGTTTTTGCGTGAAGGAGTAACAAACATACATACATACATACATACATACATACATACATACATACATACATACATACATACATCCACACTCACAAACTTTCGCATTTATAATATTAGTAGGATTTATTCCTAAGCTTATGGGTGTGCGGGTTTTATGATTTCATTTTAAAAGTTTCTCCATTAAGTTCAAATCACCCGTTCGGTTAAACCGTTTGATGGCGGTTTAATGTTTATATGAAGCGTCAAACGGAACATAATATTAACAGGATTAGTTATAGAAAGAGCAACCGGTTATAAATTCCCATATTATTATGATTCTCAAACATGCTTAAAACCTAAAGTTTTTTTTGGGCGCCATCCACAGATTGATTCCTTACGCTCTTACAATATCATTTCTGCTTAGGCTACTAGTAACAACTCCCTGCATTTCTGAGACGTCGTCATACACGTTTGTTTGACAAACTTTTCAAAAAGAAGCGCACTTTTATAGACGATCAAAACTCGACAAGTTTAAGGCGAACTTACCCGAGTTTAATGACTTTCAGCACTTTACACTCAACAAACACATATGCCAGATTATAGCATTGCAATCGACAATGATGATACTAGTTATAGGAAATGAAGAAAAACGTGTACGGCGGTCATATTACTAAAAGCATGGTCAAACAATACCCTTCTAACATTGTTTTACAAAGTAGCAGTGCCGGATTAACCATGTAGCAAGAGTAGCAATTGCTACGGGCCCCGCGCGAAAGGGGGCCCCGCATATTGAAACACACTCATCTCTGCCTGAGCGTAATTTTTTGAGTGAAACTTATTAAGATGTATTATATTTAATTTACTTGATGTCACAAAAACGTGAAATGTTACAACTTTTCCTACCAAGACAATCCATGTCAGGCACTCGGTAACCGACTACGGGCCCCGCGCTTTGCTACGGGCCCCGCGCATGCTTAATCCGGCACTGCAAAGTAGCAAATATTTATCTTTACTTCGCTCAGTGACACCTAACTTTTTAACATTACATCCTACCCTTCTCAACCTTCGCAAGGGAGATCGCACCCTTTCGGTGAGAGGAAGCAATAGATGTTTTTTTTAAATAAAAAAGCACTCCTGTTTTTAGCGTTTCAATTAAAACTTATCTAATTCTAAAAATATCTTATAACTATTAGCATACTTTACTTTTACATATTGTTAATGTACTCGTATTGTATACAACAAAAGCCTTAATAAATTAGGTTTGGACGTTTTAAATAAATTATTATCGCCCCGGGAACGAATAGTCGTCTACTGACCGAGGGCGTAGCCTCGCAAGGCTGCCTTGCAAGCCTCTTAATTTTGGCCCATATCATAATATCCTATTAATTACGTATAACTGTCCATCATTTAGTGTTATTAACGAAAATTAAATTTGCAGTTTGTCGGTTTGACGCTTTTCGATGCCAATCTATAAGATGCAATATGAGTTTATGTTAGCAATATGAGATGATTAAAACAACATTTGCAACAGTTAAGGTAATACACAGAGCAATGGTTCTTGCGAAGTCACTGACAGCAAGTTACGTTTGTAGGTACACTGTGACAGCGCTCGACTGAGACACGTACTAACTAACCCCCACGAGGCTGTTCCGTTAGATAGTACATAGCTATTGCCCTATCAAAGGTCAAACAAAGCTGAGTAATGCTGCTAATGTAGAATGAATGTGTCAGCAATGAATGTGCCCATTAAGTAATTGTTACTACTTAATGTGTTATAGAGGGTGCGTTAGCTACAAAGTTTGTTTAAAGAAATAGTAGGTAGTCGGAAAGCATGGTTACACTCAGACGAACATAATAACGTAGACTTAAATAGGAAACAAGACTTGTGCGAATCTTAAAAAAGCATCTGCGTTTTGATGCTATTACTTTTGCTGGCTTCACTGACCAGTCTAAGTGACACCACCTTAAAACATTTATTAAATAAATACTCAAAATTTTCTAGTGTGAAAACGGAATCAATATAATTCAGAGTAATGGACAGTGCTATTGAAAAAAATGATAGACATAGAAGCACCCGCGGTCGCGAATGCAGACCTATTCCAGTATGTAACCCTATTGCTCAAACAAACATTTAATGACAAAACTGTCAACTTCGCACCTGGTATGAATAATTATAATGTAGGCCGCGACGGAGACATCATCCATTTCTCCGACACCCAACAAACACGGTCGTTGTCTCCCATACTTTTAACGCAAACGATCGATCCACACGATACGCAGGCAAAGGTTGATTGATTAACATGCCAACTGCGATCAAAAGGACTAATGGCCCGCACAGAACCGAACACTGCCTGCCTTATTGTAGGCGGATTATACGCCGCCACTCCGGCCGCTTGCCATTGTCGGGTGACATGACTGGGCCAAATGTAACACTAAATGCGACCGATAATCTCGCGTGAAGTAATATTGGTTCGACCTGCAGGCTTAACCCAATACTAAATGGACGGTACGTACACCATTGTATCTGTTTTCTCAGACAGAGAAGGTGTAAGTACACTTCGCCCACCGGCATTTGGCTAAAGGTATTTGGATATCAATTGAAGGTACCCTTTTGCCACACAACTTTTACTGGACACAACTGGTGCGTTTTGTACGAAATCCCGGAGCCCCTCCGATGTGCTGAAGGCGGCCACCGCGGGAGGTTTTAGTGGGTAAGAGTCCCACATAGCCCAGGTATATCCCGAAAGAGGTCTGGGCATATTTGTGTGATTTCCTACCCGTCAAAAAAAGGTATACCGGACACGTCTCGAGTAGATTAGATTTTATTGAGTGCTTACTATCCACTCTACGTAATAGTAAAAAAGGCTCAGTCATCTAGCATTAGGAAATGATGTTTAGGGTACCTGTACATTTTTTCTGCCATCGAGGTCATCAAATATATAGCAAACCTCGATATATTTATTAGGTGGGTAAGTTAGACTTAGCTCGAATGTCGTTGTATGTAGTAGACCAGACATAGATATGCAAATTGTATGACAATTCATAATTTTTAAGGCTGTAAGCCTGACAGCCTGATTAGTAAGCCTGACGTTTTAAAAATGTCCTTTATTGAAACTTACTCAAATTTATATCCTATATTGATTAAAATAACTATATGGATTACTAAAAAGAGAATGTCGTTTTAAGTTACTTTTTCTACGTGGATGTCTTGCCTTGAGAGTCATCAGTTTCCATTTCATAGAATATTAGGGCGGGTTTCTATCCCTATTTTATCAATATTGTTTTCTTTGTATAGATAAATAGAGACAGAACATTCATTTGTTTGCTATCTATGTATACGGAGATAGCTATCTATGTTTACGGATATAATAGTACCAGGAAATTAGCTTAATAAGGAGTTATTATTTTTTGAAACAATATCGAGCAGTTTTTATCTTCTAGCGAAATTGACCGAATTTGGCCACAGGCGAGTATGTTGCAGCATTTCGTGCAACTTCGCTTCATAGACAGTAGTTTTGTCACTACTCTAGCGTTTCCACCTCCACACTACTCGTTCAACTTCGCGGGGAACTTGGACGAGGACGTGAAGGACGAGAACTTTGGACGAGAGTGTAGAACATGCATTGAACAGTTGCAGCTTTATGAAATAGAAACAATCTCTGTTACCTACCTATTTATTTCTAATTTTTTTGTTTTCTGCTACCTACTTCTTTACATGCACAGCTGGAAATATTTTCTTCATGCTCCTATGCTTCATAAGGGTGACCGTCCACTTGGCTGTGCTGTGAAGCTGGCCCGCCCGGTTTGAACAATAGCTCAGCTTCACCCGGTTTGTACGCTTCATTTCCGCTTCATAGCACAGCCAAATGGACGGTCACTCTAACAAGGATTTCCATAGGTACAGCTAGTTTAGTTAAGTTTAGTTTTGGCGCCAATAGGGTAGATACCATTATGTATGCCACTCCCCGTCATCCCCGTAGGGCTAGTAATAATCGTGTACATATATACTATATCTATCGTGTACATATATACATGTATACTATACTCGTCATAAATCATATAACGTTACGTAATTAGCACACTCACCCTATCGGAGTAATCAAAGGCAGCCGACCCGCGGCCCTCCAGGTATTCTTGGAACTGCGATATCACACAGACCATTGCGTAAATCTGTCGAAATAAATTACAATTAGTATAACATACCTAAAATATTGATAATAATTTAGCTCTTTTAAAGGCCCACTCCTAGGCACGAGCCTTCCTTCACTACGAGGGGGATTCAGGCCGTTATCCACCACGGGCCCTAGTGCGGGTTGGCGGAACTCAAGTCTTGCGAAAATTGGTTACATTTTCTAAGACATGCAGGTTTCCTCACGATGTTTTGCTTAATCACCGTAAGCAAGTGATAATCATATTGAAATTATGATTTGCACTTAGAACTTATAACCGATATAACGTTGGAAATTAAATTACAGTATAATAATATAACTTCAGTATAGGGGGATCTATAGACCTTGAATAGGGCAACGTTATAGTAAATTCAAATGCCGGAGACATGGTTTGCTTTATCAGTAAGTACATAGGTAAGATTCCTTTCAAATAAGTATATATACACACTCACACTCTACTTCGTCACATCTTGTGTTCATATTACTACATAGTATGAAACAAAGTCGCTTCCCGCTGTCTGTCTGTCCCTATGTATGCTTTGATCTTTAAAACTACGCAACGGATTTGAATGCAGTTTTTTTTAATAGACAGTGTGATTCAAGAAGAAGGTTTATATGTATAATACATGATAATTTTCAGTTTTCTAATTGTACCTGTGCGAAGCCGGGGCGGGTCGCTAGTATTGTTATATATTTAATACAGGTATCAGTAGGTATACATACAAGTCTCCACAATACTAATTGGACCTCCCCAGCGTACAAGTCATTGTGATCTTTGATAACGAACACTAGGAAGGGAAACACATCCCTTCTATTATCATTTATTTAAAGGGACTATTCAAATTAAATAATTATGAACTATTTATTGATCTACGCAAATCATATGAAACAACAAGAAAATTTGTCCACACCTTGATTACATTTAATTATTTTTTCAGAATATTTTTGTTAGTTCAGTTTTTTACAAATCAGTAAAAATCAAATGTGTTTTGGATACACAATAGCAGCTACAAAGTACCAGGGAAGAAGAACAGTGCTCCAGATTTAATGGATAGCAAAATAAAATTATAATTTTAAATAACAATAGAATGAAATGAGACGTTCTTATAAAATTACCAACCCCAGACCAATTCCCAGCCTGCCCCCAATCACTGCTAAATGAACCTATTAGCAATCAAATATAAGATACTTACCTTTACTTATAAATAGGGTAATAAAGTTTATTTTACCGGCTTCGTGAACTCAAATGATTAACAATGTTGTGATTAAAAACAACAGTGTATAGGTAGAAACCTGAGGCAGTTTTCAGAGAAGTTTGTACAGAACAAATCACGAACTCAAGAATTCAATTAAATAGCGAGACCGGCAAATGTTTTGCAATAACAGATACTTAGCTATTTATAAGTAAATATTTTGGAAATAAGATGGTAAACCTACTGATAAATTTAAGTAACGTTTACTGGCTGCAAGTAATAGTAAAGTAAAGTAAAAGTGGTTGATAATTAATTTAGGAAATAAAAATTAAGTTTACTCAATACTATTTTTCAATATCTGATAGCGAGATGATTATTCTTTCCTCTTAAAAGTTAATGTTTCATAATATGTTTGATTTTAGCCTATAAAGAACACCTTCGTTTCTATACATTTTTGACAGATAGGTATTAGACACGCTAGTACAGTAAAACGTATGGATATGATCGGTGTCGGGTTAACCGTGTGAAGGACCGCTAAACTTAAGATTATTCGCCAAGAACCACTTCACGTTTAATTTACCTACTGGTTCAGCGTGCCTAGTGAAATAGATTCCTTACGTAGAACATGATAAGGACTTTTGCGAGTATGACGACGTTTCCTTTGAAATAAGAGTTCTCTTCCTGCTATGTTGTGTACTTAGTTCTATCTTATACATAACTTTGCCTCGTCCCCGCAAAAAGTCCTATACTCATTGTTTTTGTGCCTGTAAGAGATCTAGATTATAATAGATCTAGATAACAAAAGACAATCCAAACAAAAGTGTTCTCAACGAATTGTGAAATAAGCAACCTTCGGAATGACTAAATAACGAATGACTTCAATGTTTTGGTGAAATTATTCGGAACGTGTCCCGATTTTGCTTAAATTATGCAAAATGCGCCGGCGGGACCGCCGCGGCTGCCAACCGTGGCATAATGAATGCGAAAAAAACATACATATTAGATGTTTTATCCACCCCTTGCAACAGCTACCTTCTGCCGTGCTTCTTGATTACGATTCAAACTTGCTGCGAACGTTCATTATACGTAATATCAACTCAATCTTGTAATTAAATACGAGTACTAACTTTACCGCGTACGGCTACTTTTAGGTCATCAATAGCCTAGTGGTTAGAAGGCCAGCGCTCGTAGCTGATAGGTTCCGGGTTCGATCCCCATCCTGGGCATTAAACTATTGGTGAGACCACTCCTAACACAAGCATTAGCTTAGCTGGAGGGGCTAGCGGGAATACTAGTAATGTAAATAACATTGCAAGTAATATTTTTTTTTACTTTATTATAAATAAGAACGTAAAAGTGCCTCGCCACACGCTCCCACTACTGTCACTCTTGTAAGCCTTGATCAACCCGCCATTATTATGTCATTATGACACCGAGGTTTGACCGTTGACGAGTCTAGAGAAAAAAGCAAAAATGTCTTGGTACCCATACGAATTCGTTCGAAAGAAATAATAGGAGGCGTTGGAAGAAAATTATCTACCATAAAAGCTAGATCAAAATTATAACATAAAAACTGTAGTGTTATGTAAGTAGCGTCGTCCAGTAGCGTAGCTTATGTGTAACTGTAACCAAGAGCTCCGGGGAAAATATGGAATTGGGGCCCTATTTAAACTAACTAGGTGCCAAATGGCTTCATCATCAGCTCCTCATCGCTCACTGCAGGGCATAATAAAGCAAAGGTTGTTACTACTAAGAATGATGCATATCTTACCTATTCAACTATGATATTATATAACTTTTTCGAACATCATTTATGGAGGCCCAGGGGCCCTGTGAGCTTGGGGGCCCCGGGGCACTGCCCTGCCTAGACCTACGGTAGCTACGTCATTGGCGTAGCCACAATCCTAGGTTACATGATACCAAAATAAATTCAACGGCACTCCTTTAAAGGATAGAATTACTTACTTAAGATCCCGACGTAGCGAGCAGTTACAAAAAAAGGTGAAAACTACAAGAGAGCATTTTATATTGACGCTTTGATCATAGTTTAGCAGTCTAAAAGCATACACACGCTTGACTTGTTTTCAATTGAATAGATTAAATAGCAGCGATGCCAGTGAGTCCATATAAAAACTCAAAAAGCGAGTTGGGATGCGAAAGCCCTCCAACAAATGGACACGAAATGTGGAAATACGTTATCTATATTTCATGCGGAAAAAAAGAATTGTTCTAAAAGTCAATAACCGGAAAGCGATAAATTATAAATATGCGCGGCGCCGACGAACCGCCGCTATTTGGGAAATATAACAAATATAACATATAGATAAAAAGTAGTATTTGTTCCTCCTTTGAGGCAGGTACATCCTACTAATATTATAAATGCGAAAGTTTGTGAGTGTGGATGTATGTATGTATGTATGCATGTTTGTTACTCCTTCACGCAAAAACTACTGAACGGATTTGGATGAAATTTGGAACACGGATAGATTATAACCGGGATTAACATATAGGATATATTTTAACCCAATAATCCAATACTACGCGATTGAAGTCGCGTGGCACAGCTAGTCAATATATCTTTGAGTATTGGTGTACAACTGCTACGCTAGGTACGTATTATCTTCCCACGAAGGCCCAAGACTACGTCGCGATCACTGTTGTTATTGATTGATATCTTCAATATAAGTACCTACTTAAGATGCATAGTTAAGCGCACCACAGCTATGATGTTATCCCGTCATCTATCTGTCACTGGAACATTACCTGGATTTTATTATACCGTGCCCTCAAGGCCATTGATTCCCTTGAGATAGCTGCACTCCCCTAACTGCCTAAGACACAGAAACAGTACCTAATCGCCTACCATGCCGTCCAGTGAAGCTCTAACTACAGGCTATTTGCAGCAAACACTATTCCCCAATAAGTAAAACATACAATAAAAATGTACCTAGGTATAAGTACTACAAATGCTCTTTGAACTCTGAGTCGACGAGCAATTTCACTGTTCAAAAAGTATGTAAGTATCTCACTGAGAATTTAAACCAGAATATAATTAAACAGTACTTACCTACTTATACACCTAAGATCGCGACCGGGACTATAGAAAACCTCACATTAAAAGTGTTACAATCGAGCCTGTCCCAGTAATGTAACGTGTGAAACAAAGGGAGTAAAAACTGTTTGCAAAACCAATCGTTGAAATTGCTCGCGCGAAATACGGGTGATAACGAACCCCGGGGGATGGGGGGTGAGAGGGCCGCTAGGGGCGTTGAGGTTATGTGTATTTACATGCCTCAGCGGGCTTAAACAGGCATAGGGAAATGTAAAATAATTTTCCTCGTGGAGACTAGGTTAGCGAAGTTAAGTTCCCATTACGCCGCGTGTGACCCGAGCGGCGCGGCGGAGTTATCTAGAAAATGTTGTAAGTACCTACATCGATAGAATATTTTCCTAAAACTAACGACTTTTGTAATTCTTTTTAGTAGTTTTACTAAACTCTTTGTGAAAACCTTTAAGTCTAAACTGAAAATTTTCCCTTACTACTTTCCGAAAATGTTCACTTCATTTAGGTACCCAAATTGGTTATATTAAAAAAATATTTTTTTTATTCGATGCATGCTCTTCCATGTCTCTTTATCCGACATGCTGCAACAGTAAGAGTGTGAGGCGGGCCTAGTTTCTATGAAGAAAATAATGTATACCGCCCCTATCAGCCACCTTAGGAACTAACAATTTCCAATAAAAAAATTTACGAGCGTCAGAGCCGCCGCCGCTCGCTAGAGGCCTTTTATTTTGCACCTGCATAACACAATTTGTTAATAGATTTTAGGGGCGAGTCTATTTTCTTTCACTGAGTACAGTTCTGGACAGGTAATAGGTATACTACCGTAAAATTACTACCTAGGGTAACTAATGCAATGCAATAAGTAATGAGAACCCACGAAGGTATGCATAAATCACTGTTGCGTGCCTCGTTGTTAATTAATCAGAAACGTACGAATCTACCTGAAGGCAACCTGCGGTGCGGCGAGTCCGGTTGACCACTAGCAATAAACGTAAAGCAGCTATTTCGCTTATGCACAAAACGCAGCGTGTAGGGCGCGCGGCCTCTACGCCTGACGGATAAGAGAGGTTTATTGCGTCGTAGGTCTCCCTCGTGACGCAACACAGTGTGGCTGTATGGCAGCCAGCTCACCGGGCTATTGGTTAAACATCCGATCTTCTGTCGTGTGGTAAGCTTAGAGTTACGTACAGTACGGATAGGTGATTTAAGAATTTTATTGAATGCTATTTCGTTCTAAATTAGGTTAGTAACCTGCTTGTTTCCTCAAATTTTACCTGGAGTGAACGAAAAAATATCTTGCGATAAGGGGTCGCTCTTAGACGCATTACCAGGACGATACTTCAATATTTGGTGTGAAATAAAAATAGATAACGGTGCGGGGAAATATCTTTATGGTTCCGCTGTAAATTGAACAATGACTAGCGCTGTTAGGATCTATATTAACATGGCAGTGTAGTTAAAATGTTGATGGTACTATTCATAAAAGATAATATATAAGCACGAGTTGTATGGACGATCAACCATCAAACGTTTCGTTTAGTTTGTGTTATACTAATTGGGTGCGTTCAAAACATACGAGAGGCGCCCGGGAAGTCAGTTAGACGTTTGACCAAGTAGACATTTCGGCACCCGGACCGAGAATAAGCTATTGTCTACAAAGCGCGGCTTTATGGCAAGTATGGACGTACCAATTGTTTAAATTAGAAGTTTAATAAAGTCTAATAACATTTTTGTATTTTGTGGAGAATTTTGTTTCGCTATGAGTGAGGCACCGCTTTAACCATCAAGGTGAAAACTGTCGGCAACAAATTTCTTTCTACTGAAGCGGAAGTATATAGGTAATTACCTCTCGACCCTAACTACATTTAAGATCAAAGGGGTACCGACTAACCCAAGAGTTTAATTTATTCTCAGAGCAACTAACTCTACTCTTGTACCGTTTTTTATGTTATAATTGATTAGACATTAACTTTGCTCTTTCTGCTGAAAAATTAAAGAAATATTTTCGTCCTTTATATCATAATAAATCACCGTTTCCAGTTGCAATAAAAACATATTTTTCAAATCATTTATTTAGAAAATCCATACTTCAGGAAAATAAATTATTTTCCTTATTATAAAACTGTAGTAAAACGACATAAACACTAACTATCAGATTGATTACCGTCCGGTGTACAATTTCTTTCCGACTTTCAGCTCAGTTATAATCGATCGAGACATCCCATTGTTTTTCAAGCTAAGTAACTGTTTTCAGTGATATCATGTTCCGTTTAGTCCATCCCGTCGGATGAATAGTAGAATTAAATTATATTATATGAGCTGACTCGACAGACGTTGTCATGTCTTTTATAGGGGTATGAAAAATAGATGTTGACCGATTCTAAGACCTACCCGTGCTGTTCAAAATTGACTCTATTTGAGCTAGTGCGGTACATAATTCCTCAAAAGTTAGTAACGCCTTTTGAACCACTCTTTTTAGATGGTATTTTGTGCTTTTAACAGCAGCTTCCCACAGGCCTCCAAAAACTGGTGAGTAGCTAGGTATAAAGTGAAATTTAATTCCTTGCTCTGCTACTTGAAGATGCACCTGTCTCTGATGGTCCGTGGAATTCTGCAACTTGTAAAGCCCTTCCAATTGGTTCTTTGCACCCTTAAAGTTAGTGCCATTGTCACAGTAGACATCGCTGGGCAAACCGCGGCGCGCTATGAAGCGCTTAAAGGCTGCCAAGAACGCGGCGGTTGTCAAGTTAGAAACTAACTCGAGGTGAACGGCCTTGGTTGAGAAGCACACGAAAACACAAATGTACCCCTTTGAAACCACGGCGCGCCTGATTCGCGACTGTTTGACAGAGATAGGCCCAGCAAAGTCTACGCCAACCTTTTGGAATGCCCTACTTACATTTACTCTATCGTGGGGCATAGACCCCATGAGCTGCTTGGAAGCCTGCGCCTTAAGTCTAAAACAGATTATACATTTATGAATTATTTTCTTAATTTCTTTTATACCATTAATAATCCAAAATTTTTGATTAATTGACGACAGAAGAAGTTTTGGACCCGCATGTAAGTTTTTTATATGTTCATTGATTACAATTAACCTTGTAATACAAGAGTTGTTTGGCAATATAATAGGATGTTTCTGAGAGAGAGGTATAGTCGCACAATCTAAACGGCCTCCTACTTTTAACATACCACTTCCATCTATAAATGGATTCAAAGACTTTAACCTAGTATTTATAGGTTTATTTTGTTTTAATGAATTAATATCATCAGATAAATATTTTTGCTGCTCGTACTTTATAATTAATAATAGAGACTCATTTAGCTCAAGGCTACTTATGTAATTAAGCTTATTTCTATTAGTACGACTCTTTAAATTATTACAAAAACGCATAACATAGGAAAGTACCCTCTGCATTTTATTTATACTTGAAAACTTATAAAGAAAGTCTAGACATAATACACCATTTTCAGAGCCGCATGCCATCACACTCGAGTGAACGGACTCAACAGAGCCGTACTTCAATTCAGGTAAGTTATCAGGTAAGCATTTTTTTATTATTTCAGGAATATTATACTCACTCTCGTGTAGAAAACGTGGCCCATGCCACCATAGCTCGCGACATTCCAATTCATGTGGTTGTAAGCCACGACTCAGACAGTCAGCTGGATTATCATCTGTTCTGACATAGGACCAAGAAAACTTATCTGTATACTGCATAATCACTTTAACCCTATTTGCGACATAAACATTCAGTTTGGTTACATCTATTTTTAACCATGCCAGTACTATTTGCGAGTCCGAGTACAAGAAAACATTATTAATAACCAGTTTAAGCGATAAGATAGAATGTACTCTGTTAACAAGCTTAGACAGTAACAACGCAGCATTCAGCTCCAACCGAGGTGTTGTAACCTTTTGGTTGAGTGGGACTAGCCTAGATTTTGAACAGACTAACTGGAGTTTTGTAGAACCTGTCTCGTCAATACTACGTAGATATAGACAACAGCCATATGCTGTACTACTGGCCGCATCCGCAAATCCGACTAGTTGAATTGTTACTGCATTTTGTAATGTAACATTTCTATTAATATGTACCGGTCTCATGATTGATAGACTATTATAAAATTCGACCCAAATACTATTCAATTCATCAGGTAAACATGAGTCCCATCCTAATTGGGCTGACCAAAGTTTTTGTATAATCACCTTGGCAGAGACAGTGACTGGACCTGCTAAGCCTAGCGGATCATAGAACCTAGCGACATAGCTCAATATTTCTCGCTTTGTTCTGGGCTCTTTTTCCTCAATACTGGGACTTGAAATTTTGAAATTGTCTGTCTTAGAATTGTAGGTAACACCCAATGTTTTCAAATAAAAGTTTTGTGTTTGAATATCTATTTCATCAAAGTGTTGTTTATTCAGAGGCACATCCTGCAGAATTACAGCACTATTGGAAGACCACTTGTGCGCCTGAAAACCACCTAGCTCTAATAGTTTAATTAATTGTTCTTTCATAGCGAGTAAAGATTCTAATGAGTTACTGGATACCAAAATGTCATCACAGTATGTCTGGTTTTGCAAAATAAATGATGCTGCAGGAAACTCAACTTGATACCTAGATGCTAACTCTAAGAGACACCTTGTTGCTAGATAAGTTGAGCTCTTGAAACCATAAGTGACAGTGTTTAACTCAATACATTGTATGCTCTCATTAGGGGAGTCCCGCCACAAAATGAGCTGAAGTGAGCGGTGATTGGGATTCAAGGATATACATCTGAACATGTTTTTTAAGTCGGTGCTAAAAACATAGGAACCTAATCTAAATAACAATAAAATATCAAACAGATCTTTTTGTACTGTTTGACCATTTAATAATAAATCATTAAGAGACCGTCGTTTATTTGTTAACATAGATCCATCGAATACTACTCTACACTTAGTGGTCTTTTTATCAGGTCTCAGTACAGCATGGTGTGCTAAGAAATATGTTGGGTCACTAGTGAGGTTGTATTGATTTATGTTAATGTAACGGCCATGCCCTAAGGCGATATACTCATCAATAAAGGCCTTATATTGTTTAAATAACTCAGAATTAACTTTAAATCTTCTTTCTAAATTATTGAATCTTTTTAAAGCTAGGTGAAATGAATCTCCAAGCATTTCGTTAACATTATCCAATGGCACTTTAAGTGGTAAACTAACCTCAAATTTTTTATTTTCAAGTGTAACAGTATTTTGAAAAATTTGTTCACATTGTTCAAATTCTGTATATTTTTCTGGGAACATCTCAGGTACACTTTCAGTGTTCCAAAAGTTACGAATAGTACTATTGATGTCAGTTTCACATTTGGTGCAGAATAAAGTAACTGGTTGGTTTTGAATTTGTTTATAGTGACATACATTTTGCACAGTACCTGCAATGATGTAACCAAACTTTGTGTTTATGAAGGTTGCAGACGGCAGGGGTTCAACTCGATTGACTGGACTGCATTGGGGCTCGCCGGAATATCTCTCAGGCAGTGGAGTTTGAGGTAATATAACCTGGAAAAACACATCCGCAGCCATGAGTATTTGAATGTGGCTTGGTATGTCAAAGCTAGTGTCAGCCAGTTGTAAATATGGGGGAATGTTGATAGACTGTTTGTTAATTTTGTGCTGTGGAAGTTTGCAAGTTATTTGATCAATTACATAGCAATTAATAGGTAATGAGAATGATGAAACCGTTGAATGAACCTCCAATTGCACACTTTGGGTGATGTTTTTGGGGGCATTGCCTATTCCAACGATATCCTTATTAACATATGCACACTGCATGCCCAAACGCTCAACCAAGCTGGATGTTATAAATGATGATTGCGACCCGCTGTCCAATAAAGCCTTAACAAAAATTTCCATGCCATCATTTGTTACAAGTTTGACCCTTACAGTGGGCAGTAAGACTTGGTTAGGAGAGGTCCTTGACACCATTGTCACGGACATAGGTGTCTGGTCTTCCTCATGCAGTAGCGTGTTGTGCTTGCCTTTGCAGACATTGCATTTGAAATGAAAACGACATGCTTTCTTATGGTAGTTTAGACACACCTTGCATATGTTGTTGTCAGTGACAAACTTAGCTCGTTCATGTATGTGCAGTAGTTTAAATTTGGGGCAATTAAATAATTTATGATCTAACTTACAGTATGCGCAAGTGCTAGAAGCATTGGTTACAGTGCCTGTTGCGTTAGAAGCCAATACCCTTTGCTGCTGGGGATCCTCCAAGCACTGTTGAAGCTGCTGACTTCCACTTGTTGACTCCGCATTCTCGAGTGCTAAGGCACGCCTTTCTAGGAAATCAATAAAGTTTTTAACGGTAGGTTCTTTATCAAACTCTCTAGTTTGTTGATATTCCTTATTAGTATCATAGTCGAGCTTCCTGGTCAAAATGCAGAGGACAATTTGATCCCACGTGTCTACAGACTGGTTTAAATTTTTAAGAGCAGCTAGGTGTTGCTTTACAATACAAACAAAACTTCTAATATTTGCAGCAGTACATTTTGACATTGACGATAGGTCTATCAAGCTGTTAATGTGATCATTTACTATCTTATACTTATTGTCGTATCTTTCCTTAAGAATTGTTAAAGATTCTGAATAACTCTCCGCTAAAAGTGGAAGATTTTGTATCAAATTGTTCGGTTCATCCTTAAGAAAACTGCGTAAGTAATATAGCTTTTGGATATCATCCAACGATTTATCGTTGTGAATTAAGGAGGTAAACAACCCTATAAATGTCTTGTACTCACTTGCTTTTCCATTAAAATGTGGTATGTTAATAGCAGGTAGCTTAACAACTCTTTGTTCATGGGGACGACTAGGGGGGTTATGCGCTTTACACTCGCGTAATAAGGTAAGTGCCTCCAAATACCGCTCTTCTTGGTCGTCGGGTTCTTCGTCATGTTTGAAGGTACTAATTTCCAGACATAAATGTTCGTACTTGTTGAACAACTCCGTAAGGCGCTGCTCCTTGACCGCAAGCCCTTCCGTGGTCAAGCCTGCAGACTCCAGTTTGCTGATCGTGTTGATGAACTTTGTCAAGATACCTTTAACATATCCCCTTTTACTAACGAGTTCGCGTAACAGCGCTTTACCCTTACCGTCCTCCATGATTACAACAAGACACGATTACAACTGGTAACTTAAAATTAAATATTTTAGATCTAAGTAACACTTAGCTTAAAATTAAAATAAAGTTTCAAAGTAAAACTTTTCCAAACTTAAAATGGCGAATGAAGAATAAATTAGTCGGAGGAAAGCTGTTGGCGCCCTCTGTAACAGATTCACGCACTATCTTCCGACTTGTCATTCGTTGCGTGATGAAGCCACGATGCTATTGGTCGACCTCGGCAGTTCGTGACGTCCGATTTGACATTACGTGATGTAGCGCGACGACATTGGTTGAACTCGAAAATTTTTGTCGAGTCTAATGACAGTGCTGCCAACTGTTTTGTTGAACATGTAGCACTGGCTCTAAATATGTTCCAAAATTGAATGCATTCAGTGAATGAGCCGTTCGTGCAAGCAATGCTGCCACTATGGTGTGGATCTTGTAGCACTTTTTATTATGAATTGGCTTGCTGTACAAAATGGCCGAACTCATGCAGCGAATCCTGGAAATGTTCACTCACGAAATATCCTTTTTTGTATGCCTCAAACTTTCTTCCTTTGAAGGACCATGTGCGCAGCGGACTGTAGAGTGTTTATTTAGGTGCTTGAGTCAATGAGGCGACGTTTATACGTAGTTAAGATATTTATTAAGTAATGAACACAATTCACAGGTACAATTAGAAGCACGGTTCAGGAACGAGAGAGCGAGAGAGAGCGAGATAGTGACAACCTGTGTTGCCACATTTAGTAAATGTATTTTGTGTAGGATGGGAATCCTACACACACAAAACTTCATGAAAATCGGTCGAGCCATTTCGGAGGAGTTTGGCAACAAACACCGCGATACGAGAATTTTATAGATTAAATTTATATTTTGAATTGCGTTTCATAATTTTTATCTGTTAAGGTACATACGTACCTACATAATAACGTATATTTCCCATTATGGATCCTTCCGGCCACGCAATGATAGGAAAGAGTAATCATTAAATTAAATTGGAGACTGTTAATTATTAAGATTCATTGTAAATTGTGTAGGTAACTTAATTTCAATAATTTCTCTCTATAGTTACTTAAGACATTTTTAAAATCAATTCCCATAGTTATTTTGGGCCACCCTGTATATACCTATGTGCATA
The DNA here is from genome assembly GCA_905147325.1 of Notodonta dromedarius. NCBI lineage: Eukaryota > Metazoa > Arthropoda > Insecta > Lepidoptera > Notodontidae > Notodonta > Notodonta dromedarius. Next base: position 9,787,181 of record LR990160.1, on the reverse strand, counting down.
TGTTCGCTACTATGTATCCTGTGTATGTATCTTAACAATTTTTCCTTGCATAAATAAACGTCACTTGAATGTATACTAGGTGAAACAAAAAGGGTATACTATTTTTTTGCAACTTAACTTTGTAAATCTCAAACTATCGGCTTTGTGGGACAATTGAAGTACTAAAGGTTTTGTAGACTTGTGAAATCGGTCAACAGCTATATTCCTATAACACCTTTTGTTTTTCAAGTTCCCTCCAAAGCTGATAGTTTTAGAATTACAAAGTTAAGTTTGGAAAAAATAAGTATACCCTTTATGTTTCAGCTTGTATAAACCGCGGCATCGTCGTTTCGGCTTACCTACTACGCTAATGAAGTTTAATTTTCATCGTAGCAGTGATTTATAACACCCTCCACCATTACTTATAAATAACCACCATTATTTATATAACGATGTGATTTTTAACGAAAGTCGTCATTAATACGTTCTGTTCGTACGGTATCCGTTATATCGTCATTATTACATTAGACTCTTTTTTTGGCGAAAATAATAATAATAAATATCGCCAGACGAACACACCAACTGTATGGTCCCATACTAAGCAATGCTTGTACTATGGGTACCGTACAATGGACTGGGGGCGATCCCAATGACACCCAGACCAGGGCAAATTACGAAAAGGCCATTTCCGAAATTTACTCTGACGGGATTCGAACCCGCAACCAGCCGGTGTACTGAGCCAAACAACAAACAAACAAACAACAGGATTTTATAAATTCTAAATAAGATACCAACTAAACAACTTGATTAACCAACAAACAGCTGCTAATTAAAAAGATACCTACGATCCTGAAAATAGAGTCCATATTGTTTTGACATTGGTAATACAATTGACTTAATAATTCGAAGATAGCTTTATTTTATTATTCACAGAATAGGCTTTCACTTAATAATAAATTCACTTACATTATTTATTATTAAAATTTATATTGCGAGGGTAATTATTTTTATGCAGTTTCATTTAGGTACCCATTTAAGGTTAAGTAATATACCTAGCTAGGTGGTATTAGGAGAGGGGCCTTGGTAACTTGGTGGTAGTATTAACCAGGAAGTTTTAGATGAAATAAACATCTTCGTATTTGTGAAGTAAACTTTTTTTTCCTGTTATTGGTACGTATTATTTTTTACCCAGTTCTTAGTAATCTATACAAATAAATAAAATTGAAGTGTCTGTTTGTAATATCAAAATAACACCTTTTCACTAAATGCATATGAAAGTAAATACGACTCCTATATAAAAAACGCGATATAAAAAAATTTGTCTGTCTGTCTGTCTGTGTGTTTGTTCCGGGTAATCTCCGAAACGGCTAGACCGATTTTGACGGGACTTTCACTGGCAGATAGCTGATGTTATAAGGAGTAACTTAGGCTACTTTTATTTTAGAAAACAAAATTAAAAAAATGGGTCCTGTCGCGCGGGCTCAGAACGCGGGAGCGGGCTTTTTTGTTAAGTTAAATTCCACGCGGACGAAGTCGCGGGCTCAGCTAGTAGTTACTATAACAATGTACAGTACAAACTCATTTCGTACAGTATCAACACTTGTATTTTCTTAGTGGGTTGGAAATGTAGGGGATGATTGGTTTTCAAAGCAAGTGGCATCATAGAGACTGAAGTAAGTAACAACAACTAGTTTGAATAATGATCTGAAGGCGAGATTCCCAATTGTTTTTATTACGATAAAGTAAGTTAAAAATAAAATAAAAACAAATATCGCCAGACCGATACACCAACTGTATGGTCCCAAACTAAGCAAAGCTTGTACTATGGGTACCGTGCAATGGACTGGGGGCGATCCCAGTGACAACCAGACCAGAGCAAATTACAAAAAAACCATTTCCGAAATTTACCCCAGCGGGAATCGAACCCGCAACCACCATGTGCAGTGAGTCGAGCGGCCTACCCTCGAACCATTGCGCCAAGCGGTCGTCCGAAAAGTTTCCGAATATGTTTCCGATACCGATTCGAATGATTTAAAATAGGTACCCCGCCTAGTTGGACCGTCTGCCAGTGTGCCATCCTGGGCCATACATAGTCCGTCGATGTCAATTATAGATCAAAGGGCTTTAATAAAGGGAGGGTTCCCGTTTGATACAAACCATTCAACAGAATCGACGGAATCTTTGGTGGATTAGCTTGGTTTATTTTGACCTCGATTCTTTATTAGATATTTTGTTGAAAACATTTCGGCAAGTATGAAACACAATTTTTATTATTTTTTTTTGTCGTATCTGACCTTTTATAAATGTTAGTCAAATGTATACTTAACAAAATATATAAGGTGAGATTTCTACCAGTAGGTATTTTATCCGTGTCAAATATTATCAATAACAATATCCAATTATTGTGTTTAAAATAATCATCAGCAATACAATATTAGAAGATGAGACTTTTCCTACTAATATTATAAATGCGAAAGTTTGTGAGTGTGGATGTATGTATGTATGAATGTATGTATGTTTGTTACTCCTTCACGCAAAAACTACTGAACGGATTTGGATGAAATTTGGAACACAGATAGATTATAACCGGGATTAACATATAGGATACTTTTTAACCCAATAATCCAATACTACGCGGATGAAGTCGCGGGGCACAGCTAGTATAGAATAAGGTCGATAAGCAAGCTTCCGACTCACCTCGTGCTAAGCAGTTATACTGTAGCCTAAAGATCCTTGCAATAAATACCAAAAGCATTTATTTCTCGCACGTTGCCGACCTGAGGTGGGACTGGGGGAGGTAAAGGGAGAAGGGGGGGTGGTTCCTCCGGCTCTCATACTCATCGGCCGAAACACAGGACAGGACACGAAACACTTTAATTTACTTTGTCCATTTTGCATATTTAGACTTAATTTTAATTGTGGTTGTATAGGGTCCCAGGTTTTAGGAAGATTTAACCCGATCAATAATCGATCATTTATGGGTTTGAAATACCTACTCATTTTCATAGGAACACTACCGACATACGACTGTGAATCAGAAATCTGAATCAAAATACAGAATCCAGAAAATACTCCACAGAATCCCTGGCCTGTAAATTACATTAATTAACGATAAGTGATAACAATATACCTGAGTGGCTTATATTGCGAGCCCACTTTAAGTGTGCCCCGACCAAAACCCTATTTCAGAATTCCAGAAAATATGTCTGAGCCCTTTGTAGCTGTTTTCTATTAGAAAATACTATCTATCAATATCTTAGGGCAGTTCAAAGAATCGCGTCATTCTGAGTTCGACAAGGCAAAATTGAGCGGCGACCTTCGAGCGCTGAACAAAGATGCTTCGAGAATCCCTTGAGGAGATTTATAGATTCCCGACGCTTTACAAACTGTTCAGACTGATTTCCGAAGTTGTTAAATTGATTTTGTTATTGTCTTCGATTAACTGTATCTGTAGGTATATTACGAACTTCTTTATTCCACTATGTTTTCGTAATAGCAGCAGTGATAGCCGATTGGTTAAGCACGCGTCTTGCGGCCACCGGGTCCTAGGTTCAAACCCTGGCTCGCAAATTTGGGTGTTTTGAAATATATATGCAGATCATAATTTCTATATAATTATCGCTTAATTACGGTGAAGGGAAACATCGTGAGGAAACCTGCATTTCTTAGAAAATCTAACAAATTTTCGAAAGACATGTGAAATCCGCAAACCCGCACTGGGCCAGCGTGGTGGATTACGACCTGAATGCCTCTCGTAGTGAGGGAAGACCCGTGCCCAGGGGTGGGACGTCAAAAGGGTTTTTTATTTATTTTTCATAATAGTCTGCTTAGGTTGACAATCCACTTGGCTATGCTATCAAGCAGGACCGCTCGCTTCAACCAATATGATCGCTCAATTTCCTGTCAACTTGAGCTTAGCCGGATGAAGCTGAGGAAATGAAGCGCTCCTATTGGTCGAAGCAGGCGGGCCTGCTCGGACACAATCAAATAGATTTTGGTTTGATTCCAGCCCATTTGATCTTTTACAAGGCCTATGTAAATGGTTTATTGAACATCCGGTTGCTTGAAGTGATGGAAACTGATATAATTGTCAACCCAGAGCAGAACGGATTAGACTTTAGATTTAATCTAGCACATTTCCGTTGGACTCTTCTTCAAACGGTTTGATCAAACACGTACCAAATATTTGAGGAGGCATTTAAGTGGAAAAGCAATTGTATTTATAGGCCTAGTAAAACTAGCTACTTCACGCACGTCATTAATTTATAATACTTGTATTTATTTTAAAATAATTAATTTCATTTATATTTTATTTGTTACTAGTTTCTGCCCGCGACTTCATCCGCGTAGACTTAAATAAAGTATTCTATGTGTTAATCCACGTTATAAACTATCTGTGTTCCAAATTTCATCCGAATCCATTCAGTAGTTTTTGCGTGACAGAGTAACAAACATACATCGCACTCACAAACTTTCGCATTTATAATATTAGTAGGATTGTCACCATAGTTTTTGCATGAACACGAGTATTTAACGATCTGCTGCCGTTTTTTTATGTCCCAGCGGCACAATCTTATCACAGCATCTTAAATAAGATGACTTCATATACCTCAACTATTGGCCAGAGTGTTACAAGAGCGGGTTTAGGCAACATTTATTGATCAGTATTCAGGGCATTATTGATAAGGTGATAAATCAGTATTACAATCTCACAATTGCTATTGATTCTATTATTGTTCCCACTACAGGCAATAGTATCGGCGTTTGTTTTATTTACTACGATAACAACCTTTTATTTTCAGTGCACTGTCCTCTTTATGACATCCCATACAATAAAATTGTAAACTGCAGTCTCGTTGCGTTCAGATAATCACTGAAGAGTTGGAGATAAAAAAAGAAACTATGAAAAATAATCTTATTTATCACGTTTAATGTCCCAATGTGTACCTTTATATTTTCACGAAGGGAATAAGAAATATATTATGCTATTAAAATTAGAAATACAATTGGTTATACTCGTATACAACGCCATTTCCATTTGTCTAGGTTGAAAGAAAAATTACAAAAGTTTACAGACCTTTAAGGTCTAATTGAACCGGGTGGGCTAGCTGGGCCAGCTAGAAAGCCGGCTTCGGCCAACAGTGTCGCTTCATTTTAAAGAACGTAGGAAAACAATGTGGATAGGCACCCTTGAAATACAGTATCAGGTAATGAATATGGCATATTGCGTATCACAACATGTTTTTTTTACAAAACTAAGTACATTTGCGACGCAAACTTACATCGAGAATTCATCGTTTTCCACGGCCATTTACGTGCAATTTTCTTAAAGACCCTATTTGTTCGATACGATACGTGCCATATTAACTGGCTTGCATTGTAAATACGTATAATCGAGTTGAGAGTTCGCCCCGCGATGCACCGTATCGCAACCTGTTGCATCTGCCACCTCTAATAGACCTGTTTACAACAGTTGTCGGGACAAAGCGCTTTCGCTTTCATATGTACACTTTGCCTGCTTTCAAATAACTTTTTGAACCGAAGCTTCTTTACGGACGTTGACTACAATGACTCCTTTAGTGTCACCTTTTATGACCTCTGACCCGGCGACTAAATGCATAATGAAAATTCTCTTCTAATATCTTTGAACTAGCCACAAACACACAGCTTTTATGGCTAAGTCTGCTTACTAAACCTACCGTCAATAATTAAATTTGGAATTAAATTACCATCTGGTTATCGTTCGTCGGGATATGATCGACCTTGCTGTGGTAATAAAGTAAATTTCGTAAATTTAATATTTAGCTACATATAAACGATAAATGCTCATTTAATTGTTATAGCACAGTCGTATAGCCAGTACCTACCTATGACCTCAGACGCATGTGCTTCAAATGACGGTCGTCAACGCGACCACCCGACATTCGGCACACACGTACTGCCTATATATAACTTGGAGGGACGTGACAGGTCCTCGCTTATCGGACGCTCTCAGAGCACTGAACACATTCACAATTTTACTATCTAATAGAACACGTTGAATTTAATATCCATTTATGTACACATAAATCCCATCGTTTTAGAACACAAACTACTTTCGGGGACGAGTCGAAATATTTATTTTATGGCGCCGCCACATAAAATTGTTTCAATTTCATGTGATATTTCCTTTTTTTTATAGTATCGTAGATATTTTCATAGCTGAGATTGTGTATGATGGAGCAGTTTTAAATCCTTTATAACAAATCCCGGATTCTGAACACATTGTTAGCGGTCATTCACACAAAGAGGTGACACCGTTGTCTATACATTTTTGATCATCAATAACCGTATTTGACATGTGGATACAGTAAAATATACAGAAATTATCGGTGCCGGGTTAACTGTGTGGATGTGTGAATAACAGATAACGACCAAAAGACGAACGATTTTTATTTGTATCACGATTATTCACGTTACTTAATAGTATAAATAATAAATGGTTCAATATCGCCAGATTGACACACCAACTGTATGGTCCCAAACTAATCAAAGCTTGTACTATGGGTACCGTACAATGGACTTGGGGCGATCCCAGTGACACCCAAACCAGGGCAAATTACGAAAATCCATTTCCTAAATTTGCCCCGGCGGGAATCGAACCCGCAACCAATGTGCAGTGAGCCGAGCGGCCTACGCTCGAACCACTGCGCCAAGCGGTCGTCGTCGCAATACATTTCAATGTTTGCGTGATATGATCAACCTTGCTGTGATATGAATCGTGATACGCGTGATATTAGAAATATTAATGACGGTGATATTTATCCCTTTTTCATATTTTTCCATGTATTACACCTTAAAAGGACCTTACGCTCTGTTAATAGGAAGATACTAAAGTTACAAGAAACTGAAGCCTGGGCAAAAAGTTCAGAAAACAAGAAACAAGCTTCTGTGAGGAGAAATCATCGTTTGACTATAAATAACATTTTATCTGCTTGGTAAGGGTTTCCATATACCAGCTGGAATACTGTTGGACTTAGCATACCCTTCTTCACTTACAATTTCGCATCGCCGCCCTTAGTTCATCTGCCTCGACGTCATCGGTTCGGGCGGGCTCACAAGCCCTAACACAGTATTGTAAACAGTATTGGTCCGTTTTAAAACGTACGCAAATGAATATGCAAATAAACTTTGTACAAGTTGTAATTACTTCGAAACTAATTGAGTCTGCGCGATAGTAATTTCATTGTTATTGCCTTCTGGCGATTATTCGCCTTGCTCGAGTCTGTTTATTACACCAATATTTTAGATTAATGTTGAGTTACTACGTCATAAAGCTGGGATGTACAATAGTTTATAGACGATGTAGATACCTAAGCGGTTAACCACACGGCTAACCCGGCACTGATAATTGCCTTATATTTCACTGTATCCGAATGTCAAATGTGGCCATTATTAGACAAAAATGTTTAGACAAAGTGGTGTTGGCAGCTTCGTGTGACTGACCGCTAAACCATCTTCAAACTAGTTATCTGTAAGTCGCTTGGGGCCCCATCTCTGTTCTTCTTTTTTCTTCTAAAATATGGCTCACCCAAGTTAATAGGTATTTAGCCAGTGTCAAGTAACAAATAGCAATACAAACACATTTAATTATAATACAATAAAAAAATGTGACCGACCACTTTGGAAACCAAAATGGAGCGAGATCTTGACGACCGCTTGGCGCAGTGGTTCGAGCGTAGGCCGCTCGGGTCACTACACTGGGTGGTTGCGGGTTCGATTCCCGTCAGGGTAAATTTCGGAAATGGCCATTTCGTAATTTTCCCTGGTCTAGGTGTCACTGGGATCGCCCCCAGTCCATTGTACGGTACCCATAGTACAAGCGTTGATTAGTTTGGGACCATACAGTTGGTGTGTTCGTCTGGCGATATTTTATTATTTATTTTATATAGAAAACAATCTTGATAAAAACTGACAAAACTGACGTATTCAGATACGCGATACGTCAGTTGTTATGTATTGCTAGTCCATCGAGATCCCAGGTGTCAACAGGGATGGGGAGGGCTCCATTTTGGTTTTCCAAAGTGGACGGTCACATTCTTGTTTTGTATGTAGGGTACTGTTATTAAATGTTAGTAAGTATTGCTATTTGTTACTTGACACTGGTGAAATACCTATTATCCTGGGTGGGTCATATTTTGAAAGAAAGATGATATAAAATCTGTCAAGACTGACGTAGTAACATACGGGATACGTCAGTCGTGACGTATTGCGCGTAATCGAGGTGCCAGCGATTACCTGAGTTGGGCCCCAAGTCATATGTATAACATGCAAGTTTCCTCAAAACATTTCTCTTCCCATTCCCATTGTCAACATTTATTTCATCAAAGTCAAATTCTTATTCACACATCAACTCCCAGAGGTGAGATCTCACGAAAGGGAATGTTCTACATAGATACAAATTTAGCTACCATTTCATTACCATAAGAACTTCGTCTTTAAAATATAGTCCTTAAAAAACGATTAAACTAATTTTATTGTACTTTGAATACGCAATAAACAGAATTAGTCATAAAGATTAAAGCTACAAAGCATTCTAACTAAAACCTCATTCTATCTGCCAATCTAATCCGCAGTTGAAGTTATGGGGGTAGGTTGAACGAATGGCTATAAAGGCCAGTCGTTTCACCCTTTGTCTCCCTGAAGAGGTGGTCAGGTGTTTGGCTACATCCCTATTATGTGAGAAGAGTATAATTTTTTCCATCTAAATGGATAGTTTTTTTTTAAGTATTTAAATAATTGTACACCAAAGTTATGATTACAAAGTCAAAGTTAAAGCCTTTATTTGGTCAGGCCTACGGGGGCACTTGCAAATTGTCTTTTTTACATATTTTTCTGGTATCTATAACCGGATCGGAACGCGACCACGTCTGAGATCAGAGGGCCTAGCCAAGATGCAAACGTTTCGTTTCTATTCTCTTTCTACAATTGGTAACGCCTTAGCGTAAGCGAAGATAGACAACAATAATTTGGTAGCCAAGATGACATAACAACGCCGAACGCTAATTCTACAATGCCGATAGATAAAAAAATATTTTTAGTCTATGGTGAGCGTTCATAAACGTCATTCATCATAACCTCAAAGTACTTTTGTATGTAAACAAGGTGCGAGCGGAATATTTGTTTTAAATTGCATTCAGTGTTTTAAAACTATTGATTAGAAATATGTACATCAAGAGCATCTAATAAATACCTACTTAAGTGGTTTTTGCCATGGAATACTTAATAAATCGAGCTAGCTCGGAACAGCTCGCAAATTCATAGAAGGTACGTAAAATTACTAATAATTTCAATAATTCCCTTGTTATTTAATTCTGTCTCATACCTACTCGAAAAAATAGTTTCTCTCGGGGCATTTGCATTGTTCATTCAAGATTCAGATTGTTTGTTTCTCTAAAATGGTCTATCATAAATGTTCTAGTCACAGCTATGTAGCGAATGATGCCCGAGCAAGGGGTTCAAAGAAGTAAAGTAAGACTGTTTGTGGCAGGGACTGTGAGAAGTCATGTATTATTATACCACTTACATATTAAGTAACAAACAAAATGTTTTGTTTTCAGGAACTACATTATCATTATTGAGCGGGAAGCTACACAATGTATTAATTTTGGAGCAGATATGTTTGTGGGTCCCAGCTGGGAACGTGTGGCGCCGGCGCCGGCCGTCGCTGCTGGCTCTGCCGCGCGCGCACACAGCTCTTGAGAAAGGCGCCGCTGTCGTGCGCACTTCGCACACTCAACCTCATCGCCGAGAATATAGACTTGTTCTCGTGTACACTGAGTGAATTCACGAGGGTAGTTTTATCATCAGTAGCTATAGATAATTGAGTATTGGTGAAATTTGGATTTGTGTTGCTTAGCTATTGCATTAGGTAAACCTGTAAGAATAGCTTTAAGTTTTGATAAATAAATAAATAAATTAAAATCTCCACCTGGCCTTTACTGTCACCCCTCATGCCTTTCTACTGAATTTATAAATTTATCAAAGGAACAATATTATTATCATCTTTTTAGCCCAAGACGTCAACGGCTGCATATTTTACTTATATTTTATATAAATTCAATGTCAATACAAATGCCAATACAATTTTTTTATTTCCTAAATTAGTAATGAACAAATGTGAGAAATGAAATAATACCTATTGGATAATGCCAATATTTTGTTGTTTTCTTAAGAATTTACCATGTAAGACAGTGTTTTATTCAAAATAAAATTAATTAGGTACAACTTTTCCAATCAATAAGATACAGTACCTACATACTGATCAATTATATTCCTAGTCCAGTGATATTTATATGAAATAAAATGATTTTAAACGACATCACACATTTAATTATACCATGTAGCATTCGGCACTATGAAAATAATTCGTATAGAAACACTGATTTTAAAGTTTTACACTACTTAGGTATTTCACCATTGACAATTCCTCTTTTTCGGTTATTAAACCACAATTCTTCATTTTAGTCACACCACAACATATGTTAAAGTAAGCAAGTATGCATTTTGCATGCTATTAGTTAGGTATAGTCCAAACCATTCATATATTTTAATTATTAAACACTACAATTTGCGTTGTTCACCACACAGCTGATTGCAGGCGGCCATGTTTTTAGCGTTTTCTACAGGGTCTTGGCGATCGCTTACCAAGCGTTCACAAACTACGATATCGTTTCGTTAGCGCTTGTCAAAACAGCAACTTGGCTACGATTTGTACGGGACTTAGCGATCGGCATTGTAGAAACGCTTATATTCTGTTCTATCATTTGGAACGAATGGCTATCTTGGTAACTTGGCTACGATTTTTCTATTCGTTTGTTCTGACCACGTGATTTATCGTTGAGATATGTCATTCCCATACATTTTTTTCGTTTTCTATTAGCGTTAACGATTGTAGAAAGTTATCTTGGCTAAGCCCTCAGGAAAGAAACTCAGCGAGCTTGTCTTTTTACATTTTTTAATGACACTGATACTTAATGAAATAACGCTACCCAAGTTCAGTTTTAACTTTCAGCTCACAGTTTATTCATAGTCAGCGGGTAATTACAAGTCCAATGTGAACTTTCTCTAACTAATCTTTTCACGGGAATAACTTTTTGCACGTAAAAAAACGTTGTAGCCGAAGCTCGACAGAGACAAATGTACGCAACGAAGCGCTCCTAGCTCCGTACAAAAACGGCGAGTGGCGGAGTTAAGAACTCTACATGGTAGATTACTTTACTTAGCAGGACTATCTTTGGATGGTTTTACCTGCATCATTGGGAACATACACCAAATATTAAAAATATTTTTTAAAGTTTATTTGTATTCATCATGTGATTCATAATATAAACCATTATAGTAAGTACTTATGTGGGATTGGAACGTAAAGAGATAGCGTGAAAGGGAACTGCGTATTTGAACATTGTGGATTGGTGGAAAGTGAGGAATGAGGAATAAGGAATGAATGAAGGAATGAAAGGAAACAGGAAATGAACGAGAGAACGACGGATATAAGACAGACGAGACGGGACGTAGACTAAATTAAAAATGATTTTAATGAAAAATATAATTAAAATACTATTTTGAAGAAATTAAGTTGATGTTTTTGTATTTAATAAATCCACCCACGCTACACTTATTTGTTACAAAAAAACTTTTTGCAACTCCTATGGAGATGAATGGATGAGTTATGTAGCACAAAATGATGACTATAAGACGATCATAGGCTAGATAAAAGTATATTATCTTTACTAATATTATAAATGGGAAAGTAACTCTGTCTGTCTGTCTGTCTGTTGCTCTTTGACGCCAAAACTACTAAACCGATTTCAATGAAATTTGATACACAGATAGTCTAGTGCCTGAGAAAGGACATAGGCTACTTTTTAATGCGAAAAAAGTTGTATGGAAGTATCGTCATTTGTAAAGCTAGAAGCATGAAACTTATTTGTTAGGCTGTTGATTCGATAAAATTAAATATGACATTCAAAGTTTGTAAAAGTTTTACCCTCAAGGGTGTAAAATAACAATAGGGAATAGGGGATGAAAGTTTGTATGGAAATATAGCTCTTTGCAATGAAACACTGCAAAAAGCTCATTAAAGTAGGTATTTATACGTATGTGTCTTATTTGTAAAAAAAGTTGCCTAAATAATTAAAAAATACTACCCAAAGACATTATTCCACGCGGACAAAGTCGCGGGCATAGCTAGTTTAGAATAATTTACTTTTTTAATATAAAGGTATATGCAAATTGTATTTAAGGTGCCTATACCTTACCTGACCCAATCAAGAGATGTCTACCTCATACCAGACCAGACCAAATTTCGTAGGTCCTTCGAAAGATAGAAATACGGACTGAACGAATAATATAAAGTAAATTTTTATTAATTAAATTTTTTTATTTTTGCAGACATTAAAACTTTAGTTTGAGTCATTTGTAACTTGAGAAAGTCGCTTCGCACGGATTTTTGATAACCTTGGACCTCGTAAGTTGCGTTGTCTCCTGATAAGTTTCGAAGGTTTTTCATCACAAAGTTGTGCATCTCGTGTTACATTAGTTACCTATTTCTTATACGTTACCTATGAATAATTGGCCTTAGTAATGACCTTAATTAGGTCATTTTTCATTTATATGAATTATCTACTTAGATTTTCCTCAATAACTCAATGTTATTCAGGAGCAAGATTTAGGTCTTTACTGGCCCCACCGGGGTAGTAGTAAAGTAGCTATTATGTCTGCTTTTCGTACGATCGAGCCAGGAGCCACAAGTGCCACAACCCTTCCTTCAGGTAGACAACGTGCGAGCAATGCCTTCGGTCTTGCAAGAATGTTTAGGCTACGGTAATTCTTAACATCAGGCAAGGTTAATCGGTTAATCATTAATAGTAAAGTTGAACAACGCCTCTGTAAACCCAGGTTTTGCCTTATTTAGGACTAGTCCCGCCACACACTCCCATCACTGTTACTCCTGTAAACTAGGAACAACAATGGTACCAATAATGACGTCGAGCTTCGACCCTTGACGAGTCCCGTAGAAAAGTTGAATTGTCTTGGAATCCGCACAAATTTAATCGAAAAGAATAGGAGTAGTTGGAAGAACTTTTTCCACTTCCCTCCGTTGCAAAACGGGAGACAAAAATAGCTGGTATGGGCTGTTTTCCTTAGAAGCACGACTGTTACAGCTGATCGAAGACTAGTTTGTAACGCACCACGTATCGTAAATAGGTTTGCTAGATTTTGTCTATGGTGTCTGGTGTGGCGTGAAAACCTTTCAGTCAGTAGATATTATAATGCTTGTATTAAGTATATTATCCCCCACGCGACAATACCTATTCGGCCGATGGACGCATAATGTGTAACGACTTGTACTCATCTGCTTCAGATATAAACACATCGTTCAATAAAACCACAAATGGTTCGATCACACATCGCGGAATCAATAAACTATTCATAATTAGGTATTTCGGATACAGGTAGCGGGCGCATCACCGAGCCCACTGACCTCATTTCGCCCGCGTTCCCGCGATGGTTCGGGTAGGCATTATAAAGAAGGGAAAATAGGTAACTACATACAAATCCCTCGGCGCCTCTCGTGTTATCGCGACACGACTCAAGTCTCAGATGTATCTTTTGCCGCACGAGATACGAGCTCGTCTTCGATATACCTACCTACGGTTTTATTTAAATTAAATGTGTTCCTCGCGTTCGTGTATAGGAGGAATTCAGCAGCGTAGTTTGAATGCCCCAATTAACGACGATATCTGAGAGTTGCGAAACTTGAATATACCGAGCTTCGCCAAGTCGCTTGGTCCTACGGCAGTAAAAGTCTCAGTACTACATCAGAGTAAGCTTGCGAACAGAGTGATTCATTGACGTCTTCATCAACACCAAAGTACATTTATGAAACTGGCCATGTGTGTGTCGAACCATGCATAATGGGTTCCGTAGACATCTCGCGGTTTTTCAATAATAATAAACCTGATGGTTCATTCTAATTATTTATTTGTAATGTACCTAGTTCAGGAGTTAGAGCATTAATCGTTCAAGTTCCATAAAAAAGGCCACATTGGAACTTAGTATTTCGTAAACGGGAATTTATTTTGATAATACCTATTAAAGGATACCCCTCTGGAGAGGGTGAGTAAAAAATCTTGAATTAATTACCCGATCTTAAGTACAGGAGGTACCTTAGAATAATTATACTTTCAATATTGACACTCACAGTTTTGTAGCGCCAGCTTTATAGTCCTAATAGTCTCGAAATAAAATGACTGTGATGTCCTACGGACGGTATGCAGGTGAGTATGTAGGTAATGGAGGTAACTACCTCCACCCACAACACCTCCACCAACTTAGTTAAGCAAGTTTAATTTAGTTTACAACATAAATCAGTACAAATGACCTTAAATATAATTAAACTGAAATTGTTTTATCAATAAAGTTATATTTTTAATAAGTACGTAGGTCCCTATGCTAGGTTCCTTTTTCATAAAACAGAATCCCAAAAATAATTGTTAGGCACATGATACTTTATCTAGGCCTGAGATCCTTTTACTGGGACCAATTAGAGCAGCACTTATTTTAATGGATGGGAGGGGGCCACCCCCTGTATTGCCCCGATTCCCATTCTGCTCCAAAATAATCGGGTGCACGGTGTTCTTTTAAATTTGAAGCCAGACATTACTTTATAGCGTGTTTAGTCATTTCGTTTTAAACATTAATTTTGACTCAAGAATTAATGTCGCTCTAGTGTATTTGAAAGTATGTAAAAGATTTATATGAAGTTAAATTATTTCGTCGTTCTCGAGGAGTACTTAAGTGTAAATACCTTTGTCTGAGATCTAAATCTCTGTTTATGGAGACACAAAAGGTTTTGTGTTTGAGTTTGTAAGTTTAGAAATTCCTACACAATAATTTGCTCGAAGGCTATGCGACTACGTAATGAATTAATACGAAGCCAAGTTTCCGTTAGGTACTGAATTTGTTTCCATATGTTGAATGTACAAGATAATTAGTAATTAAAATCCTACTAATATTATAAATGCGAAAGTTTGTGAGTGTGGATGTATGTATGTATGTATGTTTGTTACTCCTTCACGCAAAAACTACTGAACGGATTTGGATGACATTTGGAGCACAGATAGATTATAACCGGGATTAACATATAGGATACTTTTTAACCCAATAATCCAATACTACGCGGATGAAGTCGCGGGGCACAGCTAGTTTTACTATAATCCCACAACGTATTGGATTAGGACAGGTGCAAGTATCAAACCTACAATTTCCCTGTAAACGTCACCTGGAAATATTTTGTTTTTCATGACAAACCCCGAAGATATATCTTTTAATTTTGTAAATGCTTGGACCGCGGAACGGAAAAGGAAGACAGACCTACGGCCTACACAGAGCCGGAAGTCATAAATATGTTAAAACCATTCCGCAGTTACGTATGTAATTTTGATACTTTATTTTCAGTTTACACATTCAAAACACGCAACGCTAATTATTATACAAATTGCACGGAATGTAACAATTATGTACTTAATAAACGTGGTATAGCGGGTGAATAGTTACACACCGAATTATCTCGCTCTGTCATCAGTAATTTGACATACGAAAGAAGAAGACAAATCATGGTTTAACTATACAACCGCTAAACCACGTTTATCAATAAGGGGGCTAATGTTTTACCTATGTGCAAAAACCCAATGTACATAAACTTAATTAAAACGGCTCAGCCGCTGAAAGCGCTTCAAGCCTGCAACGCTGCGAAAATAAAAAGTGAAACAATTTCATTCGTGCGCCAAATATATTGCCAACTAATATTCAATATAAACAGCATGGGCCGTTTTTAGAATTAAAATTTAAATTTTTTTCCAACAACTAGCTGTCGCCTGAGTGTCTCCCCGTCCGCTATATATTGATAAACAATCGATAGTTAGGCAACACTCCGCTAATAATAAGTTACCAGCATAGTTCTACTACCAACGGAAGACTATTCTGCCCTGGTAATTGCAAATGCAGTAATCGCAAAATTACAGTTTCGAGAAAAAGGCGTTCAAGCGTTTTTTTGAAATCTCTACATTAACTGCAATCCAGAATGTTATGTTATTATGACGTAAAATTTTAGTTAGTAAAAACGCATAAACGCCTTTTTCTCGAAACTTTTTTGCGATTACCACGGCAGTATTGGAAATGAACCTCCCAATTGGTAAGAAAATTCTTATACTCGAAATACTTGGATGCTCTGTTAGATAGGTGTTTAATTACAAAATAATCCCGCTGATATCCCCATCTTGGGAATCTTGTAACCCGTATGCTCAGCAAAAAGTGCGAAAAGCATCTAAATGTTTAATTAGCCCACCACAAATAATGGCTTTCGAGACTTTCCTGTTGAATGATTAAAATTTGCTCCATACTACGAAATCGGGCTTGTCCGGTCATTTACTCTTTTGTCCATTTCGTTATCGGTGTCTACATTTTATCATCAGTCCTTGGCGGAGAAAGTCCGGGACGGAATTAGGAATAAAATTATTAGGGATAAGGTGGTGCCGTCTTTTAGTAAAAAAAATATATTTTACGTTTCGAGGGCTACGTAGGTGTTTCATAGACAATATCTCTAGTCCAAACACTAAAAAAAACTAAGCATTTAAGTACCTAATTTGTATGTAAGTAATTAAGTATTAGAAAATAAACTTTTCTATGGGTATAAACCTAAAACAATATATAAAAAAAAATTAAATTAATGTTGACTTAGTGACATTGTCAAGAGTGTTTTCAATATAAATAAAAAGAAGAATATACACATCTCTGCTAAGATAAATAATCTTTCAATTATTTGGCCCATAAACCCATCGGTAAGCCATTTTGTCACAATGGGTCATTATGTCATAATGGCCATATTTGACATCTAAATACAGTAAAATGTATTGAAATTATCAGTGCAGCATTAACCGTGTGAACGACCGCTTATAACGTGTTGGTCAATAAACCTACCTAGTTACATAATGTATGAATGAATCTGTACACAACGAAAAAAAGTAAATATCCCGAAGCATTCAAACTTTTTGCAGAATGGAATTAACCCACATATACGCTCCAAACCAAAACCAACCCTAGCCAGAGAACTTCTAGATTGGTTTCAGTTCGCAGGTGTATGTGTGGATTGGTTGCATTTTGCAACATTAATAATTAATTTACATTCATTCAATATTCGACACCTCAAAACCTAGTTGGGGATAGAAAATGTTTTGTTACTTTAAGCCTGTTTTGCTTAGTACGTAACCTACTACCGTAAATTACGCAGGTGGTGTAGGTGAAAACAAGGTTTGAAGACAATGAATACTAGAAAGACAACGATATTTCGGTTGCGTGTTCGCTTTCAGTATTGACGCGTTTATAGGCGAGCCTCCGTAAAATTAAAAGGCCTTTAATAAAAATGAAGCTAGTCGAGCCAAATTTAGTTATTGATACAACGGTCATCTACCTGACTACAAGGAGAAACATAATGGGTATACTTTTTTTTCAAAACTTAACTTTGTACTTCTTAAACCATCAGCTTTGGAGGGAACTTGAAAAACAAAAGGTGTTATAGGAATACAGCTGTTGACCGATTTCACAAGAATACAAAACCTTTAGTACTTCAACTGTCCCACAAAGCCGATAGTTTGAGATTTACAAAGTTAAGTTGCAAAAAAAATAGTATACTCTTTTTGTTTCACCTAGTATATACAGGGTGAATTTTCCAAGTGGGCCTGGATGTTTCAAGGAATAGTACATATTCAAAGGATGTGATAATGCAGTGTGTTTTTTCCCAATGGGTTAAATTCCTGGCCAGGAATATTGTTTTATTAAAAATCCATTGATGCAATTTTAGTTTTCATCGAAATCGGACCCGAGACTCCTTTGAGTATTTTTCGCTATTCCTGATGGTTGCGGATTTGGCCACCAACGACCATTTGATAAATCCATCCTGAGTTATAGCCTATCTACCTATTTTTTAATAATGGTGCTTATTCAGTTAGTACACAAATTAAAATACATGTCACTAACTGTAGGCACTTAAGTATTATCATCCTTGTAATGGTACCTACCTAAGAAAAGAGTACCTAAGCAATAAACATTTTTTTGGAAATTTAAGTTGAATCGTGATAACAAAATTGGCATCAGTAAGATAAGTGTAGACAAGATTAATAAGATCTTTATTGATGCTATAGAATACTGTATCGACGGTAGGTATTAACTTTCCCCAAATTTAATAAAATGTCAGATGAATTTGTTCTTAAATGGTACGAAATTATACACACAGTCTAAGTTAGTTAGAAAACTTACTACAAAAGTACCTGTTTACTTATTTAGATGCCTGTTCTGCCCTTTAGCAGGTCCGCTTGAAGGTCAATGGATTATTTACGTTATGTAGTTTAATTTTAGCACACGCCCTGTGTTTATTTTTAATTTATTTTATATTGCGGTCGCATATTTCATTAACTCAGGGTTGGTTACCCTTAAGGCTAAGCCACATTGAGCGTAACGGGCACTATAAGTAGGTACAGAGTTACTGATAATTCAACGTATTCCTTAACCTTAACCAGGGTTATAATATAGGGGTTAAAATGGAAAATGTTTTACTCCATTACTTTGTTATAGGAAATTTAGTTTTATTGTCTATTAATTTTGTAACCAAAACACCAAAGTAATGATGTAAGTATTATAAATATTTTAGTACGTAAATAAAATTGTATGATCCATAATCGAATAACTTTTTAAATTTCATATTTTTTTCGTGACTTTAGGTAATTCACAATATTTTATCATGAATAGTAGATACTTATTTCGTAAAATCAATAAGCTCGTGACAAATAATGCATCTGCGCCGCGGTTTTCACGTCAAACACACATTTTGACGAGATGTCGGTGATATTAATTGCCGTCGCTTGGGACTTCCTAAAGCTGCCTGTACTTCGGCTAGGGTGGATAGAGTTGAAAATTGTATAACAATTACTCATCCGATCAAATCTTGTCCAAATGATATTTCGGCTTATTAAATAAATGAAAAATAGTAGGTAGATACTTACGTTCAACATGATTATGAAGAAGTCGAGCGTGAACAGGAACGATGTTATCGGATTGAAGTTCAACTGAAATGAAAATATTAATTAGAAATATTGTTAAAGAAATATTATTAAATAAAATAATATTATTTATTTAACATTAAATATAACATATTTAGTATATCGTTAAGGAAGGAAAGGCTCTATAATAGGCCACAAAATGAAGACAGGTGACAGAACAAGGCCTGTGTAATGAGCAAGTATTCAAGATGTTTTAGTCCTTAGAAAATTAGGTTTACTTATAATTAAGGATTTAGGTATACTATTTTTATTATGTTTATTTGAAACCTAATTACGTACTCGTGGCAAGAATTCAGTGAATTTGGTGTGATATACTTACACACGAAAAGTTTGCAAATGTTCTAATTCAATATTTCTGTTCACATTAAACGCAGCGGAGTTAAAAGTTACGCGGTGAGTTTATACCTAGAGTTTGCGAAAGTTTCATGCATTGTTGGAAATAGCTGTTAAACTTTCATTCATGAAAACTCATTTTATTAAAGCTACATTTATTTTATTCAGGACAAAAACACATTTTAAATTTTATGAATTAAATGTTTTGAAGCTTAAGGAAACTTCGTCGTCTATTTTTAAGATTTTTCCACATAACACCTACCAAACACATCTTTCGCCCGAATCCTGGTAACCACCAACATCTAAGTATTATCTATCTTTATATTAATTACGCTTTTGACATGTCATTTTTTACTGGTATGACATAATAATGACATTTCCAAAATCGCTCCCAGCCTTGAGATTGATTTATTAATACTTAGTGAATTATTTGTATACATTACGTAGTAATCGAAAATCAATTCCATAAATTGTGTAACAGGTGATCTAAGGACATTTTGAACCAACACTCTTCACATGTTTTTTTTCATTATATTTTCGGGTCTGTACTGAATATAAACTACACTTACAACGGCTGCAAATGTCAATTGGATGGTACTTGGCTATAGTAAAAGTCAAAGTCAATGCGTTTATTTTGTTTAGGCCTACGGGGGCACTTACAAATTGTCAATATTAATTTTTTTTCTTATATCTACAACTGAATTGGAACGCGATCTCGACTGAGAAAATCCGGCAAGAAACTCAGCGGGCTTGTCTTTTTACATTTTGTCTTTTTTTTAATCTCCAGTTGCTGGTAGTAATATAGTTGGAACCGGAAGGTAGCGCTGTGTCTCCAAAACAAAATACAAGCGAAGAAGTGGGGAAAAGCTCCACTTTAATAGAGTATCTCCTGAACTGATGTAAACTTACATAGGAGGGGAAACTGTGCTAATCTCGTTGTAACCTGTGTAACGTCAAACGGACCAGATCCCGTGGTTTCCCGGGCAATCCTATTTGGGCCGCTGGACGATGTTATAATCATATTACGGCGATATGTCGGAGTAACGGCACTATTTCGTGCAATCTCTAACTGATGCCAGCCATTTTAGGCGGAACGTTTGACGCACATCGTTTGGCAATTATTATTTGACTATTGGGTTATATTAGGTGAGGCCAAATCCCTGCTCACGATCTCATCTGACTCCACAGAGAGAGAAATACGTGTGCTAACAGACACATTCATAATTAAGTAATGACAATAGTTTCTTCGGAGTGTACTGGGCCCTAACCACGCTAGCTACTCAAATCGTAATAGAAAAGCAAACGCTCGCGATTACGTTTCAAACGCTCCGCTTTTGACGTTTTACTCCCACGAGCTTCACGATTACTACTGACATTGATATGGTATGGTGTGGCGTTGTGTGTGACTATGTATGACGTTCTATGTGACTATGTACAAAAAATTACGTTGTGAATATTAAATAAAATCGAAATCAGTTTCAGGGTAAGAGAAAAACGATGTGCCCCGTAACTTAGGAAACCTTAGTACTTACATATCTTAGATCTCGAAACGAACTAGATCCAACGAAATACAAGGGTTTACGTGGAAAAAATATATTTAGCCGTTGTCTGAGATAACGGTTATAAAAGATCTGAAACTTAAAGGATTCAACCGTCTGCCGCGGAGAGTTTACTTGAATTTTTCCCATATCAAAATAAATGAAATGAAAATGTACTCTGGCTGAATAGAAATAAAGATTTAGTTGCTCTGACAAAATAACTGCTATTTTCCCGCAGCAAGGTGGGAGCTCCCGCCTCTGTCACTCATCGTACGAAACGAAGTTAGAATAGCTACTTACTAATAGCTTTACAACTATATTTTGTGTGACGGTGGTACTACTCCGGTTGAACCAGCCTGTATATGAGCTGTAGTCGATTGGCTCCACCACCTATAGCCACTACGTTTTTAAACGTATCCTACTAATATTATAAATGCGAAAGTTTGTGAGTGTGGTGTATGTATGTATGTATGTATGTTTGTTACTCCTTCACGCAAAAACTACTGAACGGATTTGGATGAAATTTGGAACACAGATAGATTATAACCGCGATTAACATATAGGGTACTTTTTAACCCAATAATCCAATACTACGCAGATGAAGTCGCGGGGCACAGCTAGTATAATATACAGGTTGAAACAGAAATGGTATAGCTTTTGTTTCAAAACTAAACTTTGTAATTCTAAAACTATCAGCTTTGGAGCAAACTTGAATAACAAAAGGTGTTACAGGGATACAGCTGTTGACAGGTATACAAAACCTTTAGTACTTCAACTGCCCCACAAAACTGTTAGTTTTAGAATTATAAAGTAAAGTTTAAAAAAAAAATAGTACACCCTTTCTGTTTCACCTAGTATACGTATGTGCGTTAGAATACATAATTGTTTAGCATATTAATAATTCATTTGACAAAAACATGAATCACAGGTAGGTACCCACAGTTACAAAGTACATCAACGTATTTATTTGCGTAGGATAAAGTGTGCACCTAATCATTCCCCCCCTTAGGACGTTAGCGCAGGAGGAGACAAATAAAATTCTCCGTAAGTCGGCGTTATGAGGGAACACGGGCCCAAGGACGGACGCAATCACTTACTTTAATTTATTTTACGTCACAATATGCATTTCGGGGTTTTTTTTCTTTGATGCCGCCTCCGTGTAAGTATATCTACCTACTGTATTCGCTTTAAGGATGTTTGCTGAACAAAATTATAATACATAATTTAGTGCGACGGTAGAAGACTTTGACATATAACGTTTTCTTTGTGAATTTTTGGTGCTCTTTCGCGTGGACCTGTATTATGGCAACACTAACTGCTAGGCGTATATTAGTAACCCTACGACGACTAATACTTATTGAATTTAGTACTTTCTACATGAATTAATAAGTACCAATTATGTTTTAAAATACTAAGAAATAATGTCCGAAAAATATTTATGAAATTACATTTACTAATAAAGTTTACTAGGTACTAAATATAACGTCATGTTTTACTGTTTTTTAAACTTTACACATCTGTTAGTTTTCAAATTATAATGTTGTTGTTTAAAAAATATTACACTGGTAGATAACGTGATATACTTTATACAACAACAAAAAAAATAGGCATCATTCCTATTTCATGGTTTATGGTTTGCGGGAGAGTAATTTTGAACTTAGTTATAAATTAAAAAAGTGAAGACAGGATATAATTAAAAATACTCACCGTTTGTAAATAGAACAGGTAGACCAAGTTTATGATCTCCACGAGTGTCTCGAGAGCCATCGCCACGACCCACGGCAGTAGCATAAACTTGATGTCCTGGAACAAACAGAAGTGCCACTGGAATCAGCCTTAACTTTCACTAACAACCATACAACTCGGTCAGAACATACGGGAAGTTCAAGTAGGTAGAAGGGACCCTCATTAACTTTTTTGTGAAATTTGCTGCTTAAGAAACAAAAATCGTAATGCCTCAGCGATCGCTTGCAAAACATGATAGCGCGATCTTACATCTTATATATAAAATTCTCGTGTCACAATGTTAGTTACGATACTCCTCCGAAACGGCTCGACCGATTTTCATGAAATTTTGTGTGCATATCGGTTAGGTTTGAGAATCGGCTACTATCTATTTTTCATACCCCTAAATGTTAAGGGTGGTCCACTTTCCACGCGGACGAAGTCGCGGGACACAGCTAGTAAAAATATATATTTTTTGGGTGTCGGTTGCATATCCCAAGGACCATTTCTAGTAATAAACTGGAACTCTTTATCACGGGTGTAAATAATGAATGTGTGTAAGGTCAGGCCATTGGTGAAGTCTTGGGTCCGGTGACGAACAACTTTACTCCGCGCCCGAGAGTGTGACCGCACTCGGAGTTTGTTAGTTTTCGATTTCGACCAATGACGAGTAGTTAATGGTTCTCGATGTAACGGGAAAATAACCTTACCCGGCACTCAGTTATATTGATTAGTTTGACTTGATAGGTGTGTCCGTAAATGAGGTAGGTTATGTTTGTCAGACAATTTTTACCTATTTGGGAAAACAATAAATTATATAGCGCACTTACTGGGTACCTAATTCTTTAAAAAAAATGTTTACCAAACAGATTATCGCTTAATGTGAGCTGCTCACTACATAAGCTAAAGGTTAGGCTTTTGAGTAACGAAAATTCGAGTTTCATTTCAATTTAAATTTTGTTCACTAACTTGACAGTTCGTAGCCAAATAATAAAGTGAAATAATTGTAATTATTTCTCAGTTATTAAAATCAATGAAATGTTTGCACATAAATACATTATTTAGTTCATTCATTCCACGTTCCCTCCATCTGTCTCGTAACTAAATAAAATTATAAGTCGAAGTATAGGTACATATTTTGAGATATCGATTTTCAGTAACACTTAAATTCACAGTAATTAAAAGTAGTATTATTCAGTTGAATTACAGTTCAGCGGGTCAATCAGGCCACACATTATTTTTCTAAACTGTGAGTCGGAGGCTCTTGTTCTACCCGCAGGCTGTAAACTAACGAACATAACTTTTGTTATTACTATCGCTATGCCGTATATTTTATACGCCCTTTATGTTATTCCCAGATGTTTTAACGATAGGCACGTTATGATGCACGGAATATATTATAATAGGTAACAGCAAAACAATAAAGTTAGCTAACACCTATCTAATTAGAATGTTCCCTGCTACCTACCTCATACCAGAGAAAATATACAAATACATGCATACATTGCTAAATTAAAAAATATTATTAATTATTGAATGACACAGTCGTTACTTAGCGGAAATCCATTGCAAAATGATTTGGGAGAAGTTATACGTACACCTTCAGCGTGTAAACCTCCAAAATTAGAAAAACAAATAAGGTTATTGACAATAAAAGAGTGACTAAACTATCCTGAGAATATCTCGTTTATAATTATCATTTTGAAGGTTGACAAGTTGAGGTGAGGGGTAGTGGGGTCCTTGTCTCAAATCATCCTACTAATATTATAAATGCGAAAGTTTGTGAGTGTGGATGTATGTATGTATGTATGTATGTATATATGTTTGTTACTCCTTCACGCAAAAACTACTGAACGGATTTGGATGAAATTTGGAACACAGATAGATTATAACCGGGATTAACTTATAGGATACTTTTTAACCCAATAATCCAATACTACGCGGATGAAGTCGCGGGGCACAGCTAGTTTACAATGAATTTGATACTGCTTTAAAAAATAACAAGCACAAATACTTAATTGAATGAAAACACCATTAAAATACTCATTATCATACATTGCATGTCAGCCGTGTGGTGTGTCAATACTCCACCCTGACTAATGGGGCATGTTACGAACATTTTGCCCTCACGTAGCTATATTCTATTGAAAATATATATCCCTTTGTCAGGCGATCATCAATACGCTTGAACTTTTACACACGGTAATCCAATCTCTTGGAATAACACTGACGGTGCTGTGTTCCAAATCAGTTACATAATCAATTTTTTTTTAATATTATAATAAAGTCAGTAGCGTACGATCCGGCTGATGTTACAGATACCGTAGTCTGTACATGCTTGCAATACCAAAACTATTGCTCGCACCTTGCCGACATGAAATGGAGTGGGATACAGAGGAGAAAAAGGGAGAGGGGATTAGTCTTCCAGTTCTCTCACTCATCATACGAAACGCTTTACACCAATCTTCTGTAAGATCTACTACCCCGATCGAATCAGCCCGTATATGTATACAGGTTGAAACAGAAAGGGTACTCGTATACTATTTTTTTTCAAAACTTAACTTTGTAATTCTAAAACTATCAGCTTTGGAGGAAACTTGAAAAACAAAAGGTGTTTTAGGGATACAGCTGTTGACAGATTTCATAAGTCTACAAAGCCTTCAGTACTTCAACCGTCCCAGGAAGCCGATAGTTTTAGATTTATTACACATTCATTGCTGATCACTCGGAGCCGAGTGGAGCGGGGTCTGAGTAGCAGAGCTCCTCACTCGGATCCGAGCGAGCGTCCAGTTCATTTTGTAGTAGTCAGTAAAGCGCCGGCGTTTAGGGTGAGTGAGCATTGTTTCGCGTGGCCACTATGGTAAATCGTCAAATTACGAAAACGACTATTGGATTCATTCTTACAGTGTAGTAGTGATTTGTATACACGATCGTACGGAATGTATTTGTCTGCAGTGTATCTGCACAAAATGTTTTTGCCTGGTACCCTCATAAGATTTTGAAATTGATTTAATTTATTTTTTATTTTTGTGATGGCAAGTGTTGGCCCTTTTGCCAGTGACAATTGTATTAGTTCTTTTGTACTTATCTTTGAGTAACTCTTCGACATTGCGTGCTATGTGCCGGCCACTCGGATCCGAAAAATGATGATTTTTATTAAAATATTAATAATAACAATAAACATTCATACATATTTTCAAACATTAATTTGTACTTAATCAAAATTCACCTTTAACTATTTTGGCTATTATTTTTATTTATTTTTAAAGCAGTGAATGTGTTAAGTTGCAAAAAAAATAGTTATACCCTTTCTGTTTTACCTAGTACATGAGCTGTATAGTCAACCTACAACTTGACTCTACCACCGTTCAAGTGTACAACTTAATAAGCGTTCGTGGATTTTATAAGCTCTATTGACGTAAAAAACATGCTACAAAACTCTAAAATTGACGCCTGAAGGCCGGTTATCGCTAACTTTGCTACAAGTGAAGGTAGAGCACCCTGATAGAGCACAACTTCAGCGGGCCCGTATTGTTCAGTTGTAGTTCCCGCGCGAGATAGTTGCAACAAACTTTGTTAATTACAACTATTGAAACTCTACAAATTATTGGAAACACTGTCCATTTTAATTGAGCAAAATGAATATTATAGATGCTTCAATAGGGATACACCTACTTTTAGGTACATTTCTGACTAAGGTAAAGTAGCTTATAGGATTGAATTTGCCCTTCAAGATTATTATAATAACGCTAGCCATTGCACGCAGCTCCGCCGATGTGGTACTTAGATAAAATAAAATTAGCCTAAGTTTCTCTTTATAACATCAGCTATCTGCCAGTGAAAGTCCTGTCAAAATCGGTCTAGCCGTTTTGGAGATTATCCAGAACAAACAGACAGATTTGTTTTTGTTATACAAGGTGACACATAATGGGTATACTTTATTTTTCAAAACTTAACTTTGTAATTCTAAAACCATCAGCTTTGCAGGGAACTTGAAAAACAAAAGGTGTTATAGGAATACAGCTGTTGACCGATGTCACAAGTCTACAAACACTTTAGTACTTCAACTGTCCCACAAAGCCGATAGTTTGAGATTTACAAAGTTAAGTTGCAAAAAATATAGTATACCCATTTTGTATCACCTAGTATACATAACTAGCGGAGCCCGCGACTTCGTCCGCGTGGAATTTAACTTAACAAAAAAGCCCGCTCCCGCGTTCTGAGCCCGCGCGACAGGACCATTTTTTTTAAAGTTTGTTTTTCTAAAAAAAAGTAGCCTATGTAACTGCTTATTACATCAGCTGTCTACCAGTGAAAGTCCCGTCAAAATCGGTCCACCCGTTTCGGAGATACTCTTTGATTTCATGTGTTTTTATTTTTTTATACGGAACCCTAATTGCTTTTCTAAAATTAAAGTAGCCTACGTTACTCCTTATAACATCAGCTATCTGCCAGTGAAAGTCCCGTCAAAATCGGTCCAGCCGTTTTGGAGATTACCCGGAACAAACACACAGACAGACAGACAGACAGACAAAAAATTTTTAAATCGCGTTTTTCTATAGGTGTCGTATGTACTTTCATATGCATTTAGTGAAAAGGTGTTATTTTGATATTACAAACAGACACTCCAATTTTATTTATTTGTATAGATTACCCTATTACCCTATTGTGCTTTCATATGCATTTAGACAAAAAAAATATTTTGATATTAAAAGATTCATTCATTTTATTTGTTTATACCTTATTTATATAGATTACTGACTTTTTATTAGAAACTTAGTAAAGGTAGAGAGTTTACAGGCTCTCGGTTCCTCCACGTAGGTACCTAAGCTTACAATACAGAGAACTATGCCCGAAATTTCACTGAAATAATACTCCGTATGTCGGGTGGTAAAATTTCTGACGAATTGAAGTCGACATCGCTCAAAGAGTTGCGAGGTTGAAGTGGCGGTGGGCGGAGCAGGACATAACTCACGGATCCGATGACATTACGAGCGCGTTACGAACATCAACAGAATACATACTGCTAAATTTAAAATTACATTATCGTCCGAAAAATGGCTGTAACAAACAGACATACGCGTGTGTTTTTCTCTTCAGTAGCCAGTACCTATGGAACGCAAAAGTGCGGATCTTCCTCAACTGACCTCCTCCTACAAGTAAACTGAGATTTTGGGAAAAAAACATACATAGAAACTCTTCCTTTTTTGAAAGTCAGTTGAAAAGTTGTGTCCGAAATTCTAGCGAATATAAAAATCATCCCTTATGTGAACATTTTTTCTATACTTAATAGCATATTTTCTGTAAACCTTTTACCTATTTATTAAATACTTATTATAATATTTACCTATTCATTCGTTCGTTTTAAATATCCACCGTATATTATTTCGTTATAATATCCTAAAAACTGGTTATACTAACAACTGATTATACCTACCTATGATAGATAGATAAGACATGCTTTAATAAAACTTCAATATAAAAAAATAATATTGCAGTAAATATTTTCCAGCAATTTTGTTCGAACTGATACCAATTTGCATTAAATTATGTGGTTCACCATATTAATTAGCGTCGACCCGAAAAAACCGCCCGTGAAAGGTTTTAAAAGCATCAACGTGTTATTGGGAACGGGAACAAAATGTTGTATAATATATTATTATTAAAAGTAATTACTCGCATCGCTGGCGATGATAGAAAATAGGAAGGGGGTCACGGCACAGACTTAGAGAAAATACCATTACAAATGTTCACGACGGTAGAGCTAAGCTGTAGCCAGTTAACTACAGCTGATATACAGGCTGGCTTGACCAGGGTAGTACCACTCTCACACAGAATATTGGCGTAAAGTTACTTTTTTTTTTTTTTAATTGACTATAATGTTGTTGGCCAGACTGGCCATAACAACTTCACCCGGACAGAGGGCGAGCGCGAGTGCGCTCCAGCCAGAGGGGCAGGGGGACAGCTAGCTCAAGGGCGCCACAAGGGACACGACCTCGGCTTGGGCCGCTGCCAGAAGAGGTGGCGAGGGTAAATCTACCAGCGGATCGGAACGCGACCTCGACTGAGAAGATCCGTAAAGTTACTGTTATGTATTCCTTTGTACGAATACCTTTGCGGAATCAAGTATAATCAGCTCACGAGTTTAGGTCCAATTAGTCATATTACGATCCCTGATGCCTTACAACTGGTCTTCAATCAGCTGTAACAGTCTTGTTTCTATGGCAATTAGCCCATACCAGCTATTTTTGTCTCCCGCTTTGCACCGGAGGGAAGTGGAAATATTTTCTTCCAACTCCTCCTATTATTTTTTTCGGTTAAATTCGTGCGGGTTCCAAGACAATTTAACTTTTCCCCGGGACTCGTCGAGGGTAAAACCGCGACGTCATTACTGGTCACCATTGTCGATCCTGGCTTACAGGAGTTACAGTGGTGGGAGTGTGTGGCGGGACTAGTCCCAAAGAAAAAAATGCCTTTGTACAATGTGTGAGAGAGCCTGACGCTCAACCCGTTTTGCAATTACAGAATACATTAATGTGATGCCGCCCTATGTTGCTGTATGTATAAATGTATAATTTTGTAAAATAATACAAAAAAAATGGTCAAGTCCATGTCAGGCAATGCACAATGAACGGTTCCGCAGCTATTCAATTCTTCCGTAGGTATTTCATATCCGTAAATATTTTAATAAGGAAATTTAGTATATTATGTATTTTTGGCTAGCTAGGTTTTGTCGGTTATCAGAAAAAAAACAAACCCAAACAACATAAGTAGGTATACCTACCTAAGTACTTACTTGAGTTGTTCTTTGAGCCCAGTCTAAATCCCCTATATATATATATTGTTTTGACTAAAAAAGGGTAGGTACAGGAACTAAACAAATCATTTGTTTTCGAAACTACTACTACGTAGACATTATCGATATTGTTGTACTGAAATTCGTCATCTGCTTGTTGTGATATAATTGTTTTCCAAATAATGAAAAAAAATACTTAGCTCTTTTGACATCCCTACTTCTTTGTCCAATTCTTTGAAATTAATTTGCAAACAAGCACCAATTGACAGATCTACATCTCGATAGCACTAAAATTGTTACGAATGTTAATAAATCAATTCTGATTGGCTAATAAAATTACGTGCTCCAAATGGTGCTATCAATAACTTCTATCACCAAATTGAGTGTTCCTTTTTTGAGTAGAACTGCTGTAGTATTATGACTATATACTATACTGTGTTTCAAATAATTAAACCCATTATTCCTTACTGAATACTTTACACCACTTATACATAATATAGGTACCAATATATAGGCACTTGTATACAAAAATTACAAAGATGAAAGGAAAAAATACTCAAATAAAATAATTTACCTCATATCTTGAATAGGCCTTTATACGGAATCGAGCCTTGGGTTTGCGGCACTTTATTTCAAATGAGGTAGGTAGTGATGAGGTGCCACAAACGAAATATGTGGGGTCTCTTACGTAGTAACGGGTAGTCCTAGTAGTAGAGGGAGAACAATATGCTGTTGCTGTTTTGGTCGAAAATTAAAACACCAATCAGTGAAATTCAATCTTCCTATTGATGTTACCCGATCCCTCAGTCAAAAGGCAATCAATTAACAATTACAAACAAAACTGCCGGACTGCCTACCTATATTGTTAAGCAGTTATCGTATAGATGATTGCAATACGAAAGGCATTTCTCGCACGTTGCCAACTTGAAGAGGAGTGGGATAGAGAGAAGGGAAGAGGGAGGGTTCTGGCTCTCTCACGAAACTCAGGTATAATAGCTACTCAACGCCGATTTTCTGTGAGAGGTTGGTACTACTAATATATGAGCTGTGGCTCTACCAATGCAAAACTTACGTATATTTTATTTTTTAAGAATAATAGAATACTGCTGCCATCATTTTTCAATAGCAACGTGAAAATATTTGCTGCGGTGTATATTAAGGCATCTCTGAATGAATAGTTTTGCATCGTGAAACAATTCAGGCGGTTAATGAATGACCTAAATACCTGTGATGGTGCTCGGGTGTGAAGCAGAAGGTCGTACATTAGTACCTAGTGGAATATATTATGTTTTTCTTTGTATGAATAATAATTAATAACTGCAGCACGTAAGAAAAAGTGACTCTTTCTCTACTGATTTCAATCACAAAAAGAAGATACAAAACCAACGTCAGAATTTGTCTATATCAAGTTTTTAATTATTTGTTTGAATTTAGATAGATGACGCTAAAAGCGTAGTTAATTGTTTATTCGAAAATAAAACATAAAACCTTCTGATTGGTACTTTCTTAAACCTATTCCAAAACAACAGTGGTTATGTTTGATATGACTCTCACCTTGTAAACTCCGATTATCAGCATAAAACATCCGATGAAGCCCAGGGAGCTGCATGCCAGCAGAGTGATGTTAAGCGACACCGTGACTGAAACAAAGGAATAGGGTAAATTATTGCATAAATTCATCACTTGCTTGTTGTAAAGGAAAACATTGTCAGAAAACCTACATAAAAATATGCGGCTGGAGGACCCCCTACAGGAACGAAATTTTATGTTTAATGTTTTGAATGCACCAAATTTTAAGTTTTATAGATGTCGCACTATCCTGTCACCTGAATGACTGACTTATGCCATCTAGTTGATTTTTTAGAGAACTTTTTCACAGTGGACGTTACAAAGAAGTTTACAAAACTGACAGATGCCTAAAGGGGTCATAACGCTATTCAAGCGTGAGGATTTCTGCCATTTAACTCTTACCGCAAGCCGCGTGAAGGTACTTCGATCCAAAAACTAACAAATTTTTGAGACATGTGAAATCCTCCAACCCGCTCTGGGCCAGCGTGATGGATTAATATAGCCCGCTCCCTGGCCGGTTGCCCCCTTGCATTGAGGCGAAGCTTGTGCCTAGGAGTGGAATATCAAAGTTGTGTTTATTTTCTCTTTTAAAATATTAATTATCTATACAAATAAATAAAATTGGAGTGTCTGTTTGTAATATCAAAATAACACCTTTTCACTAAATGCATATGAAAGTACATACGACACCAATAGCAAAAACGCGATTTAAAAAATTTTTGTCTGTCTGTCTGTGTGTCTGTCTGTCTGTCTGTCTGTCTGTGTGTTTGTTCCGGGTAATCTCCGAAACGGCTAGACCGATTTTGACGAGACTTTCACTGGCAGATAGCTGTTGTAATAGGGAGTAACTTAGGCTACTTTAATTTTTGAAAAACAATTAGGGATCCGCGTAAAAAAATAAAAACACACGAAATCAAAGAGTATCTCCGAAACGGGGGACCGATTTTGACGGGACTTTCACTGGTAGATAGCTGATGTTATAAGCAGTAACTTAGGCTACTTTTGTTTTAGAAAAACAAAATTTAAAAAATGGGTCCTGTCGCGCGGGCTCAGAACGCGAGAGCGGGCTTTTTTGTTAAGTTAAATTTCACGCGGACGAAGTCGCGGGCTCAGCTAGTTAATTTTATAAATTAACAAATTAATTCCCAAAAATTTCACACACCCGCGGTTTGGGCTGTGTGTTAATTGATAGTCTCATTTTGATGTGTGACATAAATGGCCGTAACTTTTGACTGTGTTGCTTGGCTTAGTAAGACATAGCTTGAATGTGTTAAACTTCAGAGACCTTAGTATTTTATATTTGATATTATTAATTTTAACTTGATAACTCCACCCGTTACTGAGTAGGGTCTTGACAGACAGGCAGACGGTAAACAAAGCAATCCTATGAGCAAACTCAGTTGTTTCCTTGTGAGCTACAGAACACTACAACAACCAAAACCTTAAGGTATGGAGTTAAGGTTGAATTCCGAATGTAACCAAACGCTAGTCTTATTTACATGAGCCCTGCTGAGATTGCGATAATCCAATTCGGTCTTCGCAAATTGCGCGCACATATTATACACATGCAGAAATGTCCCTCGTGTAATACCTCCTCGAAATTTAAATGGGTCCCTTAAAATGCGCCCTTTCAATAAAACCGGCGTACGAAGTTGAGCAACTGGCTACTTCAGAAATAGGCCAAGGTGAAACAGGGGTTGAGCCACGCAGTAGCCAATTGACTACCGATCATATAAGGCTTCCTCGACCGGGGCAGTACCACCCAGGGGTTATTAAAGAAATCTATACAAATAAATAAAATTGGAGTGTCTGTTTGTAATATCAAAATAACGCCTTTTCACTAAATGCATATGAAAGTACATACGACACCGATAACAAAAACGCGATTTAAAATTTGTTTGTCTGTCTGTCTGTCTGTCTGTGTGTTTGTTCCGGGTAATCTCCGAAACGGCTGGACCGATTTCACTGGCAGATAGCT
Source organism: Notodonta dromedarius (assembly GCA_905147325.1). Classification (NCBI taxonomy): domain Eukaryota; kingdom Metazoa; phylum Arthropoda; class Insecta; order Lepidoptera; family Notodontidae; genus Notodonta; species Notodonta dromedarius. Next base: position 9,754,106 of record LR990160.1, on the reverse strand, counting down.
GATGTTTTAAGGAGTAACTTAGGCTACTTTAATTTTAGAAAAAACAATTAGGGTTCCGCGTAAAAAATAAAAACACATGTAATCAAAGAGTATCTCCGAAGCGGCTGGACCGATTTTGATGGGACTTTCACTGGTAGATAGCTGTTGTTATAAGCAGTAACTTAGGTTACTTTTATTTTAGAAAAACCAAATTAAAAAAATGGGTCCTGTCGCGCGGGCTCAGAAAGCGGGAGCGGGCTTTTTGCTAAGTTAAATTCCACGCGGACGAAGTCGCGGGCTCAGCTAGTAAATAATAAATATCGCCAGACGATCACACCAACTGTATGGTCCCAAACTAAGCAACGCTTGTACTATGGGTACCGTACAATGGACTGGGGGCGATCCCAGTGACACCCAGACCAGGGCAAATTACGAAAAGGCAATTTCCGAAATTTACCCCGGCGGGAATCGAACCCGCAACCACCATATGCAGTGAGCCGAGCGAGACCACTGCGCCAAGCGGTTGACATATTATACCTAGTTTCGCATGATGAGAGGGTGAGATGGAAACTCAAGCCCTTACCTTCCCTGTATCCAACTCCCCTTTTATTCAGCAACATGCAAGCTATGCCATTGGCATTTGAAAGCATCCATAGGCGGTAACTGCTTAACATCAAGCGGGTCGTACGCTTGTTTGTCAACTTTAATGTATGAAAAAGCGCACTCCGCGGCGTCTGAACTACGTAGCCTTGTGTGTCCCTCCGATACCATGCTAGTTTATATTGAGTCGTATCTGTAATAGTCGTATCGCGCATCATTTGAAGTTTTTATTAGTACTTATACATATACATATATACTATTAAGGCAAAAATATAATGGTGTGGCGTGTAAATTGCCACCCATGAAGCGTACAAAAATAATTTAGAAGATTATGAAGGGCGAGAAGAACACTCTACTTCTCGTGAGCTGGGGCGAAGTCTGGACGAGAGCTTCGCGTCTAACAACGCAGCAACAAATGCGTTCACGTACATTTTTCCCAGCTAAACCCCGTCGAGGAAGCGCGGCTCTGTGGCGAGAACATGCCTCAAGGCAAATAAGAGAGAAACAGGGAGGAATGAACATGATTATGATAGTCAAACTCAAACTCAAAATTGTTTTTATTCATGTACCTAAGCCAACAAAGCATTTATGAATAGTCAGAATCTACAACTCAATGGTTACGCTTTTCAATGAATAAAAGATGGTGTACATTCTCAGGAATAGCAACAGAATGTGAGCAGACAACAGTTACACTAGTATTACTAATACTAATAATACTAGTAGCAACACTAGTATTAACAATGACTTCATACGATCGCGCGGTGCCGCGTCGCTTCCTTGCAGTGGAGTCCCCGCTCAATGCAGCCACCATAGACCATTATAATATTCGCATTTCATCTCTATCCAGACCGTGTAGTGAAAGCCATGTCGTTAAAAACAATCATTGAACTATACAGTGTGTCGCTTGTGTTACACCGCCGGTATTGGAAACGACTCGTTTTCCAGGTCACTTCGTTGGTTACCTGTCCTATATAACCAACCATGGGGCTTTGGGGACTTGGGTCTGTTTTCTGATGACCTTACTTGTAAACGTCGTATTGCGAATGACTAACTATATACCGAATTTTCTCTTGCTGTCATCAGTAATTCGGCATTTGAGAAAAAAAGACAAAGCATGGTTTAACTACACAACTGCAAAACAACATTTATAAGTAAGGAGGTAAATCTTTTAGTTGTTTTTTTTTGTATAGCTAGTTAATTGTAAAAATATTCTCATAAGTAGGTACCTAAGTAAGTAGGTAAGTAAAAAGGTCTAAACATGAAATAATAATTGTGGGAATAATTTATTGAAAATAAGCCAAATGAGGTATCCTCTGTCAATATAGGATACCTTTTATCCCGGTTAAATAAAGGGTGCCTTTCCCAGGGATTGGTCGAAAACGAATATCGAGGGGAATTCAAATACCTTAAATAAATATTGGTAAGTGTTTCTAAAATGTTTTTTTATATGTATACCAAAGTCGGCATAAGCGTACGACCTGCCTGATGTTAAGCAGTTAACGTAGCCCATAAATCCTTTGAATGCCAAAGGCATTGCGCGCACGTTGCCCACCTAAAGGGGAATGGGACAGAGGTAGGGAATAGACAGGGGGGTTGGGCTCATCGTGCGAAACCCAGCTATAATAGCTACATCTCGCTTATTTTCTGTGAAAGGGTGGTACTGCCCCGGTCGATCCAGCCCATATATGAGCTTTAGTGAATTGGGTACAGCTTGGCTCTACCACATATGTATGGTATTGTATTTTATAATTCCTTATAATGTATTGACATGCCAAAGCCGATTTAACAATAAGTAGGTAGTTTTATCTATACATCTATACAAATAAATAAAATTGGAGCGTCTGTTTGTAATATCAAAATAACACCTTTTCAGTAAATGTATATGAAAGTACATACGACACATATAGCAAAAACGCGATTTAAAAATGTTTTGTCTGTCTGTCTGTCTGTCTGTGTGTTTGTTCCGGGTAATCTCCGAAACGGCTGGACCGATTTTGACGGGACTTCCACTGGCAGATAGCTGTTGTAATAGGGAGTAACTTAGGCTACTTTTATTTTAGAAAAACTAAATTTTTAAAAATGAAAAAATGGGTTCTGTTGTGCGGGCTCAGAAGTTAAGTTAAATTCCACGCGGACGAAGTCGCGGGCTCAGCTAGTTTATAATAATATGTAATAGTCAGTACAATGATATCGTCAAATAAGATAAATTTCATGCGATTATCACCCTAAATATCATACGACCTTCCTTAAATAAAGTTTCTATTTCCTATATAAGTAGTATATCTTATGCATTACAGGTTGAGATTCTTTAATAATAACAGAGGCACATCGCTCGCGTAATAGCTGCGCAAATTTATACATCCCCGTCACGTATTCCGTTTTGGTATAGGAAATTGAAATGCGAAAAAAAATGTATACATTACAAAATTGTATCCAAGCCAAGAGCTCGTCGGGAGCGTCCTATCCACTGTGATTGGGTTACAAATTGGAAGATATTTTTCAACGTGATTGAATTCGATGGCGTGTGTATAATGTAGGCACGCGAGTTCTGCCATGCGTTCGGAGAACATACTTACGAATAACATAATTTAATTTAAACGGTGGTTGAGACAAACCATTGACCACAGCTCATATACATATCGGCTAATATATCCTACTAATTTTATAAATGCGAAAGTTTGTGAGTATGGATGGATGTTTGTTACTCTTTCACGAAAAAACTACTTAACGGATTTGGATGAAATTTGGAACACAGATAGTTTATAACCTGGATTAACACATAGGATTTATCGCGATAGTGTGCTCCCGTGGGACAATTATTGAACACCATCGAGAGCGACGCCGCGGGCTTTTTGCGTTTTTTTTATGTGTAAGCCATTATCGCCACAATAGTGAACCATAATAATAAAAGCTGCGTCAGCCGGAAAACACTGTCGTCCATTTTTTTCGAATTTAAGCTTTTTACAAATTACTTGTAGCTAGGTATAAATGATGGGACTACCAACTAATATTATAAATGCGAAAGTTTGTGAGTATGGATGGATGTTTGTTACTCTTTCACGCAAAAGCTATTTTTTTAATTAGAGTTCCGCGTAAAAAAATAAAATCACATGAAATCCAAGAGTATCTACGAAACGGGTGGACCGATTTTGACGAAATTTTCACTGGCAGATAGCTGTTGTTATAAGCAGTAACTTAGGCTACTTTTATTAAAGAAATACAAAATAAATCACAAATGCTGCCTGTCGTGCGGGCTCAGAACGCGCGAGCAGGCATTTGCGATAGGTATATAAAACACAAATCAACGCCTCGCAAAAAATGAGATTAAACTTAGCATAGGTATTTCTTTATCAACTTCATTCTTTATTAACAGAATTATTAACTTGAAGTAAACTCGGCGAACTAAAGGATTTTCTTGTTAAATTAAATTTTGTTAAGTTAAATTTCACGCGGACGTAGTCGCGGGCACAGCTAGTATGTATATAGCCCAAAGGCTGGCTCGATCAGGGTAGTACTACCGTACCTTGCCTCTCACAAGAAGATCGGCGTAAATCAGGGGTGCAACTCTTTGCAACGATAATCGATATTTAGTGACATCCGTTGTGTCGAATCTATACAAATAAATAAAATTGGAGTGTCTGTTTGTAATATCAAAATAACACCTTTTCACTAAATGCAATATGAAAGTACATACGACACCTATAACAAAAACGCGACTAAAAAATGTTTTGTCTGTCTGTCTGTCTGTCTGTCTGTGTGTTTGTTCCGAGTAATCTCCGAAACGGCTGGATCGATTTTGACGGGACTTTCACTGGCAGATAGCTGATGTTATAAGCAGTAACCTATGCTACTTTTATTTTAGAAAAACAACATTTAAAAAATGGGTCCTGTCGCCCGTGTTCAAAACGCGGGAGCGGGCTTTTTTGTTAAGTTAAATTCCACGCGGACGAAGTCGCAGGCTCAGCTAGTTCTACTCTAAATTCCGTCTTTTTGCCCTCGTATCGATTACTGAACGAACGATACAAAGTAATTGTGCGTTCAGACGATAGATATACCACGCCAAAAATTTGATAATTAAATTTGGAAATTACTTTTATGTTAAATAACAAATAATAATAATAATAACTATCGCCAGACTGACACACCAACTGCATCGCCCCAAACTAAGCAAAGCTTGTACTATGGGTACCGTACAATAGACTGGGGGCGATTCCAGTGACACCCAGATGATGGAAAATTACGAAAAGGCCATTTACAAAATTTGCCCCGGCGGGAATCGAATCCGCAACCACCATGTGCAATGAGCCGAGTGGCCTACGCTCGAACCACTGCGCCGAGCGACCGTCAAAGTAAGTATAATAAGTATGTAAGTATGTAAGTATGTAAGTATGTAAGTATGTAAGTATGTAAGTATGTAAGTATGTAAGTATGTAAGTATGTAAGTATGTAAGTATGTAAGTATGTAAGTATGTAAGTATGTAAGTATGTAAGTATGTAAGTATGTAAGTATGTAAGTATGTAAGTATGTAAGTATGTAAGTATGTAAGTATGTAAGTATGTAAGTATGTAATAGGCTAAAGTAATTGCTTAATATAAGGCGGGTCGGCTTGTACCTTGAAGTCTGCGCCCTAGCACCAATGCCAGGCCTGCCACCGGGGCGTCACAGTGCATACCGATCCTGTGGCGCTCCGTAGTAACGGCGGCGAAGGCAGACTGCTGGGTAGTTTCAGGAGCCCCACATAACCGCCCGAGTTCCCCCCGGTCTCGGGCGGTATGCGTAAATGAATTTCCCAGCATAAACAAAAAAAGAAAAGGGTCGGCTTGTACGCTTGTTTGCCAACTTTGTTATATAATCAAGATTCACTGACATCTGAGATAAGAATTACATTCAAAATTGCTACAATTTATGCGGGTATCACACGTGTCCCCAGCCTCATTACGCCCCCGCGAAGCAAGCCTGATGAAAACTGAAGCCCTTTGAGATCGATGAAACAAATATCGCGCTTCCGTTTCCGTTTGATTTGCCTTCGAAATAGGTTTCATATTAAAATATTGCCAAAATTTTTCCTCGATTAGATGTATTTATAGAAACAAAATTTGATGAAAACTGTCTGTTCAATCGCCATTTTGTCATTTTGGTTTATATGAGAGTCACAAGTACCCATCGTTGTTTGTTTACTTACGTATCTGTGTGGTATAATTCAATATAAATAATTAATAAAATGAATTTATTATTGGGTGTCTGGTTTTTTATTACATGAGACATATCTACTAAATGTTATGAACTAAATCTAACTCTGTTTCTGGAAGATCAACCCGAATAAAAATGTTTTCAAATTTACCAACAATCTTTAATTAACATTGGTTGAGCACGTTTCAGTTATAAATAATGGTACTACTAATGTAAAGATACGGTGTAGAGATACCCTCGACCTTGCTGTCTTAAAGCTTTGTTTGAAATTAAACTGATTTATAGTTTCATAATATTGTTGTTTCTGTTTAAATTCACCGTACGTTGTTGAGTTTGGTGTACATAATGGTATACCACAGCCAACGAGAAGCGATACGAGATGGTGGAAATGTTCGCGGTCAAGTCGGTCACCGACGGGCTCGCCAACATTCTGGCGTTTATTTCTTATTCAGAAACGTGTACTTGTTAAATTTCGAAATGAAGGCCTTACATATATATATATATAGGTAAGTAATAATCAATTTAATAAAGTACCTACCTAATCTATTAATTTTCGTATCACTTCTTGTTGATAGTGGATTACTATCAAACCTATTAAATGTTATTTTATGTATTACTTTCTATGCATGCCTGGTATCTAAAACGATGTGAATTTATGATAATAAATAAAAATAAAATCATTGCTTATAAATACAGTATTAACACTTTATCTACTACTTACAATTTCAAATATTCTCGAGAGAGAGATACTATAAATAGTTAAGCAAGATTATTATGATCAAAAGTAAAATTATTCAACAATATTCACACTGAAGAGCGAGCGAGCTCTCCTCTTTCCGATACTTTTAAAGACCACTTTTCATGTTAAAGGAATAATCACCATTTAAAATAAGGTTGAAAACCAATTTCCGAGCTATTTGAAGATTGAACTTCGCGGCGAATCTGTATTAGTTAAACTTAGTCAGAAGAATTCAAAGATTGGAAATTAGTTCAAAGAATAAATTTAAGTTTTTGTTCTGTTCACCGCACCTTTAGATTAATTAAGATGTCGGCCTGCGATAGACAGGGCCGAGGGGCGGTTTGGGGGAGGGGGGAATTAAGTTAGAGGCGTTACAGCCGCTTTTAATGCCTCCGTCACACCACGGCTGCAATAACCTAATTCTTGTATATTTTTTTTTGGGACTAGTTCCGCCACACACTCCCACCACTGTAACTCCTGTAAGCCAGGATCGACAATGGTGACCAATAATGACGTCGAGGTTTGACCCTCGACGAGTCCCGGGGAAAAGTTAAATTGTCTTGTAACCCGCACGAATTTAATCGAAAGAAATAATAGGAGGAGTTGGAAGAAAATATTTCCACTTCCCTCCGGTGCAAAGCGGGAGACAAAATATATGTAGCTGGTATGGGCTAATTGCCATAGAAACAAGACTGTTACAGCTGATTGAAGACCAGTTGTAAGGCACCACGGATCGTAATATGACTAATTGGACCTAAACTCGTGAGCTGATTATACTTGATTCCAATAATAGGTATGGCAAAAGCGCTTGAACGCACGGAAATTGTCCCTGGTTTCCACAAGGTCTGTGTAATAAACTACTCCAGATGTCACTTGCAGGCTATTTAGCATAGTAGTCCGTTCGTTGTTGATTTTGATTGTATAATTCTTGTATACAATCAAAACAAAATTTACGCCGTCATTAGCGTCCGTGTCAAACGATGGCTTGAATGTCACTTGGTAAACGCACGATGATAGACGAACGGTCCCCCCTCTCCCCAATGGGTGGATTAGGTATAATATATTTTGTAAGTTCAAAGCGTTGAACGAAAACTTTTCACGACTATAGTCTTTTTAGAAAGGTCAAGTTCGTACCACCCAGAACCTAATCTGATACTTATAATAGTGCTACCTGTGCTACCCACAATCAGTACGGTGGGCTGCTCGACCGGGGTAGCACAGAATTTTCACAGAATATCGACGTAATTTTTTATTTTATTTTATTGTTTATTTTTAATCGATAGACGAACACACCAACTGTATGGTCGCAAACTAAGCAACGCTTGTACTATGGGTACCGTACAATGGACTGGGGACGATCCCAGTGACACCAGACCAGGAACAAATTACGAAAAGGCCATTTCCGAAATTTACCCTGACGGGAATCGAACCCGCAACCACCCGGTGTAGTGAGCCGAGCGGCCTACGCTCGAACCACTGCGCCAAGCGGTTGTCAATACTCTATTATATTGCATTTTATTATACTTTGTCCCACTCCCCTTTTGGTATTGCAAGCATATAACTGCTTAACATAAGGCGGATCGTAAGCTGGTATACCGACTTCGTTATATTAAAAAAACCGTTCTTGGTCTTACAGTCAGCCCTCGCGAAGAACAAGGCTCTACACGAATGTTTGTGTCGCTCAATCAAGTCTTACGGGATCTGTACCTACTTATTAATACCTTACTTACTCGGCGTGATCTTCTCTGGCTCCAAGAAGCTCTCGGATTCTGGCTCAATGTTGTCTCCGGTCAAGAATCGCTGCTCCAGTTCAATGAACTTGCCCATTGTCACTATTGTCACCGCGAAATACACCTGCAACAACATAATGTATAGTAATACTAGCTGTGCCCCGCGACTCCGTCCGTGTGGAATGGGGGTGTCACCCTTGGTGTCACCCTTAACATTTAGGGGCATGAAAAATAGATAGTAGCCGATTCTCAGACCTAACCGATATGCACACAAAATTTCATGAAAATCGGTCGAGTCGTTCCGGAGGAGTATGGTAACTAACATTGTGACACGAGAATTTTATATATGTATTGGTCTTCACTCGTCGGAACAATTTTTTTATATTTCGTTTCCAAGTATTCGAGGATCATGATGATAATGATTTCGTGAATCCTGAAATCGTTCGCGACAAAAGTTTGTTCTTACTGCTCTTGTAATTTTATAATGTGTTCCATGGGGCCTTCATTATTTTTAGGAATGTGAGTTTTAAACACGATTATTTTTAACGGATCCACTATTATATTTACAAAAGTGCAAAGTACAGAGTAGAAATTATTACCTCGTCTTTTTGTAAGTCTTCCCAAGTGCCAATTTATTTATTTATTTATTTATTTATTTATTTATTTATTTATTTATTTATTTATTATCAGATGCTTGTTGCGCTAATTACGAATGTCACAGCCGGAGGACTTAAAAAAAACCAAATATATTATAAATGAATTTAATTAGAATTGTTAATTAAATTACAATTACTTAATAATCTAACTTAAGTGTAGATTCGGACGATGCTAGTACCGAAGTGCAGGTGGTGTGAATTGTTTCACACAGGTAACATGAGCGATGACGTCCGGCGTGGGATCCTGTGTCAGCGTTTACCTAAGTAGGTAAATTTCCATGCACGAGGCGTCGAGTCAGCATGCCCTGGTTGCGAAGTCCAAGAATGACGCAAATTGCATGATGACACCTATCAGCGGTTTTGGTGTAAGCAGGGCATGTAACACCTCTCCCCTTAGATCAGCAACTATTGAGTGCGTTGAGCGAAAATATTGCTGAAGACCTATCCTTAGGCTTTTCAGGAGTGGCATAGATTTCATCTGTAGGTGACTTCTTCTCTTTTGGCGTTCGTCGTTGAGATAGATAATGTAAGACGGCGGCAATGGTGGCTATTAGTATTCCAGATAGCATGACGTAGAAAGGTATAGTCGTATGATACAGCGACTCGTCATCTCGAATATGGTCCATCTCTGGCGGATGCTGTTCCAAGATTTGTCTCTCTACGTTGTGCAGGCTTTTCAGGTTTATGGAGTTTAACCTGATGTGTTGAACGGGATCGTTGACGGTATAGTTATGTATTTCAGCTATCTTGAGAGGCTGTCCTGTTATTCGGTCATCTTCGTTGATGATGGTTACTTCGTCAGTACGCAAGGAACATTTTTTTGGAATTGTCGCGAGATAACTTCCGTGCAGCGAGGTAAATTCTCGACGTTCGCAATTCAGCTCCGTTTTCGTCGGCTTTGAGAAGATTAGTGTGTAGTGTTGGTCGTCTAGTTGCTCCAGTGCTTGTCCGGTGAGTAAGATCTTAGTCGGCTGGCAGGTGTTGTCCACAGCTTGGTTGAAGATGAGGTTCTGTATGCAGTCCGGATGTTCTCTCGGGCGATTATTCGGTGTTACTTCACAGATATGTTGCTGGTTAAACTTCGGGCATTCAGCCTCCATGTACATGAAAGCTTTCCCATTGGTTGCTATATAAGGATAAGGCGGGATGATGGTTTGCAAGGATTTGTTGGGAACAATTGCTAACCTATATAATTGAAATACATCAGGAGAGATAACTGGAATTTTAAAAATGAAAACTATTCTTTTACCTACGAAATAATAACCTGGTTTAATTATTTTATAATACTCTCTTATATCGGATTCTAAGATATGATCATGTCCATATAAGGATTTAAGCCTATCGATCATGTTACTTAAAACATTAAAACCTATCATACTATGATGTGCGCTTGACGCACGTACAAATGCTAAACTATCTTCTATCTTATTTAAACTTAAATATAAATCCTCAGCGTTCTCGCTGATTATAGTTAATATCTGAGCAAACTTGATAAATTTCGAGAGATAAAGTTTTTTATCCATAAGTAACTGAATGGTATCGTTAATTCTAACCTGATTCTCGACAATTTGGTTTAATAGACTATCGTGCTGAATCATCCATTCTTTATTAAGGCTCATATGTTTGCTCAACTCAGATGACATCTTATTCTCATTATTTTCTAAGACTTTAATCGCGGAGTCGTATTTTAATGCATCAGCGTAATCTAAGTTACCGGTGATACTTTTTATAATAGATCCAAGTCCGTTAAGAAGGCTTCTCTTACGGCGGTTGGGCTCAAGACTATTAATCTGGTCTCTGATTTTAATTAGTTTGTTCGAAAGATAATTAGTCTGTAACTCGTATAAAACTATCGTATTATTATCCAATATAGATTCGAATGATTTTAATTGGGATTCTATGGAATCTAGTCTGTCTTCAATGTCGGTAAGTTCAAGGTACTGTATGAAAGTATGATAATGTGTAATAAGTCTTGTTTGTCCGAGATAAAATGGTAGTAGTCCGGGTCCATTATCTAGATTCTCAAGTCTTATCTCGTGCGCTTGTGTCAGGAGGAGGATCGTCGTCAGGATTATTCTGTAACAATTTAGGTACACGTTTAAGACGATTTTTGGCTATGGGACCTTTCTTTTTGGACGTGTAGATATGAATGGGTAAGTCCGCTAATACGGTGTCTTGCGTATAACGCGGTGCGGTTTTCTGCCTACTAGCTATCGGGTTCTTGACGAAAATCTGTTGATCTGGCTGATATGCTACTTCCGGTTCTCTAGTTTTGTTGCGATTATCAATTAAGTTGGTTCGGATTGCAAGCGATGACTCGTTAATTAGTTCATAGACAGATTTCATCTGGTCTTTGTGATTTATAATATATTGTTGCATAAGATGCTCGGTCAGGTCAATGTCAAGTGGGTCTCTAGGATCGAAATGTCCTCTTATTATGTCGTGAGGTCGGCACTTTGTGAAACTGTGCACTGAGCTGTTGTAACCTAATACGGCGTACGGCATTAATTTTATTATTGGTTCATCCTTTTGTTTTAGTTTCAAAATTCGTATGTGTTCTAACAAGGTGGAGTGAAACCTTTCGATCATGCCGTTGTCGTTAGGAGAATGAGGTAAGGTTTTATGATGAATAATTTTGTGTAATCTCATGAATTCAGAAAATAGTTGGTTTGTAAATTCCGTGCCGTTGTCGGTGACGACCGTTAGAGGAAGACCATGATGAGTACAATAGTTTAAAAGAGCTTGGACTATGCTAACTGCTGTACCATCTCTAAGGTGATAAGCCTGTCCGTATTTAGAGAATGCGTCCATGCAAGTTAGGTACTTTTCGTTTTGGACTGTGAACAGATCTAAGTGAACTATCTCGAGAGGTTTGGTTGCAGGTGGAACGATGTTAAATTGGGGTCTAATTGGGTTTCTATCGTATTTCGATTGTCCGCATATTGTGCATTCGTTAATATATTTAGTAATTTCCTCTTTCATTTTAGGCCAAAAGTATCTGCGCGATAAGGCTAGGTAACACTCATTTATGCCTCTATGGTTAGTTTTACCTTCGTGATAGTGTTTAATAATTTCTTGTTGTCTTAAATACTCTTTAACGTCTTCCAATTCGGTTTTAGTTAAAACGAGATTCATAGATGAACTCTTAAAATGAGTTTGGATAATTGGGATGATTGAATACATACCTAGAGGAGGAGTGATCTTGAGAGCAGTTTTGACTTTAGGGTTAACGAATTCTTTAATGGCATTGATAACATCTTGCTCCATATTAGATTCGGAAATTTGGATAAAAGTACGTGTGTGCGTGTCGAATACCTTGGTAGCGGTCGGTTTACGTTTAAAATCTCCTACTATCGTTAGACATAACTGTCGGTGAAATTTATTTAAAGGTTCGTCCGTTATCGGGATCTCAAGGATGGGATTCTCGTTACTAGTATGAGCAGTGGCGGTGGTGGAGTCGTTAGATTGTAAGGGAGGTTTCTCAGATGGATTAGCGACCATCGAATCGGTTTCTTCGTTATTAATCTCGATTCGGGATAGCGCGTCTGCGTTCGTGTTACACTTGCCTTTTTTATAGACAATAGTGTAATCGTATTCACTAAGCTTAAGTCGCCATCGAGTCAAACGAGAGTTCGGCTCTTTGATGTTCATGATCCACTGAAGGGGCTTGTGGTCAGTGAATATTTTAAACTTTCGACCGAAAAGGTAAGGCCTAAAATATTTAGTAGCCCAAACTATAGCTAGGAGTTCTTTTTCGATTGTGCTATAATTTATTTCACTATCGTTTAGGGTTCTAGATGCATAACAAACGGGTTTGTCAGATCCAATAGGGCCCTGTGAGAGTACGGCACCTATTGCCAAATTTGAAGCATCCGTAGTTAGGATAAATTCTTTTGTGAAGTCGGGAAACTGCAATATAGGATCGTTTGTTAACAGAGATTTACATTTTTCAAAACACTCGGTGTATTCTGAATTCAGGATAATTTTACTGTGTTTTTTCAGGCACTTGGTCATAGGCTTGGTTATTCGTGCAAAGTCGGGAATAAATTTTCGGTAGTATCCGAGAAGTCCTAGGAATTGTTTTATTTCCTTTACAGTTTTGGGAATAGGGTAGTTTTGGATAGCCGAAATTTTTTCGGGGTTTGGTTTTACTCCTTCGCCACTAATGACATGACCTAAATAAGCTGTTTCTAATTTAAGGAATTCGGACTTGTCCATTTGAATTTTGAAATTTGATTCGCGTAGTCTACTGAATACCTTTTCTAAGTTAACCATCATTTCTTGAAGAGAAGTACTGAAAACGATAATGTCGTCGAGATAGACGAGACAAATCTCGTTCTGGAGACCTCTGAGCACGTTATCCATAACGCGTTGGAACGTAGATGGAGAATTTTTTAAGCCCATAGGCATACGCAAAAATTCGTAATGCCCATGCTCGACATTGAACGCTGTTTTAGGGATATCGTCGGGATGCATCTCTACTTGGTAGAATCCTGAAAAAAGATCCAGGGTGCAGAAGTACTGGCATCTACCGAGCTTATCTAGAACGTCTGAAATGTTAGGGATGGGATATTTGTCATCCACGGTCTTCTCGTTCAATTTCCTGTAATCGACTACGATTCTCCATTTTTGCTTACCGGATGAGTCTGACTTTTTTGGGACTACCCATATGGGTGAACTCCAAGCAGAGTCGGAAGGTCGTATGATACCTTGATCTAGCATTTTAGTCATTTGGTCTCTAACTTCCTGCCTGTGTATATAGGGGTATCTATAGCTTTTAGTGTATATGGGAATTTCGTCGGTTGTCCTAATATGATGTTTGATTTTATTAGTAAAGCTAAGAGGTTCATTATCGAGATAAAATACATCAGCATATTTACTGCATAGCATTTCTAAATTGGCTCTCTCTTCGGGATTTAAATGATCTGTACGTAAGCGCGATAATACTTCGCGTACACGCTCCGGGTCATGTTCGGTGCGCGTGCACTCAGTATTAAATAACTGCACCTGCAATGGGTGGTCGAGTTGATTGAATGAAATAATTATATCGCGATTCGTCGGGTTTTCTATTTCGATAATGCCTGTCTGATCTGTGACCGTGGTAATGCATTCATGAATTATGCAATTACACATGATCTGCTCTTCAACGTGAACGTCTCCGTCGGGATTAAAAATTGGGGCGTTGATTAATTTAGATGTGTTTGCCGGAATGATTTCTTGAGCGTTAATCTTTCTGCACTGATAAAATTTCATAGGTATTTGCGCGTTCTCACTGATCAAAAAATTATGTTTCAAATCGATTTGGCAGTTATCTAAGATATCTAGTCCTAGCAATCCGTCGAAATGATTATGAAATTTATAAACGAAGAATTTAACATATTTTTTATCGTTAAATTCGGGAAAATTCGGAATAGTAATGGAATGGTCATGTACGCTAGTTATTCGAGAATTAGTTACTTCGAAGGGGTCTAGATTCAAACATACGTGTGGGAAAAAACTTTGGATGGCTTCGGGGCTGATAAAAGATTGATTAGCGCCGGTATCTACTAGTAGTTTAAGCGGGGGGTCTGATATCTGAATATAGCGGAGCTCTCTTTTAGTTTGTAAGTTAAGTTCTATTCTGGTTCTATTTTGGGAATGTCCTTGGAAAAATCCGATTCACAAGGTTCGGGATTAGGGGGTTCTAATACACTGTAGGCTGGTTGATATTGTCTGTCACAGTTGTAGTCATATGCAAGGTCGTTTACTCTGTCACCGTAGTCGTAATTATTATAGTCGTCATAGTCTGAAGGTACGTCATAGTAGGGTTCTGGATAGTAATACGCATCGTTGTAATCGTTAGTCTCGTTGAGATTCATCTCACGTGATTTAAAGTAGTTATTAGGTGGCGGGTTTCCGGATTTTCGCCAATCGTGTCCTGACATAGTCGGTGGTAATTGTTTCGTAACGTAGTGACTAACACCACTCATATTTTTGGGACCAGTAAATTGAGGTGCGTCGTTACGGGGTGGTAACCTAAACGCGTTACTACGGGTGTTATAGTTAGGCGGGGGTGCGCGAAACATTTGCTGCGTACGAGTTTGCATATTAGGTCGCGGTGGAGGCTGATTAAAACGGAATGCTGGTTTCCAATAAGGCTGTTGCGCGGGCAACTGCGCGGGTATCTGCCAACTTGGACCTGGCTGTGGGAAATTAAATTTAGATGGCATCTGAGTCATACCTGGAGCTTTATAAATTTGGAAACTGGATGGCTGCGCAGGCGGCGGTCGCCTTTCTGCTACAGATTCATTGCGTTGCTGTAGATACATGACATTTAATTCATCTTGCACAAATTCCAGAGCCTTCTCTATTGTTTCGGGTCTCATGCATCGAATTCGGGAACCGAGAGGTTCTTTAAGACCTCGGACATAAGCTTGCATAGTTAATTTTTTATATAGAGTACGTTTCGCTGTGATAGTAGTAGCGACGTCCTCGTGCAACGTAATGTAAGTCATTACGGTGCTAAAAAGGGTCTGGCATTTGTCGTAAAATTCCTGAGGGGTGCTACTTCCTTGACTTAACCTATTTATGTCATTGTACAAGGCGGCCTCGTCCCTCTGGTCGGAGAAATTATTAATCAAAGAGTTGCGAATACCTAACCAATTTTCGGGTATGCCGTTCGAGTTAATCGTCCTCGCGGCGGAACCGGTAATCTTATTAAGTATGCTATTAATTACGCATAAATTTGATAGTTCGTAACCTGGACCCTCCTTCATATATTGGATAACTATTTGATCACAGATTCCAATGAATCTGGTTAATACGTTAGGATTGCCATCGAACTCTGGCACCAGGCGCATAGCCTTATAGATTGTGTCTGGCTCTGTCGCCATGGTTGGTTTATAAAATAGTCTATCTATACCTAAATTTTCTAATTCTAAATTTCTATATTGGTCTAACTTACTCAGCCTACGTTCCTGTCGATGTGAGACAGGGGTCTCCCTGGTTTTCCTAGGATGGAAAATTTTGAAGGGAATAAGGAAGCAACACTTGAGAAAGTTTCAAGGTACTTACATGTATTTCATATCTGGTTTCTTGTATTAATTGTTGAATACGCCCTCGGCTGCGGCCCGTAGATTCAGGATACTCGAAGATGCACTTGAGAATGCAGCCAGCGACTATACGGAGTCAGCAGAACAACGAATTTGGGAGTTCTACGCGCCGTGCACTGACTCGAATATCCTACCGACTGCGCCAATTACGAATGTCACAGCCGGAGGACTTAAAAAAAACCAAATATATTATAAATGAATTTAATTAGAATTGTTAATTAAATTACAATTACTTAATAATCTAACTTAAGTGTAGATTCGGACGATGCTAGTACCGAAGTGCAGGTGGTGTGAATTGTTTCACACAGGTAACATGAGCGATGACGTCCGGCGTGGGATCCTGTGTCAGCGTTTACCTAAGTAGGTAAATTTCCATGCACGAGGCGTCGAGTCAGCATGCCCTGGTTGCGAAGTCCAAGAATGACGCAAATTGCATGATGACACCTATCAGCGGTTTTGGTGTAAGCAGGGCATGTAACACGCTTACAGCTTAGCCAAGACGCACAACAAGCTAAATTACAGGAGAATAATTAATTACTACTGCTCGCTCAAGAAGCTTATACATTTTTTAATAAATACATTCAACTTTGTATGGAAAATGTCAATGTCTGGTTGCTGAGCAATTAAGGCGTTGATTAAGTTGACGGCTTGGGCAGTTGGGGCAAATTGCGCGGTTCGCGTGCGCACCGGCGGCGCCGCGAGCAGCCGCCGCGCGTGCGCACGCCGCAACCGACCCGTGGTGATTAAAGAACATCGCAACAAAGTGGAGGGGTTATCGATAGTGCCGTTTAGAAGCAGGAAGTAGTGGACCATTATGGCGCACTTACGTCTAAGCTCCAATGTGCTCATGCCTACCATGCCAGTTACGAATAGCGATGGATACAGATATGGGTAATAGCCGAACATTTTCCAATAAAGAAAACGACAAAACTTCTTATGCACCTTCTCGACCATTAACTTATATTTACCCTCATGGGGATCCCAGATTATAGCATTGTACTCCAGTTTTGATCGTACAAATGCGTAATAGAGGGTAACAATTGTACTTCGCGTATGAAAGCGGCCAGCCTGCCTCATAACAAATCCAAGAGATTTGTCATGCGTCATGCATTGTTGATTTGTGTGCCAAGTCTTCACATGAAGCAAGATACCAAGCAAAAGTAGTCGTTTAAGTCGGCTTGATACAAATACTTACAAAGAGATTGTTATCTATTCTTTGTGTAACATTTTGATCATGTAAGTACAGATGAAACGAGCGACAATGAACTTAGACTTTTTGAACTGAAAGATTGCTCCAACGTGCCCGCACTAATTTTGTGTTGCTTTATCCCAAAAAATATAGCGTATTTCTGTGCTATGCTATACCGGGGCGGTTCCTAAGAGATAATCAAAAACCAAGTCGCTTATGGCTCCGCATCGATTGTCGTGAGCTACTTTTTTATTTTACACTCGCGCAAGTTTCACAAGAAGAATGTTTCTAATTAGTTTTTAATTAATAGCGTTCGGCAACCTTAAAATGCGTTATTAACTTTAAATTTGAACCATTAGTTTTTATTTTGTTTTGTTTTTACATTTGTTATTTTATTTCATTAAAGGTTCATGTACGTAGGTACATGAACCTTTAATGACATAGAGTTTCATGTCTTGGATTGTCTTAGTATAAAACTTTAATGTGCAAATATCTTGTCGCGATAGATGGAAGTTTATTGTCATTAATTTACACTGTCGATCTAATTTAATACCCTTATTTATTTGGTGGCATACGACAGGACGCGTGACTGTCTGTCACGCGTTTGGGGCTGGATTGGCTGAAACTAAACGCTTCCTTAGCGAATGTCACTTCGCCACACCTCGCATTCCTGACTCCTTACTATCCCTCAGGACCTTGCCCAGGCTGTAGATGCCTTCACCAACTATCTCCAGTAGTAGGGTTGAAGTGACTATGACTTTCAGCGGTTCGTCCTGATCCTGGCGGATAACATTAAAGTACTGGCTCAAGTACCTTGACACTCACCATAGTGTAAATGGCTGAGGCGTAGCAGCCTCGGCGCAGGCTGCGCCAGCAACAGCAGGACTGTATCAGCGGCATATCTGTGGCACCTGTGAAATAAATAAACAATCATTAAGATGTTTGCTTGACAAGGCGGGAGATAAATAATAAAACTGTTTGGGTAACGGCTGATTGAAGACCAGGTGGAGGGAAGTAGATAATATTTTCTTGTAACTTCTCTTATTCTTTCAAAAGATTAAATTTCGTGCGGGTTAAATGATAAGTATTATTTATAAGATACTTAATTGGTCACAGGATTGTATTTAAAAATGTTTCGCTAAATGGTTTATCGCAATTAAATATAGCAACTAACCGTAATTTTGTCTAGTGAGACACGTTTACCTCGAACTTGATAGCAACGGAATAGCCAAAAAACTGTAACATAAAGCTCACTCGATGGATTTATATGGAATCCGACAATATGAAAGCATAGTCAATCAAATCCGTGTGAATGAAGTTGCGAATGTACTTTGTTTATTTTTTTCAGGGATGAAAAGAGTGATGGCCAAATACTACAGCTTAGCGGTCATGCACACGTAGAAGCCGTTACCGTTCTTTTATACATTTTTGACAGATAATAATATTTGACATCTGAATACAGTGAAATGTATAGAAATTATAGGTGCTGAGGTAAACGTGTGAATAACTGCTTACTCTGCCTAAAACGTTGGCTTTTATTTGTTCGAATGTATTTATCGTTTATTACTGATGTACTTTCATAAAATAATTTTCTACAGTACATTCCAAAGGATAGAATTTGCATTACATATAATGTACTTATTTATTATAATAGTCTATTTATAGTCTTATTCATTCTGCCATCACATTCGCAACAAGAACATAACATCATTAAAAATAAAATCGCAATAAAGCGTCTCACAGAGCAATCTCGCTTACCGCTCAGATATCAAATAACCTAACAACAAACACGTATCACTGAAAAGCTATCCGTACCGTGCAACGAAGTCACACTAATTATCGTTTGCGATTACTTTTTGCTTTCGCGTTCAATAATACGTTTCATTTTTACACTTATAATGCACGTTTGATTTTTGTAAAATTCGCTAACAACATCAATAGGTATTTCAGGAATATATTCCTTCTAGATCTCTTAAGTTATGTTCATCTTGTACACAGAACAAGTACGTCTACAGGATTCCGAGTATTCCTCTTCTGTGAGCTAAGCCTTCTCACTCAAACGATATACTTTAAATTTTCTACATCCACATCGATATTTCAAACGCAACGGGCTGAGTAACCAAACACAAACCCTGTTTTTTTGTTTTCACAGACCTTTAGATAAAGGGAGGGATACACTTGGGACTCGACCCTGCTTTAAAGTCTTTGAAGGTAAACACAATATTGTTATTCGAGGCCTTACTTTTCTCGGAGGCTATTAAATATGGCAACTAAGGGTACAGGCCTTTGGGTACCTGGCTTTAGAGCATGATTTAAGGCTGTTGGAGGTTTTGTAATCCAAGCGATAGCCAAGTAAGCTGTTGTTTTTTGGATAGAACAGATTTTTTTAAATCTTAGGAACTTGTTTGTTTATCCCCTTTATTGCTAAATTGAAAATAATTCAAATTGATTACACTTCTCGATGTTAGGAACTCTATTATATGCGAACCATAAGGGCATTATAATTATGATATACAGTTATTTTATTGACGTATATATTTTGAAAAACTTTATGTAGCTAGTCGTCGGTACCTGTCGTATGCCTCGCGAACATCAATACATTAACCATCAATTCGGGAGAATATCAGATTATAGTGAGTTTGGGGCCGTCTTGAACGCTGGTCACACACCCTAAACATTATGTTTGATTAAAACAAGTGCATACATGGAATATTAATGTTTCACGATGCTCTGATTGTTATTTTGTGTATGATGTTGAATACTAATATTGGTTGATTTTACTGACCTTCGAGACGAGAGGTCTGCATTGTATTGTACTAATCAATGTTTATTTCATTACTTTACCCAACACCGCCTTAAACTTTATTCTTCATCAATAAGAATTAAAATAAATGAAAAATAAAATAACGAAGCAAGACTACGCCACAAATTCGTAGCAAATGAGCCGTATTACTACGATGCTACGAACGGCCACTGACACCGTAGCATGTCAGGTTGCTACGGTGTTACTGACCGCGCTACGATAATTTAATTTCTTTAACATTTTTTCGTAATATGTGGAATGTTTAGCTGCTTTTTACTAAATTGGAATAAGTACAGTATTCGCCGAAATATAATTTTAAAGTTATTTTATGTCATAGTTAAATAGAGCTATGTTTTATAATTAAGGTCCAGTAAATAGCTAACTAAAAGAACATTGAAAAAATAGTTAACCAGTGTGTATTTTCAGGTGAGGCTAGTGTCTGTTGCGTACATAAATCCACCGCTGGTAAGTAAACACGTAATTAGTTTCTCTACTTTTAAAATAAAAGATAAACTCGAGCCGGTAGCCTCGCATTCATTCGCGTTAATTGCTGCTGCAGTAGAGTCACGGACGATTTGCTTTATTTTTATTTCTGTTTAACTAAACTTATGTTAACCGTATGTTTAATCTTTTATTACACAATAAATGTCTTAATCAAAAATACTGGCACAGGGAAGCCATAGTACCGCGTGACATTTTAAAAGGGATAAATTATTTCCATGCTCCCAACTTTATAAACGCGAGCACTATCTTGAATTAATAAATTACAGACAATGGCAATATTTAAGATACCTAATAGGCGTGTCATGCGCCATAATTTTCATAAGAAGTCCTTATTATAAAGACGTTAGAGCGTCTTTTGCCGCGTAAAACACTACATATTTCACGGACGGTCGAGGCCGCCTAGCACCGATACCTCGCTCGAATGTCGCTAAAACGTCATCTATGCCGGATAAAAGCGACATTTTTTGCTTTTAGAATCCTTTTCAGCTGCTTTCAAAGGCATACCCAATTACGGACCTTAATGACAGCTATTAAATATTCTCGGCGGGTATTCATGAAACCATCTCTCTGGAATTTAAACCGTGATAATTTAAGCAATAAGCTATAAATTATAAATTTTGCATATATCGAAGTCGAAGCCAAAGTCAACGTCAAACTCAAAGCTTTTATTTTGTTTAGGCCTACGGGGGCACATACAAATCGTCAATTTTACATTATTTTTCTTATATCTACAACCGGATCGGAACGCGACCTCGACTGAGAAGATCGGTAAGAAACTCAGCGGGCTTGTCTTTATACAATTTGTTGTATATATTTTTTATATCGCCATTTGTATATTTATTAAATAACAAAGGGTAGTAGATATTAATATCGATATGCATATATATAATATATCGCTATACAAATGACAAGGCAATATTAAAAGCGATATCTTTGTCATTGCCGCATGTCGGCGGTCAAACGGCTAAGTCATGCGTATAATTTCCTTTAAGGAAATACAACAGGATCCTGAGGGACGACGTAACGTGTCGTTAAGCGAAACTGGTACTCACTAACTGTGAGTTTGGGTAATTCTACTACCTGGTACAAGAAATAAGTTATGGGGGTTTATAATTCTTACACTGTCTATACTAGCTGAAACTTTTTTGCAACTTTACTTTGTAAATCTAAAACTATTGGCTTTGTTGGACAGTTGAGGTACTAAAGATTTTGTAGACTTATGAGATCTTGGACAACTTTTAAATATTGACACATTATATAAAACACTCCTTAGTTCAAACCCTGGCTTGGACGTTTGGGTTTTCCGAAATCGATGTGTGAATCATACTATCTATATATGATTATCACTTGTTTATGGTGAAAGAAAACGTTGTGAATAAACCTGCATGTCTTAGAAAATGTAACCAATTTTCGAAAGACATGTGAAATCCGCCAACCCGCAATGGGCCAGCGTGGTGGATTACGGCATGAATCCCCCTAGTAGTGAGGGGAAGTCCGTGCCCAGGATTGGGGCGGCAAAAAGGTCTAAATTATTTATTATTTTATCAAACAATACTCACGAAGTACGATCGTATGAACTAAGAAATGAATATTTCTACGTTACAGATAGAGAGGGCACAAACGTATTTGCGAAAATCTCCCGAGGGAATTTCAAAGGCAAGTAACTAGCTTAGAAGTAAACCCACGTATAGGTAGATGAACTCATAAAGCTTTCACCACATCATTTAATTATGTACACAGCAAAATCTGTGCAATATTATTTGATTAGACATTGAGCCATTTTCGTACCACAAACAATTGAAGCGCGCAAACTTTGACTTTCCCGTTTAATTAAAGTCAGCTTCTAACATTATTCCGCAAATTAACGTATGTACGGGATACGATTTGAGCGAACAAAATCTTTACTAACAACAATATACCTTAGACAGGTTGAATAGAATTGAAATTCCTGTGAAATATCGTGGTAGGTGCTTGGTAATTAACAATTTATTCCGTGTTTCTTTCTAGGTCAGGAATAATAAGTTAGGTTTAATATTGTGTGTGGAGATTACAGATATACTTATAAATATTTTAAGATCTGATTAAGAAATCCAATTCTATTATTTATTTCAAAATTACTATAACTGTGAAGTTAACATATTACTAGTAGGTAGTCCAAATAATACTTGCGCTAAAAATGGGCTCATGTCAATATTGGGACCGAGGCTGGAACTTCGGTTCCTTTAACCACTACGCTACTTAGGTTCAAATTAGTACCTTTGTATTGCAAATAGGTAAAATTATACATTGAAATAAAACTATTTTTACGGATTATATCGCGTTTATTTACTTTTTATGTTCCCGACGTTTCGGTTGCTTTACAGTAACCGTGGTCACGGGGGGACTGAGGTGTTAGACGTCCTGATGTCATACTTAAAAACTGGGTACCCTCAAAATTTTGTTGGTGTTTGCGGTCCGATCCACGCAGAAAGTGCTCACTGTGTCTTGAGGTCTTGCAATGGTACGCTTGGTTTTCGATTTAATTATATTAATTACTGAATCCCAAGTTGGTGGTAGCACCCAGCCATCTTCCCTATTGAAATTAGGATGTTTTTTAATTTCAATGGCCTCACGTATCATCCTTGGTCGGAATCGGTGTTCTATTGCGAGGATCTGTGGTTTATCAAATCTGATATAATGGCGGGTGCGGTCCTGTACATGTTCACAGATTGCAGACTTCGTGGAGCGCCGGTGTTTCACGTCAGCTATGTGTTCTTTTACGCGGGTTTTTACTGATCTTTTAGTTTGCCCTATGTAGGAGAGCCCACATTCACAATCGTATACCACAAGTTTGTATACCCCTGCATCTTGTAGAGGAATGTGACACTTGACAGGTGGTAAGAACTGACTAATCTTCTTGGGTGGCTTGAAGTAAGTTTTGATTGAAGCCCGTTTCAAGATGTAGCCAATCTTGTCTGTGTCGTAAAAATAGTTTTATTTCAATGTGTAGTATTCGCGTAAATATAAGAAAACAATATAAAATTATACAATTAATATTAAGTAGGTACTTACCTATCTGTAACTACTAACCTTATCTTCTAGATAGGTACTAATTTTAACCTGCACTCTAAATAATTATATTCAAATGAGTACAAAATCTAATCTAAGCGAAAGTTTTCAACGTTAAGTGCCAAGCGTGATAACCATTATGTTTTATAGGTTAATAAAGATAGTCACATTGGGACGGCCTAGTGTTTGGACGTTTATTCTGCGGCCCGCGGTTTCACACGCGTTCATTTTGTAAAGACTAACTATGTCACATAGAGATAGTGTAGCTCCCTACCAGAATTATTTAAAAACCAATAAGCAACTTTTACATTTTCTGTAAATGTACGCAATTTATAAAAAAAATACACAGCAACCTGTCTATAATGATTCCATATTCCTGTTCATAGGTATACCTACTGCCAGACATTATGCTTCAAATTCTCCATTTTATTATGAGATATACCTATGCTAAAATATACTCTATGCTATGCTTTGCGTATGTCAAAACTGAGAATTTCCAATAAATCAATAACAGATACCTATACTTCATCTCTCTACAGACCATGGAGTCCAAAGATATAAATCTCAATTTATCACTTACATTCAGATGAATAACAAATATTTCAGCCAACCTTCAGAATAGTCTGTTTACTGTCCAAAACTTGCTGAAATTAGGCGTTGAAGGTGTAACTTCTCTCCCCTTCTTTTGCCAGCCATAAGTTTGTCTCAATTTTTCAAATACCCAACTCTCTTTTCATTGTTTTAAGTAGTTAGGTGCAATGATACTAGGTTGAAATATCCTTACCCCGTGGTATAACTTAAATCTTAATGCAAAACATCGGGCGTTATTAAAATAAAATCTTATATATTATTTTAGATCCTACCAACTATTATTTAATACGATTATTATATTTATCAATTGAAATAGGTAATCATGTTTAACCAACACTTATTCAAAATTGTATAATTATTAAACTCATTATGGCACACAACGCAGGCTCAGGAACATTTTATTAAATCTCTGCAATCTATCGGCTATATCGCGGATTAAAACTCTTTGGAACTTCGGCAATAATGAAGAGAAAAATAAAACTCGAATGCAATTATCTCAATTCTCTTATGAATTATAGATATAGTTTCTAGTAATATAGGTACCTACTTAGATAGGTACTTAGATAAAACAAGAATATGTCGGGATACCTCGGGATACCGTATATCTGATTTAATTGAAGTTTTTAGGTAAACAAAATAATTTTAGACTGTCCGTCGCCATTTATTAGGTAGGTACAATTGTGTTCAAAGATGTTATGCGCTTCAATAATAGTCTGATAATTAACAATGCTGGTGTAAACCACCGGGATTGATGGATGACCGCAAACGTCTGTCATGTAGACTCAGCAATCCATTATCTATTTCCTATTCCATGTATGAGGTTGTGAGTATACCGCACTATATATTCTCACCTCACTATATATAAGTATACTAGCTGTGCCCCGCGACTTCATCCGCGTAGTATTGGATTATTGGGTTAAAAAGTATCCTATATGTTAATCCCGGTTATAATCTATCTGTGTTCCAAATTTCATCCAAATCCGTTCAGTACTTTTTGCGTGAAGGAGTAACAAACATACATACATACATACATACATACATCCACACTCACAAACTTTCGCATTTATAATATTAGTAGGATATATATGTCATAGATTATGGCGCCCTATTATAGGAACGGAATTGTAACCTTAATTTTAAGCCCCTAAAAGTGACAGTTCTTTAAATTACTATCTGTATTATAATTTACTGCAGAGCAAAGTTTTTTATATATTGCATTTCTTGAAATCAATGCGAAATATATTATGTGGTTTCTTAAGAAACCACTAATCTGGGAACCTACCAAGGTATTTTTATTTCTGAAAACCGTTTATGTAAATAATAATCATAAAATAAATATCGCCAGACTGACACACCTACGGTATGGTCCCAAACTAAGCAACGCTTGTACTATGGGTAAGTACCGTACAACGGACAGGGGGCGATCCCAGTGACACCCAGACCTGGGCAAATTACGAAAAGACCATTTCCGTAATTTGCGTCGACGGGAATCGAACTCGCAAACACCCTGTGCAGGGAGTCGAGCGGCCTACACTCAAACCACTGCGCCAAGCGGTACCATGATTCCGTACGTTACGTATACGTAATTACGTAACTGATCATTGTTGCCACAAATTGACAAAGTTGCGTATAAAAACCCTTTGACAGGGCAGGGCAGGGTATGCTATGGTTCACGGGGCGAAACAATTGGTCCCACAATATTTCCGCACACGAGACCTGCTCGCGAAAGTAAATGAAATAAATTCCCACGTAGGTATTTACGATCCGAAAGGCTGGACATTTGCGACGTGGTGGCCGGACCTCGAGTGTCATAGAGTTGAAAAGGAAAATTCATTTACGTCGTCGTGGAAATTTCGTGGTGACTCGAGCCTTTCAATAATATACAAATCGGATATTTACCTATACACGTTCACTGAAATGGAACAAGGAGTGTATGTGCGAGAAAATATGTAATATAACATTCGTTTTTATAATGATCCACTCTGCATTTCTCGGGCTCTACATATTCGGCAAATATCCATTAAAATATATAAATATGGCCAGTCTGATCAACTGTATGGTCCCAAACTAAGCAACGCTTGTGCTGCGGGTACCGTACAATGGACTGGGGGCGATCCCAGTGACACACAGACCTGAGCAAATAACGAAAAGGCTATTTCCAAAATTTGTTCCGGCGAGTATCGAACCCGCAACCACCATGTGCAGTGAGCCGAGCGGCCCACGCTCGAACCACTGCGCCAAGCGGTCGCCTTAAGTTTTAAGTACTATATATTTACTTGCAGGATATCAATAAATTAGTCTACTATATAAAAATAAGTCGGATTTTCCTTCCTGACGCTATAACTCCAGAACGCACGAACCGATTCCACGGTTTTGCATTCGTTGGAAAGGTCTCGGGCTCCGTGAGGTTTATAGCAAAGAAAATTCAGGAAAAAATTCAACAGAACGCGGACGGAGTCGCGGGGCACAGCTAGTGTAGGTATACAATTTTATTGACTGCACCAATGAATGCACTATCTTAATAGAAGCGCTGTGTAAATCAACCGACATAACTAATAGCTTATCTCCCGCTTAATATTTCTCGCCCAGTGAACTCGAAGCAACATTACAGATACATTTACATTATCTGCTTTATAAATTTTGTTGTCTCGAGCGCTGAAGACAGATATCTGAAAAAAAGCATCGTAAATAGCTATCCATTACAGGCGTTTCGTGTCAGGACGACAAAGTTTTAAATAAACAAGTTTCACAACGATGCTAAAGGAAAAAGAAAATCAAGTGTCTTTTGTCATTCGTTCAGTTAAATATGAGGAGCTGACGAAGAAGTACTGCAGAAGACATGATGCTAAGATCTATCTCATCATCGTCTTTCTCTCTACATCCACAGGGATATAGAGTGGATGTAGATCACAAGGATGTAGATCAACGGAAGTCAACGGCCAAGTTCAGTACCTATCTACAGAGATAGGTACTGAAGTTGTGTACTTTAGACTTCTTAGGGTGACCGTTGACTTCAGCTGGGCAGGTTAGCTGGGCTAGCCCGCTCGCTTCATTAGAATGAGCTGATGTAAATTAAGCGATACTAGTGGTCGCCGCGAGCGCGCTAGCTAGCCCAGATAGCCCGCCCGGCTCCAGCCGACGGACATTTATAATGAACACAAGGTACGTTCATAATAGGTAGGAAGGTATATAGGTATAAGGGTACCTATATCATCATCAAGACGGTGACGAGAGATGACCTAGACACCATTGTGGGAAATACATGGCCGGAAACTGCCCTGGACAGAGCAACGTGGAAAAGAGAATGGGCGGCCTTTGCCCAGGAGTGAGAAAGTCTTATAGACTTATAAAAAAAACATCATTATTATTTCTTGTTTAACGTAATATAAATGTCTCTTACGTATTACGTACTAGCTGTGCCCCGCGACTTCATCCGCGTAGTATTGGATTATTGGGTTAAAAAGTATCCTATATGTTAATCCCGGTTATAATCTATCTGTGTTCCAAATGTCATCCAAATCCGTTCAGTAGTTTTTGCGTGAAGGAGTAACAAACATACATACATGCATACATACATACATACATACATACATACATACATACATACATACATACATACATACATACATACATACATACATACATACATACATACATACATACATACATACATACATCCACACTCACAAACTTTCGCATTTATAATATTAGTAGGATAACTAGTTTTTCGACGGATCATGTATGCCTGTCGCTGCTTCTTAATATCTCTTATCTACCATGCCTACCCAACACCACCCACGGCGTAACCATTTCATTACATCAAATTGAATCATAGTATATGTGACCTGACTAAACAAACCGCACATAATATACGGCTTTAAAAAATATTATCCGTTGAAAGTATGAGAGCGCTATTTTATCATGATGTTTCATAGCGGTGGCTGGTGCTAATATATTTATGTTTTACATGAGTAACATGTTTACAACGAACACGTAAGAAGTTAGGTGGAACATTTGATAAAGTTGATTGACACATTTATTGCATTTCTGTACATATTTGTGGGTCTGAACCGTTACCGGGTCATTAGAAAAAAAGTTGAACAAATTATAAGCGTGAGTCGAGACAAATTACACCTTTAAACTTTTAATATAACCCGCGTTTATATAACCTGTTCATTTTTGTATAGTTCGAGTAATATATCGTTGGAATAAAACGGTACTACATTTAATAATTTACGGTTAAATTTACAAAAATCTGGTCATAAACGAAAATATTTTAATAAACTTGTTTTTATTTCCTTCTTGTTCGATGAAAGACAAAATATTGAAGCCCTTTTTAAAACCCTGATTATGTACCTTCAGTGTATGAACATATTGAACAAGTCAAAAATAGTTTTTAATGCACAATGTAAGTAGGTAGAGCAATCGAAGTAGGAACCTACAGAAATAAGCATGGTAGGTAATTTGAAAAAGTATAAAATCTATACAAATAAATAAAATTGGAGTGTCTGTTTGTAATATCAAAATAACACCTTTTGACTAAGTGCATATCAAAGTACATACGACACCTATAGCATAAACGCGATTATTATTTTTTTGTCTGTGTGTCTGTCTGTCTGTCTGTGTGTTTGTTCCGGGTACTCTCCGAAACGGCTGGACCGATTTTGACGGGACATTCACTGGCAGATAGCTGATGATAAAAGGAGTAACTTAGGCTACTTTTATTTTAGAAAACAATATAAAAAAATTAGTCCTGTCGCGCGGGCTCAGAACGCGGGAGCGGGCTTTTTTGTTAAGTTAAATTCCACGCGGACGAAGTCGCGGGCTCAGCTAGTACTAAATAATAAAGACACGTTTAAAGAATCTCATTTGACTGAGTTCCATTCAGTCGGAAAGTAATAAATATATTTTTGCGTCGACGCTCTCCTCGGAATCCTCTCTTAGGGTGGGTGTACCTGCTTAATAGACATTCTGATGGCCATGCTCGAACTATGAAAAAGTCATAAAGAATGGAAATATAAAAGGAAAGATCGATCAATTTCGGAACTCGTTCATTTCTACCCAAACAAATTGAATTTCGCAAAGGTCTATGATGTTACGCGACTTATGAAGGCTGCTGTAGTGAATAAAACCGAGGATATATATACCTACTACTATAATGATGTCTTGGAGTCACTATTGTATATGACGACCACTTGGCGCAGTGGTTCGAGCGTAGGCCGCTCGGCTCACTGCACATGGTGGTTGCGGGTTGGATTCCCGTCAGGGTAAATTTCGGAAATGGCCTTTTCGTAATTTGCCCTGATCTGGGTGTCGCCGGGATCCCATACCCATAGTACAAGCGTTGCTTAGTTTGGGACCATACAGTTAGGGTGTCAGTCTGGCGATATCTATTTATTATTTACTAGCTGTGCCCCGCGACTTCATCCGCGTAGTATTGGATTATTGGGTTAAAAAGTATCCTATATGTTAATCCCGGTTATAATCTATCTGTGTTCCAAATTTCATCCAAATCCGTTCAGTAGTTTTTGCGTGAAGGAGTAACAAACATACATACATACATACATACATACATACATCCACACTCACAAACTTTCGCATTTATAATATTAGTAGGATTACTATGTTTTCAGTAAAAATTCAGAGCACTAGCTAACCACGTGCCAAGGGTGTAGGACGCACATTCTCACTCGGTCGTGCCTAAAGCCTCTTGTTGACCTCAACAATCTGTAGCTTCAAAGGGTCTCCGATCCCAAAAAAAGTAATTGGTTAAAATTCAAGACCAATAGTTAGTTACCTAACTATCAAACAACGTTGTGTTTTCTTATTTTGCTTCGGGCTTAATAATTTCTGAATAAACGTTACAACGGTATCTTTGTAAATAACTATGATATTAAACGACTAGATACAAAGGTAGATTTTAAAAGATTCTAACAGTTATCGTCAGTTAAAGCTGGCTACACACAATTAGAGCCGAATTAATGGCCAACCACGCGCTGCTTAATTGCTTTGTATTTTATGTGGATGGCGCTTGCTGTGGCTAATGGTGCTATATCAGCACTTTTAGAAGTTATGGCAGCTTCAGGTGATTTTAAATACTACTGTTTAGTTCAGCAATCAGTTTTTCTGTGAATGTTGTTCTAATGGCGATGTCGAAAAAAATCTTCTAATCTGGGATATGGACTGGGACGTACAATGGACTGGGATCACCCCCAGTCCATTGTACGGTACCCATAGTACAAGCGTTGCTTAGTTTGGGACCATACAGTTGGTGTGTTCGTCTGGCGATATTTATTATTGTTATTATTATATAAGTATAAATATGTAGAACTTCTTGTAATCATTTATAATGTCCTGTAGATCAGTGCTTATGAAAAATGCATAAAATGATGTGTCAGTTGCATGCGTGTGTAATACTCAAATCGCAATGACATAATGTACCTGCTGGATTATTATTATATTATGTACCTTGACACTTATTTACCAATATACCTACATAATATTACAGTATGTATATACCTATATAGCCATCCTTTTCAGAAGACACAATAGGTAGTTTTGCCCCTTCACAATGTCAATTCGAAGTGATTTTCATTTAACAAACTCAAGTGCGCATTTTAATTAGTGATCATCGAGTAAGAAATCTCCTTTGCGGGCCAATTTTAGGGAACGAATAAGAAAGAGGGTCAAGTTAAATACCCTTTTGTGCGGACAGAGCTGTGTTATTGGACCCCTGTGCGTGAATCCAGATAATTGCTGTCCTGTTTACGGGTAATTTCGGAAAATTGAAAAAGGCCTTGCCGAATGGAATGGAATACTTCAAAAAGTATTTCTAGTATAGATTAAATGCTGTTTATAACATTTTATAACTATTAAGCAATGTTTTTTTTATAAGGAAGAGTACCCCTGTGAGAAAAAGGGACGTTGACAATAAATGTGGGTACATTCTTATAAATGCATAAGCGCAGAGGACGTACCTAAATAAGCGTAGCTGAACATCGGAAATCATTAATATTGTATGATCAGAAAATCACGATTATTATCTCGTTTCATATTTGGCTCGCTTTTCCACAATATATTACCCACCCTGGGTAATCTATTTAGCGATTCCAAATGAACCAGTTTGTTTGCTCGTTGAACATTCGGTTCCTACCTTGATTTCGAGTTAAAATTACCCCTTGATTGCTCTATAAATCAACAGGAACGCCGGCCAGATATAGAGACCTCCGCTCTATACTTTGAATAATATTTATCTCCTTTAATTTCTACGAAAATTCGCAAAGCAGATATGCTTAAAAATTGAAAAAAATTCACTAAACTTGGTAAATGTATAACATTCTTAATGTTTTTCTTTTATATTTTGTCTATGGTTTTCAAAAATAAATATTTCTCTTTGGGAAAACGTGAACTCTAAAAGCTGTGTTTTACTCAATTCTCACAATTAAATCATAAAGCGCATAAAAAGCCACCAGCGACCTAATCAGTTATCAACAAATTAGTAGAAAAATGTATGCTATCCTCATGTATCTTAATATAATTGATATAGAATAGGCATGTACAACAAAATAAATCGTATGTAAGAATAAAAAATCGCAACAGCAACATTGTTTAAAAAGTTTTCTGCAGATTACATCGACTTGAAAACACGTTGGAAATGTTATCTCAAGACGTTACACAACAATTTAATCACTCGTTATAAACTTAAAATGTCGGTAAACACTTAAAAAAATGTAAGTACACAACTTACGGGAACAAGTACCTGGCAATCAAATAATTATCCCCGAAAACAAATATGGGACAGGATGTTTTAATTAATTCAAAACCTTACCTTCTCTAAGTCAAGCAACGAAGGGGAGACCGCTGCAATGGATAAGATTTATAGATCATTCCAGTTGCCGAATTCTTTTCTTATAATCTCCGAGTTTATTAACAATTTACTTTTCATATTAACTTGTTACAGATTGAAAGAGAGTTTTTTATGTTTATGTATTTACTTTACACAGCAACAGATTGTATTTATGTGATAAGGACCGTTATGTGGAGTAGCATCGTGTTGCGGCTGTTCGCGAATGTTTCGGCAGGGCGGGAGCCACCGGAGACGAGCGCCCTACCCTCGCGGCAGTGGTCGACTGTTCGTTTCGTTCGTTCGTTTAGCCGTTGTACTTGCTGGCAAGCGGATAGGGACGCGCGCTTCCCACTGTTTACGTATCTTGCTTTTTCATCCGACATTTTGTAAGCGAATTAACTCCACCTCCGCTGAGATTTTAGGTCTTATCAGTGCAGATTAGGGTATTTTTAGCATTGCTACTTTGAGAAAATGTTACTAACGTTCTACTCGCTGACTTTGTATAATCTGTGAGTTACAGCATCAACTAATTTCACGAATTTGCTTCGCTGATAAAAAACGTCAGTCGGGGATAGTTTCATGAGAATCAGTAGGTAAGGAATCGAAATGATCATTATCCGTTCTGTATTTTGTATTCATACTGAGAGGTAGACCCAATATTAGTTAGTTAAAATTACATTTTGGTACGTACCTGTTTACATTTAGTCTTTTAATCCCCACATAACATAATGCTATTTTAAGTACTTTATACAGAAGAATTACTAAAAAAATTGTGAAATATTTTTATTTTCGAAAGTACCTAGTAATTAATAATATACATTCAAAAGACGAATGCCGAAATTCGGCTCACATAATCGACAAGCGCATATCCCATCCCTAAACATAACCCAGTCCGCCCGCCCCTCGCTTTCCAACCGCTGCCTTAGCATTGCTGTGAATCTATACTTACTCGTAACATAACTAGCTATCCACAACAACGTGTCTTAAATTACTTGGTGCGAACCCAAACATCCTAAAAAAATGTTTAGGTGAGTACCTACCTACCCTATATTTCCCAATAATTTTTCCCGCAAACTATGACTCTTTATTTGAACATCGCGAATCTGGAACTGCCCTTAAGTGTTCTAAATATATACATAAATGGAACGTGACAGGCATGAATTCGAGCGAGCGCGATGAAAAATGTCGCCTGTCGCTTAGAAATAAAAGTTGATTATTGTAACTACCTATAGTAAAACTGTACAACAAAAGTCTATACAACGTGTTTCTAATCCTGTTTAGTGTAAATCTAAGCGGTTTTTGTTTTGTTAATTACCTACCTAATTAAATAACCGTAGGCAATATAGGTACCTACCGTATTATAAGTTAAAAATAGGAGTGCTAAAAAGATGGCAGACTTAGGTCGCGTGTCGAACAAGGGAAACTTTAGATAAGTTATGTTGGAGATGGATATGTAAGACACAATTCGTCAGTATAAACGACAGCCATCGCATATTGCGTTTACGTTTTGTGTATGTGTTTGTGAACACGTGCGAAGGGCGCGCTGCGGGGTTGGGCGTTGACAGGCGCATACTTATCCCTCTCAGTGACGTCACTTCACGCGGATACTATGAACATGTACACGTCGGCCAGCTATACATGTAGGGAAATAATAGAGCAAGAGCCCAGGACGGCCAGACTGTCTGGCAAGATGTAAAAACCATTGAAACTGTCCGGCTATTGAGGTAACATTTATTGGTGGTCCCCACGTAACATATGTAAATACCCAGATTTTATACTATAACGAAAGTATAATTACAATTTATTAAAGTTTAGGCGTGTCTGGCAGGGGGTTACAACCGTACTAAGTTTCCGGCAATGGGTGACGTGATTTCTAATGCTATTCCGAAGAAAATATAAAAAATAAGCTTTATGTTTTAACGATTTTGAGGTACTATTTTATACACTTTTACTACCTGTTACCTGCCCAAGTAACCACAATCCCAACTCCATACTCGCTGATCGTTCTTATCTGCGTTAGGGGCATGCTCTGAAAAATGTTCAACTTTTATAAAATAACGAAGGTCTGGCCGTCGTGGGCTCTTGGGCTCTAGGGCTATAAGTAGATAACACATCCTTCCTAATAGGTGTTCGCTGTGACTCTGTCTTCCTTTCACTTCTTTGTAAATATTTGACTATTCTGATTAAGCTTTTCTGAAAGTATAGGGTGTAAAGCCTTTTTATGAAACGACACACAGTTGACTCACGAACCTTGACTGTAAAAAAAACGCTTGCCTACTATTATATTCTGAGATCGGAATCAAAACGAAGATAAAATATTACCTATTCCGTTTTGAAAACAACGCTGATTAATAAAAGGAAAAAAGGATGTCGCTGCGATAAATATTCCACTTTCTCCGGTTTATTTAATTTATAGGAATAGAAAATTGAATTTATTTGGTACCTACACTTAGTTATTATTTTCGCAATAGTATCGGCGTAGACTCTAACGCAGAATGGGTTACTAACTACCTACCAAGTTGAGTTAAATATCAAAAGGAAACAGGTCCACACTCTGTACACACACAGCACCTTTAATAAATACCAACTTGATTTATAAGTTACCTACAATTATAGCTCATTGACATTATTTTTAAAGGGGATACATAATATATTATTATATATTCTTACAGCACTACGCCTTAGCCCGAAGTATTAAAATACAATACCTACTCATAACTGAAAACGGAAACAAAATATGTTCAGTATATTTTGTGGTTAGCCCAAAAACGTAGCGTTGTAAAAGTACCAGCTTAAAAGCTTCCTGAGGTCAGTGATCCGGATCCACATACGTACTTAATTTGCATGAAAAGTCAATTAAATTTAGTTACCGAACGTACGCGAACACACCCTGTTTGTTATACGGCGATGACCGTTCACAATAGCCGAAGAACGCAGTTAATTGTCGATAGACACGGCTAGTGTTGCCACATGTGTCCGCTGTTACCAATTGTCCCACCTTTTGGGACATTCGTAATTCAAAACTAGACCCAAAGTCAAGATTCTAGGGCACTAACCTATACTACAAAGATGACAACAATGATTTGCGTGTGTTCGTTTCCTGTTTTTATTTGTGGAACCATGGCGACTTTGTACTGTGATAAACTATTAGACTACGTCGCCTACGATGTTACTTTATTTTGTGGTATGAACACTGGCTCTCTGGTCTGGATTCTAACATGATTTTACGAATATACCGTTTATACAAGACCATGTTAACAAAATCAATTTAGACGGACAATGGTCCCCATCCCGCTGGTGTCAGGGCAAACCTAAACTAAATTTGACACATCCAAAAGCATAACTGTGCTGAACGTAGTACGTCACGTAACTCACGTTCACGATAAGGATGGTAATACAGGTTAGTTAACTTTAGTTTGTGTACCAACAAAATCGGCAACAAGCCGACAATAAGTAACAATAAAATCGGTTTCTTCTCTTAGATTATCTTCTTATTATTTGCGTTCAAAATACATACAGTAATATTTTCTAATAAGTAGGTACTTACTCATGTGTCACAAATGTCACAATCGAATGCATGGACCGCACTAGACAGTCGCTTATAGATGACCTACCGGCTTTTAATAAAAGTACAAAAAGCTAGCACTTATAGTAGATACGATAGCAATTTTATTAACGCATGTACCTACAGATATCTTAAGACTTGGTGGTTTACACCTAGGTCCAACCTTAAGCAATATAAGTACCTACCTACAGGCTAATCAACGCACCCTCGCACGTCGTTATAAATACGAGGTTGATACCCATTCCCGCCCACCTGGCATTATTGATCTTGATATTTTCTTGATAATGATGAGCTCTAGATAAGCCCAGTCTCGAGCGTCATCCACAGTATTTTTAACTACCTTATATAATTAGCCTGACTTCATAATAAAATCACCGTCTCAGCTTCCAAATTAAGAGTTGTAATGCTCTTCACTGACACTTGTTGGGTAAATTACCTTACCTATTAATTATATTTCTTAGAAATAACGAGGTCATTGTCCGGTGTATTAAGAGCAAATACTTGGGTAGGTATTTTGTGTCCATTGATGCGGATGGTAATCGAATTAGCTGAACCCTCGAAGCGTCCTCGTGGACACGACGAGGGCGATAAAAGTGGGACCTCATGCTGTATAAAATTAAAAACTAAATAAGGAGTAGGTAATGTGGAAGCTTTTAACCGACAACTGCATCTAATAGTAAGTACCTATATAATATTAAGATTCCTTAGGTCTGTAGAGAGCTGAAAAATCTTAAAAAAAATCATAATGATTATCATAAGGTAGGTACTACTTACAGAAATGTTTATTTTTCAGTTTCATGGGTGCGCAAACGCAGCCTATATACCCAGGTATACACTTTGATTTAAAAAAAGCCTACTTGATTACCAGTATTGTAGCCACAGATATAAATTTACATCTATATCTGTGATTGTAGCATTGTGGATTAGGTGTTTATAAAGAAATGTAATCGCGAAAATAACACGAGGTTGAATCTGAGTTATTACTATCGATTATTCTAAAAGTGTTGTGGTGTGTTGCGTGCTGATTATTTATAGGTAGGTACATAGATTAATGCTTAGATTTTTTAATATAGAGTCACTTAGGTAAGTAAGTACATACTATAAAATCATTGCATCATCTCAAATCTCTTATAGCCGTTCGGAAAATACTTAATTACCTAAAGCGTTCCTGGGTTTAATGGCTACCAGCCAATACAATGGACAAATCAAATCCACTTGTATTAAGTAAGACACCTTTTCATTGTGAGTCTAACTAATTGGATGACAGGTCCATTATACCGACCAGTTAGGAGCGATAAAATATAATTGTGATTCTTGTTTAACATAGACCAATGACAGGAATTGATTGTATTTACATGATAAGTACCTACCTACACTTAGCTAAGTAGCTAAGTCTATCCTTGCACTTCCCTTGTAAATTGAATATAAGTAGGTTAGTACGTACTCTACTTGTGGTAACATCTTTTAATAGATCTCAAATCCGACACTGAACTTGACTGCGGTTTTGAGATGTACCTAATAAGTATTAGGCATAGAGACCTACTTTGTTCTGGCTGGAGCGCACTTGCGCTCGCCCTCTGTCCGGGTGAAGTTGTTATGGCCACTCTGACAAACAACATTATAGTCAATTCAAAAAAAAAAAAACCTTTGCTTACAAAAATCCTAACACCTATGAATGCAAAGTGAAACAAAGATTTTTAAGAGGTACCTAAGTAATGCAATTGAATGCAACTTAGTAGGTAGGTACGTGGGTAGTAGTGATGGAACATGTGAAAAATCATATAATATAAGATTTCATACGTAGCACCTGCTACCGATATAGGCGAAGACTGTTCAAAATAATTGCAATGAAATTAAAATTGGTTCGGTGCTGTCCAGATTTTCATCGATAAGTGACTTCATAGGATTAAGTGTTCTAATGAAACTTCACGGTGAATAAAATATAATCGTTTACTGAAAAATCACAGATGAAATAACAGTGAAAGAAAAACATCATTTCACGTAATGAAAATGAATTCTAAGTAGCAATCGTCTCATGCCTAGTGGGTAGTAAATAGGTAATTACAAAATGCGCCGTCAATAGGTGGATTGTGAGTAATTTGCAATCAAACAGAGAGGCACTGAGTTCCCCGTTTGTTACCTCGCTATCTACCTATAAAAGGCGGGGGAATAATTTATGGAAAAGGGGAACTCTTTTGAATTTGATTTAAGCTCCTTCTTATTTAAGCTAAAAATGGCTTTCCTAATATGTTTAAGGAGGAATGACAAATTATACCTCTGAAACTACTACGTTTTATTTTTTCTTAGTAAGTACCTACATTTTAACGTAGATATCTACGTCACGTGAAAACTACGTTACTCTACCTACTAGGTAGGTCTACTTGCCTAATACGTCTAAATTGTTATGCGTCTCGTACCAAATTTTCCAGCGAACCATAACGGTACCTAGTAGGTACCTACCTATGTCAAATAATGTTTTCTACTGTTAATGTTACAAGCGTTATGGCACATTTCATTGTTAACCGCCCGTTTAGTAAACAACACTCTTTACTAGTTTTGTAAACAAGCACGTTTCGCTTTGCCTCGATAGCAAAGCAGCGTTAAGGCAATCGGGTTTATTTGCGACCAGTTCATCAATCGCAATGGTCTGTTTAAAAGCTCTACTGGTCGCGTTTTGCCTTTTATATTTCTCAGCGGACTCGGTGAGTAAAGTTTTACAATTACCTAAGTTTTATTACCAATCTGTGCTGATATTGATTGGCTCGGTGTTATCTACCTATCGCTTGATAAATTTATCATTTCGAAAGTCGGTAGTAGCTATACTTACGAACCTATATATTCCTATACTTAGTCACGTAAATATTTACGAACCTTACCTTTCTAGTATGTAAATTAAAATTGCCTTCTAAATAGATAGAATACAAATAATGCTGAAAAGTTTCGAATTCTGAACCTATGTTTAAGTAAGTACCTATCTACGTAGTTACCTATTTACTTACCTAATGAAATGATAGACTTTGTCCTGGTTATAAAAAAAGAACTGTAAAGTTAGGGCATCCTGAAAAATTGGGACGGGCGGAAGGCCATGCCATAATAATAAATCTTATAAGAGTTCTTAGTACGGCCTACGGAACCTTAATTAAGTATTTAATTAACACCTATCTGTATCAAATTTATTTCTCTTAGGCGTACGAAAAACGAAGGTCTTTTTATATCTAGTTATATGTTCACCAACCTACGTTTTTAGAGAGACGATATTTAGTATTTTTGTGAAATACGGTTTCAATGGAAGAACGTCAATCGGTTGGAAACGCTGATACCTAGGTATTTCATGGTCTATTCAAATAAATAAAATTGGAGTGTCTGTTTGTAATAGCAAAATAACACGGGCTCAGAACGCGGGAGCGGGCATTTTGGTTAAGTTAAATTCCACGCGGACGAAGTCGCGGGCTCAGCTAGTTATAAATTAAATACTTATTAATTTTTGGAACTCTTAGGCAATAAAGAAATCCCATTTCTTCCTGTAAACACCTGATTTTTAGCCGATACCTGTGATAACTAGGGAGATAGGTACCTGCTTAGTTTTAACCTATCTACCCATTTCGTAAATTAATTATATGTCCCTAAATCTACATTCATTACGCAACTAGAAACATACTTAGGTACCTATCTAACACAAACCTACAGAAAATCTTCGTTCATAGAATCAACATGCTAAAATTGGATTTAAGTAGGTATAGCATCGCTTAATTTCCGTTCAAATTGAGCTAAGCCGAGTGAAGCTGTAGAAATGAAGCGATGCTATTGGTCGAAGCAGGCGGGCCCACTACTTACCACAGCCAAGTGGACGGTCGCCCTTGGAGTGCAGCTCGCCCGGCGAGGTGATAGAGGAATCGATATCTCGGCTACACTCCATTAGCGGATAGAAATACGGCTCAATGGCTCCATTGTGCTACGTTTTATGTTACGTTTTGTCAAGACAAAATTGAACACGTGACAGACACGTCTTCAATTTAATTTAAATAAATAAATAAATATGTAAGTACATAGGAAAATATCGCCAGGTGTCCATACACCCGGCGATTTGGGACCATTCCCAAACTAAGCAACGCTTGTACTATGGGCACTGTACAAAGGACTGGGGTCAATCCCAGTGACATCCAGACGTGAGCACGAATTACGAAAAGTGATTCCGAAAAGGCCATTTCGTCGGCCGAACCAGTCATTATTATCTAAGTAATTTTCGCAGAAATGTTTCGCTTTGATTTTACTATTACCACACTTTTAGAGGAGAATGTTTGCTATCGCTTCGCAATCGCGTTACCGGGCACATACAGCTTCATGTGCGTGTAGAATATTTAAAATGCTTTTTTGTCTTATACGCAGAACGACGGCATAAAACCATTTTCTAAGAAATAAAATTTAATCGTAAAAGTTTAAATCATTTTTAATTATGAAGCGAGACTTTTATCTATCTCGACGATCTTTCAATTAACTCCTCTATAATAGGTACCAACCTAGCTATAAAGTATTTCAGAATGTCGGGGAATCGTTTCATGTTACTGAGAAAGGTTACTTAGGTAGGACTGGGCTCATGTGTTAATGTTGTAGTTTAATGGCGAGGATGGGAATCGAACCCGGAGCCTCTCAGTTAGAAGAGTGACCCCTCCCACCATTAGGTTATTGTCGTCTTCAAAACCAATGACCAGTATTGTCTATGTTAATTCTTGATCGTAAATCATACATTCTTGGCGGTCGACATGTCGGGCATCTGTTAGCAGTCCTAGAAGGTCCGACAACATGTCGAGCGCCGAGAATTTACGAAGAATTAAAAAATTTGAAAAATCACGAAGATAATATTAATAATCCTTGGTTTTTAATTGGCTTAAACGGCAACGAAATTATCAGACTTGGCCCCCTGGTCCAGTGACCTGTCTAAACAGTGTAATAGCCCTATGGAATATTAAACTTTGCGCACCTGGGTTCGGTGAACAATGCTAATTCTGATGATTACTTACAATTTA
Source organism: Notodonta dromedarius (assembly GCA_905147325.1). Taxonomy (NCBI): domain Eukaryota; kingdom Metazoa; phylum Arthropoda; class Insecta; order Lepidoptera; family Notodontidae; genus Notodonta; species Notodonta dromedarius. The sequence goes on along the minus strand of LR990160.1, from coordinate 9,713,550 downwards.
CGACTAAACTTGACTCGACCAAAAACATTTCCGTTTTCTTCTTGACTATGAAAATGAAAATTTCTAGCAAATAAGTGTGTTTATAGCAGTTTCAGACCATATTCAATACATTTCACAACACACTTACTTAATTCTGTTCTAACAATTTACTCGTGTGTTTAAATGTTAATTAAACTTTTCAGCTATGCAAGATAGTCTTGCCGCACAAACTCAGATATCTAGAGAACATGCTCAACGCCGAAGTGGTGGCCAAAGCTGCGAAGATACGCCAACGGATGGAGGCCAACCCCAACATCGCCGACAGCGAGAAAGGATGGCCAATGTTGCTGGCCCAATACCAGGCTGACGATAAAAACAAGAATTCGGTACAGATGAATTCGTATGGTAGCATATACAATAGGCGCTTACCTAATTTCTAATAGAATCTTAAGATAATTTTAGTACTTTAATGTGGAAGTGTACTGTAAGCTAATTTAGTTATTAAATGATTATCAACCTTAATGTTTTTATTATTCTTACTTTTTTCAACCAGATAATACCTCCCAGCTGTGCCTCTAGATAGCTAGTCGCCAACAGATAAAACCTGCCTGCTGAACCAGCTAAGATAATCTTTCAAACTCATTGGGCAGAAACACCGTCAAATGAATACGATACGTATCCCATTGACTCAGCGTATCTTGCCGAAGCCAATATGAATAATTCATTATGACTAGGGTTATCAACAGTGGCGGATTTACCAGTAGGCTGAGTAGGCTGGAGCCTAGGGCGGCAGATTTTTGGGGCGGCAAATTTGGGGACCGTTTTTTTTTTGCTACCTCATAGAAATCAAAAATATTTCTGCATTACGGTTTTCTGTTTTACAGATAGAACTCCGCAATAAATTTTGCCGATGACTACCTATTTTACGTGCAATTACAACTAAATTTTAGGATTGTAAGAATAATCTAGGACATGACAATTGTAGAGGCAAGGGCGGCACAAACTTTACAGCCTATACCTTGGAAATTTGTAAATCCGCCACTGGTTACCAAAGATTGTGGTTACATCAAGAAAAAGAATTACTTACCTAGGCAACCTCTAGACACCAGTGAATATCAAAACGGGTTTGTTTTAACTATATACGAGTTCATTATGATTCTAGATTATTTAGCTGTTAGATACTTAGGTACGTCAGTAGGTATCTAAATGTTAGTTTTCCTCTGAGAACTAAAAATTATGGATTAGTGTTGCAGCGCAGCTATTTGCATTTTAAATAGCAAATTCTACCTAAACGTGAAGTACCTAATGTGGTAGTGTAGATACTTACTTTTTTTTAAAAATCATAAGAATTTGTTTTAATTATTTTAAATAGCGGTTCACCTAAAAGCAAGGTCTTAGGTACCTATTTGACTAGGTAGGGCCTACTAAATAATGTTCACCAAAATGCTCCTCTAACAGGCTTCAAATACCTAACTTAAGACTAGTACCTACTTATGGAGGTACCTTACTGTTCAATTTACATTTAAATGATGGCAGTAAGCGGCGCTCCATCATGTGTTGTCTACAACTACGTCATGAAAGTAATTATCTCTTGCTAATACCTACTGTTACGATACGACCAAGATAAATATCGATACATACAGTTAGTTTAGTCTTCTTGATATTAAGTTTGGTGTGCCAACAGAATAAGCGCCATAAAAGCTGAAATGCCTGTCGCGCATTCGTTCAATTGACTTCCGTCGTTAGGGGAAACACCAGTATTGAACGTAAGGAAAATCTTATGTATGGCCTCGCTTTGTCGACTCCAAGATAAATCTGTTTATGGTGTGCTATTTAAGATGGAACAGATTCATTCTTAAAGTATTATAATAATAGTAATGTTTATGGTCAGTAGGTCACCTAGATGGCATTCATTGGTGACTGTAATTTGAACAAACCAATAAATATATTCTAACTTGGTTTTTTCTTAACAAAAAAACCAACAATGCGAGTTTATCACATTGTAGTCAGTTCATTTCTCGAAGACGCTGGAGTTATTGCAAATGTACCCTTATGCCAGTAGGATAAGAATTACATTACGCGTATTCGTGAAATGAAACAACAATAGGTACTAACAGTAGGTACGATTTGCCGTGCCTCCATCCAAGTCGAATGCATGTGATAGGAGCGCTTCGGCCGTCTAGGGCCCGTTTTAATAAATCGATCTCAAGTCTCAGAGTGATCTTGGAAATGTCATTCTTATGTCATACCAGTAACATAATGACATGTCAAAAGCGTATTCAATACCGCGTTCAAACTTGAGATCGATTTATTAATACGGAACATGGTAACCGGAGTTTCCTAACTAGTTTCAATGATAAATATTTTAATGGCCAGGAAAGGGATCGAACCTGGCCCTACTTGGGTACGAAGGCGGCCTTTCTAACCACCAAACCATTGAAGTTTAAAACAGTCCGGTAGTAAATATGAGAAGTGCCACTAATAAGAATAATCACCATTGCATTGTTTATAAATATTTTATTGGTTATTGGGAATGAAGTCCCCGATCACATTGTGAATCTTTTCCGTGTAGTTAAGCTGTTATCGAACGGATAACTGCTAAACACACATACGAAGCTTATCTTAAGCCAGACCCATTAATCAATTTGTTGTTCAAACAAATTTAGTACAGGTTGTAATTGATCAGTAAGCACGGGATTACGAATCCCGTATCATATCGTATTACGTATACGGTGTCGTCAAATAATAATTTATAAATGTTTGTTCGAGGCTGCCTGGACCGATCGTTCGTACGACGCGGCGCAACTCGAACTATAATATATGCCTTAACGTGTAGGTAACTATATTATTCAGATCAATTCTATAACATTCTCACGGCAGAGGTAAAGTACAATCAGGTACACAATTGGGTCCAGCCGTTAATTCTTTACGAGTCCACCTTCCTACATACGTTGACACGATCAAAAGCTCAGTCTCATTTCATGTGCATTTACATTTTACGGTCAGAGTAACGGAAATATCGATAAACTAAGTGAAATTAAGGCGTTTGAGCGATATCTTTTCGACTGGAAGCATAACTATTTCTATCGATCATAGTGTCGATAATCCAATAACACCTTTACGGTAAGTGGCAAGACGAAACTCGCGGCAAAATGTAATTCGTGTTATCGTAAGTAGGTTTTTTACAAAGCACCTTATGAAATAATTTCTCAATATATAAACAGATATAGTTATAGACAAAATAACTCCGTTATCTTATAGACAGCTAATTGTACTTTTAAATTAGGTACATAATATTATATCGATTAATATATTTAAATATAGAAAAAATTGAGGCTACTTATTGAAATATGTCGATTGAATTCGTTTTTTTTCGTCTATTGGAAATTAAAATGACTGTTAAAGTGCGGTCGCGGAGCAGGAATAATTTCTTACATTAACCTTTTATTACCTGTCCCTGTCACTCCCGCGTAAAGCTAATACGTCTCGCTCACACAGTTGCCGTGACCGCTGTCCTCGGGGATTGTAAACCTTTTACCTGCGTGCTAGCTATAAGCTAGTACATTTTTTCCCACTTGAAATATGTCATATAAGCCGCACTTGATGCAAAAATGTTAGTGACCACTGTCAGTAGGCAAAGAGGTCATTGTACGAAATTCCTCCTGCTCCGCGACCGCACTTTAGTAGGGGGCCGTAGAAGGGATTTCATGATTAACTCAAGCGCGGCAGATTAACATAAGAGGGATACTTTGCACCCAGTTGAGTACCTCCACTATACATGAGCCCTCTATATAGGGCAGCCGATCAGAAAAGATAAAAAAAGGCGACAAGTAGAAATACTCGCGCGAGTTAGATTAAGGTAGATGGTGGGTTAATTACATGCTGAAAAGAGCGTATTTCAATTATCTGTCATAGAAGCCTCTTTTGAGTTCACTTAACATCCCCTCTGATAACGCGCTCGAATAATTGTTTTTCTCCCTTTTTTACCCTTCCGTACGGCCACCCCCACAATGCAAACCGGTAGATAAACATACATCCATCATCAGAGACACGTGGGGCATATACACCATCGATATCTGACGTGCTTGAGTATCTCCATGTGAATGTGTTTTTTATTACATTTTCGAAGGTAGATTTACTCACCTCATCTCATAATCGTTTTATCTTTCTACAATCTAATCTTCCAAATCCAATAGGTCTCCACGACACAGAAGTTAATCCACATTTAGCCTCATGCACTCCCTTACCATGTCTATTTGCGACAAAATACATTTTGATAGGTACCCCTACGACTTATATAATTATTATATTAATGTGATTGTACATTGTATGGATTATACACATGCAAACGAATATAACTGAGTATCCTAAATATTCGGAAGAACTAGAAGCACAATACGCCGCTCCAGCGGGGGCGACCCATTTGATTTGTTAATCACCATAGTTAAAAATATATTAATTTACATAATTGCATTATACACACGAACTAACATTTATTAATCTACAACACATAATATACAGATATCTTGTCACCGAACGAAAGGTATGACATCATTTACAACTCATTGATATGTAACACTATGTACATTACTTGATAGCTACGGGAACATAAGAAAATCACATTCCTAATAAATAATAATGCTGTATATAAAGACAAAAGCGTTATATATTGTTTTTACGCGATCTATACAAATACATACCTATTATGATACATCAATAGCGCGCGCTAAGATCAACATATATGTACTAATTGAACGTGGTCCACCCCTTAGGCACCCCGGGCGCGGGCTCTTGTCTGCCACTCGAGCCCGCCGAGTACTCTAACAGCCCGAACTGGCTAAAGTCTAATCCATATTCGTGTAAGAGAGCACTGTCTGTTGACTTGATTTGTTCGACTTTCTGACTTTTATCACGACACTTGAGCGGATCGAATTCTTCTAGGTTTGTCGGCGAATCGTCCAGTTTTATGAGATCAGAATCTGAGCCACACGACTGAAAAAGAAATACGTACTTAAGTTAAACAAAAACCGACAGTGCCGTTCATGATTCGATCGTTGTTATACTTGAGTGTAGAGTTAGGAAACGATAGAGTTGCGTCGTTACCATGTTATGTATCTAGAAATCACGCTTTTTGTTACGATATGTCGATATTCATTCACAAATATCGATTGTAGTTACAAATCAGATCATTAAACTCGTTTTATCGACTAGTGTTACCACAAAAATCAATCGATAATCGATCAATCGAATGTTGCTCTGTCTGAATGTAGAAACTGTCGAACGGTGTCGAGTCATATCATTTGGAGAGTCGATTGATTAGTGTGGTAACGTCCGAAAATGCATATTCGATAAAAGACAATCGGAAGGCCAGACTTTCACTTTCACTTTTATCAGTAACGCTTGGCTATCAAACAACCAATTAATCACCAAAAATATTTTTGTGTATTTTATGATCGATTACTGGCTATTCCATGGATAATAATGCTACGAATACACACTTATTTAATGTATGCTGTATGTTTTGCATGCTCAGCTTATTTACAACTAATGTACAATAATAGTTAGTTGCTAACGCCTGCTATCGCAATTCGAACACTGGCGTTTGCATAATATAAAATCACTTGAAATGTACAGAGGAGGCATAAAAATGTGTACTTCACTACAAAATAAAAATGCAATAATTATGTGCGTACTTATATTTAGAGCTCGTAACATGCATATTATGCAGCTTTATAAGCATGGTCTTGCAGAATAAAGGACGACAAACGGCGTCTGTGCATGTATCAGTGCTGGTGGCGAATATTACAGCTAGTAGGTAATACAAAAATGTACAGTTATATTAGTTCCCACAAATTTTATTGTCTTTATAAATGTCTAAAAAAATCAATTTGGACATATCAGATAAATACAACTCAATACTCTTGTAAATATGCCTACAGAACTTATATAAACGATCCAAAATCGATCTGAGATCATACATGATTATGCTTAAACATATTGGTATTGTTTTATATACCGAACTATTTACGATGTATGAACTATAATCGTTAAATGTCCTAGCAATCTATTTTTTATAGTATTGAGCAGACATTTGCAGTAAACCTTGACACTCATAGAATTTATTTCTAACAATAATATTATTATTATCATAATTATCACATCACTTTAATATTAAATAATAGAAACCGATGTTCGAAAATCAAGCGTTAAACATACTCAATATAACTAGTAGGCAATTAGATTACCTCATTAACAAAATTTTACTAATAAAAAAATATATGAAACTAAATCAATGAAAATGTTCATAAGCATTATAATAAAAGCATGTAAAATATATTGATTTCTTTATTATAGCATCAATTATCATTTATCGATTGTAGCCTAATTTATATACTTGTCATAGACAAAACAAACCAGAAAATAAACGACGCCCGCATTAGTCAGCGGATTTTTATTGGAGGTTAATATTTTTGCGCAACTTTCTGCCAAATCATTTAATGACAATAACTCAAGCTCAGTTTTAGTATCGCTTCATGTAAAGCTCAAGCCATTAAATATTTACCTTCGTTTCTAAAAGTATAAGACAACTGTGGAGATCCTCTAGCGACAATTCGACCTTTTCTAAGTAGTGCGCCATCTGGCTATCTTTTGGATTACGTCCAACTAAATCATAAAACGAGATTATATTGAACCTCCGCTCACATAATTGTCATGCCCAGCATAAGTGATAACTAATACGAACAACTTAAGTATATAATAATTAACTTTTTTGACTAATATAAAACCATTGCTTCGTGCTCTATGTCGAAAAGCGACAGTAAGATCTTAGAGAGTTTTGTTAAAGTGAGAAAGGTAAGGGCATCCTGCGGTGTTAGATAATAATATATCATAAATCCATATTCGATTACTTAAACATTATTGTTTTTTAAATATAGATATATATATATTTATATATTCCGTATTTGCAAGTCAAACACTGTGGGTTAGTGCAAAACAAATTTCACTCCTACGTTTTAGGGCACGTATGCGATCAATTTCTGCTTTATAATAAGATACAAAATCGATATGATTACAAATGTGCATATCACAATTACCTCTTGCAGTTTCCCCTTGAAAGGTGCGAGGGCGGAAGCGGGGGCGGGGGCGGGGGCGGGCGCGGGCCGGCTCGGCGCCCGCGGCCTTCCGCCGCCGGGACCCTGCCTACTGACTATAGAGGATGTCGAGAGTTTGGGCGCGGAACCGTTACACGGGGGCTGCGCTATTGGTTGCGACACTTTCCTCTGGTTCGCCGACAGGGTCAATTTTAGTTTGGCCTTGTCTTTGCTGTCCGTGAAACATATGGCGCTCGTATGGAAATCGGGCGCGGGCTGCACATCGTTTTTTGTGATGTTACTGACAAACTGTAGGTTGTTGTTGGCGGCGGGCGTGGCGCGCGGCGGCGGGGTCGGCGCCTCGGACAGATCGACTAGTTTCCTCGTGGAAATGATTGGGTAACGGACTGGGAGTTGGGGACGTTCCGGTAACCGGGGTGGGACACATGGTGACATTGTTTTCTGCAAAATAAAATTTAAATAATGTGCCACGGTGCTCCTAGGAGCGTACATGCAAGTAACGCATTCACATGGTGGACGATATGGGCGAGACGACGAACTGAGCACAGTACAAGTGAATATGAAGCTGGATAACTCATGAAAAGCTATGATAAGTATACCATCTAAACTTGAATGGACACAGTTTAGAGCCGCTATTCAGTAACTACGTGTAAGTGTGCAAACTACTTTAACGGCTAATGAAGCGAATGATCAAAAATGGACTCTAAAATATATAGGTTTTTTATGAAGAAATCACACTTTCGATACGTCTGTTATAATGTTTACAAAACGAAGCCCCATGGAATCGGAAATAAATTGACAATTAATAATGCAGCGTAACTCAATTCTGCACCAAATGACGCTTGTACCGTCAACAATAATTAATAACTTAGTAATGGAATAAATTAAATGGTAATTGGACGGGAAGGCGAACGGCATACAAAATACGTAACAATTCTGTAACGGGGTCGTTTCTGTATATGTATTGTACGAGATATAATTTCATAAGTAAGATGCTGCCTATCTTAGCGTCTTCGGAACTTCGGAAGGTCTGGCTGAAAGTCGCTGAGGGAAGAGGTCAATGGAGGCCACATACTGTTTATTTGAAATGCATATTTATTATCCCGTAAAAAGGGGGCACAGGACATTCAACACAACAAAAGCCCACGCAAACCATGTACCGGGGCACGTCTAGTATAAATGTGGCGTATCGAGAGTCGTGAGTTTATACTTATACTAACAAGCATGACGAGACGAAAGAAAAAAAAACAAAAGCGACTAAACAAGTTGCTACGTCAAAACGACATTTACATTCACATGTTTAGGGTTAATAATCGTTTGCTACTCACTGCCTTGTCGGCTAGGCTGACTTCAGAGTTTTGGGAGCTCTCCGGGAGGCTGTCGCGGCGCTGTGCATTCTTGCTGGTGAAGAGGAACTGCATCTCGTTGAGGAGGTCGAGGGGTAGGGCGGGGGGCGGCTCGCGGGGCGGGGGCGGGGGCGGGTCGTGCGCCGGCGACGAGTCCGAAGAGTCCGAGGACACCGGCGTCGCGGAACCACACGAGAACCTGCCATACACGATGTTATGAAGACCGCTTGGCGCAGTGGTTCGAGCGGCCGCTCGGCTCACTACACCGGGTGGTTGCGGGTTCTATTCCCGTCAGGGTAAATTTCGGAAATGGCGTTTTCGTAATTTGCCCCGCGGTCTGGGTGTCACCAGGATTGGTGGCTTAGTTTCGGACCGTACAGTTGGTGTGTTCGTCTGGCGATATTTATTTATTAACTAGTTTCTGCCCCCGACTTCGTCCGCGTAGTTAAGTAAAGTATTCCATATGTTAATGCAGGTTGTAAACTATCTGTGTTGCAAATTTCATCCAAATCCGTTCAGTAGTTTTTGCGTGAAGGAGTAACAAACATACATCCACACTCACAAACTTTCGCATTTACAATATTAGTAGGATTTATTTATTATGAACTAACCCCACATGTTTTATACGCAACAGAATCGGCAAATAAGCGTACGATTAGTTTGATGTTAAGCCGTTAGCCTATAGATGCTAGCACGTTGCCGACCTAAAGCGGAGTGGGATTGCAGGGGGTTAAAAAGGGGGGCGTTGGGCTCTCGGCTCTATCACTTATAATAGTACGAAACTTAGCTATAATAGTTACTTTACGCCAATCTTCAGAGGGTCGTACTACACCGGTCAAGCCAGCCAGTATATGAGTTGTTGCCAATTGGTTACAGCTATTACATAAATAAAGTAATCATTATCGCCAGACATAATGTTACCGCACCAATCGACCGACATTATTGATGGAACGAAATAAAAATATCGAAGGTATTGAAGGTGGGACGTAGAAAGGGCTAATTATTATTATAATGCATGGTATGATAATTTGATAAAATAAGAATTTTTTTGAACATCTGCTATCTGCCAGTGAAAGTCCCATCAAAATCCGTCCAGCCGTTTGGATGATTTGCCGAACCAAACAGACAGACAAAAATTTCAAAAATTGTTTTAGTATCACCTGCTATCATCAGTGGTGTTTATCGACGAGGGTCGGGATCCAGTCCTTGGTATTTTGTTCTTCAGTCCTTTTACTGCCGATTTCATGTTCTTGCCGCCTTGACGGACCTTGGGATCAAAAGTAATGATTATTATTTACTTCCTAATTTGTAAAAGTACTTCTCGTCACATATGAAGCCACATATTGGAGAGATAGTAGGAAGATGTAACTTTATTATATTCATAACATTTAATTTGCCGGGCATAGAGAGGACATGTGCAAAATCACGATGGCTAAGTGGATATCGACACAGAATTGATAATAGTTAATTGATACAAACATACTAATTGCAGTTCAAAAGATCATTGAAATATTTATGATAACACATATGCATGCAATAAATACAATAGTTCACTGAAAAGTAAAATAAGTTTAGGGACCCAACGCAGACTAGAAAGAAATTTAGCACGAGTAACATCTGAATATTCATAACTTTGTGGAGGTACACTTATTAAACTGGCAATATTTATTTACATAATTTAACTACATACAATTAATATTATGCAGATATGTATCGAATGTAATAAATTAATAATTAAACATTTATAAACAACACTAGCTGTGCCCCGCGACTTCATCCGCGTAGTATTTTAACTTAGCAAACATTTCGGGATTATTGGGTTAAAAAGTATCCTTTATGTTAATCCCGGTTACAATCTATCTGTGTTCCAAATTTCATCCAAATCCGTTCAGTAGTTTTTGCGTGAAGGAGTAACAAACATACATACATCCACACTCACAAACTTTCGCATTTATAATATTAGTAGGATTATGCATAAAATATAACAAAAAAAATATTTATTAATATTTAATACTCCCGTCCTACACGACTTGACCGGTTTTGTTTTTTTTTTACTTATGGGTTCACCTGGATGGTTCTAATCTATAAGTACTTAGTTGGACACGGTAGGTGGCGGTATTGTCGAAATTCAAAATATAAAATGAACGGCAGTGAAGCTGCAGGCAAAAGCTAGTGTACTATAATAATAGCTAGGTATACTCATGGTCTTTCTGGGCTGTATTGATAAATCAATCTCAATTCTGAGAACGATCTTGTGACATATCAATTTGTATTGGTATGACATAATATAATGACATTTCCAAGGTCACTCTCAGACCTCACTCAATACCCGTGTATCCTGTACTACGACTCCAAAATTATTTGTCGTAAATATCAACAGCAAAATATAAATGAATCAAGCAATAAAATAATTCAATACTTATGCATACTTTATAGGAGCGATTTTTATTGGATATAAGAACCAGTGAATATAATACGCTAGATAATACAAAAGTTATGTCATGAATTAAGTGACTCTCTCCCTTTAATAATTCATAAGAGAGAATACGGAAAAATCTATATATCCCGCATTTTTTTGTCTCAGTCAGCTGTGCTTTGGGTATAAACGATAAAGGGAAATAATGCAAATATACACAATATATGGCAGGCCGAGGAAGCAGTGTCCGACAGAGGGCGTTCTACAAACAGGCAAGCGAATAAAATATAGTATACAATATATATACATATCAACCGCCGTCACCCCTTTAACACACATCCAACCAAGCGTTACATACTATTTATAAATATATAATCATTATATTGCCTATTAAATGAAAGAAAAGGTAAGCAAGCCAAAGGTCATCTCGGCTATCACAAATGACTGAAACATAAGCTCAATAAGGGCGAATTTGATATAAAAAAATTAATCGCTCAAACATATCCGTATTCAATATTACCCTTAGTTTGCACTGATCACATACCGATTATTGATGTATTTCTTATTTTGTACTCTCAAAAAATAGAGACAGACAACATCAATAAGCGGTGTAAATGTTTCGCCATTGCAAACTCACGGTTAAACCGTACCAAGACAAACCAAAATAATAAATGGAACACTCTTTTCAAATAAAATTGCTTCTTATCTACTTTCAAGGCCAGAGAAAGTAGAAAGATAAATTGTACAATAGCACTTCGGATATTACGGTAGCTAATCCCAGTGCAGTATATAATCTTAAAAATAATGAATATAAGAATAAATTAAAAAGTTTTAAGTTTTCTCCACCGAGTGACGAATAACAGTGCACAGTAAATTCGTTGTATTGGACAACAGAGTTCGCTAGGACTCACCGTTTTCACCGCCGATTGTACTGCTGGGTTCGCCTGTAAATATTTATTATTTTAAAGCGAAAAAAGGAAAAACTCAAGTACTTACAGCATGCACGCACTGTATTGCATAATGCAGGGCTGCCAGCGAAGTAAATTTATTTAAAAAAATGCGAATATAAATCGTGTCGTTTTACTTTATATAGATATAAAATTATGATGTATTCAATTATTAAATTGAAATTAACTGAATATCTTGTTAAGGCTAAAGCGCCCATCTAGCCCGCGAAGTTCAAATTTTTTTAGTTCTTTTAGACATTTTTCAAAATCTGACAATAATAAAAGACAAATTTTGTAATTCGCGAAAAAGACCGTGTGCAGTGCATTTATTAATATATCCAACTTATTCTAAATCATTTCAAGAACGACAGCTATCCAGATAATCTGGCAATTTTTGTATATTTAGTGATTTACTAGTATCATATCCACCGTGATAATATTTAGAGTAAAATAAATGTATTAATAAACGCACTGCATACTGTGTTTTTCGCAAATCACAAAATGTTGTCTTAAATGTTTTCAGATTTTGGATAAACTATAAAAATACTCGAAAATTTTGAATTTCGCGGGCTAGACAGGCGCCTTCACCTTAAATTTGGGTCTTCACTTCTCGTGAGGAAGAAAACGATTCCATATGACCATGAAACCCATGATTAATTATTACTACTTAACAATGGCAAGTACATAAAATTTTAAGATGCACTATTTTCTTGAACTGTAAACCTTTTAAGGCGTCGAAAGCCTTAATTGTTAGAGGGGACGTCCTCGTAGCTGAGAGGTTCAGGGTTCAATCCCAATCCTGGTCATGAAACTATTGACGTTTGCCCACTCCTAACATAAGCATATTAGCTTAGCTGGAGGATTAACAGGAATACTAGGAATTTGATAAACTGACATTGCTAGTGAACTTAAAAATATAAAATTACTAGACGCGAGATGCACTCGATAAAGTATGAAAACCTGTTCAACCAACAATTGCTTAACTATTTTAACATTACCATGATTCGCTGTTACTGTATAATACTTATTAGACAGTGGAAACGCTGCAGGCTAGAGTAGGCAGCGTAACAGCGACCAAGGCTAATGTTTTATGGTACATGGCTAGTAAGATAGCTCGTTCAGTGGTTAAACTGTTCTAGACTTAAGTACCTACTTTAGTTATATAATTTCTACCGTTGTTGTCATCGATAATGAAGTAAGGCGAGTAGGTATACATGACCGACAGTATATGTATTATAATTATACTGGCGCTAAAAGGTTATCGCTCGTTATCTTATTTGTCATTTAAATTGTGGTTTGATCAGAGCATTAGAGTCAAAATGTCTGTCAATACTTGCCAATTAGTATTTTTGTTGTGTTATTGTTAATAAGGAGAGGACCAAAATATTTTTTTAAGACTTATACAACTAGATATTTAAGGACTCATTTTCTTTATATTTTCGCTGCAATATTTATGTAAATTTAAATTTATTTATTCCATCATTTTTCAATTATTAAGCACATAAATTACCCGTACGTGGCAACCCTACATGTTAAAATAACTTTAATCGTTGTTAGAAATTAATAATAGCAATGTATGACCACCATTTGTTATTAATATGCTGCATTACGTATCTACAAATATTAATAGTCTAGGTTACCATTACCTAAGTAGTAGGTACTAAAACACCAGTAATTTACTCATATAAATCAAAAAGGCGGTAAAAATATATTAACACATAAATCCAGGAATGACAAATAAATAACATTATATATTTAACTAGCTGAGCCCGCGACTTCGTCCGCGTGGAATTTAACTTAACAAAAAAGCCCGCTCCCGCGTTCTAAGCCCGCGCGTCAGGTCCCATTTTTTTAAATTTTGTTTTTCTAAAATAAAATTAGCGTAAATTACTGCTTATAACAACAGCTATTTACCAGTAAAAGTCCCGTCAAAATCGGTCCAGCCATTTCCGAGATACTCTTTGATATCATGGGTTTTTATTTTTTTACGCGGAACCCTAATTGTTTTTCTAAAATTAAAGTATCCTAAGTTACTCCTTAAAACATCAGCTATCTGCCAGTGAAAGTCCCGTCAAAATCGGTCTAGCCGTTTCGGAGATTACCCGGAACAAACACACAGATAGACAGACAGACAGACGGACAGATAGACAGACAGACAGACAAAAATATTTTAAATCGCGTTTTTGTTATAGGTGACGTATGTACTTTCATATGCATTTAGTGAAAAGGTGTTATTTTGATATTACAAACAGACACTCCAATTTATTTATTTGTATAGAATAGATATTTCAGCTACCGCATTTGAAGCAACGACACGCGCTGAGCGAAATGTTGCGTAAAAATAGAAAATGCACTGGCTGACCTCGTCGTTTAAATACAAATAGTTTGTTGGTACATACTATCCCACTGGGATCTAATACTCATAGCATTAGTTAAGTCTGAAAACAACGGTACAATACGCCTGATGTTAAGGAGTTGTCGTGGCCTATAGAATATAGATGACTAGCTGTGCCCTGCGACTTCATCCGCGTAGTATTGGATTATTGGGTTAAAAAGTATCCTATATGTTAATCCCGGTTATAATCTATCTGTGTTCCAAATTTCACCCAAATCCGTTCAGTAGTTTTTGCGTGAAGGAGTAACAAACATACATACATACAAACATACATACATACATACATACATACATACATCCACACTCACAAACTTTCGCATTTATAATATTAGTAGGATTGCAATACCCAAGGCATTCCTCGCACGTGTCCGACCAAAGGGGAATGGGATAGAGTGAGAGCAATGGGCGGAGAATTGGTCTTCCGGCTCTCTCATTAATCGTACGAAACGCAGCTATATTTTATTTATTTATTTATTTATTTAAACTCTATGCACATGTAAAAAAACACAATGTACAAAGGCGGACTTAATGCCTTAGGCATTTTCTACCAGTCGACCTTAGGGTGGTGCAGAAACAACATGGCGTGTGCAACTTAAACGAGAGAAATAGAGAGAAATTTATACCTATATACATATATTGATAAATACATAGATACATACATATATATAAAACAAAATTGTTAAGAGAAAAAAAAAAAAAAAAAAACAAAAAAAAAAGTCCAACGAATTACCGCTGTGACAATATATCGGTATTTTATGCTGCTTTTCTGTGAGAGGGTGGTACTATCCTGGTCGAAACAGCCCGTATGAGCTGTAGTGAGCTACAGCTTGGCTCGACCACCATCAAGTACCGTTAATAAATGCTTTTAATTAAGGCTAAAGCGCCCATCTAGCCCGCGAAGTTCAAATTTTATGAGGTTTTTTATATTTTTTTCAAAATCTGACAATAATAAAAGGCACATTTTGTAATTCGCGAAAAAGACAGTGTGCAGTGCGTTTATTAATATATCCAACTTACTCTAAAACATTTCAAGAACGACAGCTATTCAGATAATCTGGCAATTTTTGTATATTTAGTGATTTACTAGTATCATATCCACCGTGATAATATTTAGAGTCAAATAAATGTATTAATAAACGCACTGCATACTGTTTGTCGCAAATCACAAAATGTTGTCTTAAATGTTTTCAGATTTTGGATAAACGATAAAAATACTCGAAAATTTTGAATTTCGGGCTAGACAGGCGCCTTCACCTTAAGAGTCCTTTTTAGATGAGTTCGATACAGCTTTGTAGAATGTAACCAGCTCACATACTCTTGCAGGCCAAAATCAACCCTAGTATTAGCGATTGTAGATTGGTTTGGATTGTAAGTTCGAGATTGTAAGTTCTAAGTTCAATTTGATAATCGTTCACAGCTTGTCGTTTACGATATTAATCACTAAATTTTGAAAATATTGTCATTCCCATATTTATGTACGCGTATAGGACCCTACTCTAATGCACTCCATAGCCGAACATGTACTTATTAAGCGGGACCTTATTACCTTAACAAAGCATGTTTAATAATCGAATTACAACCCTTATTGGGGTTAAACACGGACAGTACTAAGCAATCCCACCCTTAATGACTAGCGCTGCGATGTTGTCTTACCTTATCCTTGACAGTTTTGAAGAATGCTCCGCCCTCTTTCTTGACAGTCTTGGCCCAATCTCTGTACTGCTGCTTTAGCTTTTGCCCGCTCCCTGTGTTTAGCTTGTCAGCGAAAATATTGCATTCCACTTCGAATTCATCGTTGAACCCACGGCCCGAGTTGAGCAAGTCCAGTCTTTCATCGATAAACTGTATGAAAAATTAATAATAAATAAATAATAATAAATATCGCCCGACGAACACACTAACTGTATGGTCCCAAACTAAGCAACAATTGCACTATGGGTACCGTACAATGGACTGGGGGCGACCCCAGGGACACCCAGACCAGGGAAAATTGCGAAAATGGCATTTCCGAAATTTACCCTAACGGGAATCGAACCCGTAACCACCCGATGCAGTGAGCCGAGCGGCCTACGCTCGAACCACTGCGCCAAGCGGTCGTCATGGTAACATTGCAATCGTTTGTATTTATTTCAAACTAGCGACCCGCCCCGGCTTCGCACGGCTCTAAAATTATCAGTTTTTCTCTACTATATTATGCACGTATTATACATTATAAACCTTCCTCTTAAACCACTCTATCTATTAAAAAAAACGCATCAGAATCCGTTGCGTAGTTTTAAAGATCTAAGCATACATAGGTACAGACAGCGGGAAGCGACTTTGTTTTATACTATCTAGTGATGCTTGAGGAAATATGTATGTGCATCATCGAGCTAGTAGAACATGTTCTAATATCTGCAGGTTAACCGAAAGGCAGTAATGGTGAAGCTTCAGGTCTATAACGATACCGATATTTGGAATAAAACCAAAAATTACGTTACGAATCCAAATGAGGTAAAGACTGAATGAATTATTTAATCGCAGGAGGTAAATAAATATTAATATCGGTATTTTTATTATTAAGGTGAAGGCGCCTGTCTAGCCCGCGAAGTTCAAATTATTTGAGTTCTTTTAGAAATTTTTCAAAATCTGACAATAATAAAAGACAAATTTTGTAATTCGCGAAAAAGACCGTGTGCAGTGCATTTATGAGTACATTTATTTTACTCTAAATATTATCACGGTGGATATGATACTAGTAAATCACTAAATATACAAAAATTTCCAGATTATCTGGATAGCTGTCGTTCTTGAAATGTTTTAGAGTAAGTTGGATATATTCATAAATGCACTGCACACGGTCTTTTTCACGAATTACAAAATTTGTCTTTTATTATTGTCCGATTTTGAAAAATTTCTAAAAGAACTCAAAAAATTTGAACTTCGAGGGCTAGATGGGCGCTTTAGCCTTAAACCTCGTACTCAAATAATAAAAACAACTCCACAGCCTCAATATTACGATTACTTATCGTTTCATTAACCGACTTCAAACTTTGTATTTTTTTAAATACATAATACCGTACACCATATGTTGACGTAAATAAATGGTCCAACAAATTTAACTGTGTATAATAAAATAATGGATATAACGGGACACTCACCTGACGGAATATTTGCGATTGTAATATCTTTTTAAGGAATGGTTGCATATGTTTTCTAGTTCTAACAAAAGCCTCTGGATTAAATGTGATCAATTGACCATTTTCAATTCTAAAAAAAAAGAAACAAAAATTGTGACGTCATTATCTAAACAAGTAATAGCCGTGTACTGAGCAGGGTAAATTATTGAAAAGTAGAACATGACTGATTTCTTAATTTCAATATTTTTTATGTCGGTTGGTTGGATCTTGCAGCAGTTACATTTTTTATAAAGTTGGTAACATTGTAAATTCTTAGGGAGGTGAGAATATATCTAAATATATATAACTCAAAGGTGACTGACTGACTGACTGACATAGTGATCTATCAACGCACAGCCCAAACCACTGGTCGGATCGGGCTGAAATTTGGCATGCAGGTAGATTTTATGACGTAGGCATCCGCTAAAAAAGGATTTTGATTAATTCTACCCCCAAGGGGATAAAATAGGGGATGAAAGTTTGTATCAAACTTTGTCAATTAAATTCCACGCGGACGAAGTCGCGGGCACAGCTAGTTTAATATACGGAACAACATCTTACTTAATAGCATCTCTATATCCTCCAATCAAACACACTAACGCACGCAGGAACGCGCGAGACACAGCATCACCCAGCGCATTTTTATCACTTAAAGCTTTCTTTAAACTCGCGACCTGAAATTTTACAATAAAGGATACTTAATTAATTTGTGAACAATCGTGCAATAATTAGTATTTATGCAGAATTGTTCACAACACAAACAAAAACTATAGTTGAAGTAATTTAACAAACAAGATTATTCCCTTCTAAAAAACAGAAATTGTTCTTTGTTCGTGAAGTTATCTCCACCAACCAAGAATAATGCAGTGTTCCTTTTTATAGATAAACGGTAAGAGAGGAAAGGAACGTCCATATTTGCCAGCTCTTTGTTAGCTTGATCTAAAGTCTAAACCAACCTGAGGTGTCATATTATTGTTCGTGGTAATAGACGCCATAAAACAATGATGCTCTATAAAGTTATTTACTAAACGGACGTTAGACATCCCAAATTGCGTCAAGTTAAATACGTAAAAAACCGATGCCTGAATAAAAAGCGCCCCTTAATTAATCGATAAAGAGTGGCACATCACTACATGTTTCAGTGCGGCCATTTCAGCTAGTTGCTGATTTAGATATCAGATGGGTTACTATAATAATGTTGTACTTACCAAATCAGGCGGAAGACTTTCCAAATCGTTGAAGGGAGATCTAAGCTCGTTTGCATCTACATCTAATATAACCACATCACCTATTTCTGACATTCTCACATTCTGTAACAAAAAAGCGTAAGTTTAAAACACGTTTATGGTAATTACTGGTAATTTGCAGTACGACACTTGACAGTGTCTGCGTTTGGGCACTCATACAAAATAATATGTATGTAGCTGTCGCCATGTCTGCGTAACCTATATTTGTCGCCATTCCACACACGGCGACAGAAACGAAGTGCCTACTTTTCAACAGCGACCTTGGCCATAGTCACGATCTGCGGCATTGGCCATAAGTCGGATTTTCATAAAGTCGCTTAACTTATTTTAAATCATATCTTAATACCCAAAGCACCCTCTTTAGTTTCTCATACTTGTATTATGGGCTCCGCACAATTAGCTGTGGGCAAGACAAATAAATCCTACTAATATTATAAATGCGAAAGTTTGTGAGTGTGGATGTATGTATGTATGTATGTTTGTTACTCCTTCACGCATAAACTACTGAACGGATTTGGATGAAATTTGGAACACAGATAGATTATAACCGGGATTAACATATAGGATACTTTTTAACCCGATAATCCCGAAATTTTTGATAAGTTAAAATACTACGCGGATGAAGTCGCGGGGCACAGCTAGTAATAAATACCGCTAGACTGACACACCAACTGTATTGTCCCAAACTAAGCAACGCTTGTACTATTTATTTATTGTATTGTTTACTGTACTATTTATTTATTGTAGTGTACCGTACAATGGACCAGGGGCGATCCCAGTGACACCCAACCTGAGCAAATTACGAATAGGCCATTTCCGAAATTTACCCCGGCGGGAATCGAACCCGCAGCCAAAACGAATAACAGAACGAACATTCTAGAAAGTTTCATTATTTATTACCTCCATAACACTCCTAGGAACTCCAATAAGGAACGGCATCGGTGCCAGCAAGTAATCTACCAAGTGTTTGGGCAGGATCGGAATAAATATATGTTGCCATGACATCGGGAAGAGCGTCGCGTTCGCCGCCTGCACGCATGCGGACAGCCTCGAAGGCTTCGTGGCAACGATGGCGACGCGACGCTCGTGGAGCAACGCCGCCCATAACCCGGCCATGCATTTCGCATCCATGGCACTGAAGTATTCCGTTAAATTGCACTGGAAACAAATTCAACTATTATTTTAAACGACACATCGCAAAGTAATCGGTTATCGAAGGATGACTCCATATGACTATGGCAAGGTCCACTACACCTATTTACTTTTATTGTCGCACTAACTTTATCAACGTTTTTCCAGTCAGCTAGGCTCGTATTAATAAATCGATCTCAAGTCTGAGAGCGATCTCGAGTACGCTTTTGACAAGTCATTTGGTACTGATATGACATAAGAATTACGTTTCCAAGATCACCCTCAAACTTGAGATCGATTTATTAATACGGGTCGTAGTGCCTGAAGTTCGTATAAAACACAAAAACCTGCAGCGATGTTTTCGCTTTATTTTGGGATTAGCCATCCAAAACAACGTTTCAGAGTTTGTTCATAAGCTTTTTAATTACACACATTATGCAAAAAATAACAATTTCACCGATACTCACATTCTCTGGAATACTTGGAAGTTTATTGTCAGGACACTGGCACGTGAAAACGCTGTGACCTGCGTTGTAGGTCACTTTGAGCGTGTGCCCGGGCATGGGGGGCCTTAGATGACATGCTTTCAGGAACGATGTCAACTCTCCCTTCTCAGGACTATTTATTAGATTCGCTATGCAATTTAGTAACCTAAAACGTATATGAGATATCGTATTAAGGTTCATAACACTAATTAAAACATGTACACATAGTAGAACCCACTAATTCGCTTTGTAACAAAGTGTAATGGCAATCTTTAAGCGATGTTAATCCATTGCGGCATACGCACACGGATTCCTGAATTTTAAACCAATTTACTGCGCATTCTATCCCGTAGTTACATAGATGTGCGTACGTAGCAATGGCCTAATTGTTTTGTTATAGTTTTACTGTCGCAATATGAGAACAAATAGATTTAGTACATAGTATATTCGCATAGCCAAGCAAAATAATTTATAAAATGATAATTTCAAATTGAGTCTAGCTCAATGCATTCAATGCATTATTTATTAAATAGCATTCGCGTTAAATAACCTATCGAAGTAGGTATAAATATTATATTTTATTGCAACTACGACATAATAATTGCAAGAGTCGTATTAGGTGGATGTATTGACACAATGCCGGTCTCACACAGGAAAGCTCCGGTCTGCGGGGCGACGGAGGCGATGTGGAGCGAACGTGTGAAGCGACGGTGATGCTGAGCACATATGCTTGTATAAACTTCGTTCACACGCACGCTCCGGTGTGCGGTTCAGTGTGAGAACCCCCTTAATATCCTAATTGCCTTGTTAAGGTGATGCCTTAATAAGACTATTTCAAATATTGCAGTGATTATGTTGCCAGCCAAATTATAAAATGTAATACGTAACATTTTTGAATTAAAGACTTACTTGTAGAATATGTCATGCCATGGCAAATGCGACAGTAACACCAACGCGCTATTGGCTTTAGGATCGTAGCGGCAAAAACAAAACGTATATTTGGAGTCCTCTGATGTCAACACAAATGAATATAGTTGTGCGAATGAACTAAAAATGGAAAGACGTAATTATTAAAACATATTCTAAAAATTCTACATATGTAATAGTGCGTAGTGTACGCTGGGATTAGAACCAGCAAGGGCATAGCGAAATATATTCGACAAAAATATTATCGGCACGTATACCGCGACCAACGAAAACCGATACAAAAATAAATAGATTATAATTATGACATCGATGTTTTTATAATTTTTTCATATCGCTTCTCGTTGATCGTGGAATAGTGCTTTGTAATTTAATTCTCTAGTTATAACATAAAATTATTATTAGGTAGTGATTTATTTAAAAAAATGTTGCATAATAACGGGAAACCATCTTACTTCTCCAAATGGCATGGAAATGTAAATTTCGGTATATTTTTCAATTCCTCTTCATTTTTGTATGACTCGGGATATTTTCTTATGACATACGGTTCCCTTAGTTGATCACCTGGTGATACTTCACAAAATAGTTCAAACAAGAAGCCTACAGTGTCTCTGTGAAAGAAACGATACACTTTAGTTAAAAATATATTCATTTTGCAAAACACAATTCCGGGATACATCACAAACAACAGCTCGTTCACGAGTTAAGTTAAGACTAAATTAGGACAAGTAGTGCGTCTCACTGCGCATAATATGTATTGGAACTGTGCTATTATGACAATAAATGAAGGGGTCAGTGTAAAAAGTCCTCTGTCCTCTTAGGGCCTGTGCACACCACGTTTTATAAACACACCGTCGCGTCGACGCGCGTTACAAACGTGCGTCGACGGTGCGCTTTTATCCTACAAAGGTCTAAAGGCTGCGTCTGACTCGCGTGCGTATCGCGTCTGTGTCGACGGTGCGTTTAAAAAACGTGGTGTGCACGGGTCCTTAATGTTGGCAATGCGCGAACAGCTTTTGGTATTGCAAACACTTAGAGGCTACGATAACTGCTTAACGTTAAGCGGGTCGTACGCTTGTTTGCAGACTTTGTTATATAAAAAAGATAATAATTAATAAACATGTCATTTGTTAAAAAAAAAGAACGCAAAAAGTATCAATTTCGTGTAACCAGGTAAATTACTTTTTTTTTGGGACTGATCCCGCCACACACTCCCACCACTGTTACTCTTGTAAACCAGGAAGGACAATGGTGACCAATGATGACGTCGAGGTTAATTACTTATGATATTCTGCTTCATTGATTTTATCTTCAAACTCTTATCTCTTCAGTTTTATGTATAAACTAGCTGTTGCCCGCGGCAGTAATAAAGTTACTCCTTATGGAAACAGCTATCTGACAGTGAAAGTCCCGCCGAAATCAGTCCAGGCGTTTACGAGATCAACCAAAGAGACAAAAAAATAGAAAAGGTTCTTTGTTTTAAGTACCGTATATATTTTCATATACATTTACTAAAATCCTATAATATTTATATTACAAATGGACACTTACATTTTATTTATTTTTATAGATTATAATGATGATATTTTATTATTAGCAACCAAAACCATCATTCTAATAATTCCTTAAAGTAAACCAAAACCTATTAATATTTAGGTTAAATCTCAGTTAGAAATTTCTTAAATTTACCCTTTCAATCGACAGCAATATTATAATTTCTACTTGTTGTTAAATTGGTTTGTTGAGACGAACGTGGAGCGCATGTCGCGCCGAACGGATATGGTTGGTTAGGTGTGACGATGTTCATGAAAATGCTGGGTTGATATGGTCACAAGAAATTGGCGAGTGAATTATACCAACTTAAGTTCCGTTTACGACACATCAAAATATGGACGATTTTATGTAACAAGCGTACTGATGTTAAGCAGAACCCATACCCCATAGATGCTTAGTACCAAAGGCATTATACACATGTTGGCAAGCTCGAGGGGAGTGAGATAGAGGGAGGGAAAAAAGGAGGTTGAGCTTCTGACTCTTTCAGTCAAACGTAGCTATTAATAGTTACTTTACGCCGAACTTCTGTGAGAGGATGGTACTACCTAAGCCGAGCCGGCCCATATATGAGCTGTAGTCATGTAGCTACAACCTGGCTCTATCAACTTTAAACTACACGTGTAGGACAACTGCGCTAGCTATCACTTGATAAT
Source organism: Notodonta dromedarius (assembly GCA_905147325.1). NCBI lineage: Eukaryota > Metazoa > Arthropoda > Insecta > Lepidoptera > Notodontidae > Notodonta > Notodonta dromedarius. The sequence goes on along the minus strand of LR990160.1, from coordinate 9,690,203 downwards.
GTGCCTCATTACTATAACCCTGTACTGTTTAGCAATGAATTAGGTAGTCCCTTCAAGGAACCCTTAGAAGATCATTCAGTCTACCCATCCAAAAATAGTTAACCCAAGTACCATAACTTCTACAGTTTCTAAAAGAAATCGATTAAATTTACAAGGCTACGTATATTAGTAGATCTCAATTTTAAAAAAAACGAACCTCTCAACTATATTTTTTGAAGCTCGTCCCCATACATGGTAATCAAAGATTAATTTAAATAGTATTTTCAAATGAGATAGCACATTCATACAATATTATTTTTATCAATATTGCTGTTTACAGGATTTTAAAAGTCTTTAGTCTATGCTAATAGTCAATTTCGGATTCTGATAGCTTCAAAGGTTTTGATACGTATCCATTTCCTGTTAGGAAGATGTTCTAGTCAAACAGCATCTTTCTAAGTATATTATACACTTATTAAGTGCAATAGAATTGTAGGTCATAGCCATTATAAAACTAATGAGGAAAATAAATACTAGAATTATATTTTAGTAATTCATAAAATCAATAGTCATTGGCAATAACATTTTTTTTTATCAAATGCAATAACACTTTATTCTAGTTTTATTTAGCTTCAATTCATACACATGAATGTTAAACTTTTAAACCAACATGTAGAAAAATCTCAAAAGATTAGGGAACAATTATGGGTCCACAAATCACAGGCCGGCCAATTGATAGCAATGTTGATTAATAAACTAGTGGCCCACCCTAGATTCGCACGGGTACATTACTGTTACATTATTGGAGTTTTAGTAAGGATTCCAAATTTTGTGGAAAATATAGTATAGCCTAGGTGACCCAGGGATAGTGTAGCTTTCCATCAGTGAATGAATTTTTCAAATCGGTTCAGTAGTCTTGGAGCCTTTGCAATGCAAACAAACAATCAAATCTTTCCTCTTTATAATATTAGTATATATGAAAGTTAATAGTGATGATTAGAAATCAATTGCCAATACATACAACTGTATTTCTTTCAAGTTATGTATTTGGTTATAGATAGACACAATTAATTACTGTGGATTCTGTAGCCAACAAGGCCTTGTGTGTTACACACATATTGGCTATTCTTTTTCAATATTGTAAAGTTGTAGATAAGGTGGCTGAAATGTATAATGTATAGGTTGATAATAATTTATTATTACACACTTATCAAGCTCTAAGCCCATCACATACTTACCTAAAATGTGTTGGTGTTGTTATCTTTCACATTATAATTACAGTGGCTCATTAGGTCCAGGATGGGTAGGTAACTGTATTAAACTATTGTACATTGAGGTAGCTAGGTAAGACTAAGAACTTACTGTAAAATACTTAAATCTTGGGTAATTTTGTGAAATAAAGCCAATTGATTCTATTGTCTACAAACTATGACAAAGTTAAATTTGACACATCTGAAATTTAACAAGGATAATACCCACTATACTGGGTGCGCAACATTTTTAAAGAAGAGACAAGAGAGACACAAACACATTCAGATGTCATAGATACTAAGTTTATGTACCAACAGAATCAGAATTATATGGGAAGTGGAATGATATGGTATGATGATATTTCATACAGAAATCACTAATATATTAACAAATAATGTTTGTTTTCTGTTTATTTAAAACAGCGTGTGGTTAAATATTGGGAACATTGGTAAAGTAAATAATGGAAAGGAGTTGGTCTACTTATTTCGATAGGCGCTAAGCTTTTGTTGGAGAGGTTAGGTGATTTGCAATACCCAAGACTGTCGCAATCTGTAATAATTCTGCTAACTACACCATAAAGGCAGCTAATAAAGCAATCTTTCGAAGTGAAATGATAATTACCTTACTCTGGAACCCATGTCTCGACGTGGACCATATGAAATTTTGATTACATCTTCCACATATCCCGAGAGGCGGTAACTTACGAGAAATATTGCTTTTTATGAAACATCACAAGCCATAGAATACTATCTTCGGTTTGTGTTGAACATTTTTACAGAATTTTACCTCTATTTCCAAAACTATTACGAAAGACGGGGCGATGTTACTGATACTGATTCTTTTCTTTCATACCATCATAATAACCCTGTGACCGCGGTATTCCTAAATTTTAAACATTATAACCGCGCCATCTCCTTTGCTCTTAGGGTATAACGCATACGTTATGTTATGCTGTTCATTCTTGTTAAATTTCATCGATTTATTAGGTATGGAACGCAAAACTCCCCAGATTGCCAGTCGCCAAAACTACGTGTCAATTTGATGCCGTCAAAAAAAAACGTACGTCAAAATGTTGTAACGTCATGGCGTATTCGTTTCGTTTTACGCAATGATTCACGCAAAATACAATTTCATTGAATGTAGTTTTATAACTCTATACCACAGACTTTACACTAAATACTAGCAGTAAGCTCTATACATGACTTTAGACTAAATACTAGCAGTAAGCTCTATACATGAATAATAATGATCATCAACTCAATTCATCGTTCGTTAGAACAAATGAAAGGGCCAGTTAACATAAAGTAAGTAAGGCCAGGCTATGCCTAGGCCAGGCTTTGCCTAGTTTAAGGGTCACAACTTAAGTACTCTTTCATTATTTGTTTTTTTGTTTCTCGAGTCTACGGACATCATTTGTAGACTACTTAATTAAAATATAACTTGTAAACATGTAGACTTCGAGATAAATACTTACATTTTTCAATGTGAGCTAGTATACCTACTAGAATATTTCAGGTCAATGGAACTGTCCCACCTCGATGGCTTGTTTGGTATTAATGTATTACTTATTATTTTTACTACCGCCTAGTCTACAGTAGATAGGCATCTACCGCAGATCGCTCATTACTTGCTGTGACACATTGCACCCGGAGGCGGCAGTTGCGCTTTGCAGATTCGATTCCCGTCGAGGCAAATTCGGTAATCGTCATTGCCATTAGGTAGGTAGGACAGTACCTACCTAGCGTTGCCCTTAAGTATCTATTGTTGTTTCATTAGGTTTTAATTTTTATTTCTAGCTACGAGTGTGCACTAAAAACCTGGAAACAACCTGGAACCTGGATGTACTAAAAATATGGAAACAACTACTGACCTTGTAATTTCTTTCGTTTGGAGTCGGTGCCAATTCAAGTAGGACTGGGTACCTTCCTAAGAAGTAGTGTAAAGATAGTGGAAGTTGATTTTTTTAATAAAATATATATTTTTTTCATTACTTTTAGTCATAAACTTCGATCGGAATTCCTGGTGACGGTAAATTGTCCATATATCTCGAAGTACTGAACCGATATTGATGAAATTCATCTATGGGACCATTTGGAGAGTATACCCTTTAAAAATAAAGAAAAATCGGTCCACAATTGATGGAGTAATCGGTCAACATACTTACATGGAATCCTTTTTTGGAAGTCTGTTAATAATGGACGCGATCGAAATAATATGAAGACTAGCACAGCAAAATTTTTTTCGAGGTCTGATAGTGAGACTTAATCGCTCGCTCTCGTCAGGTCTGCCAAAATCACTAAACACGTGTTCATAAAATTAAATGATAAGTCAAATATACTGAAGTAGTTAATGAAAATATAATTAACTCTTTGTTTCTATCACAAATAGGTAATAAGTACATACGACAATTTATAGATATACTCACTGAAATATCCTTACCTAGTACAATGTATCGTTTTATTAGTAAGTTAAGTACTTAGATACCTATGCTATACACATATGTAGTTACAAATTAATGAAAACTGGGGTTCCACAATAATTTCCCTCGATATAAATTGTTATGAATGATGGCTAATAGTGGCTAATAGTTACTTACATTTATAAATATCACAATAAACATAGTAAGTACCTCTACAAGATCAATTTTGTACTATTGTCTCATGTGTAAACTTTTATGAAACAAAATATTTTAATTTAAATATTAAACCAACTAGAAAAAACCCGGATGCACTAAAAAGCTAGAAATAACTAGAGACCTTGTAATTTTAAGTGCATCCGGGATTTTTTTACACAGTTTAATTTTTTTTGATTTTTTTTTCCAAAGAATGTTTGTAGATTTGTTAGACATCAACAGGAAATTTCTAACTATGTTTACATTATTAATACGTGTATTTAAAATGGAATGTAAGTTATTTAATAACAACAAGAAATAAACATAAAAATTTGGTGTCAACAAAAAATATTAACAAAAATAAAAACTAAATCTCTTAACCTATAAGGAACTGCGATAACCGTGTTTTTATAGGAAATTAATAATTATAATGTAGGAACCTAAAAGCGAATATGAGATTTCTTTTGAAATTTACCCCGTTATCACTTTGTCGTGTCTTGCCCCTTAATACAAAATATCACTTAGGTAGGAGGTACCTATTTTTGGAAATCATTTAATTAGCTGCCATGTTGAGCGTGCATTTGCTTTACTTCAATATTACAGGTATAAATTATACAAATTCATTGAGAAAACTCACTGCAAATATCAGACGTAAGAGAAATCTACTTACTTAAATGTATATAGGTACAATACCTAGACTCCCCGACGGACGGGGTAAGTACCTACAGATCACATCACTCGACATCTTCAGACCGTATTATCATTGTAACTTATTACATATCACTTATTTGGTTTACTTAACTGTCATTTTATAACAGGGATTGAATACTTTTTTAATAATACAGTACACATAAAATTCCGGGTGTACTCTTTAGATTAATACTCACTGTAGAGGGCACTTTATTTTTAGATTCGAAGGTTTGAAAATAGAAAACTGGATAATGATTGAGGGAATTCTCGCTTTAAGTACCTGTCATAAAGCTTACTGTACCCTGAAGCATATACTCGTAATTAAACTCCAGCTACTGAGTTTTGAATGCGGCTTCTGATTGGTCAGTAAGCTCTCGGGGCCGCATTCAAAACTCTGTTGGTAAATTTTGCTTATACTATCGTGAGTGCGAGTTATTTGTTAGCGTATCGTTTACTTAAAGCATTTGCACCTATTTGTTATTTTGTATAGCAAATTGAACAGTGCCACCAGCGGATAGGGTACAAAATACAAAACAGACAAATACGTAGACTATAAAGTATACGTGCTTCGATGTAATTTCGTGTTCCTCTCATCGTGATCTTCCTTCGTGCACGTTTTCTAACATGTAAACCATGTCATTGGGTTGTTCATACCGAATCACAGATGAATAGCCTGCAAAAAGGATACGGTTTTAATAAATGCATTGGATGTTGCAACATTTTAATAAAACGTGACATAAAATTACAAATCCTTTTTATATCAAAGTGTTTTCGAATATTCTATATTCAAATACACGTTTTACTTAATAACGATCACAATGCCCGTTGCAGATGATGTGCAGTACCTTGCGCAAGTAGGTACCTACATGAAATTTTATCGTATACTAAACTATGTTTGCTCAGTATAAGTGCGAGTGGTCACTTTTGAATAATGACGTCACGTTCACGCATATAATTAGGTACCAACACAGAGATAGTATTTGTATGTATGTGGGTACCAACTGGTACCTACTTGCGATAGCTACTGATCATTTTCTGCTGCGGGACTTAAGGCTAAAGCGCCCATCCAGCCCGCGGAGTTCAAATTTTTTGAGGTTTTTTAGAAATTTTACAAAATCTGACTATAATAAAAGGCAGATTTTGTAATTCGCGACAAATACCGTGTGCAGTGCATTTATTAATATATCCAACTTACTCTAAAACATTTCAAGAACGACAGCTATCCAGATAATCTGGCAATTTTTGTATATTTAGTGATTTACTAGTATCATATCCAACGTGATAATATTTAGAGTAAAATAAATGTATTAATAAACGCACTGCATACTGTGTTTGTCGCAAATCACAAAATGTTGTCTTAAATGTTTTCAGATTTTGGATAAACTATAAAAATACTCGAAAATTTTGAATTTCGCGCGCTAGACAGGCGCCTTCACCTTAACATGAACATGCGCACACCAACAACACGGACTATGCAATAACAATAGCCTTGTAGGTATAATAAGTGATAAACAAATTTGGAATTTACTTGCTCCTTTTTGAATATTTAACAACGGAAACATAATCCAATCCAATATCACGTGAAAAAAATCAGCGGATTCGTATCACAGTTTACACAGACCGATGTTTGCATTTCCACACCGTGTCTCATATTAATTGAATAATGTATGCCTATACTACAGTAGAAGAAATAGTCTAATGTTATTTACTTATAACTTTTTAACTGTCCAAACTATCGATGGCTATATCTGTTCAACACCTTCTGTTCTCCAACTTTCCCCCCAAAGCCAGATAGCTTTAGAGTTCAAACTTGTTACAGTTAGTTTACAGTTGAACGACAAAACGATCGACATACTATCTCTAACTTAATGAATGCTTCTTGCTCAGCAATATTTTTTTATAATTAATTAAGTAATTTTACTTAAGCCCGTACTAATACATCGATCTCAGATTTGGGAACTATCTTGGAAATGTCATCCTGTACAAAATGACACATTAAAATTCTACTCCAGATCGCCCTCAGACTTATTTAGAAAGATTTATTAATCCGGGACTTAGATAACCTAAAAAGTCCATCCTCGTGGAATGTAAAGGCATCTCTATATTTTTATTTTTTTCCAAAGTCAGGTACCTAAAACTATTTTTACGGATTATATCGCGTTTATTTAATTTTTATGTTCCCGACGTTTCGGTTGCTTTACAGCAACCGTGGTCACGGGGGGACTGAGGTGTTAGACGTCCTGATGTCATAGTTAAAAACTGGGTACCCTCAAAATTTTGTTGGTGTTATAATCCGTAAAAATAGTTTTATTTCAATGTGTAGTATTCGCGTAAATATAAGAAAACAATATGTCAGGTACCTACTTAAGTGTTTATTAAAATCAAACACACATTGAATGCTCAAATACAAAAAAGTATATTTTAAACCAGTATACCTAAGATAAATTTTCTCAAGGTATAAAAGGATTCACCAGGCACAACTTCGATTAAAAATAAACACTTAAATTAAGTCGCAGGCAAGTACATAAATTGTCGACAATTTTGCGATTGGAACACGTGTAAAGTGCGGTCGCGGAGCAGGAAGAATTTCGTACATTAACCTGTTATTATCTGTCTCTGTCACTCCCGCGTAAAACTAAGCTTGCTCACACAGTTGCCGTGACCGCCGTCCTCTGGGATTGTAAACCTTTTGCCTGAGTGCTAGCTATAAATTAGTATATTTTTTCTACTTGAAATATTGCATATAAACCGCACTTGATGCAAAAATGTTTGTGACCACTGTAAGTAGGCAAATAGGTAATTGTACGAAATTCTTCCTGCTTCACGACCGCACTTTAGCTTCAACTTCGTTTGTTCGATATAGGGAATAATGTCGTAAAGGAATGTATGACGTAACCACGGATCAACCACACTTTGAACGGCGCTCTCTAGGACAATGTCCGAAATACATACGCTTAATGAGGTGTTTAATATTTAGGATCGACCAATCAAAATCCATTTTTATTTTCCATAGACCAATCACAATGCGCTGCCTTCACTCCCAACCCATCATAATGGCGATGCCTCCGCTCCCACCCCGCAACTTTTTTCAGTATTATTTGAAATGCAATTTATTCTTAGCGATGAGTCCAAAGGGCGGTTGTAACTTAATTTCGTCCATTTTACGAAGACGCGTGCTGTGACTCTTATGAGACTGGCTTATGGGTCAATTTACAATTTTTCACGCGTCTTTGTGAAATTAACCAACTACAGTGTAAAATACTGGAAATGCAATATAAGTAAGTACATTATTATTTGTGTAAAATTGGCACGATTAATACGCCCAAGAGCGATACACACGCACAACTAAATACTATAATTAATTTCACATGTTTAGTTATTCATACAAATCATTATGTAGGAAGAAATTAAGTACATAAGAACTATTTTAATAAAACTTTACCGATAAGTAGTTTATCAGACAATTTGTTCTAGACAAAAATGTTCACAACAAAAGTAACATGGCACAAAGGGTAAGTACTAGTTATCATAATTACAATCAAAAGTAAGATATTATAGAATTGTAGGAATGGAAGTTTAATATAATAAATAGTTCTAAATAAATTATTCGTTTTTATTATACGTGAAAATTTTGATTAAGTACTTATATTTCAAATTTAAATAAATAGGGCTACCTAACAAATATTATGTATGAAATATTTTAATAATAAATATGACTTTAAACAACGTTATCATAGTCGTATATATAAGTTTTATAATATTAGGGATACCTAAGTGCATTGATTGAAATTAGCAAGTTAAGTATGTAGTTAAATAAATATCAAGAATAAATAAAACCCATGGTAAGAATAGGTACCTACCAAATATATGATAAAATAATTGTCGCAATTTCATTTGCAATCCCTAACCACAGCCGTAAATAAAAAGAATCTTAAAAATAATCGGGTACAACTTAACAGGTAGGTATACCTTGAAAAAGGGTTAATTTTTATCTCCTTTTAACGTCCCATAGGGCACGGGACTACCCTCTATACGAGGGGGATTCAGACCATAATCCACCAAGCTAGCCCAGCCCAGTGTGGGTTGGCGGATTTCCCAAGTCTTTCGAAAATTGGTAGGATTTTCTAACACTTGTTGGTTTCCTCACAATGTATTCCTTCACAAGTGATCATATTCAAATTATGATACGAGCATAGATTTCGAAAAACGAGGGGTTTGTGCCTGCAAAACGCGAGCTTAACCAATCAGCTAAGACCCCTAATAGGTATACCTACCAAGGTAAAAACAAAAAAAAACCTATGTCTACCCTTACCCATAATATTTCAATAACATAATTGATTTGATCAATAACTTACGTAACTAAAAGAAATCTCGGAATAATACTCATTAAAATCTCACTTTCAATTTCGTCATTCACTTGTTTTTGTCTAAAGTACCTACACACTAAATTATCGTCAAGCGGGAGACGTTTATATGTTTATGTTTCAAGAGTCCGAAAACATCATAATTTAATACGAATTGTGTGAGAAGTATGTGCGTAAGTTCTCCAACACTAAATCCAGTTTATTATGATACATATTTACTCTGCATTAGGTTTATCTTTACCTGGCGATACTCCGACTAGAGCAAGTTTATCTTTCAGGATGTAAGTCACGAGCGCGTGAATGGCAGAGCAGATGAGAGCCGCTATGCCGTACGCTTGGAATGTGGTCCACCCGCCGTATTTATCGTACAGCATGCCACCGATAAAGCTACCTAACGACGTACCGACACCCTCGAATACGGCGCCCACTAAACCCTGAAACAATTGTAATTATCAGCTATATTAATACACTAGCTGTGCCCCGCGATTTCATCCGCGTAGTATTGTATTAATGGGTTAAAAAGTATCCTATATGTTAATCCCGGTTGTAATCTATCTGTGTTCCAAATTTCATCCAAATCCGTTCAGTAGTTTTTGCGTGAAGGAGTAACAAACATACATACATACATACATACATACATACATACATACATACATACATCCACACTCACAAACTTTCGCATTTATAATATTAGTAGGATAAAACCACAAAACCGAGTAACCGAATTCGATCGGCGTATTGTACAGCACTATTATATATTTTTTTGAAGACCGCTTTGCGCAGTGGTTTGAGCGTAGGCCGCTCGGCTCACTGCACATGGTGGTTATGGGTTCGATTCCCGCCGGGGCAAATTTCGGAAATGGCCTTTTCGTCACATTTGCCCAGGTCTAGGTGTCACTGGGATCGCCCCCAGTCCATTTTACGGTACCCATAGATAAGCGTTGCTTAATTTGGAACCATACACTTAGTGTGTCATCCTGGCGATATTTATTTAAGTATTTATTATTTAAAGTATCTTGCAATTATCGAATAAAAATTGTCAATTTGTGATCTCCATCGATTGTACGAGTATATTTTATGAAATATTTACTGCTACTTTTATTCGCAGGTGGTTTGATTTTTACAGCCAAGGAGAGCAGTTAAGTTTGCTCCCGTTTTGCAATTTCATGCACAGTAGCGTATGCGCAAGCCACTGGCCCATAGGACTCTGCAACGGGACTTAAGCCGTATTAATAAATCAATCTCAAGTCTGAGAGTGGTATTGGATATGCCATTTTTATGACATTCTAGTAAAAAATAACACGTCAGAAGCGTACTCAAGATCGCTCTCAGACTCGAGATTGATTTTATGATACGGACCTTAGTATGCTCCAGCCAGTATTTATTACGAGGTAGTCCAACTAAAGCGCTTATTGGGAAATGAGAAAGAAAAAACTGTAAAAAATTTTACCACCTTTTTTAAGAAAAAAATGATACAAACCTGCACAGTTGTCTCTGTTCCTGGCGGGGATACAATATTGGCGTATGACGTCATGGTCGGGTAAAACACGCCGAAAGTAATTCCTTGGAACAATTCGATGGGAAGCACCCACCAGGGGTTCGTCAGGAAAGAGTAGAGTATGAACCTCACGCCGAAAGCCAACAGCACCAAACTCATCATGTTCACGTGACCTAACTTCCTTATTACGTATCCTAAAAGCACATTTTATTTTGGTTAGTTTGACCGTCGAGATTATAAATATACAGATTATTATACAGATACAGATTGTTCAAAAGTGTGAAATAATACTAGGGGTTTTGGACGACTATCAAGCATGGAATTAGATGGTACTCGTATATAATAATTTGATAGATGTTCAAATACATTTTTCCAAAAATATTATTTTCCCATCTTTAAAAAAGAAGTGTCTCAAGTACCTACTGTAAAATGTTTTTTATTTTTAACGAATTTTTGCTTTAATATTAGTGGCTGCTAGCTGCTATTCGTAAATGCAAATTACATTATTTTCTAGACCATTGCATCTGTTCTAAGGCTTTAATACCAAACTTGTAAAAATATACAAAGGTACGTAACTCATAAAATATGATAGTTACGTATTAGTGTCTTCACTAGATATCTAAATATTAGCTACCACATATAATCCTAAATTATTAGTTCGGACTTTTGAAACATCCCTGTATAATGCTCACAAATTCCCATGTCACAATCCGAGCGAATAGTAATAGACGAATAAAAAAAAACACATACCTGATATAAATAAGAACGGTATTTCTCCACCAAACATTTGTATAGCACTAACTAAACCTTGCAGTGTCTTGACGTAATCGGAGCCATCGCAGTTCAATGCCGATATATCTTCAAGAAGCCAGAAGAGGAACTGCCACAACAAGCCTGTACACATACCGACCGCCACGGTCCACACCATGAATATAAACGTTGGTAACGACGACAGCAGGGTGCCAACATCAGCTAAGATGTTCAAAGACATCTTAGTGTTGTCAGTCTGAAAATACAAAATTAAAAGTGTGTAACTTGCGCCCAATCAACTCTAAACACGTGGGCCCCAAGTCCTCTATGACTAGTTTTTTAAACTATTAGGACCACAACAATAAACACATCTCAAGTCGTAGAGCGATCTTGTTAATGTCATTCTTAAAAGATCTTAGAATAAATACCGTCAGATTGACACACCAACTTTATGGTCCCAAACTGTATGGTACCGTACAATAGGCTGGGGGCGATCCCAGTGACACCCAAACCTGGGCAAATTACGAAAAGGCAATTTCTTAAAATTACCTCAGGGCGTGATCGAACGTGCAACCACTGCGCCAAGCGGTCGCCAAGCGGTCGCCATCACATGTCAAAAGCGTAATCAAGATCGCTCGTGACTTGGGATCGAATTATTAATACTGGTCTTACTGTTGTATTTTTTTATGTAAGTTGTATTGATTCAAGTTCTTTAAATAGTTATTTTACGTTGGCGTCAAAACTGAAACGTGCTAAGTTACGTCCTACAGACATGCCATTTGGGAGTTCGTATCTGAAATAGAATTTGAAAGCAATTGAAAACCATCGGTCCTTAACATTATCTTCGTAAACTCTTCATCGTAAATCGTGAATGATTGCCGGTCGAGATTTTGTCGGTCATTTCTTAACCGTCCTCTGACCGACAACATATCGACCGGCAAGAGTTAGTGATAGACGACTAATAATTTAAGAAGATCATATTAATGACCAATGGTTTTCAATTGGTCTTAAATTAGCAGGCTGCGTTCTGCCTGTATCCTACTAATATTATAAATGCGAAAGTTTGTGAGTGTGGATGTATGTATGTATGTATGTATGTATGTATGTTTGTTACTCTTACAGGCAAAAACTACTGAACGGATTTGGATGAAATTTGGAACACAGATAGATTATAACCGGGATTAACATATAGGATACTTTTTAACCCAATAATCCAATACTACGCGGATGAAGTCGCGGGGCACAGCTAGTTCTTAATAAAAGGGGCATATAGAGGTGTAATTTGGGTGCTCCTTTGTGCACCCACATTATTATAGGAGACAAGCCTATAGTCATACTGGGCCGGACACGCTCCTCTACAAACCGACGGGGCAATGTACGTAAGCCGTAAGTATAAGTGTGGGAAAAGTGGCGTATAGAGATTAGGAAGAAAAGATTACCTCCAAGAAACACGAAACAAGGACGTCGCCGATCATAAACACGAACATAAGTATGAACGCTATTGTGTAATCCTTATAAGCGCCTTTACTGAACATATCTATAAGGACGCCAGTCAACAGAGAGAAGACACCCCACCCGACTGACCCCCAAAGCCTCTGCTTGCCGTACTGAGAAAATTTGGTGCCTGTAAATAAAAAGTGCTCATTAGATGCTATTCGGTAATGATCTGTGAAACGGTACAGCTAGGTATGTTATTCCTTGCCGACGTAATTGTTTTACTTGAATAGTAAAGTACAGAAATTGTCATGCGTAAATGAACTCAGAGGCTTCTAGTAAGAACCTTTAGTAATACCTATTTATTTCAAATATAACTTGACTTTATCGAAACATTATCATTTTACTGAAATATCTAATTATCCCTTTAAAAATGAACTAACATTTTTTTTATTAAGATACCATCTGAAATACCAAGCGGTCTATAAAAACTTTTTTTACGCCAATATTTTATATGAAACAAATAATAGGTATTAAAAGTAGATAAATACCCAGCAGATCAAAGCATATCGCGTCGGCGAAGGTGACAACAACGGCTTGGCCCACCCAGCTGGCTATCATCAACGCGAAAAACAACCAAAACTGTGCTGTATTGTGTTTATTGTCGTCTGTCGTGCTCTCCATCGCCCCTTTAATAAGTTCATTGACCTTAAATTGAACAAGTAATTACTTAAGCATTACTATGATATATTATAAATAAGTCTACACTGTCTACTTAGATATGGATATGGAACAGATTTCTATTCTATGAATTGTTCTATAGTTTATTTCTACTTTATACGATAAGAAATGAATAAATCATGGAGCAGTGTATATAGCCTTGGTTCTAAAAAATCTCATTTAAAAACCATTAATTTGCAGCAACTTTTTTTTATTATTACTAGCAATGTGAGTTAAACACATTACTAGTATTCCCGTTAACCCGTCCATCTAAGCTAATGCTTGTGTTAGAAGTGGGCTCACGTCAATATTTTAATGGCCAGGATGGGGATCGAACCCGGAACCTCTCAGCTACGATGGCGGCCCCTCTAACCAATAGGCTATTGACGCCTTAACTAACTATACTATAGCCGTAAGCGGCAATCTGATAATATACATTTTAATATTAGTATCTACATTTCTATAAGGATCGTATAGCAGCTTCAATCGTGCAAAATACTTACCACTAAATTATCACAGTCTATTTGACACGAAGTCCTAAATAGTTCCGATTTCGTTTGATACAACGATTGCGAGACACAGTTGGAGATATGTTTTGTAACTGTAAAGAAACAATATTTGGACATATTAAATATAAAATCGATTCGGATAGCCCGCGTGAACTTAGGGAACCCGCTGGAGATATATATGATGTTTATTTTATGCTGTCATGTCCCAAATCAAATTCCTTTAGGCCTACTTTCGCCAAGGACTCCTAAATTTAATGGACCTCATACCGCAATAATTATATCTCTCATTATTTGTGTTGTTTTCACGAATATATACGGAACACCAGTTACGAAAATGTATTGAAGTTGACTTAGGAGTCCGCTTACGTTAAGTGGGACTTAGCACAGAATTTATTTAGGGGTCTTCGGTGACAATATACATAAATCTATCCATTAAAACTTGTGTCGGTGTTCTGATATGTTTTTACTTAGGTAAACTTTATTCTCCAAATAAATTCAGATTTTTTGACTATTTTCCCATAGCATATCTATCAAACAGTGTAAGTTTAACCAAATTATTACCTTGTCCATCCTTGTCCGTGACCTCAATGTGGTCAACTTCCAAATAAACGCAATCGTGTTCGATGAGCGTATTTGACAGTTTCACAACACCGTTGAACGACAGGTTTGTGGGGAAGGTCTCGCCTTCCTTTGTCTTTGGCTGGCAGTAGCTAGTGACGTCGGCATCCCACCACTCACAGAGCTCCATCAGCCGCCATGGCGCCGTCTTGTCAAGGTCGCATGACGCCTGTACCCATAAGAAATTAGGATAAACAAACAGTAAGGCCCGTATTAATAAATCGATCTCAAGTCCGAGAACGGTCTTAAGTAAGCTTTTGACATGTCTTTTTGTACTGATATGACATAAGATTGACATTTCCAAGATCACTCTCAGACCAGGCCTAAGAGCCAAACCATATTTTTGGTGTGGGTATATGTATGCGAACTATTTTGCGTCGCATTCCACATAATTCATTGCGCTGTCAGATTCTCTCAAAGAATTTATAATAATTATTACAATTCTTTGGATTCTCTTGACACAATTTCCCCTGTGATTTCAGTGAACAATTTTTTTTTAAACATGATTAATTATGTTCATTCCATAAAATGCACAGATTTATTAAATAAATAAATATCGCGACATGAACACACCAACTGTATGGTCCCAAACTAAGCAACATTTGTGGGTGCCGTGCAATGGACTGGGGGCGATCCTAGTGACCTACAGAACAGCAAAAATTACGAAAATATCATTTCCGGAATTTATCCTGACGGGAATCAAACCAGCAACCACCCGGTGTAGTGAGCCGAGCGGCCTACGCTCGAATCACTGCGCAAAACGGTCGTCTTAAGATCAGGTCGTATTATTTTATCCTACTAATATTATAAATGCGAAAGTTTGTGAGTGTGGATGTATGTGTGGATGTATGTATGTATGTATGTATGTATGTATGTTTGTTACTCCTTCACGCAAAAACTACTGAACGGATTTGGATGAAATTTGGAACACAGACAGATTATAACCGGGATTAACATATAGGATACTTTTTAACCCAATAATCCAATACTACGCGGATGAAGTCGCGGGGGACAGCTAGTAAGTCATATAACATAGAGGCAGTGACCAGTGACTCCGTGAGTTAGCTTATGCCAGTATTAGTTATGGAACTACCATATCAAGGAAAAATACTAAAAATATAATCTACGAAATAGGTTCGCGGAAAAAGATCCCAACCAACCTTCGGCACAGTAACTCATCTCGGTAGGCCAACCTTAGCTAATCAAATCAAAACAAACCAACTTACATTACAACTACTGGTTTGGATTTCATTGGGAAGCTCCTTGAAGTCAGTGCTAATACCCGAACAAAGCTTGTAGTTTATGTTATTATCTAGACAGGTCATGTACGTTTTCTGTTGCCCCATAGCGGCCGCCAATTTGGGGTCAGAACAGGTCATGGAGCAAGGTTCGTTGATATCGACGTAGTCGGCCCCTAGCCGACATTGCGAACTGAATAAGTGATCTGTAAAAAAAAACATTTTGTGACCAACACTTTGTATGTCATCCAAATCTTATGAGTAGTCTTATCTGATAGCAGTTTGTGAGCTATTTTACGATTTGGTTGTATGTCCTTAACATAGATTTTGCAATGTACCACGACCTTACATCATATCGGCTGGCCCGCATTAATAAATCGATCTCAAATCTGAGTGATCTTGAGTACGCTTTGACATGTCATTTTGTACAGGTATGACATAAGTATGACATTTACAAGATCGCGCTCAGATATGACATAGATTTATTAGTACAGTTACGGACCTTCCTGTATTGATGCTGATTTTGTTAGCACACAAACTAATCTGGACTTAATGGTAACTGTATTGCCGTCTTTCTCTATGCTCTATGTATGAGCAAGACAGATATATTTTTGATGTATCAAAGGCAAGTCTTATATAATACCTAATTTTCAACTATAAAAGAGCCATGAAAGCATAACCATTCGCATGAAGAATTCGCTTCGAGTAAGTACATTATCTTTATGAAGATTATCAACCTTCTATATAAGGCCGGCGATCATAAGGCGGCACGGCACGGCAAATCGTTTTGTTTGCGTAAATGAATTTGTCATCCTGCGAATTGGAATCTTGTAACTTTAGAATCATGTCCTGCCGTCTACACGTGTTCACCGAAACCCAATTCGTTTGTTAGAAATTAAATTAGACTCAATTCAGACCATAATGGTAGCGGCGCGGCGAGCAATTTCAGCTCGAAATAATTTGTAACTTTATCCCCATACATAAAAGACCAGTATCGCTTGAAAAGCTCGAAAAGGATCGAGATACAATTTTAAATTGTTTCATACTGACAGTTCTCGCCGCGTCGCCTCTCCCGGCCGCTACCATCCCGGTGTGAATTGAGCCTTAGTCCAACACATAATCCATTCAATTTTACCATAGCCTATTTATTCGCAGAGCTCGCTTGAATGAAGAGGTTGCAGATAAGAAAATATCAGAACAAATTAAAGATGAAAATTGCTTGCCATAATTAGGTACTGAATAACGAAATATTCTTACCGTCCATAGTTATATTATTGGCTGCAAAATAAGTGCAATTGTTATCGAACGTGATGTTCCCAATTTTCGTGATGTACTGAATGTTGTCTGTGTTACTGTAACAGTACTCCGGTATGTGCCAATGCTCACACACCGTCTGCCACATTTTGGGTGTGGTCATATCACAGTTCATCTGGAATTAAAACATATTTGAATCAAAACATAAATTTTCACGATGGAAACCATATTTGACCAACTTCCTAAAAAAGGAGGAGGTTTTATGCTGGTCTGTATTTTCACCGATTTCTCGGTCAATTGTGGACCGATTTAGATTTTTTTTTAACGGTATACTTACCAGGTGGTCCAAAAAAAATAGATTTCATAATAAACTTGGGTGAACTTAAAAAGTAGAAATAACTAGGGACCAGCAAACCACCCAGGTTTCTATGAAGTCGGTTTGATTTTTATTTGGTACGCCGCCAGACTCATTCAGATTAAAATTAATCAGTCAATGGCCCTAATTTTGTTGGCCCCCAAACTAAACTAAATTTCATGTGATCACTTTCATGTAGGTACATACAGGCAAGATAAATCTTTAGTCGTGTCAAAGTTCAGTTGTAATTACTAGACAACAGAATTAGCACCATTGAAAGTTTGGAAGATGTTTTATTTTTGTAATTAGATACTTACTCGACATATAGTAGTAGCGTTTTGATCTAAATTATTCAGCGAGTTAATTTTACACCTGTCTGGAGAATTGGTACTTGTATAACAACTCTGCAACATTGTTGCTCCGTCGTTACAGTCCAACTCAACGCTCAACGATGTGTTCTGTGGTATAAAATATATCGCCGAGAAACTGACTATAGTCAAAATTTGAAAAATAATAAATATCGACTTTTGTTTTTTAAATCTGTAAAATAAAAAAGAAATCATTTTCTAAACAGGTCAACTACTCAAAATTGTTGTCAGATGTAGAATATAGTGTGCGAGTGTTATCATTTTTGAAGATTTATGTCGATAGTGTCTGATATTACAATTGACTCAGGTTAAGATAAGACTACCCGATATAAAAAGCAATATAAACGGATTATCCCAGCAATATCGACATAATAAATTGTCATTTATAATAGATTACCTGTCAGCGATTACGCCAAACAACGGTTTCGCAATAAGCCCGAATATTGGCAGAACTGTGTATATCAATCCCACTGTAGAGGAAGAAAATCCTAATTGACGCGCGTACGTCGACAAGTACGGGACCAACGGAGCAGTACCTTAAAAATAATAAAAATAATACGGTTTGCCGTCTTCCAATAACAGAGGAGGTTCCTATCCGACATCCCTTCGGATGTCGGATAGGAATCCTTCAATTTTCAGGAAACAGGGCATGCTAAATGCAATTTCTTAAGACTGTAAACACATAATAAAATGACACATATTGTGATTATGGCATTTTAGGAGGTTTTTATTGGCTAACTGCGAAGTTCCGGCATTACATTGTTAATGCTCGCAAAAGGGTAATTTACTATGTAAATTTCATTTATGGTAAAGTAAATTAGGGCTCTTGATAATTTGAAGTGAACATTATATTTCGAAAGATACCCAATGAGGGAATCAGCCAGCTCATTTAACAATAGGCGCATGTTTCAATTATATAATGTATGTATAAAGTACTTCATATTGCTTCATATTTCACTTCTTCTCGAATATCATTTTACAATGCACAGCCATGTGCACCAGTTACGCACATGCGTCAGCGCATATGGCTAAACTTCACCCGATAAAAAGCTGTTATTGGCTTGATACTCGTAATATTGACACATAATACCTAATAGTCCTACGTAGGTACAAAATGCCCCACCTTGGGTAAATTTTGGAATGATTAAAATCTAGGAACCTACCAACCAGAATTTATTTTCTTTTTCCATTTCTTTTATAAAAGATTAGGTACTTGCAATGTGAATTTATCACATTACTAGTATTCCCGTTAGCCCCTCTAGTTAAGCTAATTGCTTATGTTAGGTGTGGGCCCACGTCAATAGTTTAGCCAGGATGGGGATCGAACCCGGAACCTCTCAGCTACAAAAGCAGCCCCTCAAACCACCAGGCTATTGATGCCCTTAATTAGTTTGAAAAATAACGAAATATTTTATTTAGGTAGTGTCGATTCTTGCAAATAGGTTAGAAATAAATATCCTTATGACGGTTTCAAAATTCAGACATTGCTGGCATTGTATTCGCGTTCTGCTGACGTAGACCAATGCTCTGTGCAATCAGGTGCAGTGCGCACACATTGAGCGCGTGTACAAACATCATCTTGTATGTGTAGTGGCAATAACAATATACCTAATTAGTTTTAACTTGAGGCTAAAGCGCCCATCTAGCCCGCGAAGTTCAAATATTTTTAGGTTTTTTAGAATTTTTTCAAAATCTGACAATAATGAAAGGCACATTTTGTAATTCGCGAAAAAGACCGTGTGCAGTGCATTTATTAATATATCCAAGTAGTTACCTAATCTAGGATAAATACTATCCTATACTTCTGAAATAGGCGTGAAAAGGACATAAGTAGATAGAAAAGGTGGAATTAGTAAGGGCTACTTTTGGGCTGCTTAAGAAGGTTTAGGTAGGCATAAAAATAACTTACCAGCATTAAAGAAGAAATAATGTCCTTTCATTGGCAATAACTTTTTATTTATATTCATCTTTGATGGTAGCATTTTGACTGAAATAAAAAAAACATGTATTACACACAACTAAACCTACTGTTACTTATAAAGTGGCAAGATACAAGTTCCACAAGCACTCAAGGCTGTAACATGTTTAATAGAAAAATTCACAAATTAAATACCTATTAATAAAATAATGAAAGAAATTAATAGAAGAGTTTATTAGTATCAAACTTTAAAATGTTGAATTTGAAACCAAACTTTGAGAAGTACCAATAATACTACATCCAAACTTGATATTAATTTTTAATAAAAAACTGTTGCATAGTAAACTATGGCAGGGAGCTGTTAACAACCTGTTAACCATATTTAATTATAATTTTTAACATATTTATTTATTATTAATACTAAATCAAAAACAATATAAATCATCAGCAAAAACTTTTATGTTGATTAACATTCCATGACCACTTAAAATTTAGTATAGGTCAGCACTTATCATGAAAAATCATTCCGGCAAAGCTATCTTAGGCTGCACACTACTTATTCATTAACGGGCAATGCATCCCAATAAACCTGCCAGTTCCATAAAAATATATTCTTTAGGAATGGGTTCCTGGTTTCTTTTCACAATATCACTCATAGACAGATCCAGATAGACAGGCAATTGGCGATTTCTATTTTGACCCCTCTATCCACAAGGATACCAACCCAGGCCCTTAAACAATGGATGTGAGTATGTCAGTACTAGTATTTTGCAGGGGCCACATCGCAATCAACCTCACATTAGAAAATACTAAACTTTATACAAGGTGAAACAGGTATGAGATAAATTTTATGAAACACAGGTGGTTATAGACTTTTGAAAAAGTTGGACAGTCCTACAACACCATTTAATTGTTCTGCAATGTTGACCCAAAAGCCAATAGTTTTAGATTGACTAAAACAATAGTAGATTGTTACACAAGTGGTGAAAGTGACTTATTTAATCCCGAGACGGGGTTTGGCGCCCGAGCGTAGCGAGAGCGCTAATAGTTCGAGGGACAAAAGAAGTATTTCACCCGAGGTAAACACGGTGCTTTTCATTACGAATACAAGGAAAGTAAAAATAAAAATAGGAATTGGCTAAAGAAATAATACAACGAAGTATGAACAATACTCTACAACTCGAAAAAAAAAGATCGGATTGCCGTTTTTTTTTCGTTGGCCAGCCAAATTGATTATTTAGCCATTATTTTTCATTTTCATATTTAAATATTTTGCCCAAATGTATGTTATTTTAAAGAAATTGTTGAAACTAAATTATAATTAAGTCATCTAAAAATATTTCTTTAATTAATACTTAACTTTATGTTATTTCAATTTTACATCATGCTGTAATTGAGTGACTGTAGAAAAAGTTTGAATATGGTTCCATAGAAATGTGAAAATGGAACTAGTTTTTTTTTTATAATTTGACAGCTGTCAGTTGAAAGCGATTCTCCGAGGCCGGAAAAGTATTACTTTCAACCCGCTCCTCAGGCAACTTCAGACCTACTTTCAGAGTATGAGTAATGAAAAATTGTTTAAGTCCCCTAAACTGTTTCACTGTGTAAATAATAACTCAGCTTCTGTCGGTTTGTGTACACAAAACTCAAAAGTAACTAGTTGAAGGATTTACTTAAAATTTTTAGACAAAGTTGCATTTCTATATATCGTTGGAATCCGGTCCATCTTTTTATCCACAAGTTCCTACCATTGTTATTAGATAAATATTTAGACACCTAGATTATTATGAGCCACCGCGAAGCATGGCTGATTTAAGCATGTTTTATTAAAAATTACAATCATTGTAGGTACCTACAACTACTTGAAACACTTTAAAACAACGGGATTATAGGAGGTTATAACGCAAGTTTTAATGGAATCTAGACATAACCAGTTCAGCTGCGGTTAGAATTTTAACAATAAGTGCACTAGGACTCGGACAATGTTTCATCAATCTAAAGTTTAATTAGTTTAGTCAAAAACCTATGACGGGCCTCCCACTTGCCATTCTCGGTTATTAGTTTAAACCTGTCTGCTTTTCAACTTTTCCTATTTGCTGATTAAGTACTTAATATTTATTAATTATTGTACTTACCTACCAGCCAATTCTTCTCGACAAATACAAAAAAACTGTCCTACAGCTAAATAACCAAGCAAAACGAATTAAACAGCCGCTTTTGCAGATAAGCACAGTAGATGAAGATCGTCACTGATAAAGTTATCGTGGTCTACGTATTGTTGTACTAGTTTGAAATCTGTTATATTGAATGAAAATTGGCTTCAATACTGTATTTCACCATACATGACCGTGCTACAGAACCTGGTTTTTTGTTTTGACCGCTTCTCGTGGTCGTCAATTGGTCTGTACCTATCCAATAGAGAGAAACAACCTGCTTTAATTCCAATTCCGTAAAAAAACATTTCCCTGTCATAGTGATGTGGACTTTACTCTGCATCGATACATTCATTGAATGCTCAATCGATTAATCCAATACCTAAGCGAAAAATTGTTTGGGAAAAAGGAATGAGAGCTGGTTGGTTAATTGTTTTTAGAATGCGATAAAAGGGTGAATTAATTAATATATTAAAATAACCTTATATTTTTTAAATCAACGTCACTGTTTTATGGTCACCGAGAAGAGCAAGCAAGAAAGAAATACGAAATTGAACTAAGTACTTGCGTACAGACGGTCATAAGGTCCTGGGTTCAGATCCCGGCTCACACCTCTCGGATTTTTGAAATCTATGTACCTACACTAAATAATTTCAATAAATTATTACCGCTTGCTTACGGTGTAGGAAAATATTATGAGGAAACCGAGATGTAACAGAAAATCTAGTCAATTTTCAAAAGACAATAATTATATATCCTGAACTGGACTAGCGTAGTGGATTATGGCCTGAATATCTCTCTAAATCAGGGGAGGCCGAGGAGAGTGGGACATTTAAAGTACTTACTTAATTATCATTATTATAAAATTATTATAATAAAAACCTGTTTCAAGTATTTGTTCGTATTTGTCGCGAGGTATTATGAAGATTTTTTACTATAATATAAATATAAAAAAAATATTACTACGGATTGCAATTTCAAAAATACCTACTTTGTTTGTGGCGGTGATCACTGATTTGCTTGAATAAATTTTATTACTGCTTTTTTATATTTATTGATCTTCAGGACTACACAACACGATTTATGAAATTGTGCCGTGTGGAGAGCAATGGCCATTATACCAGTGAACAATTAAGTAATCGATGAAATATTATAATTATAAAGATTATAAAAAATAATCGAATTCACATCACTACTAGTAATATTTTCTTCTTATGTCAGTTTGACGTCTCATGTCAGTCAGTTATGCGTCAACCACTACTTGACTCATCTGAAACGTCATTATTAATTATAGAGGTGTTTTAAAAGTCCGAATAATGTATTTATCTTTGAGACTGAGATAGGTAATATTTTACGCTTCGGCATATTTAATATGCATTAATATTGGGCAAAGAACTAAGCAAGTAAAGCGCAATAAATGTAACCTTAGTCCACAACTATGCCGATACTTACTATACTTATGCTTTTTTTTTTGTTTTACCGACCATTTTAGAAACTTGTACTTAAGTAGGGTTTTATATTGGAGCTTGTGCGCAAAATAACTTGAAAAAGGTGCTAAGTGTGTGTCGGGGCGGGATACTCACACAAAATGTAGAGGTCCGTTGCCATTTCGATTAAACTTATCGTATATGTAGGTAGGTAATAGGTATCTAAACTGAAATACATTCAAAATGTTGGTAAGGTCGGTACTATCTAAATTCTTATTTGGATGGATTTCAGACTCTAACTAGGCTTTTATTATAAAACAGTTAAGGCTGAAGCGCCCATCTAGCCCGCGAAGTTCAAATTTTTTGAGGTTTTTTATATTTTTTTCAAAATCTGACAATAATAAAAGGCACATTTTGTAATTCGCGAGAAAGACCGTGTGCAGTGCATTTATTAATATATCCAACTTACTCTAAAACATTTCAAGAACGACAGCTATCCAGATAATCTGGCAACTTTTGTATTATTAGTGATTTACTAGTATCATATCCACCGTGATAATATTTAGAGTAAAATAAATGTATTAATAAACGCACTGCATACTGTGTTTGTCGCTTATCACAAAATGTTGTCTTAAATGGTTTCCGATTTTAGATAAACTATAAAAATACTCGAAAATTTTGAATTTCGCGGGCTAGACAGGCGCTTTCACCTTAAGTACCGCAGCCTATAATAGATCCTTGCAATATAGGAAAGGCATTGCTCGCGCGTTGCCGATCTGTAGGGGAGTGAGAGAGAGGAAGGGATGGGAGGGGGAAGCTTCTGGCTCTCTCAATTAAGTATTTTACGGAACGCAAGTATTTTTCTCCGTTCTTCTGCAAGAGGGTGGTAAGTCTGGTGAGTGAGTGCTTGGCTCTGCCACCACGTACCGTTCTAACGGTGGTACTAAGTAGTACCTACGTATCGTTAAGGTTCTGAATAGCCTGATGAATCTACTTTACGGTTTTTAACTTTCTTCCATAAAAGGAGTAGGTTCTATATTCGTCTGTATGTACTTATGATTGTTTTTAATCTTACTTACGTAAGTCTAGAAAAAAAAACAATAAGTTTTTGAAACCCTAATGATGGCCGTTTTCGCTTGATTCTCGGCTGTGCTTTCGCCTAATCTCAGATGGGTACAGGGTGCTCAACTGTCCCTTGTTGGGTCCTGCATTCAGAATGAAAACATTTAAAAAATAATGAACATTGCAAAGTCAACCCTACGTTCAAAGTCGCGAACGTGAATTAAATTTCTAAAATTTTCGTTTTCACCCTCTACTTATAATATTAAATGAAGGTAAAATACGATGGTAACACCAGCTAATAATTTATCTGTAATACAAAAACTACTGAACGGATTTGGATGAAATTTGGAACACAGATAGATTATAACCGGGATAAACATATAGGATACTTTTTAACCCGATAATCCCGAAATTTTTGCTAAGTTAAAATACTACGCGGATGAAGTCGCGGGGCACAGCTAGTACTCTAATAAATGTTCAAGCATAAAATAATAACAGGGACGCTTAGCGGTCATTCACACTATTACATTTTTGACACATCCGGAATCCGGATAGGTACCTACATTAAAATGGATAGAAATTATGGGTGCCGGGTTAACCGTGTGAATCACCGCTTACATAATAAATGTAAATACGTTTCCAAAGCTCGACTACACGCTACCAAACAGCTTCTTTTGTATACCACCACCACGGCGACCCCTATCAACTTTAGTATCCTACTTTCAGCTTAGGCCGCTCAGCTGACTGAGGCCCGTATTACTTATAACAAATCGATCTTAAGTTTGAAAGCAGTCTTGAGTACGCTTCTGACGTGTCATTTTGGTCTGGTATGACGTAAGAATGACATTTCCAAGATCACTCTCAGACTTGAGATCAATTAAATAATACGGACCTTAATCGCGTGGCTGCGGGTGCCATTTCCCGTCGGGGAATTTTTTTTTGTACCCGGCCAAGTAAGTATCCAAGTAAGTATTGAACATTGATTGGCAAATTAATTGCGAAACATTCTTATAGGTACCTATCGACCAGCCAAGTTGGATCTCTATGTACAATTTTATAAAATTCAACGTAAAACCTTACGGCCAGTATTCTCTGAAAAGGTCTGAGCTGCGTTTGACACTGCGGTCTCTGTTTGCAAGGTGAACTTTTGACCCACTTGGGGGCCATCCATAAATTACGTCACACGTTGAGGGGGAGGGAGGGGGTCGACGAAGTGTGACATTGTGTGACAAGGGATGAGGAGGGGTCCCAAATCTTGTGACATCACATTTTTTGACGTTCATTTTATTGAAAAAGAATTTTAGTGGAAATAAAAATAATTTCGGAACTGCTGTTTTAATTTCTAAATGTAAAATTGCCAAATATGTGACGTCACACTAGGTAGGGGGGTCTAACAAATGTGAAAAGCTGTGACAATGACGGGGGAGGAGTCAAAAAATCCTGAAATTCGTCTGACGTTATTTATGGATGGCCCCTTCGTTATCACTGCTGTTACCTAGTGAAACAAATAAGTAGAATTATTATGATATCCAAGTATCTAGGTAATATCTACGTGGGGCGAGACAGGAGACCAATAAAATGTTATGTCTGGGGAAACGAAGACTAAACACGTAATTTTTGCTATCTGGTAAGAAAATATCTAGGGCGGGTATAGGATTTCAATAACTAATAACAACAATCTAGGTAACTTATCATTGGCCGTTTGGAGTATGTCAAGAATCAATATATTCCTAAAAATATTACCTAAGCCCAGTGCAGGAATTCTATATATTTATATAATTATATAGGTAACTCAAATGTGACTGACTGACATAGTGATCTATCAACGCACAGCCCAAACCACTGGACGGATCGGGCTGAAATTTGGCATGCAGGTAGATATTATGACGTAGGCATCCGCTAAGAAAGGATTTTGAAGTTGAAGTTAAATTCCACGCGGGCGAAGTCGCGGGCTCAGCTAGTAATCTACTATATAAAAATAAGTCGGGTTTTCCTTCCTGACGCTATAACTCCAGAACGCACGAACCGATTTCCACGGTTTTGCATTCGTTAGAAAGGTCTCGGGCTCCGTGAGGTTTATAGCAAAAAAAATTCAACAGAACGCGGACGGAGTCGCGGGGCACAGCTAGTTATATTATAGAAAAAATACAGAAAATTTAGATTTTCACTTAAAGACGACCAAACATTGCTCTATCCTGCCTGCTAGAGCAATGCGTTTCAGTTCTTACGTAATTAAATTATTTTATGCACCCGAGTTTTTGTTTTTTGTGGGTAAGTACTTACTTCACTTATTTTATTTCTAACTTTTTATCAGTAAATCGGTACCTAATGAACAAGTTGCAAGTGTACAAACCAGTAGGCGATTTCACCGATTTTCCTAAAAATTCGTTCTAAATAAAAAAATAAGTGACTTATACTAGGTGATACAAAATGGGTATACTAATTTTTTTTGCAACTTAACTTTGTAAATCTCAAACTATCGGCTTTGTGGGACAGTTGAAGTACTAAAGGTTTTGTAGACTTGTGAAATCGGTCAACAGCTGTATTCCTATAACACCTTTTGTTTTTCAAGTTCCCTCCAAAGCTGATGGTTTTAGAATTACAAAGTTAAGTTTTGAAAAAAAAAGTATACCCATTATGTGTCACCTTGTAGATTACTAGCGGCCCGCCCCGGCTTCGCACGGGTACATTGCGGTTACATTATTCGAAATTTAGTAAGGATCCCTATTTTTTTTGAAAATATATTATAGCCTATTGCACCCGGGGATAGTGTAGCTTCCCAACAGTGAAAGAATTTTTCAAATCGGTTGAGTAGTTTCGGAGCCTATTCATTACAATCAAACAAACAAAGTTTTCCTGTTTATAATATTAGTATGATTAAAAAAAATAAACATTGTTAAAAATGAGCGGCGGAGGAGGCGTAGCATTGAATCCATTTACTAAATAGTACAGAGTATGCCAGATAAGTAGATACTTATTTCATACCTACATAAGTACACATGAAAAATAGGTAGCAGTAGGATAACAATGTTTTTATGATAGGAATTTATTTTTGCTGGCGCGGTTTTAGTATTAAGTTATTAAGTTTTAGTATTAGTAGTGTATTTAGTTTAGCAGCGCCAACAAGCCATAAAACCAACCTCAGTGTGCACACTGTGCACACTTATTGGTGCATCTGCAGTCTAGGTGCGAGTAGCAGCTTAAAAAAAGCGGGACTGAGCTGACAAAGTATAGGAAAAATTATAGGAAGACAAGGATTTTTTTTTAGTAAGTAGAAATCAGATTAGGCGTTCACGGTTCTATTTAATACCATATAATATATTTAACAATATTGAAGCAATTAGGTAAACTTGTTTGTTTATTTATTTGCATTGAATAGGCTCCGAAACTACTGATCCGATTTCAAACATTCTATCACTTTTGGGAAGCCTCACTATCCACGGGTGACATAGGCTTTATTATATAAAAAAAAAAATAGGGGTGGGGTAGTACCAGTAGTACTTACTAAAACTAAATTAGCCGTGTTGTGAGACGGCCGTCTTCTGCTAATGGATGAAGTCGGTGCCGGTGAAGATTGCCTTATGCCACGCACACTCTACCTAAAGGCAAAGAGGACTCTGTTAACGAACTTCAAACATCTTATACCTACAAGAAACGGGGGTTTTCTCACAATGTTCAACTTTAATCAAAAAGCAATCATTATACCTAATGAGATATGTAAATGAAAAAAGTCGAAGTTCGAAGCTGCCACTACGGATTCAAAATGTTTTGGAAGGACTGTGACACAACCCGGATCGCAGGACATTGATGGATGCGTATTGTTATACCTAGGAAGTTCCGCGAAAAATACGGAACTAAATGATACACAGTATAAATTGTATTGCCGAAACGCGACTACAGCGCCGTATCTACGGGACTTCGTACCTGCAAATGGACTGTAGTGGAGTTCTATGTCAGTGGGCTTAATTCAGCTGATGGATGGAAGGCATTATACATAATAGACATAACAACGAGTCTGCAGCATGAAGTTTGTACCTGTTGAGTGTCTAAATAGTTTATTTTCACAAAACTAAATAAGATTTCACGCATTATATCTAGGTAGGTAACTATATAAATCCAGTGATTTATATATAAGTAAATCACTGTAAGTAGCAATCCTAGTCAGCCAGTGCTGACTAGGATTGCTACTTAATACATAGTTGATGTCCTGAAATTTAGCAATTTGAATGTTGATATACACTTGCTCATTTTGACCCGGAAAATGAAATTAAAGGATTTCTGCAGTGATTATCATAGCGTCCACACGAATGTTATCCGATATAACCTACCTGGCTTAGGTTGGTACATAGATATTATAAGCTTGTGTGCTTCAATAAGATTGGGATTCAGTTAGGATTGCATTTTCATTTCGGTATCTAGGTCAAAAGGCATTTATTTCAAAACTATCCCTAATTGTTGGACAAGTAAGTGTGAAGGGTCAAAATTGTCGGAAGTAAGACCAAGAAGTGGGAAGTTTATTTTCGTTAAACGTCTTACGAAAAAAGAGAATTGGGGAGGCGAGCGCCGTGTCTCGCTCGCCAAACTTCCAAGCGATTGCTAGGTATGCGGCTCCTCCTTCCCGTGCCATTGGCGTTGGGCGGCATAGCTCCGCCAATGAGGCCGCGTCATGCCCCACTCGCTGCCTCTCTACATTACAAAGATTACGGTTTTCCTTGATCAAGAAAAATGGCAGTTTTTCAGCAATTACGCCACAAATGTACCGTAACGTTATTGAACTAACTACATTTAAAATTACCGGCGACTACATGAGTAGAGCACGTTTTCAAACACTTTTAGGTGTAGCAAACTGGTGATTTTCTGTGTTCAGTTGTTCAGGTAAAAGTAAATGAAAAAGTGTGGGCGCCGACACGGCAGCGTTGAGCTTTGGCTGCACTGATGGTGGTGTGTGTGTTGGAAGCGCGAGTTTCACACGAGTGTTTGTTTGACTGTTCGAGCCAGTCAGTCTGTAGCCTGGCCACGGAACGCGGCACTCGCTTCGTGCACCGCTCGCCTGCACCGTCCGACGCGACTGCGACAGTGCGCCCGCCCGCCCAGAACGTATTAATTACTTACGTTATTTTAAAATAAATATTTATACTTATTGTTTACAAGAAAAGTCAATAAAACTAGAACTTTGATGTGCTAATAATAAACAAACTATTGCCTAACTGATAAATTACCAGAATCAACTAGTGAAATACGAACTTTGTAACTTTTTGTGGTGAATTTTGGAATGATTGCGTTTCTACAACTGTCAATATTATAAAGGAAACTAAAAGTTTAAAACTTCAAGACGGCTGTGGAGGATTTCTTTGGTCCCAAATTTGAAAAAGTGGGTGAGTAAAGCAGTCACACTAGTCTTCCTAACTAAGTAAGTAGGTACCTGCCTATAGGTAGGTAGGCCTACGTTTAGACGAAGATTTATATAAAATATTAATTGCTACTTTTACTAAAATATTTCAAAAAATATGAACAAGTTAAAAATATGTAAAAATATTAAATGAAGAAAGTACCTTAGTCTCACTAGGAAGCTCTTCTATGGTTGTTTCAGACTGTAATTTAAAAAAATAATACCTACTTTAGAATACCATGCTGTATAGGTATTCACCTAATTACTTCAGTAATCACCTTCAGTATTCACCTAGGTACTTACTGCATGGTTTCTAATTATTTTAGGTACCTACTTAAGTAACTTAAGGATCCGTCTATTTATTTAGGAGTTATGTTACCTACTTTGTTATTTCGTATAAATTGCAACGTCAGCCATCCGTCATACCTACCTACATATTGAATTTAAATGGCCTACCTATTCATCAGGACTTTGTACTATATTTTTACTGACACATCAATTAATTTGCCTGTGGTCGTAATAATTATACCTGATTAGGTAATACTACCCAAGGCCAACGGAACAGGTAGGTACCTAGGTTATTTTGTTATAATTTCTAAAAAGGCGGATGTGAAAATTCTTTGTCACTAAAAAAATCCATTTCAATTTAACGGGTAATAATTGTGGGTTGTAACAACCCTAAAAAGTAAATAATAAATAGAGTCTTAATAAGAACAGATCTTATTATGACTCTACTTATTAAGTATTTATTTTTCCCCTTCCGCTCTCTCTATCCTAATTCCCAATCCTCTTCAGGGCGGCGACGTGCGAGCAATCTCATTGGTATTGTCCTGTGGCAATACCAATGAGAGTTGTAGGCTATGGTAAGAATGATAAGTAGGTAATGCAATAGGTACTGATTACATACCTATAAAGCTACTTATTACGAATAGGACTTAGCCAAATTTTGAATTGGACGAAGTTAACTGACAGGTGCTGATGCCACTTTTGGTAGAAATAAAGAAACACGGTTCAAATTCACAGAAAAGTTACAAGTGTAGCTGTCAGCTCGTCTCGTTAAAAATCTGACTGTAGTTCCTACGTAGAAACAGATATCTACGTGAAACTTGCAATCAACAGTTTTATTTCCTCAAGCAGTTACCTAATGTTTAAGGGTGACCATCCACATCGCTGTGTCGATACCAATAGAATCACTATTTCCTCAGCTTCATTCGGCTTAGATCAAGTTGACAGCAAATGATGCGAACATAATGGTCGAAGCAGGTATTACCATGTGTACAGTCACTCTTAAGGACTGTTCGCTTCTTGGTACCGAATCTATTCCTCTTTACAATTTATTTATATTGTAAGTAGGTACATACTCATCATTGTACTTAAATGAAATACAGTATTGATTGAGATTGCTGCTGGGCCTACTTACATAATTAATAAGTAATTTATTAGATAAATTCGATACAGTGCCAAACAATTTGTTTCTTTGTCTGCGACACATTCACAGATTTCTGTAAATTTCGATTGTGAAAGCTTTTTCAGAGGAAACTGAAAACTCTATGAAGTAGTCAGGTATTTCGTTTAGAGAAAAAAGTATTTAGTGTAACTTTAAGTACTCAGGCAGGTACCTACCTAATGAATTTAGAAGAAAACTTTAGTGAAACACGATCGGAAATTGAAATTTTGATTTTCAACAGTGGCCCGGAGCACCGATGGGGCGGGCCTCGAAGGAGGCTGCGACGACCAAGTCTCGCGGCTGACTCCAGGCCTGCATCCACAGACACACTTCGACATGAATGAACTGCCCTCAAATACGTATACGTTGGACTCGCGCAGAATGCAACTGTACTCGCTCCCGCACGTTCATCCCACGGTGAGAAATCCTACTAATGTTATAAATGCGAAAGTTTGTGAGTGTGGATGTATGTTTGTTACTCTTTCACGCAAAAACTACAGAACGGATTTGGATGAAATTTGGAACACAGATAGTTTATTACCTGGATTAACACATAAAATACTTTACTTAAGTCTACGCGGACGAAGTCGCGGGCATAAACTATTATATAAATAAATTAATTAATATAGCCAGACTGACAAACCAACTGTATGGTCCCGAACTAAGCAACAATTGTACTATGGGTACCGTACAATGGACTGGGGGCCATCCCATTGACACTCACACCTGAGCGAATTGCGAAAAGGCCATTTCCGAAATTTGCCCCGGCGGGAAACGAATCCGCAACCACCATGAGCCGAGCCGGCCTACGCTTGAACCACTGCACCAAGCGGTCGTCAAATGAGATAAGAATTTGTATCGCTATATGTCTTCGTTTAGGTTCATCAGATTACCTCTTTTCTTCTTGATCCTTGATCCTTACCTACGTAATAAAATAAGTAATGACGTAAATTTACATAACATGTGAGTGAAGAATAATACTTAGGTACTTACCTACCTATTCATTTTCCAATTGCGTCTGTGCCGATCATTGATTGAGCTTGATGATAAAGATCGGTTGAACCGTGTCGCTTAGCGCTTAGCGCCAGTAAACAAAACACCACCAACGAGACGAATGAAAAAGGCGAAACGAAGTCAAAACTTATTACGAGTCGTACCTATAAACTTTGGCAAAACAAATACGTCTTTAAACCATAAAACGTTGACAATAAAAACAAAAATATTATCGTTGAAAAGATGAAGTACGGTCGAAGGCGCGGAAATAAAAATAATTTGAAGCTAGTACCGGCAGGGCGTAGGGTTTCCATTCTGGAACTGGCCATTCGACTTGCATTTGTACGAGTACGTTTACTTCGCGCGAAGTAATATATTATAATAGTTGTTTTTTAACCTTAAACCTTCCTTAACTTGCTAGAATCACAGAAACCAACATGATTTTAAAAGTTTTGATACTTTACATACTGAATTTAATTCTTGTTTTTAATTAATTTTTACGGGTTATATGATAATAAATATGTCTGTGGTAACTGCTAATTAACAATTAGATTACTTCAGACGTTGACAAGTTCATAATTTCTCAAACAAGTGGCGCGTAGTTTGCTTGTATATCAAATATGCTTTTCCGCGTGATTAAATTACTTTATTAATATAATAATTACTTTCATAAATAGCGAGCGAGTGTTGATTTGATCATGACGTGGAGGAGCCGGGCACCGCCACTATCGCAACACTGAACTCATGTTATCGACGATGTCTTCGTCACCGACCGTTACATCACTGACCTTGTTTGTTTGACTTTTTCTTACCACTTTATCTGTTTATTCGGTATAAATAAATTATAAGATTTTCTTTAATTTTGTAAATTATTGTGCATTTAAGTATTTCTATTGTTCAGTGTGAAAGTCTTCACGAACAAGAGAGTACACATTATGTTTAAGAGCTATGATGTAAAAGCTTGCTGTTATTTATTTAAAACTTTTAGCGAGTGGGTAGGCTTATCATATTTTTATTACCATTACTTTATCCGAGTAATGTGTAAGTAGATGTTTTTATTTCCATTATTTTTATACAAAAATTATATTTCGTAACTGCAACTATGTATACTTTTGAAAATACTTGTAATTGGCACAATTTTATGAAAATTGGAGTACTTAATTACGAACGTAGTGATATTTTATCTGTTGTCCATGACATGAGTTCATCGCGTACCGAACAACAGATTGTCAATACGATTGAGTAGGTATATTATGTTGGTACTGGGTAATCTTTGGCTCTTTGGTTATTCCTGAGTATAAAAATATCTAAGGTGTGAGTGTCAGATATTATGTATTTTATTACATTTTGTATGTGGATGTCATTTTGCGTATTGTTAAATATGTAACGGGGGTTATTTTCATTATTACCTATGTGGTTACTATATTTTATAGTTAGTAGGGTCATAGTTAGTATAGGGTAATGCTGACGTTTTATGTATTGTGTCCAAAAGTTGACATCCAAAGGAAAACAAATACTGTCCTTAAAATCAAGGGTGTTCAAATTGGTGTATTTGTTTTGTAACCTGATTTTTCGTAATTTCCGAGTTAGGATCTTTTCTCACTTATTTTTGAGATTTTTCAGCTTGTCTGGATTTTGGTTACGGTTTTTTATGGTACATAAGTAATTAACTCCTACGAATTGTCCTTTCACGTATAAAATAATCACTTTTTTGGAGTTCGCTATCTGGATTTGGATTCCCATCCTGTATGGGTCTACCTATTTATCTGTCAAGTTTTAGTGCGCTTTAGTTTAATTACGCGCTACATGCCATATTTGGGTAGGTGCATACTTTAAACTTAACTTGACCAATGATGATTGATAGCTAGCTCTCTAGCACGCGTAGCAAGCAGAATGTTTGAATATTTTTCGTGATCCGTGAACAAAACGGCGGCGTATGCGCGATCGGCGAACGATGACGTCGGCTCAGCTGCTTCGGCACGCGGCGCGCCGGTTCGAATGACTCGACTGTAATTCGACTCTACCCTGTGACAAATGTGAAAAGTATTGCGTTTTTAGTACGCCGAGCACTCTTGCCATCGATAAAAATGCTCCCAACACTATACTCCCGTTCATATACTATATACCTACCTACCTACCTCACTAATGTAATTTTATTTCATCTGCGAAGTTGTAAATCATTTTGCTCAATACACACGAGCCTGGATGACTAAGCGTCGTTAAAATATGTGGACAGGTAGTCGCGCTAGGTACTACACCTCATAGTAAGTAAATAAATAAATACGTAATAAGTACTTACTGACATAAGTCTTTACAGAAACTGATTCCCCTAATTTTTTTTGCTGATAGTTAGGGAGGTTAGTAGGATGGTAATTAATTCATGAAACACTTTTTAATCTTTTGTATTTTATTTTACTTAACAAGTGACAGATCATAATACTTAATTATTTTAATTTTTTTATACATATATTATAATTAATTGTTCAAACAAGCCTACGATCCGTCTGATGTTAAGCAGATAAGTATATTCTTAGCCTGATAGGTAGATGCTTGCAATAGTTGCATTGCAATACCTACCGAAAGTCGTTGCTCGCACTTTGCCAACCTGAAAGGGATGTCGCACTGATTAGTTGTAACTAGTTAAACAGATAAT
Source organism: Notodonta dromedarius (assembly GCA_905147325.1). NCBI lineage: Eukaryota > Metazoa > Arthropoda > Insecta > Lepidoptera > Notodontidae > Notodonta > Notodonta dromedarius. The sequence continues at coordinate 9,655,522 of LR990160.1, read as the reverse complement.
AATAATAATAAATATCGCCAGACGGACACACCAACTGTATGGTCCCAAACTAAGCAACGCTTGTTCTATGAGTACAGTACAATGGACTGGAGGCGATCCCAGTGACACCCAGACCTGGAAAATTACGAAAAGGCCATTTCCGAAATTTGCCCCGGCGGGAATCGTATCCGCAACCACCATGTGCAGTGGGCCGAGCGGCCTACGCTCAAACCATTGCGCCAAGCGCAACATTATGTTATATACCTATAGAGTCACAAGTGACCTCAATCCAATGAAACGTAATATAAATGATGCCAATGTTAACATTGTGACGAAATCGAAGATCCACTAGCTATGCAAACACTTAGCATTATTTTGAATGTTGCTTACGGAGCAAAACTTCAGGTTCCTTGTTGAGCATTAACGGATATCGGTTCGTATTATTCAGCGCGTCACGTGTTCGAAACCTCCGCCTGCGACAAATGTTAAGGTGAAGGCGCCTGTCTAGCCCGCGAAATTCAACATTTTCGAGTATTTTTATAGTTTATCCAAAATCTGAAAACATTTAAGACAACATTTTGTGATTTGCGACAAACACAGTATGCAGTGCGTTTATTAATACATTTATTTTACTCTAAATATTATCACGGTGGATATGATACCAGTAAATCACTAAATATACAAAAATTGCCAGATTATCTGGATAGCTGTCGTTCTTGAAATGTTTTAGAGTAAGTTGGATATATTAATAAATGCACTGCACACGGTCTTTCTCGCGAATTACAAAATGTGCCCCTTATTATTGTCAGATTTTGAAAAAAATCTAAAAAACTTCAAAAAATTTGAACTTTCAGGCTAGATGGGCGCTTTAGCCTTAATCACATTTAATATGACACTAGCTGTGCCCCGCGACTCCGTCCGCGTGGAATGTGGACCACCCTTGACATTTAGGGGTATGAAAAATAGATAGTAGCCGATTCTCAGACTTACCCGACTACCCGACTACCCAGACTTATATGCACACAACATTTCATGAAAATCGGCCGTGCCATTTCGGAGGAGTTTGGCAACAAACACCGCGACACCAGAATTTTATACATAAGAATAATCAAATATTTGATTCATTAAAAAATAAATTTTAAATAACCCTGTAAAGGAAATAGTACCGGCCTAGGTGAGGACCAGAAGCTCTCCTGTTCTCAGCAGGGCCTCTCAGGATTTCACCTGATGCCTGTTTGGCATAAGTGTCTCTACCGCCAAGCCCCACCACGACAACAATGTAGAGATACAGCGGTCTTTTTTATTTTAAGTAGTATACAATAATAGGTAATAAATTATGAAAATTTGATTAATCAATTACTTCAAAGTTGTCTTTGGTTTTGATATAAAACTAAACTAAAAAAAAAATTTTGCGATGATATGATGAGCTCGCTTACATTTCTCAGGGAGCACATCTAGCATAAGCTTAGCGATCTTAATCCTGGGCGTCAATAAATAAGGCAGCTTAGCTTATGCTGTAAATTTTCCCTGAGAAGTGCAACCTTATATTATGAAGTATGACTGAAGTGTTCTTATTCAGATAGACACGAAATTTAATCTTTAATTATCCTTCGTACCTTGACTAATGAACAAACCAATATGCAAAAGGAAGTTAAATTTCAACCTACTACTGAACACCCTAGGACGAGCTCTATCAGCTCTATGTCCAAAGCATATTATAGCATTAAAGATTATATTGATGATAAAGACGCTTGGCATACAATACCTCTCTGCACACAGCAACCCACTGGCATTACAATTTGAAATCTTATGATTATGATTAGGGATAGACAATTCTACTTCCTCGCTGACATTTATATCTAGCAACTGTTATTCCGAATCAAATCATTTTCAATTGTGGTATACTTGAATTGTATAAATTAAAAGTAGGCACCTAATCAAATTATAGACAGCAAAACAATACTGTAACAATAATGACAAAATGGTAAAATGTGAGCACCATGTATGCACTGATGCATTACTTCATTTTTTGTGATGCCTTATGCATTAACCTACATTGTCCTCACACCTCTAATTATACCTACTGTAAACGCAAATATAATTTAAAAAAGAGAAAAGAAAAAATGTATCCATGGAGTTTCTTGCATGTTCTTCTCCATAGGATTTTGTTTTGGAACATGCATCTAGCTGTTGACTTTTTAAAAGTGCCTGTTAATCTGGCCTATTTGAAATAAAAATATTTGAATTTGAATGTTTGTATTTTAAAGAGTCGTACCTGGTAAAGCCTGTTATTTAGGGATTATGACAGAGTGGATGATAGTTTATGTTAGGGGCCATCCATCTATTACGTGACACGTCAAAGGGGAGGGAGGGGGTCGACGGATTGTGACATTGTGTGACAAGGGGTGGGGAGGGGTCTCAAATTTTGTGACATCACATTTTTTGACGTTCATTTAATTGAAAAATAATTGAAATGGAAATAAAAATAATTACGGAACTGCTGTCTTAATTGCAAAATATGTGACGTCACACTAGGTAGGGGGGGGGGGGGGTCTCACAAATGCGACCAGTGTGACCATCATGAAATTCGTGCGACGTAATTTATGGATGGCCCCTTACGGCTGCGCGGAGCACTCCAATCTACGCGAAAGCGCGTGGCCAGAGGGTAAAAGTGCAATGAATCCAAGGGGAACATACATTGGCATCGGTATCGTAGGTATTAGGTTAGTTTTCATGCAACAACTCCCTACTGTATTTTTAACCGATTAGGAGAACATTTTACGGTGGTAGAGCCTAATGATGTCAATTGACTACCGCTTATATACGGGCTGGCTCTATAGTGCTAGAACCAGCCTCTCACAGAAAATCGGCGTAAAGTAGGTAGCAGCTACCCGCGTTTCGTACAATGTGTGAGAGAGCCGGAAGCCCACCGCTCTTTCTCTCCCTCTGTCCCCCTTCCCATCAGGTCGGTAACGTGCCACCAATGTTATAGGTCTTGCAAGCATGTATAGGCTACGGTAACTGCTTCACATCAGGCGGGTCAGAAGGCTATTTGCTGACTTTAGTTAAATAAGAAAAAGGTTCTGTTTTCGAGTAGTTGGCATGTTTGTAGTACGTATGTTATAGCATATCGAAGACATTTACCAATTTATTAAATATTTTATTTTTCGCTGTGCGTTCCCTTTTGGTCCTTTTCAAAAGTTAAGGTTGTTTGAGAATATATTTCAAGTCATTGACTTAAGGTTTCTTATGGGGGAGGATAAGAGGAGAAATTTTAAGTAGTGAGGAAGGGCACATGGTTTCATTGAAAAATAAATAAATGTGATGACGATCTGCCGTAGGAACTGCAGAAGCAGGCACTTAAAATGAAATGCTAAGTATGTTAATGTTACAATGCCAGTAGAGTTGTACAAATTATAATGTAGGTAGGTACCTAAGCAAGTACTCACCTAAGTGTAGTTCTGTTGAACTGTATTTGTGCGGTCACATTGTATTGAGAAAATGCGGCTCTGGCCGATGTTCCTTGCACGTGCAAAGATTGTTCAGTGTTTGTGCATTGGCACCGTGCTCGTGGGTGGCCGGCTACTACTTTTTACATTAAGTATATTTTACTTGAGCGTCAACTTTCATACTATGCAAACTGCAAACTGAATTCGATCTTAAATAGGGGATGAAAAGAACTATACTATAGTGGTCGTCTTAAAAAGTAGCTCATTGGAAATATTGCTAAGCAATTCAGTTCAGTCACACAATGGACCTATTTCACGAGCCAATTAACTTTGTTGCATTTTTATTACTTTTATTTCGTTTACATAGTGCAGGTACATATCTTAGATAGCTAGATATCTTGTTTATAAATCCCTATGTCCGAAACAATAACAATGTCAAGTTATTTATATAGGTATAGCAATATACATATGTTGTTTAATTATGTTTGTACGAGACCTACGTGAAATATGGTATCGAAATAATAACCACAACGTCATGAAATGGGTTACCAGATCAAATAATGATGTTTCCTGACTATTTTAATGTCCATTTTCTACATTATACTTACTAAAGATATATTTTGCCGGAATTTTGTTAAGTCGGTCCGTCCGTCTCAGGCCAAAATCGATCTCAAGTATGAGAGCGGTCGTGGGTACGCTTTTGATATGCCATTTTGTACTGGTGGTATGACACTTACACTTACTAGTATGATAGTTTTATTTCAATAAGAATGATATTTCCAAGTTCCCTCGCAGACTTGAGATCAATTCTGCCGCAGTGCCAAAACTTCTATAGTTTTGTCGAAAGTTGTTTCCATAAGTTTTGAGTTCGGTATGTACGACGAAAACTCAATAATAAATTACGTTCCTATACCTAAATGCCTACGTACTTTTATCTACGATTACGATATAGAGAATCGCATAAGTATAAGGTAAAAGATTTTATTTATAATGCCGACGGAACCATCTAAATAGTTGTCTCATTTGCAAACACTACCTATCTATGCTAAAACTTCAGAGACATTTTTTTTGGCTATTCTGTCGAATTCCTTTGGCAAGGCAATAAACGTATCGGAGTGCCATGGCTGTTTAAAATACTTTCGCCGCACAAAAATTGCATACAAAAATAAACACACTTCTGTACTCTCATACCAATAATAAACATACAGCATAATGCTGTATGATCAAATAATACCTTTTCCACTATGCTATTAAACATAACACTAAGATATACTACTGTTGCATCCGTAACGCGGAACTTTATTTACAGAGTGAAACTAGCTGAGCCCGCGACTTCGTCCGCGTGGAATTTAACTTAACAAAAAAACCCGCTCCCGCGTTCTGAGCCCGCACGACAGAACCCTTTTTTAATTTTGTTTCATTTACTTTTTCTAAAATAAAAGTAGCCTAAGATACTCCTTATAACATCAGCTATCTACCAGTGAAAGTCCCGTCATAATCGGTCCACCCGTTTCGGAGATACTCTTTGATTTCATGTGTTTTTATATTTTTTTACGCGGAACCCGAATGGTTTTTCAAAAATTAAAGTAGCCTAAGTTACTCCCTATTACATCAGCTATCTGCCAGTGAAAGTCCCGTCAAAATCGGTCCAGCCCTTTCGGAGATTACCCGGAACAAACACACAGACAGACAGATAGACAGACAAAATTGTAATTACTACTTATTGTGTAATGTACTTTCATATGCATTTAGTGAAAAGGTGTTATTTTGATATTACAAACAGACACTCCAATTTTATTTTTTGTATAGATTAGATTCAATGACTAAATTGATATGAGCTATGGAAATACGATTAGGGTTCTTAGTTTGACTACGGAACCCCAAAAATGGGTAAAATCTCTTCAATCATTTGAATTAAGGCTTCCGAAGAAAACTAGAGTTACTCGAACATGATTTTTACAACATGTAAGTAGGTCGAAACCAAAGAGGTCTTAACAGACAAAACAGTTCTAAACTCGTTTTCAAATAATTACTTACTGGCTGAAAATAAATTTTCAAAAAATAAAACACGATCGCTCCGTCATTGCGTGCGTTGCTCGTGACGTATTTTTATTTTGTGTTTGCTTGACCAAATATTTTTTTGTATTTTAATTATTATATTGCTAATTGGTTTTAATTTGCCGCAATGGTGTAAATATATAATTATCATGACCTAAGCATCCTATTTGAAATGTTTTGAAGGTATCTGTCTGATGCTTACTTGAAAAGAGTTGCATTCCAATCAATTTGTTCTAATGGCATTTCCATGGTCTGCGTTGGCTATTTCTAGACATTGCGTTCGTGGAAGTTTGTTTCGGATTTGTTCTGTAGGGGTTTGTAAAAAATTCGGTTGTTGATTTTCGTTTTCCATCTGTCCTATTGCTATAAGGGTCTTTTGTAGGTATTAGCGGATCGGTTTTGTTATGTTTTCGTACGTATGTTCATTCGTTATTGGATTTCTAATATTGCTTACATAGAACATCGAAAAAATCAGCGTCGTTGGATGGTTGATTTTCGTATTAAAAAATTGTAAGATTTATTTTCAATTAGGTTTTCTTTTGATAGTAAGTAATTAATATCTGTAAAGTGCTCAATAATAGGCAAAGGGATAGCGTTTGATGAACTACCTTCGTACCTTCTATAAGTTTATAAAATACATCTCCTATATTTAACTGAATAAACGATCTACAATATGGTATTCAAGAGGAATTATAATTATATTTAGTAGATCTACAGCAGAGTATCTGCATCAGTACTTCTTATATACATAGACTCGTATTAATGAATCGATCTCAAGTATGAGAGCGGTCTTAGTACGGTTTTGACATGACATAACCAATGACATTTCACGTAGCCAGTTGTTACTGTATTAGTGCAAATTCATATTTCTGTTCTGTTGTACTGTCTGATTTATAAAATATTTTTTTAACCTGAAATACTGTATTTATTGGTAATCGGACCTAGTTTGCTGTTGAAAACTGCTTCCAATGGGCATAATGACTAAAAGCTTTTTTCGATTCATGGATATATTTCTCTAGAATTTTTATTAAGTAATAGTGATAAATATTTTTATTTATTTTCCGCATGTTAGGTCTCTTTTTTGTAATGCAACTTCCAAACATACGGAGTGCCCATGGACTAATTACACTAATGTGTAACGAATAGGTACCCATATTTATTATTAGGTATTATTATTCAATTTATTTATCTTGCATCAATTAATATGTTTAAATCTAAAAAAAATATTAAATAAATTAAAAAATATAAAATATGATACTAGTAGGTAAATTACTAAATATACAAAAATTGCCAGATTATCTGGATAGCTGTCGTTCTTGAAATGTTTTAGAGTAAGTTGGATATATTAATAAATGCACTGCACACGGTCTTTTTCGCGAATTACAAAATGATTTAAGTGAAATAAGTTAAATCATAATTTATTTATTTTGTAACAACCAAGCTTTCTAAGAGTTGCAGCCACAGCACTCATAATAGTCTTCAAACTGTGCTATGAGTTCTGGCTTTCATCAAGATATAGGTTTATGTTTTATATTTAAAAGAAAATGAATTTAATATGATTATGATATTTAAACTAAGATAGTGAAAGTTAATTAAAGTGTGTAAATCATTGAATTATAATGTATTGTTCTTGGAACTGAAAGCAGGCGTTAACGCCAAGAAACCCGGGCGTGCAGTGCCGACTATAAAACGATAATAAAATAAAATGTATTGTTATATGATATAGTAGGTAGGTTTTTCAACAGCGTTTTGGCGATATTAGCCTCAATTGGGATAAAGTTCACTTTCATCGACAAAATATACTAAGGGATTCGGAATACACCTTATGCTATATTTCGTCTAGTTTAGTCTTCAATGGGGATAGGTGGTAATATTAATTAGTGCTAAGGCATTGGGAAGACCCATCCATCACGACCATTCTCGACACATACATTGTCTAGATTCATAATGGTTCTATAGATAATTATTTTTCTAATTTGGATTATTCAAAAAAAAACTTTTTTACTGAGTCATAGGTCGTGAAGTTTTTAGTTCTGATCTGTCATACGTAAATCGTTATTAATTACTTTACTAAAATAAAAGGGATGTAGAGAACGTTGTTTTTTATAAGGGCAGGCCAATTAAATTATTATTATGTTATTTATCAATAAGCAATTATACAAAGAAGAAAATGTTCCATGATAAAACAATCATAAGTCAACTTTAACCGCTGTCGTCGTCGCATGCTTCCAAGCGGCCACCTAGTATACCGCCCGCGCGCATATAACCTCCACCGCCACACACTGCCCTGCTTGAGACCGGTACTAGGGTCGGTAGCAATGTAAACTTGACGCGACGACCACTCCGCGCCGTACGCGGCGGAGCAGCAGCAAAGTTTTAGAGGTATGCCACCTCGCCGGCTGCCGCGACAATCTCGCAATATGACCGCGTAAACTATGCGTATGCAGCGAAATCAGTCGCATCTCCGAAGCTTGCACCGCCCACTCCGGGACTAAAAAACTCTCCGGGCAAACGAAGCTGCTCGCCATACACCAGTTCAGCAGCCGACGACTGCAAGTCCTCTTTCCATGCAGTGCGTATTTCCAAAAGTACCTTGTGCAACCAGCTGGACATACATACGTTTAACATAATGTTAAACGAATGTTTAACATAATGTTAAACTGATATTATCAGTAATCATTAACTAGTAGCTTAAGGCAATATTAATTACTTGAAAAAGAAACTAAAAATATTTTCCTTGAAATTTTTAAATTTAAAGATGTTTGGGTATCATGGTCTAGGGCCATATTCGCCGTAAATGCCGTGAGCCATATTGACCACTATGGAAAATACTATAGGTATACAAATAAATTATACGTCTTCAGCATTGTGCCCACCTGGACTGGAAATTGATTTACTTGGAGCGATAAAAATATTAATAAGATAATGCAATTGACACTATTTCAGCCAATATTGCGTAGCAGGCTAATTATGCAACATTTTCGATAAGTTATATCTATCTCAAAATATTTGAACAATGTCTCTACAAATTTATCACCACACTGATAAAGGGTTTGCATACAAAATTGTGTACCTACTAATAATTTAAAAACATTTACAATTCCAATTACTGAAATGGTTGAAACATACCAAAGCATAACATCGAAATACACAATTTCGGTTCGTTGCCTGCCAAGGACATACGCGCAGCCGCAGCGGTAGGCAGTGGGGGGAGTGTAGAAGAAGTAGGAATGTTAAACGCTAAGAGTTGGTTTGTTTCGGAGAAATAGTAGTGGGCCATATTGGCGAGCTATGTCATTAATACCCGAGCATACTCTAAATAGCTAGTGATTGAATCAAACATAAAGTTATCGAAAATCGTTTCTTTTGTGTAGGCCTACGGGGGCACTTACGGATTTTCCATTTTCCATTTTTTTCTCGTATGTCTACAACCGGATCCGGCAAGAAACTCAGAAGGCTTGTGTTTTTACAGTTGATATATTTTTTTTATTTTTAAATCGTCAGTTGCTTATTTATTAAATACTTAATTACAAAGGGTAGTAGATATTAATATAAATATAATAGCTCCAGTGTGTTGCCTTTTGATATTACCAAGAATTACATAAGTGATTCGAAATTACATCAGTAATTTACTTCAGGAGATTGTAAAGTGCGTTTAGGATTGTAAATGCTTTGATGTCGTATAGGATGTGGATTCGTGAGTGGATGTTATTGGTATAGTGTGACCCGATGGCATACTATCTGTTTACAAAAAATATGCTCATGTCATAATTTAGCATATAAAAATAATCGAAATTTATCAATTTAAATACTACGTCTGCAGTGCGTAAATTCCACACATTAATCGTAGGTATGGCTAATTTCATCAAAAACCGTAAATTTGGCGTAGAATTTAAATGATCTCCTTAATGGGGACTGAAAAAATTCGACTTTAATTTGTAGGAAACCATTTCTCTTTGCCTGTCATTGTTATCCATTTAGTATAAAATTGTTTATTATTCCTGAAGGGAAGAGGATTAAAAATGCTTAAATAAAAGATTGGGTAATACATGTCCATTGATCAAATTTGTCCGGAACATCACCAAGAGTGTCTTTAAGAAGTTTTATTTTCTCTTCTTTTACAGTTAGTAAATTGAAAGTGCTGATGAAATGGGGATGAATACTTAGTTTTGATGAGACTGAATGAAGATCCTGATTAAGGATGGTGATCAGTGTTTTATGAGTTACTTTCAGAGTCCCCAGTTCAGCTAATGGTTTGAATCTGGCTACGATAGGAGATAAGGATATATCTCCGTTAGAGCTGAAATAGGCATGTAGGAACGCAGACTTAAATATTGTGTTGGGAATGACTTCAATTTTCCCTGGCAGAACAGCTTGGGAGGAACTTATGGAATCAGCTGTAGGAGGAGCCATAGCTATTCCTACACGACGAGGAGTAGGTTTTGATAATTCGAGGGTTTTTGTTTCTAATTTTTCTGAGAGTTCTGCTACACTCCTTGTGAAATTGTTGAGTTGATGAGTTAACCCTTCTTGGAATTCTTGATCCATAATCGATTGTTTCTTAACATTCAGAGATTGAAGTTTGAATTGATCAACCAACTGTCCAAGAATGGTTATATTGTTGTTGAATGCTTTAGCATGTTGTATCTGATAGATAGATAACATTCCTTGTATGACCTGTAAGAAAGTGGCATAACTGGTTCTTATAGCTGCAATCAATGATGTTTTCACGAAAATCCAGTCGGGCGCAGCAGCCCGGGCAAGGAGTTTGTATTGGGTGCTTATAATCTTCTTGTCTTGCAGATTTATTTCACTGATTCTATGCACTAAGGAGATAATTTCGGTTACTATTGGGTCTTCAGAGTATTGAATAGCAGTGGATAGTAGGTAACATTCAGCCATCGGGTGACAAGTTAAGGGATCACACATCTGAGATACTGGCCCTTGTTCCTGATCCGGATCATATCCATCTCTATAATCATCCTCCTCTTCGGAAATTCTCCTGGAGCAGAGCAATCAATCTTCTTTAATCTGGCCAGAACCTGTGATGATGATACGCCCTCAAGATCTGGATTGCAGTCCTGTCCTGTCAGCATAGGAGAAATATCAGAGATATCAGGCATGTCGTTGATATGGGACCCAGATTGCCCCAACTCTGACAACTTAAGGTCTCCTTCACAGCTCTTGGACATATTGTATACTAATCCTGTCAGTATTAGACCTGCTAGTAGCTGTTTTAGCTTTATTAAGGTAACGTCTTACAAAAACCGTCTGGATGATGTAGTTGGAGGTAGAAAAAAGTAATAGTGTGAGCAACTTGGTAAAAGAACATGAACTTAAGAAGGATGATGTCATGTAGAAATTGATTATAACATTTAATATTGTATTATATGTGAATTTGAAGTGAAACTAAAAAAACATTACGTATATAAGTATAAAGTAAGAAGGTACAAGTGAGGGTATACAATTTAAAAAAAAAACCATTTTAATCGCTTTTATTCAACTCAGATGATACACTAAAAGCTAGAAAATATTTATGGGCGGGAACAATAAAACCGTATTTCAATAAAATTAAAATATTTTTTTTTAATTTAGTGGTCCTACAGCCTTATTGAAAAATTGGAACCCAGAGTTCAACACCTAAATTTCGGTTTGAAACGGACAATGCTCATTTAAAATCAGCAGTAGCCACAGACTCGCGGTTTAGGTGGGCAGTACTTGCAGTATCAGGATTTAAAGATCGCAGGTTTAAATCATGAAAATATTGTACTGTTATGGGAAGCTGGATAGTATAGAAGAAGTGGTTGAAAAATCCACTGCAAGATTTAAAGCAAACTAAAAAAAAACAAATACACGAACTCAAGCTAAATAAAACTGATTAAAAAAAGCTTAGAGGAAATTATATAAAAAAATAAACTCAAAATTTCTCAGAAAAATAACGATACAATACAAACATGGTAACATCACTAACTCCCGATTGGTGTTGTCACAATGACACCGCCGTACTAGTCAAGATTCATACGCACAAGAATGACTTACGTTTCGCATTACATTGATTTTTACGGTTCGTCGTACATTTGATAACACAAGCAGCAATGGAAATGGGGCTGATAATATCATACTAAATCCTGATATTATCGTGGTAAAATATACAAGTTGGTTAAAATTAGCAATAATCTTGATTATTATCAAAAATATCTTCTTTCCGATGAAATGTAATTCCTTTATTTGTATAATTGCAAGTTTCAGAAGAGTTTCCGCAATTAAGAATGCTGCAATACACCATTTTTACTAGATGTGTCTCGTACAACGTCTGGTGTCGTACTGAATCAACATATGTCGAAATCGACATATGCTTGGTGCCAAAATTACGCGGATATGCCACTTCTAATGTCTTATTATTACAAATTCTTTGTCTAATAATAACGTGATACTTTGGATAATTGCGTTAACTGTATTATATAATTCATAATAAGAAGTTAAATTGATTGGACAAAAATATATTCCAATTATTTGAAATTTCAAAGTTGAAATTGCTGGAATCATTTTATCCAATAAGAACAACTGGTTAAACTTATAGTTGAACTTAATGAATAGGTATGGTTTATACGGATATAATGCATAGGCGGATGCAGGGGTATTTTTCCGACGCTTCGGATGTCGGTTGCAGGACACCAAGACCGACTGTCTCTACCAATACGCTGGCTCTACGTGGCTGTTAGTAAGTCCTACTAATATTATAAATGCGAAAGTTTGTGAGTGTGGATGTATGTATGTATGTATGTATGTATGTATGTATGTATGTATGTATGTATGTATGTTTGTTACTCCTTCACGCAAAAACTACTGAACGGATTTGGATGAAATTTGGAACACAGATAGATTATAACCGGGATTAACATATAGGATACTTTTTAACCCAATAATCCAATACTACGCGGATGAAGTCGCGGGGCACAGCTAGTTGATAATAAGGTTTTTAATATCTTTGTTGGTACTTACACTATTTATTGTATGGGCTATAAATGGTAGTTGCTATTGTTATTACTTCGTTTCGATGCCTAATATTAATAAAATGGGCCGATTTTTTCAATCCCTTGAACAGAGTTAACGTTTTGAATGTCAAAGGATTGAACATCACCGATCTTGGAAATGTTATTGTTATGTCATAAGTACCAGCACAAAATGGCATGTCAAAAGCGTTTTCCAGATGGCAGATTAGTCTGAAGTTTAATCACTAAATAGGTAGGAACTTAAATCAATTAATAATATGTCTGATGGTTTACTATCACATAGTTTTGATATAGATAGGTATTCATTTTTAATTAAGCTTTCATATATCGCTCATGCGTTTTGTTTATGTCGAGTCTGGGCTATTTTTTCCGTCGCCTTCATTTGGAAATTGAACATTATTGGAGGATTGATATATTGAAATGAAAAACGTGAATGAAAATCGATGGAATAACAATTTTATTTTCAAACGTTGTGTTATTTTGCTGAGAATAGGTAATTATTTTCGTCAAATTCTTTCCAATCTACAAAATGTTAAGAACAAATTCTGAAATACAGGCGCTTTTCACATCGGCTCACGGCCGCGTCCAAATAAGTAGTACAGAATTATTATTAAAACTCACAGTTCATTGTGTGCTTCGCATATTTTGTGTACGTTTTCATACCCGCAACTATACAACCGAAAAGGCAAACGTTTTTGTAACAAGTCGCGTAGAGCTACCACTGTACGGTTTCTTTTAATAACTGTATTTGATCGATATCTATTTGCACTGATCCACAAATATTCGGATATGGAGTAGGTACGTTTCGTACCAATAATAAATTGAGGTCACTGTCTAACTTTTTCTGAATAGTTATCAAGCGCGGTGCTGTGTTGAGCCTGGGCTATTATGGTTCGTACTTTTTCCCAGCCGCTGCTGCGAAGCTGTCACCAGGCACCAAGTGCAACATTAATCAACTGGTGTTTCTAAGCCGTAGCTATATTCTATTTTACTAAGACAAAATAAATATACACAACAAAAGGTGTTATAGAGACCCAAATAGCAGAAAAATAAGTATCTGCAATATTTAGTTGTATTAGGTAGTCTACCTACGATGCCTATCCTTTTACACAATACAGGATTAGTACCTAGTCTTACTGAATACCCTTATGTACCTTCTAAAACATTGAAAACAAGTTGTATTATTTAGGTGAGTATTACGCAAAAAGAGGGGCGACGACAACGCGGCCGTTGACACAGACAGGTGTGATCATGAATGATGATACTATTAGCAGTTCTTCTCGTGCCCCGATTGCCATATTGACTTGTTGCGGGCTTAACGTATCTGCTAATCATATTTTTCTGCGAAGTAATGGTAGCCATTATACAAAACCAAACGTCTTCTTGTCGCTAGGATTGAGTCATTAACATGTTGTTTGTGGCGTCAATATAAATCCGGCCTCTAAAGCTGGAACTTTTTATGTGTACATTAAATTGGTCAATCTTAAATCTAAATATTATATTCAATGATTTTATTAGATATGTTATATGAGTTGGAATTCTTGTAATGCGTCTCGTTTTGAGATTGTGGGCTTGGAAACGCCCATTAATTACCGTGCTATTTTCGGCAAATCCCTCCCTGCGCTCCACTGTCTTCTCTTCATTATCGTCGAAGTTAGCAGATTTTTTCAATCGCATTAAAAATCTGATTTGATTTTCACGTTTGTATCGACTCTTTGACGTTTGGTATTTGTTGGTCGGTCGATTGGTTTTCCAATAAATTCCATCAAACATTGCCATTATAAATTTCATGTCATTGGAAATCAAAGTTATTATCTGCCTACGCATCAAATTAATTAAGCCGACATAACGTACATTTTCATATGAATGTATTAGTTTATAAACATTTTACATCGGCCCATCTAAATTAATTTTGACTGTGTTATGTTTTCCTTTATTATTCTGTTTAATTTGGTTATTATTTCTTGAAATAAACACATAAGTAAGTACTTTACTTTATTATTAATTTCATCAGTTTAGTTTATTTATACTGTCGATTTACTTCCGGTGAGAAATTATATATACACATAGGAGTAAACCTATGATGCTAATAATCCACAGTAGTAGTCAATATAATCTTGTTAAGATGGAATCCACATACATTCAGTGTTTCTTTTTTTTTTGAAATGTTGATAAACTCACCTAGCGTTGACAAAATATTTTTGGTTGATGTGCAGCCAAGAATATATTTCTTCCTATAACTATGAACACGTAATAAATGTCTTTTTGATATTGTTAAAGATGTTGTACCGGGGTCTATAAATTTTCTTATGTAGGTGCTAAAACGCTTTTCTTTCATTACAAATTTATAAATGATCATGTTTACACCATCACTTCAACAAATGTTGCAGTGAATTGTATGTCCTAGTAATCATTTGAAAGGAAGAACAGCCACCGGCCGGGCGGAAAAGTTAATTCCTTGACCAATATTTCTTTATATAGCCACAAGAAAAATGGCCTGCCAACGAAGATCTCGCATTTATATTCCAATTCTAATTTTTTGGTACAGGAATTTTTTCTCGAATGTCAAGATGCAGCAAATAAATATTGGTCGTGAATTGGAGAAATGAATCGATCTCGCTCTTTTATAGATGAATCCGAAATTTTATCTCTTTCACCCTAATAGCCGGCTGACAAACATGTATCAGCGGTTAATAGGTGCGCTCACGCAGCTGTTGCGAACAAATCAGCTCGGATATAGCTGACACTGTCAAAAAGCTAACTCTTCGTCGTGTGAGGTAAGCGACAAGCGACGGCAAACTCGTATTTGCAGTCCATTGAGATATTCTTGGGATTTCACGTTAATAGATTTAAAATAATTGATTACTTGCGCATATTCTGTAGTACTTCTGCAATACATATTATACCTCCCTATTTTTGATTTTGGTCATAAGTTTAATATAACTATAGGTAGTTATGAAAAGTTAAGCGCCATCTCATGGAAGCAGATCATAAATAGCATAAAAAGCCTGTACAGTGTACATGATTAGTTGATAGGAACACGCGACCCGCTTGTCGCTTGCGTCATTCCGCAAGAAGCAAAGACATTACGAGGAGGGTCGACTCGCCGTTCATTCAAGATTGGAGAAAGCATCCTACGTATTTAAAAATAGATATTGTACAATATTTATTAGCCATCTCTTCGGGATTCGATTTAATATTAAGATTAGAAAAATATAGTACACACGTGTTTATGCGACGACGCTAATTTGTTCAGGGACATTAGTATTTTAATATGTATGCCGCATATTAACGCTAAGGATCATTTTATATGCACAGAATTTATTTTTAAACAAAAAATTCTCTTATTTTAATGCCTACTTGAATCAAATAAAAAGTTATCGATTTGGTGTCGATATTATTGTATTAAGTATTGTAGCGGCTGGGTGTCGCGTCTTCTTACGGTTCAACACAAATAAAACTCTGGTCATCCGGTTAAACAAATTATCGTTTTTTTTAATCTTCTAACTAAATTACAACGTCAACTTATTATTCGTAAAAGATTCGAAAATCCTTGTCATCTTTTAAATCATAAAAAAAGTAATCATAAACAACACCAAGCAGGGCGTAAGGGTGCCCGCGTTACAGTATGGTATATTTAATAGCTAATTTAACTAAAAACCTAACGTACCGAAAATAGTTTATTGTCATAATTTTTATGTACTTGAGGAGATTATAAAGTGCGTTTAAGTAAAGGTTTTGATGACGTATAGGATGTGGATTCTTGAGTGGATGTTATCGGTATATTGTGACTCCATGGCATACTATTTGTGGACAAAAAATATGCTCATGTCATAATTTCGCAGATAAAAATAATCAAAATTTAACCAATTAAATGTTACGTCTGCAGTGTGTAAATTCCACACATTGATCGTAAGTATGGCTGATTAAATCCAAACCGTATTTTTGGCGTAGGATTAAAATCATCTTCGTTAATGTGGACTGAACAAATTTGACTAACATTTGTAGAAAACCAGTTCTTTTTGCCTGTCATTGTTATCCATTTGTCTTTGATTACTGGATTTTAAGGGAAACTAAAAAACATAACGTAAATAAGTATAAAGTAAGTAGGACCAGGGGGCGCATAAAAACATATTAGATGCTTTTATTAAACATCAGATGACACACTAAAAGCTATAGAAAATATTTATAGGCGGGAGCAATAAAAACGTTCAAATGTTTTTTATTTATTTATTGGTATTTTATCACCAAGTTTGAGGAATTGGAATCCAGAGTTTAACAGCTGGGTTTCTGTTTAATACGGATAATACCTACTAATTCAAAATCAGCATTAGCCACAGACTCACGGTTTAGGTGGGCTGTACTTGCAGTTTCAGGACTTCAAGATCGGAGGTTTAAACTATGATACTATTGTACTGTGATGGGAAACCGGATAGTATAGAGGGTGTTGAAAAACCCACAGCAAGATTTAAAGCAAACAAAAAGCAAATATACAAAGTCAAGCTAAATAGAACTGTTTAAAAAAAGCTTTTTAATTAATGGTGTCTTTTTATACTAGTGGAAAGTATTTTAAATAAATAAAGTCAATATTTCTCATAAAAAATATCGATACAATACATACATGTAACATCACTAACTCTCGACTGATGTTGTCACAATGACACAGCCGTACTAGTCAACATTAATACGCACAAGGATGTCGTATGTTTCGCATTACATTGATTTTTACGGTTTGTCACTGTGCCGTATGTTTGATAACGGCAGCAATGGAAGTGGGGCTGATTAGATCATAGTAAATCCTGATATTCTCGTGGTAAAGTATTGGTTTAAATTAGCAAAAAACCTGATTATTACCATAAATATCTACTTACCAATGAAATGTAATCCCTTTATTTGCATAATTACAAGTTTCAGAAGAGTTTCCGCAATTAAGAATGCTGCAATACTTAATTTTTAACCCCCGACGAAAAAAAGAGGGGTGTTATAAGTTCAACATGTGTGTATCTATGTGTCTGTCTGTGGCAACGTAGCGCCCAAGCGGATGAACCGATTTTAATTTTGTTTCTTTTGTTAGATAAGTATTCTGATCGAGAATGTTCTTAGCTATGTTTCATGAAAATCGGTTTAGCTGTTTGAAGATTATCAGCTCTTTTGTAGGTTTAAAGCCATATTCACGGCCAAAGCCAACTTCCACGGCTCGAATCTATTCGAAATTTAGGCTCATTGGAATATCTTTGCATCACTTGAGAACGACTGAAACGATTTGGCTTTATTATATTTTTAAATGATCGTAATTGTCTGAACTGGCTTTTTACGATATTATAAATTTGAAAAGTTTCCCGGATTCTGGAAAAAATGTATATCATTTTTTATATGGGATTTGTGTATGAACTAAAGCCGTTCCATAAGTCACGTTGCAAATGATGGATACGCGCATGCGTTAAATTTTGTTTGTTTTGTTAATGTTTTGTTAAATTAAAATAACACAATAATAATTATAGTGGTTAGTAGACATTTGATGAAAGGGTCGTCGCATCGGGGGTTTTTACATTTTCAATTTAGAGTTATTACTAGATGCGTCTCGTACAAAGTCTGGTGTCGTACTGAATGACATATCGCATGAATTGTGTCGAATCCGATACAACTTAGTTCAAAGATTACGCGGATATGCCACTTTTAATGTCTTAATATTAAAAATTCACGTAAGTCTCAACAGTGCCACTTTAATATCACGCCTGGTTGCAATCGAAAAGGCACTTTCGTTTCGTGTATGTCTATGTCTTAGGTTGTGTCTACATTAAATATACAAAAAACATTATCCATTGCGTACCTATTTTAATCTCTAGATTATTCAATGTTGGCAATTCTGAAATAGGTCTCGATTTTAGAAACTCGTCATGATTTTATGGTACTGGGACAACGGGGTTTTATATTAATAACTCAAATCACTTGGTAATATTTATTATTGTTAATTACTATTATTTAATACAAACATCTATTTATACACGTCCTATCGTAACGGTCCCCAGTTGTCACTGCCAGCGCACCGCAGAGCTTTCAATTTAAAAATAATAATCTTTTTCTTAAATTTAAATATATTCTTGTCGGCCAGGAACGCTTATCGCCAGTG
The DNA here is from genome assembly GCA_905147325.1 of Notodonta dromedarius. Classification (NCBI taxonomy): domain Eukaryota; kingdom Metazoa; phylum Arthropoda; class Insecta; order Lepidoptera; family Notodontidae; genus Notodonta; species Notodonta dromedarius. The sequence goes on along the minus strand of LR990160.1, from coordinate 9,636,893 downwards.
GCCAGTGCGCCGACATGGATGGACCTTACAGTACCTAATTATATCGACCTTAAGAATATGTTCTCTTTGTTCAGGAGCTGTCGATTCACGCGGTGTCCAGCCATGAACTACTGAAGCCTAAAGATGAGCCCTCTTATTCGTTGGCACCGTCGTCAGCTCTTTGTTCTGTCAGCTTACACCACTCAGGTTAGTAATAGAGTATTTACCACCTATGAAAAAAAATTAAAAATATTTATTTATGCCTAAGTCTACATGTTTGCAGGTTAATTGGTTTACAAATGGTGTCCGTAGACTTGAGAAACAGTAAAATAAATTATGTAAGAGTGCTTTACTTGTGACCCTTAAGATACAGGTTATTGCCTGTATCTTAAGGGCCAGATATACCTATATTATAGTGATCTGTGTTTAACCATGAATACTTTTGGTAGGTTCTTGGTATTTTAAATTAAAACATGGTAATTTTAACTAGTTTATGTGTTCGGTTTTCCAGACTGTTTTTACGTTTGTTTTTTACATGTCAGATGTCACAAAAAGGTTCAAATAGTGAACCTAACCTTCCATCGTTATTTTACAAATGTCTTTGTTTCCATTGCAAAGGCGCCCCAGCATACTGCCCTAGTGAATCCCTTTTTTAATATACCCAGAATTACCTATGACATTTCGTAATTTTCACTTGTGGTAAGAGTAAAATACGTCGATCCATTGCACACGGGCTCACACGGTGTCTTTTTTAACCCCCGACGAAAAAAGAGGGGTGTTATAAGTTTATTCAGTGGTGCTGTCGTGCATTCATAAAACGCATGGCTGCATTGCGATTCGCCTGATTTTTTAAAAGATAGCCTTACAACTACTTATACAAGTCTTGCATACCTATTCTAGCTTAAATTTATCAGACGAATAATGTTTGGTTTTAAGTATGTGTTGCTTTTATATACATAATGCTCTTATTGCGTCGTGAGTAGGTATGTGGCTAACTCTGTTTCAAGCACCCACCCGACTTAGCTCCCTGTACGTAGGTACATTATCGCTTCAAAGGTTTGCTGTGTTGGCACGGTCTTAGGAATATTTAATTTACGACCGAACCAGCATTGTTCATTCAGAACGGTCTCGGGTTGATTGGCGATATTAAAAGTGTCAAGTGGCCGGTGCCGGAAATTCATTGATAGATTTAATCGCCTTGCACTGAAATAACGCCGCGCGACGCCGTAGGATTTGATTTGAGGAGTAAATTGCTAAGTCATTAATGCCGTCCGGTCCGCTCAGTGGCAAGCACTAAAAACTGGTGCTATTTTCAGGGAGCTCAGTGAGATCTTTGTAATCTGAAATTAAATTTGATGTGCGTCAGAAGGCACCTGTATAGCGCCTGAAATACGGGACAGGATTATATAACTATAGGCGATGACCTAAGAAAGGAATATGAAGTTTTGTTCAGTAAAAAAAAAGTGCAGATCAATACATTCAGCGTCGGGCATAGGTACCTATTATAAGTTTCCTTTTATTATACTTACATATGGTTACATAACGACACGTCATTCTTTGGCGTCCATGTTCATAATAGAGTAGGTATACCTATGTAGGTACAAATTGTTTACATTACAATCACAGCCTACCCCTCCTTCGCTATAGGTATTCTATGAGATCATTGTGTTACAACTAACTAGGTAGGTACCTAACTTCTTACCTACCTAAGCCCGTGTCGACGTTTAGAATTACCACCCAAGTACCATCTAGACAATATATTGAGACATCGCTCGTATGGGTTAATGCTGCCTTGATTGTATCATATACCTACCTACCTAAAAGTTTGGTTAAGGTATTTAGAACGCTGATACAACACAACCAACACAAATATTCTGCAGGTTTACAAGAATAAAGATGTACCTACTAGGTACTTACATTGGTACAGTCGCGCATATTATTATTCAGATGTCAAGAGGCTCAGTCATTTTTATATAAAGTTATAAATAAATGATGTATAAATAAGTGTGAGGCTATAAATAAATGCAGTGGTTTAATATAATATGACCCCAATAATTGATGAGGCGAGATGATGATTCGGTGCCATGTAAATTTCGCGTGGAATGAAATATTTGACCATAATTATTCAGACATAGATCACGGATAAAAAACAGCTTTTGAGGGTTACCTACAGTCGTTATAAGTTTTTTTAAATACCCTAGTAGTATTCACTTAAATTGTACCTAAATTAATGGAAAAATTTGAAATGAGTCTGTATTTTTCAGCAAAACACATTCTTAGAAATTGTTATCAAATTAATACAAACAGCCATGTACCACCCGTCTTCTGCTAATTAAGTGCAATATTGAATCCTGGAATATATGACAGTTATAAGCTGTCTGTTTTTAGTAAAAAAATGTAACTTTTTCGCATTATAATGAAAAATTAAAAATATTAAAAAATGTTATTCTTATTACGTTCTGTATCACGTTTTTATTAAGATGCGATTTTAAAAGGTATGGACTTAAGTTATCATAATAGTTTATTAAGAATAAAACGAACTATATGATAATGCAGTTGTATTTTTATTTGATTTAAAAAAATGCGGTTATTCATATTTTTTTTAATTTTCAAAATCCAACTAAGCCTGTCTCAAATCATGGTTGTTTTCTGCTGCATAAAAATACATTTTAAATTAATATTTAGGTTACTTATAATGGAAGGTTTAGACCAAATCGAGGTTGGATGCTGTCGGCAATTTTCAAAAATGTACAGTGTGTCTTTGTAGCAAGTAGCGCAGTGGGCCGGCGTCAGAGATCCTGGGTGACAACTGGCTTGGTGCTTGACTGCTGCTCTGACTTGACTCTCTTGACACTCTTGACTCTTCAGTTGCTTCGAATGTGCGTCATATACATATCTCATTAACCTCTATCCACTTTATCTGAGGTGCCTCATCAATCATGATTAGGTAGTTTGAAAACATTATGATATTTTCGCGATTAGCGATTGATCTCATATCTGGAGAGGGTTCTTGGAAATGTCATTCTTATAACATATTTACCAGCACAAAATGTGAATGTTTAGGGTATATTCAAAATCACTCTCAGAGAACGATTTATCGGTACCACCTTAAAGCAACGCAGACTATTTTTACTTCTACAAACTGTCTTTCTCAGCAAATACCTGAGCAAAGTGCCGAAGTTTGTGTTATGCGAGTAAAATACTTCTACTATTGAAAGCTAACTGTGGCAACCCTACTCAGAAGGATTGATTGTGCTCGTAAAGTAGCCCGCAACGAATCCAGTACAAATATGAGCGTGTTCATACCTTTTATGTCGCGTCACGTCGAGGCACCTTTAACACAGTTTACACCTAAATCGATTAGACATCGAGAGAAATCGATTAGATTTATGCTGATAAATTCATTTACGATTGCTTTATCATCGCAACAGCAATTCTTGCGTGTCAACAGGCGCAAAATACACATACCTACCAACGGCCGTGTAATTTTAATTTAATAGCTAAACTGTTTTATGTCCCGTAACTGTTGCACCGTGAATTAGTATCACATTGTTGTAAGCACAGTATATCTGACATAGGGGGGTAAAAAGCTCTTTTATTTTTCTGCGCAAAATATTGTGTCTGTACAGCAGCATGTTCACGAATATAATGTCATGTACCTAGTTAAATTAAATGCCACGATTAGCGCAATCATGGAGTTTATCTAAGAGGACGACATCGTCCGTATCTAGCGGGCGCGGGCGCACCGATCTCTCAAGCCTCTGACGTCAGCTCGGGTCGTGTCCCCTTAACCCTGTGCTCTTATTGCAAACCGTTCATAATTCAATCCGATTACAATAAAAAATAAGATAGGTGCTTTGATTTCAGTGGAACAACGTTTTAATTGTTCCATTGTTGCTGGAAGGATCCATGTGTAGGCGGAATGGTTCATTTTGCTCGTATTTTATTTCAGTTTAATGACATTTTTGACTTTAAGCTAGGCAACTAGGCTTAAACCACTTAGGCTGGCTGTCTGTTTTTCTAGAGAGTGATAGATAACAGTTCCGGGTAGGTACCTATCAGATTCTGCCCTAAAATAATAAAAGTGGACTCCAAAAGACCATAGAGCACCAAAATATCAAAAGTTTGTAATCTATTATTTGGGGTCGGTGCCAATCTTTTTACATTAAGCAGGTATCTAAGGCCCGTATTAATAAATCAGTCACAAGTATGTGAACGATCTTGCAAATGTCATTCTAACTCCATAATACCTAGTGCCTACAGAATGACATGTTGAAAGCGTACCTACTCAAGTTCTCTCTCGGCCTCGGCATTAAATTGACAACGACTCCAAAAAAAAATACACTATCAAGCCCATAGTCTATAGCCAAGGGCGTAGGCAGAGATGGTAGGCATGGATGGAGATGGAGGTTTTTTCAGGCTGATTTTTATTAAGTAATTAATTTTAACTCCCAGCAGATCGTGTTGCTTTTAAAATATATATTTGTATCTAGCTCTTGCCCGCGACTTCATCCGCGTTATTAATGCCGCCATATTGTATTATTATGGTGGTCCATCACTACATAGTATAAAACAAAGACGCTTCCCGCTGTATATATGTCCCTATGTATGCTTAGATCTTTAAAACTACGCAACGGATTTTGATGCGGTTTTCTTTAATAGATAGAGTGATTGAAGATGAAGGTTTATATGTAGAGAAACACTGATAATTTTAGAGTCGTGTGAAGCCGGGGCGGGTCGCTAATTAATTATATAATGAACAGTTAAATTATTTTGAATAATTCTATATGATGCGTCTCTACACACAATGATAACAGTTTTGTTGTGAGGTGAATAAATATAAAGGTGTGAGCATCCGCCCGCCCTCGAACACGCGACGTAGAGACGGCCGCAGATCAACGCCGACAGTTCCCAGCGTCAGGCCCTGTGACTTGTTAATAGTTATTACAGAGCTACGGGTACGGTTTTAAGTTCTGTCGTTTCCATATTTCCCGGAAATTTTGAATTTGGACTCGTACTGCAGGCGTTTTACTGAAACGGAAAACTGGATGGTGTCAAGGGTATCCTAGGAATGAACACGTCCTCCCGCGTGTGCACCCTGTAATGACTCTCCCTAATTTATTTGCCACCAAAGGAGTTCATCTGCAATGCTCATTACTCGTACGGCCATTAAAAACTGTCTAAATTCAAACGTTGTTGTCGAGATAAGAAAGATTTAAAGGCACAGGTGGATGCTGCAAACGTTCGAGATTACTTTACCGACCAAACAAGATAAACTTAAGGTTTTTTGATATCAACATTCTTATCAGCGCATCGTTTTTTGTTTTTGTTGACAAGGAGGAAATCTTCTAAGATCCCCAGGTCTCTTGTGGGAGAAGTCTGGGGTATGTGGGATTCTTAACCACTAAAAGCTCCCCGGTGGCCGCATTCAGTACGTTGGAGGGAGGGGCTCCGGGATTTCTTGACGGAACCCGCCGGTGCCCCTCACATACCGCGCTTCTTACTAGGAGCTCGTCCCGGCAAGGGAGTGCGTCAGCGCATTCTTTAGTCGATCCTCGATCAACTGTTCAGCATGTTCCCCGATCCTCTCTTCGTGCCGCATCTCGTCTATTCTCTGACGCCAGCGCACTTACTTCTGGCTGTTGGCTCGTGCATTGTTGTATTATATCGCTGTCTAGCTTCTTTATCTCGATGGATTCTAGGAAACGATTCAGTGCGTGGCGTTCACGATCCAGAGATAAACGCATTTCGCGACCGTCATCAGTTTCAGTAGTACAGTGAATCAACGGTGCAAAATTATGTACTTATGTTAAGATAGTTCATCAGGGGCTGATCCCCTGATGAACAATCTTAACATAAGTACATAATTTTGGTATCTGAATACCTATTACAAAACATATTAAGATGAAAATTACCTATTATTTTTAATTAAAAATTGATGGATTAGGGAAGCTAATATCTAAATTTAAATCTCTGCCACACTGGCTGTAGATCAGTAGGTAATTGTACTAACCAAAATGTTAACAACCGGTAGTCATTGCATCTGAAAGCTTTTTTACAATTATTGAAGTGTTAAATGTTATAAATACAGGAGACGGTTCTGACAGGAGAATGCCGTCACCTGTATCTGACTCACCAGCTGATGTGCTTCTTTTGTCCGATAGCTTTAGATAATGTAACTTTTGCTCATCGTCCAATCCCTTATTTTTGTCAATGAGCGATATAAATAAAACTCTTCCAAACAAAACAAATAAGTTGAGTTTTGTGTAACAGTTTGCCTATTTATAGATCTTCTATACAGACTTGTTCTGGATATAAATCTTTTCCTACTGAAAATAAACATACTTTTCCCTTTAACTAATTCCTTATTCTATCAACTTAATATATTGATAATAGGCTACAGGCATATCTGAAGTCAATACACAAGGCCTCAAAAAAATTGATACATTTTAAGAAAATCGTTAGAAAATGTTTCCGTTGATTTCCTTTTTTAATTTTTTCACACCTAAAAACCAATACTTAGGTACGTTTGAAGAAGTAAATTAAATAGCAACATAAAATTTAAATTGTATTCGTATAGGCAAGTCTAATAAAGGTCGCTAAATTATCAGCAACTATATCAATATCAGTAGTAGCGCGCTGAATAAATATAGCAAAAGGCGCGTGATGAGGATCATTCCTTGGCTTATTTCTAATTTAGGTATGTGTGTCGCTAGCATAGTTACCTAAGAGCTACTTATGGTGTTATCTAACTATATAACGATCAGCCGTCATCGGGTGTTACCGCGATCGACAATGCGTGTACCTTACTTAGAACCTTACGTTATTAAGCTTTATTGTTTGAGAGAACAATTACCTTTTGTATGAGTTGGATATCGACGCCATTATCAGTAGACGCGTTAAGTAACGCTGGAGGCTCGAGTTCGACTATTTAGCATAACTCGCAAAATGTGCCATTACCGACTTTTTTATACGTCTTTGTTCGTTTTTCTCTGAAGTGAAATCACGGGCCGAAACGAAACTATCTTCGTTGATAAAAAATAAACAAATGACAAGTGTCTTCATTTTCAACGTATTTATAAAATAAATAAACTGGTATACCTATTTTAATTCACACTAACATTTACAAATTACTACTCGTAATATGTATTTCAATCACATAACTTACCAAAATGTGTGAATTTTCAAACAAAACTAGCATTATTTACAAACATTGTATAACTTTTTTTGCAATGCCAAACATCTCAGTAGGAATTTAATGGGTGTTTACGATTTATTTTCCAATTAGGTAGTCTTTTTTTCTATCGTAACCAGGTGTTTGATAATAATGGCCTCAAGGTGGTCTTTAGCTCCATGGATACAGATAGATCGCTAATTGAGCAGAAATATTCTGTTACTTGCCCGAGGGCGTAAGTTCTCCTCTTTTACGATTTCGGCAATTAGATAGCTGATAGCAGTCAGCCGAAATCTGAGAAGGGGGACTAATATATTTTTCCTTATATCTACCAATAAATCATTATTCCTTTTGTAACTTAGTCATAGAGCTCATATTTTTTTATATAAATAAAATAATTTTTTAGGTAGGTACTATTTATTTACAATATAATCTTTAGTAACTATTAACAATATTATTATTATTCCAGGAGGTACTGTCTTCAAGAGTGACCCTTAATTCAGCTGCCGAACGTCAGGCTCCGTAGATGTTTGTCCAGACCATAAAACTTGGCCATAAAACCATGGGCAGAAATTACTATCATAGCCGAACAATGATAGCCGTGTCAATATCCCAATGACGACAAAGTCGTGTACCAAATTAAGATAAATAAAAATATAATATTAAGATAAATTATTTATTAATACTTAACACAATATTTAGGGACGAGTTGAATACTTTTCATGATTTTGAAGCGCTTTAAGGCTAAAGCGGCCCATCTAGCCCACGAAATTCAAATTTTTTGAGGTTTTTTAGAAGTTTTTCAAAATCTGCCAATAATTAAAGACACATTTTGTAATTCTCGAAAAATACCGTGTGCAGTGCATTTATTAATATATCCAACTTACTCTAAAACATTTCAAGAACGACAGCTATCCAGATAATCTGGCAATTTTTGTATATTTGGTGATTTACTAGTATCATATCCACCGTGATAATATTTAGAGTAAAATAAATGTATTAATAAACGCACTGCATACTGTGTTTTTCGCAAATCACAAAATGTTGTCTTAAATGTTCTCAGGTATTGGATAAACTATAAAAATACTCGAAAATTTTGAATTTCGCGGGCTAGACAGGCGCCTTCACCTTAATAGCTTTAAGGTGCCGTAACTGTATAGTTTCTTCAAGTCCGTCCGTTTGTCCATCTGCCCGTCCGTAATTTACTAGCATTTTAGTCGGAGACTTAATTATATTAGTTAGCGCTGCAAATACGGAAATGTTGAAACAAAAAATATGGGTGGAAAGTGAGTTATTTTTTAATAGTAAATAGGAAGTTGAATAGGTTATTTACTTAAAATGGTGAGGTTTTCACAGCTTCTCCAAAATTTGTTTACGAAGCTTTAAACAGTTATAAATTGGCCTTACGATTTGGCAACATTTCCTTCTAATTTCTAAATCATAGGAAGAGTTTAAAACGACCATTTGACTGAGCTAGTGAACACAGATTTTCATTCTGTAAGCAAATTATGACACCTTAACCAGATACGCGCAGCTGATTAAGCCATAAGAGAGAGTGATGCCGCTTTTCAAGTCATGCTCGTGCGCGGGCGCTGCTTGCGGGGATTGGTCCACTCACTTTCCTCTTAACAACATTGTCGTTAAATACTATTTATTTACTTAGCATGGAAGGCATCACACCAAAGCAATTATCATAATATCCACCCCTGTTTTATCAATTATTATTTGGTTCGTAAACGTTTCATTTGATGTAAGTATGAGTAGGTATGCACATCACACTAAACTAGCATTCTCATTTGATTTACATTATTACATATATGATTATTATTTACTATTAGCTATTTAGTGGCAATGGTGTTGCCTGCTCATATTATTATTTTTTATGCTGTTCCTGAGAATGTACACTATCTTTCATTCATTGAAAAGAGTAACCATTGAGTTTCTTGCCGGCTCTTCTCAGTGGAAGCAGCATTCCGAACCGGTGGTAGATTCTGACTATTCATAAATGCTTTGTTGGCTTACATGAATAAAAACAATTTTGAATTTTGAATTTTGAATTTTTGATAATATGATTTCCATGTCTGCTAATCTAATAGCGAGTAATACAGTTAAAACCACTGGTTTTTGTTACTTTAACCAGTTTTGGTAGTCTCCGAAGCGCAACGCATTTAGACCTAATAAAAAAAACAACTCCAATTAGCATTCCACTAGTTGACAACATTTCGACCGTCAAAGATTCTATTGACCTCTGGTTTTTATCTGGAGTGGAAAGATGTGTCTGAAGGCTTTGCCTACGTTCGTAGCATCTGTATATGGCTTCGTTTTATTTGGTCCCTGTGATGTCCGTAGCAGTGTTTTACTTCTTGACGAACAAGGAAGCCCTGGTACACTAACTGGTTGCCCTGCTTATCCAAGGGTCTTCCGGAAGCAAGGAGTGCTAGATGGTCCTTGTAGCCAATCATGATTTCATCCCTGTCATTCATGGTGTGAGCTTATGTTAATACGAGTATAATATTGTGAGTGACAATATTGAATTAAAATTTTTTTTTAATTTTTTATTGTAAAGAGCACAATGTAAATAGCCGTAGCTTGGATAATATAATATTGTATTGCATAAATGTATTTATTGTATGACTGTATTATATAATTAGATTTTACAGGAATATAAAAAGTATAAATATTGACAGCGGCCGGCACCCAGTACTATTTGGAACAAAACAGTATGTAATGTCGTGTACAAACATATTGAAAATTGAAAAATAAGATAAATTTATATACAACTACGCTGTGCCCCGCGACTTCATCCGCGTAGTATTTTAACTTAGCAAAAATTTCGGGATTATCGGGATAAAAAGTATCCTATATGTTAATCCCGGTTATAAACTATCTGTGTTCCAAATTTCATCCAAATCCGTTTAGTAGTTTTTGCGTGAAGGAGTAACAAACATACAAACATCCACACTCACAAACTTTCGCATTTATAATATTAGTAGGATTTTTGGTGGTAATAAGAATTGATATCATGCTTTAATCAAACATTTATCATTTGGTTAAATTATCATTGATTTTCTACTATCGTCGCACTAGGTCATAATAATAAAATAAAATATATGGTAAAGTGTTAATCATGGATTGCAGTTTCCTATAAAACTTGAATGATATTCTGTACACATTATTTATTTTGTCCATTAGTGTCAGCGAGGAAGCTTGCGTTTTATTTCTTAAAGTGATCTCACACGCTGCTGAACATTCTGAAATCAGTTATTCAACGGCATGGGTAATTCGCACTGCTCCCGAACTAACGTTTCACAATTGTTATTTGTTATTAATTTCACGAACGATACGCCGGCTTTTAATGTTTTATAAATACGACGCATTGTTCTATAAGCGACACAATACCTTGCGGTGTTCGCGGCTCGGCTCGAATCCGATATGCAACTACATCGGCGTCTGTCTGACGCATTCTTGTACACGCGCGGATTGTGGAAATATGCCTTTATTGAACTGATATGCAATCTTAACTCCATCATGGTCTTGTAATATATTTTTTTATGTTAAGTTACGTCAAAACTTTTGGCTCTAGGAAAAATAAAAAAACCGCCGCGTCGTTTAGAAAAATTTACCTTTTATTTCTCAACCAACATTGACAAGCAAAAACCTAAAAAATAATTAAAATAGTGACAAAAAAATAAAAAAGTTCAGAAGCCAGTACTTCGCCAATATTTCCTATGTTAAGCATTATCAGAAAAAAATACATCATCACATGTTTCATTTATTGCCAAATAATGTTGCTTTAATTATATATAATTACTATATATAGTATACCTATTTTGATCTACCTACTTGTTAATGCTGCATCTAGTTTGCAAATTAAGCCGAAAAATAAAAGGAGTTACTCCGTTACCAGGCGCACGGGTAGGTAGGTACCCACCCGTGCAGTGTTGTGTGCATGTTTTGTTACCTACAACGTTAAGCGACGATTTCCAAGAAACCCGTATCGGGAGGCACGTACGCGTAAGATTGGCTAAATCTCAAGTATTAAATACAACATAATAACAATAATGTATATTGTAGCACTCTAAACAGAACTTCAGTTAGGCAACATTTTAGTAAATAGTAGGTAATTAGAATTACCCATTGATTTCGGATAGCTGATCATATTTCGTAATTAGGTAATAGGAATCCAGAAGCCTCAGTTATCTTGGTGATTGCAGATTGCTATCATATTTGTTTTCTGTGAGGTAGCGTTCGATATCCGTGCTGAAATTTGATCTGATATCCGTTGAAAAATGATCAGAGTATTCGATGCGAATACTTACTATCAGCGCGTCTAGACGTTTCTCCCGGTTAGATAGACATTTCTAAGAATTATATTTTGGCATGCATTATGTCTCTACTTACCTACCCATTTGATCGATAGTTTTATCCACTTTGCTACACTGCACGGGAATAGTTTTGCTATAAGTACAGTATATTTTTTTTTAATTTGATGATAAAAATATGTTATTATGTATGAAGTAGATAGTCAAATAGCGCAACTGCCTAGCTCCTCACATGGTTTTTAAATGTAATAATATGTATGAACCGGACTCTATAGACGATTGTATCGTGCGTTTCTTGTTTCATCGTTTCCGTCTAGGTTATTTGCAATCCGAGAATCTATGCACACCATCCATAGCCGGGAGGGCTCAATTAACGGAGATCAAATGTTAATCCTCACCCCTATTTGAATTGTGTTATTTCGAGAGTACACCATTAGTTTATAATATTTACGTGTTACATAACATTTCTCATAAGACAAGCTTATCATTCATTCCTAATGCAATAAATAGATTGTTCTGTTTGGTTACTAGGTGCATCTCCATACGACAACAGATTATGCCTCCAGGAAAACAACGGCGATACATCGAACTCACAAACAGTGAAGGAGGAGGAGGAGTTGTCTCGTGTTTACCAAACGCTCTCATTGCCTACGCTTCCGAGGGATGACTCTAGCCCAAATAACAGGTCGGTGTTACCAATGATTTAATCGCTGTCTGTATTAAATTGCACTTTGATGATGTTTCTTGAACTCCCAGTTAATTTGTAACACTATTTTGATTGGTTAAGGCGCGAGCATCAAAGCGACATCTTCCTCTTATGTCAACAATTCAACAGAGAGGTTTCACCATTAGATTATTTTTGGTTAGAGTTTTGATTTCACAGAGAAACACAGAAGCAGGTATCATGAACGATGAAGGTTGACATAACAACGTCTTAGCATTAAAAAGCGGTCAGCTTTCATCTATCTAAGCATAAAATAATTGCTTTTTATTGATTGATCAATGTTGTTTTTTGATTTTAGTCCGGATACAAAGAGTAAATCTAAGTCAAGCACACCGGCTAGTCCCGGCAGTTCTGAAATGAAGCCTCAGTCCACCACGCCAACCTCGCAGGGGCTGACCAAACCACCGTACTCCTATGTAGCGCTAATCACAATGGCCATACAAAACAGTCAGACGAAACGGGCCACTCTAAGTGAAATATACGCTTACATCACCAAGGAATTCCCGTTTTTCGAGAAAAATAAAAAGGGCTGGCAAAACTCTATCAGGCATAATTTAAGTTTAAATGAATGCTTTATAAAAGTACCGAGGGAAGGTGGCGGGGAACGCAAAGGGAATTACTGGACTCTGGGTGAGTTGTCGTTAATAGGTGTGGTTTAAAATATTGTGTAAGTATTAAATGTCATTTATCGTAGCAAACAGATCTTTGTGCGTTAACTACTGTTGGATGTTTATATTGGTAGTTGTGAACACTCTGTAAAAAATTCTCATCTATGATGTTACTTTGGTTTAGCAAAGCGACTTAATGATTGTCTGCTATGCGATCATTCATCGTCATTACTTTTGGTTTTCTTTTCAAAGGCGAATTGCTAGCGATGTGTCTATCATTAAGTATTATTAAAAGACTTTGAGGTGGTCAGTGTAGTGTTGTTTTAGATCCTCAATGCGGAGAAATGTTCGAGAATGGGAATTTTAGACGACGGCGGCGGATGAAGAGGCCCTTCCGGGCGACGCCGTACTCGAAAGGTTTATTTGGAGATGGCTACCACGTGACCCATGTAGGACAACACGTCCCGCCCCACATGCAGCCCTTGCCGCTGGGAGCCCGGAACTACTTCGGCTCGGGCTCACCATACCACCCACCCTCGTATCCCAGATATGACACGTAAGTCATCGAAAAATGTATTATAACAATATTACTTACATTTTGATGATACAAATTGGATTTTTATGGTCGTTGAACGTTAACCTAAATTACCTAATCTTCAATTTCATTAATAGGCAGCGAATTACAAAAATAGTTTACAGACTAATCTGTTTATAAAATAAAATTAGGCGAATGTGTAGCAAAACGTAATTTTGTAGCGTCCATACATATCGAACAGCCGCGCGAGGCAAATTGAACTGATAGTTCGGCTGTACCTTTCTCTGTCGGGCCTCGCAATATGTGGACGCACCAATTAACGTCGAGACTGAACTTGTTTACGAAGGAATATTTAAATTATCTGAGGATTGCCGTAAAGGCCAATGTTTACAGTTTTTTGTATATCGTAGTAATCGTCTCTTAACATTTATACAAGAACATCATTTATATTATAATTCAAACTGGCAAATTAGCACCGTGGGACTGTATTATTACATATTAATTATACTAAATATTTACGTTTCTCGTGCTCATGTTTACAAAACAAATGCTAATAATTTACTGATATGTCGTTAAAGAATTTTATTTCCGATTTCCTTGAGTGTTCCAATTAGACATTTATCTGTGACATTGGTTGAAATCATTATTCAGGTATATATGTATAATATCTATAGGTAGGCATATGACCTTAGTGTCGGCGGTATTGATAAACAGGGTGCACCTGACTTGTAAACAATATCATGCAAAGACATTTTGATAACACGCGAAAGTTTATCGATTTGGGTCCGACTTTTCGATAACTAGGTAACTACCTTTCTTATCTTTTGTAATAGCTAGGTAACCAATGAGGATGCATTGTGCGACTTGATTGTCAGTCGCGCTTTAATTTGTAATTTTTTAGGTAGGTACACAACATAAACCAACAACGCTGCAATTGTTCCGTATCCACGTTATTTACTAATTCGGTAGGTTGTTTCTGATACGTTTTAATTTGTTATCTTATTTTCTAGGTATTTGGTTAGGATGATACCTATTATCGTTAATGCTAGCCGTAAAATTAGATCAAACACTTAGGTAGGTACTTGTATATATAAAATAATTAATTATAAATGATTACTTATAGATATTTAATTAACTATCTACAAATAATTAGATATTAATTTATTTGCATAGATATTGCCCGGTCATCTTTAGTTACGGAACTGTTGGTATGTCGCTACTTATAGATAGATCTTATACTCGTATATAATATCTAATAAAATGATTGTTCTTCTAATTTCATGAGCCCTTATGTTTCTGATGTACTATCATGGTTACTAGGTAGGAACCATGTTCACATTACTCACCTCGTAAAAATGTCGTTCGTATTGTCTTTGTTTCCAGCAATTGTTCATCCTGATAACTTCGCCCATAATTGCGAATGCAAGGCCTTCAGTATCATTAAACGGGTTCCTGAAATCTAGCCAGGCCACAGTAGCATGTTGGTCCACATCAGGCCCTGTGTGGAATACTTAGTTTCTTATTAGTTTATTAGGTACTTATTTATAACTTGTTTTACAAACTTTCAGTATTTATAGGTTATCGCCGTGGCGGATAGTTTTATTAATTTAGATATCTTATTATAGTAAGTAGCCTCAGAGATCTATGTCTATGCATGCAGAACAACTGAAAGTAATTTTGTTGCTAAAATGTGTGCCGTTGCGCGATTGGTTCAATGCAGGTGAGATGGGCGGGGTTTATACTGTTTATCTCTCTCTTGCTGTTCACTTTGGCATGCAAGATTGTTCAAGGTTCTCGAGAGTAAAGACCACCTACCGGCATGCAGGTTTTAGAGCTCATGTCTATCTACTAAAGATCTTTCTCGAAATAAAGCAAATGAAATATTGTCTCTAGTAAGACATTTCTGTGCGTAAACATGGAATCTTCCCTTGACATTCGAGGATGTGGGTTATCGTGTATTTAGTAGGTACAGTTGGATATCTACGTATTACTTCCTCAATGCGTAGTAGGTAGGTACCATCAAGCCAGTAGGGTTATTAATTACCTTAGGGTTAAAGAATAGGCCTCAATATGAGCCTATTACGAAATACGGAAATTTATTTCGCCAATTCACGGTTCGTCGTCTCTACCGCTATTGACCGTTGCTATTTTTATAGAATGAACTTTTCGTCGCTTCACGTATTGTCGAAACATCATGGAACGATTTTATTTTATGTCAAATTAACCAAATCATATAAACGCCGCTTTTCTCGCTTGATTTTGGGAATATAAAATAGCCTATTTTACTCCAGCGCATAACCTATTGCTCGAGTTTATTGTCCATGGTCTACTTACGTAGGTAGTTCATCTGGGTGAACTGCACCAAGTCACTTTGCTATTACCTTTGGCTAGCATAGTCCTCTTGGTGTCAAGTCGTCTTGCCATCAAACCGTTTTGCTACTAGCCATCGCAGGGGGGTGTCAGTCACTTCAGTTACATGGACGCCCTCCCCCCCTCGTGGAAATTAATTTACATATGTTTTTTTTAATTTTAGTAGGTAATGGTCTTCTGTATTGGTTAATAATGGCGACAATGTTGCAGTTCATGGCTGACGCAGTCACCCGGCGGGCTGGGGTATCCTAGTGCGTGTGGCGGCATGGGGCGCAGTCCACCGGGGCCCCATAGTGCGTTGCCGCATCAGTCGTCACCCGTCTCCGTCAACCCCTTCGCGACGCATCAGCTACAGGGGCAGGTACATCAAACGTTAAACAAACAGGACTCTGTTGACCCATCTAGGTATTTCAGGACGCAAGAATTATTTATTTAGAACTCGGATACATAATACATTTTTTTTCTTTATCTAATTGGTTATACATAAAAAAAATCAGCTAAGATCTTCTTAGCAGACTTTTAAATAGAGAATTAAATGAAGTGTAATGCTCCTGTGAGTTTCGATGGCGTGTTAAAGGCTAATTCCATTTCAGTAATTAAATTAAGATTAAAAATTTGAGTAGCGTATCAAAAAGCAGTAAAATCGTATGTTCACAAATTGGCGCTATGACCACTCTATAAACGACTTTATCGACGATAAAACGTTGAATGCAAGTGTAACTAGTTCAATAATATGTAAGTAGTGATGTATTCCGTTCCCAACCCCGAATGGTAATCCGATCGAAAATGAGATTAGTTAGTACGTAATAACTACCCTAACCATATCGCTACTATCTCCACTCAAGGGGTAGGTTTTTGGAAGTCAGATGTTTTTTTTCTTTTAGTTAACAAGAACGGCATGCCTGCCAATTATACTAATTAAGGTGAAAGCGCCTGTGTAGCCCGCGAAATTCAAAATTTTCGAGTATTTTTATCCAAAATCTGAAAACATTTAAGACAACATTTTGTGGTTTGCGAAAAACACAGTATGTAGTGTGTTTATTAATACATTTATTTTACTCTAAATATTATCACGGTGGATATGATACTAGTAAATCACTAAATATACAAAAATTGCCAGATTATCTGGATAGCTGTCGTTCTTGAAATGTTTTAGACTAAGTTGGATGTATTAATAAATGCACTGCACATGGTCTTTTTCGCGAATTACAAAATGTGCCTTTTATTATTGTCAGATTTTGAAAAATTTCTAAAAGAACTCAAAAAATTTGAACTTCGCGGGCTAGATGGGCGCTTTAGCCTTAAACTAAACACTAAGTACACATTGTATTCATTATAAAATGACCATTCACATTCACCCATCATTCTAGTACAACTTTAAATATACCGACAAAGCGTAAGCGTATGAGTGTGGGTACACCAGTGTAGTAGACACAATATAAGTATTGATTAATTGACGGAAGGGAAAATATAGAGGATACACTAGAGTTGTGACATCTAATTTTTGGTATGATGCTGTTTGGGTGTAAATTATTATTTCAATGTGTTATCTTTTTTAGTTAAAATAACATGATTCAGTTAAAGGCTTTTCACACTTTAATTTTCAAGATCTAAGCTCTCATAGCTTAATACCAAGAAAATTAAATTGACTGAAATGTTTAAAACTTCTCTCAACTCATAATTGATATTAATTATTTGTAATTAATAATTGCTATGGGCAATTAATAAAGGAATCGCATGATAGGCTATAGATAAATTATTTAATTTTATTGGAGGAAAATATTATCACCGTTCGATTGAAAAACAATTCAAGACAGCTTTTTATTTTCCATTGATAAAAAAATAAAAATCAGAAGCCTTAAGCCTATTGGGGTTACGGTACTATTTCCGGGGTCGGGTAGGAAAAAGGTTGCTTTTGAACCAGTAATTACTTCGGACAATTATTTTCCTGAAAACTCGTAATCGATTTTGTATTTTATGTAAGTACAAGGTGGAGCAAAAGATATAAATATTTTTAATAATTGTTTTTTTGTTTCAACATATACTTATACTTACACCATATTAAAATAAACCCTATCCGCGTGGGATAGTGCCAAGAATGCTGCCTGCATTTCCTCGATTGTTGAATTTACAAACTGTTTTTTTAAACCAACTGTTTTGTGATCTGTGAAGGCAATAATTTACAGGATTCATTTTTAACAACAAAAAAGACGCTCTGGTTCCATTGGCCTACGATAAAATATAATAAGTAAATAATTAAAAGCCGCATCAAATAAAGTTTAAACTCCTTTAACCGCGTTGTATACATGCGTTTGTGTGGTCATAGCTTTACGTCTCTTAGAATTTGACATTTAGGTACGTTTTAGTACTTGAGATTCTCCTGGCTAAAATGTATCATTTCGTTTCAGCTTCAGAGTTCGCTTCAGCCTATGCAGTCCATGTCGATGAACACATACAACCCTATAGGAGTAAGCGCCATTGGTAAGATTTTTTATTTATATGATAGGTATTTCACATTCAACTAGTGGAACCAATTAAGGGGAAATCAACCGGATTCTAAAGAAAATTTTGAATTGTTACTGAAGTTCCTGTACAACCGGGATAAAAGCTTTTACACACAATCATGCCTGTAACGTGATTGGCAGAGGTGCAAAGGTTACACTGACTAAATACTAATACATGTTGAAAATGATCTATCTTAACATAAATTGGGGTCCAATGTTCTTTCTTCTTAGTTTCTAGTTTGAAAGCGATACTAAATTACATCTATTCCTTGAGTCTAAAACACTGGTTTGAAAATTATTAACCTCATTTTTATTTACTTACAATTACTTACTTGTCTACAAATTGTATGTCCTTAAACATAATTGAAAGTCTTAGTTAACCTTTAGCTGTGTACCTACTATAACCATCTTCGTAACTATCTCACAATCTTTCTTTTTGCGTAGGTAATGGAACTTTTGCGATAATTTACTCTGGTACGCTATTCCGATATATTAAACATAAAATGTCGCATTTTATTTTTGTCGTATTTATGTCGTAAACAGTCTCCGGGAAGTGGGAACCTACCTCAGCCTAAACCCTTCCTTATTCACAGTAGATAGATATTATAGTTATTGCACACCATCATTATATTTAAATTGGGCACTATAATATAATTTTGGTATATTTTATAAGGGCTGCTTTCTTTCTGTGAGCGCTATATCTTTTCATGCTTCTCTTCTCACCACTAATGTTCCTTTCCAGTTCAATGCTTTCTAATTGTTGCGTGTGTTAACTCATAACTTTGTAAATTGGTTACACAAGTAACCTTCAATTTTAATCTGTCTTCTATTTTTATCATGCATCATTGTTTGATACAGTTAACAGCATTCTCTTTCTCTTGCTACGTTTGAAAGCTCCAACTGTAGAATTTAATGTATTTTTGACATAAGGGAGAGTTCAGAGCGTGATGTTGTTTATGTTGCTAACATTTATTATGCTCAGAACTGTAAGTGAAATGACCAACATACGAAGAAAACACCTCATGTGACTTGAGTTCAATACTTAAATATTAGTGGGTGCATTCTAGGGGGGTGTGGCGGCCCCGACGCACATTGAAATAAGTATTATGTTGAAATAAGTGACTTATTGTGTATGGTTCCAGACGGCTCGCCAAGTCCTGGTCCTGGTTACGCGCCCTCTGCCGGCGGTTTCTCTCCAAATCGACACCACGATATCGTGACTTCCTCAGACGCTGCCGTCTCTCGGTTCTCATTCTGGCCCGAAGGTGAGCCATCATTGGATAGATATAGGATCACACACAACCAATTATAAGCCCAAAAAGCCGGCAAATAAGGATTGCAGTGCTTTAAACTTTTACTACTACAAGAGACCTCTGTTGGCACTCTTATAATATGGTGTAACATTTCTTATTAACTGTCCCTGTATCTATGGACGCCGTTGAACTTAAGATAGGTACTTAGTTCAGTGCCCGGTAGAGGTCGGTAGAGGATTTATGGCCTAGGTTCCTTTGTAGGTAACAGACGTATAGCTTTATTACTACATTTTCTATTTAAATTAAGAGTGTTGCTATCGATTAGGTTCACACACACGTGATTTCATTGATACCCAATTGCCGCCAAGGCTGTATAGTGCTTTTCTCAAACAATGCGCGTATAATAGAAGCTAGTAGGTAGGTTCCTATTTCAAATATTTTATTTGAAACTATTAGACCTAAGTAATTAACAACAATACATTCAAACGGGAGTAATCAATCATAAGCTGTAGCTTATGTCACGGCTATTTTGCGACTTTGTACATAACAATTTCAGATGACATTATTTTCTTGTATCATATAGGTACTTTTTAGAGGGTGATTTTTCAGTAGTCGGGTTTTAGTTTTAGAACTCATTTTTTTAACAAATGGAGTGATTTTTTTTTCGATTAATTAATTACAAAATAAGTTCTTATAATAACTAATGGTCGAAATTCCGAATTATTACATTTTAAATTATTTTCTAACCATGATTGGACAATAGACGCGATTCACAATAGCAGATTTTTCGTCGATATTTGGTATGTTCACACATACCGAGGAGCCGTGCGAGGTATGGTACTATGTCTCGCTTTCGTATCAGAAGTCAAACTGATTGACGGGCTTAACTGAGTCTCTTTTTGCCTCGCAATATGTAGACGCACCTAATGATTAGAATAGCAACGTCACCCACAACTAACATGTGTACAGAAACATTCGAGTCAATTCGTGCAGGCTGTTTACCAAACTGCGTAGTTCCTATCTATGCAGTTGCCTATGTTTGGTATGCAGTCGCTCCGATATATTACCAAGATGAGACGAGGCTCGATTCGGTTTTAGTAAAACATAGTTTGGCACTTTTTTGTGACACCTCGCGCCATCTAACGAACATTCAAAGTACGTAATAGTGCTGGCTTGCGTTCGTTTTCGCTAGGTGGTAGACATATATACCCTTAAGTTCGTCGTACGTAGATATATTTTTTAATGAGAAAGCTTGCCTTGTCTCTATGATTTTAATTCTTGTGTTGACTCTCTCACCCTACTTTGCCGATGACAACAGGCTGCATAAGGTTAACATTTTCGAGGTTTAAGAAGAAGAACCTCTGTCTTACGAATGACGAATATAAGCAAGGAGAAAATGGACGGCCACAGTGGCGCCATCTGACGAGCCGTTGCGGGAACGGGTACGTTGCTCGCAGCCAATCGCAACGGTAACATTTGTGTCAGAAATTACTTATCGCGCCATCTTATTGAGCATTAAGCAACTTGACTAGCTCATCAGCACGCGGGTTTTGACTGTACCTACTCATATTGTATCGTTCGTTCGTTGATTGAAATATATTTAATGCATATTGTAAAATAGATACTAGATGGATCTCTAACATATCTACTTACCAACCTTCTACTGCACTTCATCACAATCTCATTACCCAAGGAAGTGTATGGATGTGAGCTTTATCGATGGTTTGATTCACAGCATTGCTTAGCGGCCGCTCATCCACACATAACATCCGGTTGGAAGGACTTCCCTTTTCCACTAAAATGTCAACCTGAATCCATTTATAAGTGGTGAGCCAAGCTCATATACGGGCTGGCTTGACCGGAGTAGGTAGTGCCCACCCTCTCACAAAAGATCGGCGTAAAGTAGGCTATCATATCTGCGTTTTGTTCGATGCGTCCATCTCTGTATCCCGCTCTCCTTCAATTCGGCAACGTACGAGCAATGTCATTGGTATTTAAAGCATTCTATAGTTTTCGGTAATTTAATAACGGTTTAAGATCTCTTCAAAATTTGGTTGCTTCGTATTCATAGTTATGGGTTATGGGCTAAATCAGAGAAAGATTAAGAACCTATGGCGCGACAGGCAGCATTTGTAACCTATTTTTTTTTTCTAAATAGAAGTAGCCTAAGATGCCGCTTAAAACATCAGCTATCTGCCAACGAAAATCCCGTTAAAATCGGTCCAGCCGTTTCAGAGATACTCTTGGATTTCATGTTTTTTTTATTTTACGCGGAACCTTAGGCGACTCCAAAATGTAAGTAGCCTAAGTTACTCCTTATAACATCAGCTATCTACTAGTGAAAGTCCCGTCAAAATCGGTCTAGCCATTTCGTAGATTACCCGGAACAAACATACAGCCAGACAAAACACATTTAATCGCGTTTTTGTCATAAGTACCGTACTTTCATAATATGCATTTAGTGAAAAAGTGTTATTTTGATACTACAAACAGACACCAATTTTATTTATTTGTATAAATCTATATAGATATATACTAGTTCTAATAAGTATATTAGAACTAGCCAAGTCAGACCTTAGGCTTTAATATATTATCCTAAGTTAAAAGAAGAAATTATATTTTTAGTTCTTATAAAATATTTCATGTTGTTATAAATAAATTTCACGACTGACCATTGAACTTGGCGCCCATTTAGATCTCACTTCTTTTGTCGTAGAAGTCAACAACCAAGGCATCTATATTAATAAATCCGTCAATGGGCTATAGACTCGATTGAAACCTTACCTGAATAATAAAACATAAAAAAATAATGATTTCGAGTCGACAACATATTTCCGCAAAATTCGGATTGTCGAGTATTATGTTAAATTCTAATGGTCCAAAAGGCAATCGCCATATTGGCAGTTCCGTCAACTCCGGCACAGTACCGCTATATTTTCTATGAAAGCATCCCTGTCAGTTAGTGTCAGTGATGGCACAGTGTTATCAGTATGCAAATGAGTATTTATTCGAAATACCTATTAAACTGGGTGGGCCATATTCTTAAAGAAAGAAGAAGAAGATTGAGCTTTCAGAACAAACAAATGCAGTCTTCATGTTTTTTTCGTATTAATTTAATTTAGTTTTGCTTTGCATAGTGATTTAATTTGTATGCATTAAGAACAAACTTCATATGCCGAAAATCGTGAGTATTTCATAAAAAGAGTGCCTTTTTTGTTATTCATCATTGTTTTGTTTGATGATACCTAACCTACATAATTTTCTTAACAGCCGAATCTCCTTGCATTTGGCAAACATTGTGACAACATTTATGATTTTTGAAATTTGCAATTGTTACCCACCAAAGTAAAGATAAAAAGTGAGTGCTTAAAACAGAGAGGTTTACAGAGAATAAACCTTGAAAGCTCTTTAAGTTGTTAATTTATGTTAGTTTGTTTTGAAAGTTGATTACAAATAAAAAACGTTTATGTAAAAACTTTTGCAGCTTTGATGTATTATAATTATTAAACACAATGAACAATGCTATACAAATATATGCCTTGCCTAATATCCCTTGAAAACCGATTACTACAAAAATATCTACCTACATTTTGTAAAAGCCTGTATATTATGAGCCACATTTCACCCGAGCGAAGCCGGGTTTTCATCTAGTATATCATAATATTGAACTTGGCTCTCATTTCACATTTATGCTTTTGTTGGAATCTATGAGTACGACTACCGACTCATTGAAATGTTATTGTTTGAATTGTATGTTGGATACGTCTACAGCACTATTTAATATGTAATCTCTACAAACTAGTTGGTAAATAATGAAATTTGTAAGCGGTAAGAAAGGCTTATGTAAGTAACAACTCCTGATGTAAATAGACAATGCAAATATTACATTTAAGCACATTAAGTCGTCACTATCACTTGACGAATCTGTCCAGAGAAAACTATCCTTAGGAGATTCCATTCATCTAATTTAAATTCAAACCAAATCAAAATTTAGTACATTAAACAAATGACAAACAAAAAATTATAACTGAAAAATGTTGTACATTATTTTGATCTATCTCGTAGGATTCAGCTAGCGCTTGCAATGTAAGCGCAAAAACATGAGTTTATTTACAGCATCATATTAGAAACCTCTAAAATTATGAGTGTTTCTCTACTATATTATGAATGTCTTATACATATAAACCTTCCGCTTGAATCACTCTATCTATTAAAAAAACAGCATCAAATTCGTTGCCTAGTTTTAAAGATCTAAGTATACAAAGGGACATACAGACAGCGGGAAGCGACTTTGTTTAATATTATGTAGTGATTACAGGATTGACCATTGAACTTGGCACCCATTTAGATCTCACTACTTTTGTCGTTGAAGTCAACAACCAAGGCATATATCATATTGAACTTGGCTCACATTTGACATTTACATTTTTGATGGGATATAGGATATTAATTGACGTGGTTCTCTTTCAATTGCAGGTGGATCGCCGAGCCCCAACCCCAGTTATGTGCCATCCAGCAGTTTTTCTCCAACTCGCCGTCACGAGGCAGTGACGTCATCGGACGCGACTAGCGCTCGCTTCTCGTTCTGGCCAGATGGTTATTCATCTTTGTTTCATTTGAAAATTGAACAATAGATTATGGAGGGAACAGCTTCGCAAAACACCGGCCTCTCGGTCTGTTTCTTGTATAGTCTGTTTTAATGTTAACCTTTTATGAGTCTTGACGAAGACGGTTTGACTCTTGAGATAGGGCGAGATAATTTTAAGGACAGAAAAAAATAGGAGTTGAATGTCCGATCAGGGTCCCAACTTTATTAACGACTGTCGCTCGATTCGACTCGAAATACGTCAAATAACAAGCATCGCGTAAATTAATACGTCAGTTTTGACAGGTTTTCTAATAGGAAAACTGTCAAAAGTGACGTATTCAGATACGCGATACGTCAGTTTTGACGTACTGCGAGTCGAATGTGAGTCGAATTGAGCAACAGTCGTTAGCAGAGTTGGGTTGAGTCGTCTGTAAGAGGTATAACATCTTATACTATGTCTGGTCTTACCTTCTCCTCAATGAGTCTTATTTCATCGTCTAGTCCTTCTAATTGGAAATAAATTGAATCAGGTCGTTTATATTTCCATGGTGCAATAATATGCTACACTAGGTATTCTCTTCGAACGATGACCCAAGACTACGTCACGATTAGTGTTTTTATTGTTTGTCATCTTCAATACAATGACGATGACGTAGTCTTGGACCAATCAATGTAATCGTGACCTAGTGACGTCACTGTAAGATTCATCGTCCCACAGCTGGTGAAAGGTCTCCCCCATTCGCCTCCATTGATCCTCTTCCTTACCGACTTTTTGCCAACGACGGGAGGTGAATACCTGTTATTATACCAAGGGGATTTCAAAATTAAAAATATCAGACGCAATAGGTCAAGGCTTTAAATTCCCCTAGTGGGTGGGGGCAGAAATAAACTGCCATATAAACTGACAAAATAAATTTTCAATAATTTATCCTCTTCGTTGAACAGCTTTGCTGGGCATACATGATAATTATTCTGAGCCTACTGCATGGATGTTTGAAATAATTTGCAAAGGCCTTTATTTCTATTGTAATTTTTCTTTTGACAGTTGGTGTCAAAGAGGAGGCGTCGTCGAGTCTGGTATCGAACGCAGCGCCATACTCAAAATGCTTTATGTAAAATTTAAAGTCAGTGCACCCCCACGGCTGCACTAGGCTAGAATATTTAAGCACACTGCGTGAATTATTTGAAATTATTGACTTGTAACGTGATGCCGGTGTCGTGTATACTAAATATGTTTCACAGTGCGTTAAGTTTAGGTGAAGGAATTTAATGTGATGGTTATACATAATCGGATTTTAAATAAAGTAAATTAAATGCACATTATTCTACTTTTGTTTTGGCTTTTGTTTGGTTTTGGCTATATGGTAGGTATATAGTTAGTCATTGTTACCGTCGTTTTAGTGAAAATTAGTGCATCATGTACTTATGTTTATTAATCCCATTAGGAAGGTATTCAATCGTATGTATGTAGTAAGTAGTTTTGGTGACATAGAAACCTAAATATTTTAAAGTTATAATATTTATCTAATAATGTTCAACAATCCCCAATCGGCTTGAATTTGTGTTACGGGCCTTCGAGCCACTCAAGGACATTTTTTCATGGGAAAATCCTGTTCGGGGGAGGTGAGGTATTCGTGGGAGTTCCGGCCGAGCCTACCCACAAAAAACTCAGTGTACCATCCTCGTCCCTTGGATGGTGGGGCGTCTCGAGATTGCGTGTGGGATAAGAACTGCATGTTTGCGCCAATGGGTTCAGTTAGTACCTATCACAGGTACCCATGCGTTTCCTAATACCGGACATTCCCAGTGCTACAGGATAGTATTACCACTAGGTCTACTGGGTATATTCTTTCCACTTCTTAGGCATTGCTCTAATTGGCATCGCCACTTGCGCGAGCAGTTTCCAACTCCATACAAATTGGAGTTCG
Source organism: Notodonta dromedarius (assembly GCA_905147325.1). Taxonomy (NCBI): domain Eukaryota; kingdom Metazoa; phylum Arthropoda; class Insecta; order Lepidoptera; family Notodontidae; genus Notodonta; species Notodonta dromedarius. The sequence goes on along the minus strand of LR990160.1, from coordinate 9,610,908 downwards.
TACGAATTGTTCGTGCGATTTTTTTAAACTAATCGGATTGTCTGTCGTATCTTCTATGATTATACGGTCTTAATGTGTGTGAATATGTTCAATTATTACCTAATTGAATTATCATAATATGTTATTAGAAATAGGAATAAAATAAACAGTGATTGTATTCAGAACAACTATTTATTTGACACATATAATTATATAATAATTCATAAACCCTTCCGTCTCGTCCCCAGCTCTCGTTGTGGCACGCTCATCATATTCTAATACAATATGAATTTAAACTTATTCCGATATGTACCTAATATCATTAGAAATTAGGTATTTCATAGACACAACACTTAATTATGTAATTAATGACTAATAATGTTGATTAATATCTATTGGATTTGAATGGAAACTACTTTTTTATTATAAAGGTCTGCACCTACCTAGTTCGATACTGATATAGACAATGAATCAATGATAAATCCCAAAACCTATTCTAATATTGTGATATCACTCGAGAGGCACTCGATTTTGTAAATGAAGGGTCATGATAAGCTACGGCGTGTCTTGTATTCGTCAGTTCGTGCTATATTTTAGGTATATTGGTTCTGCGTGAGATTTCTAATGTATTTAAATAGTAGCAGCAGTGATAGCCGATGGGTCCTGGGGGTTTTAACCCCTTCTCGCATCTCTGGTTTCTCAAAATCTATGTGCAAATCATATTTTATCACTTGGTTATGGTGAAGGAAACCATCGTGAGGAAACCGGCAGGTCAAAGCAAATCGCACTGGGCCGGCGTGGTGGATTAAGACCTGAATCCCCCTCGTATTGAGGAGAGGCCCGGACCCAGGGGTGGGACGTCAAAAGGGCTAACTAAATATGAAAAAAAAATTGCGTTACACGGACAACATTACCTGCTACATAGAGCCGATTGTTCTACACCGGCATCTCTCGAGTGATCTTGAGCTTATCCATAAGTATCTGTATTTTGTTAAACTGCCTAAATATTGGCACACGTAATAAAACTGTAACATTCATGAATCACGTGAGTATAGGTCTCTATCTACGTTTTTGCGACTGCATAAACACTTAGTGTTTTAAATATAGGTTTAAATAGAGATTTAGTTAATACATCATATAAATTGGAAATTTGATTATTTATCATAGACATAATTATAATACTTATAGGTATTAATCGCTGAAGATTTAATACACAATATAGTTGGCATATTATCATAGACATAAAGATACTTAAACTGTTTTTTTTGTGGGTGTTGTTTATACCTACCACCCGGTTTGCCAACCCACTAGTTTTATTTGCGTTTCACGCAAAGTTTTACATAATATTCTATGACGTCACATAAACTTAGCTTTAACATTTCACACTGAACAGTATCATTCAAAAATCCGTCAAATGTCCACTTCACCACCACTAAATTATGTACGCTTGTGCATTTCACCACATTTGAAAGCTGCTTTCCATTGAAGTGATTTTAATTCAAGTACATGATAAATTAAAAATCCATTTCCTGCTGTAAGTACCTAATAGGCTATTTGACTAATATTTTCTATTAGATAATGTATGTAACTTATATCAGACGATTACTTACTGTGAAATAATATTGGAGTTAATTTAGATAAACATACAGACGTTCAAAGTTTCCGATAAAAAATAAGGTTAAAGCCAAAAGCTACACGCGTGTGACGTAACTATCATTAATTAGGGGGGAGTGCGACACACTCCGCCCTATTTCTTTAAGCAAACTTTAATAGCGAACATCTTTGTTATCATGAAATAATTAGCAGTTTTAAGTTAATATAAATGTAGAAAAATTTGGGAAATTCAATATTAGGTTGTTAAACCCCATTGATTCCATGATCATTGAATCCAACAAGGGTTAGGGTTATTTATTTTGTGTAGTAAAGATTGTAATATTTTAATGTAACTTCAAGATTAAAACTGTAACGATAATTTCTGGTTGTAGATAACGCCAACGTCCTCGATGCAGCTTGCAGAAAGATTTGTGATTTATATTAAATATTGATTGTATAACAACTTTTTACTCAGGCAATCGAATCCTCGTTATATAATCTAATAATAACCAATCCCGAAATATTCACATGTAGGTTTTTTATGTGCTATTCAAAATCATCAAAACCTAGACATCTTTTATTTTTGATATAATTGTTAAGGCCAGTGTTGATAATTTGAAAAGTTTTCTATTTACTTTTTTTGCATGAATTTTTTTGTTGATATTCTTTCGGATAATTCAAGAACTGTAACGGTAACATTTATTTTGGTGGATTCCTGGGGAAGGCTTTCAAACGCAGTGACTTGCTGCGTGGCTCTGGGACACCGCAGTGTACCAGGGTGGGCGACCTCTCCACGCTGAGCGAGTGGCCTCGCTCGCGCGCCGGCGTTTGGCCGAGAAACATAGAGGTGTTGTGTGCAGAAATTATAGGCAGTACACTGTAGGCGGCTGCATCAAATCCCCTGGCAATTTCGCTTCTAAGCTCCGAAGCTGCCATCGATGTGATGTCATCACAATCAGAATCTTCATCATCCGTATCCAGAACTCTGAAATATTGTATTATTATTATTTTTTACTTTGTTCTGGGTGCCAGTTATCGAACCTTCGCGTTGCAAGCGTTATCAGTATGCGAGAATGCTTTCAAGTGCGGATCTTATGTTCTATAATATAAATGCCAAATATTGCCAGATATTTATAGTATAAACATTTGGCAAACATTTATTAACTAACCTCACTTCTATCAGATTAATCCTTTGTTTAATTTTTGCTTGTTCCTCTCCAACGTCCGTTAACAATCCTTGAATACGATTGTTTAGCATGTCCACGGTATTTTCTAGTTTTTGCACGGTTTCCTCCAAGCTTTGTTGAGTAGCTTGCGCGTTTTCGAAAACGGTCTCGTCGAGCAATCCGTCCTGTAATTACAAAAATGCACATTGTGTCTACATCTTTTAGAAATATATTTGAATTTGCTAGTATTAAAAAGCATACTAACAAACCTTCCTTAACAATTGACAGCCTAGTTCAGTCAGGGTCGCCCGCGCATCAGGATAATCAGCCAGAACTTCCCAAAGATCTCTCTTTGCCAAGCAGAATAAATCGGAATATCCCAAAGCCCGCACATTAGCCGTCCTCCTGTTACCGGTACGATTGCCTGGAATTTCTAGAACACTCACTTCACCAAAAACTGATCCTGCACCCAAAGTAGCCAGCACTGTGTGGCCGTCATCTGCCACAACTTGAAGATTCCCTCTCTTGACGATGTACATTTCCTTACCCACATCTCCCTTCCTGCAAATATAATCTCCAGGGCTAAACACTTGAAGCTTCAATTTCAATACCAATGCTTCTAGCAAACCAGGTTCACAATCTTGGAAAATTCTCACTTTGCGTAAAGTATCCAGGTGAACTCGAATAGCGATTTCTGTTCTAAGTTTATCCGGTAACGAAGCCAAAACATTTTCTTCATCTAACGCGCCACTTTCTTCCCAGGTGTACGCGAACCATCGAATTACTCTAGCCTCAAGTTCACCACTTACTTTTCTGAACGCCATATATTGTTTCACCCCATCCATTTTGTTTTGAAATTCCACTCTAGCCCCGTTCATATTTGAAATCATGGATCCGATGTTTCCGACAATAGTTGCAAAGATTAAAACGCCAGCTAAAAAGTCCGCGATCACAAATATATATTCCACGTCGATTTCTGGCTGTGGAGTTTCGCCGATAGTGGTCAGGGTCAACGTGGACCAGTAGAAACTGTAAATATATTGATGGCCTAGTGTTTCGTTGCGTTCTCCAGTTATGTTGTATACCCAGTTGTCTTTTCCGAATCCTATGGCGTAGCTTATTGCGAAATAAAGACAAGCGTTCCAATGGATAAGCACTAGTATAGCCATGACGACCTGCAATTTTTTTACAAAAATAAATATCTCTCTTTGATGATTTAAATAGGACACGGGTTACCATCCCAAGTAACACAAACATGCCCCATAGGAGCTGACTAGTAGTTCAGCTCTGTAGCTGCTATGATGCTAATTTAGAAACAAATTGAACTGCCTTTAAAGTTAACTTTAGTTAAAGTAAACAATACGTTTATTGGATAGCATTACTAGAGAATTATAATACAGTTATAAAACATAACAACTGTTTACAATTGCTTCAAGTTCAAGTGTATACCAAAAGTGAACAACTAATCAACAATTTGTGGTACTTGGAATGTAACTATATTCATCGACCTTGCATATCCTGAAGGCGTTTGGGTAACTAGTAATTGTCTCGGTGCGATCGAACCACTCCCACATTCGGGGCAGGCGGAATAGACGATTGAGTCGCACAATAACGGGGCACGGCAAACGTTTCTGGAACACCGTCAAATATTGACACTTTAGTAATAACATAGATAAAGAATGTATGAGGGCAATACCTCCCTTGTTTTACCAACACCATGAACAATAGTGCATGATAGAATTTAAGTTCAGAAAACATATAATTACAACATTTCAGGTACCTCATTGATTTCTATACCAACGACGTACTTACTCAGTAATTTCTGAATATTTATGGACTTATATACATAGTTGATACTAACGTCGTCACAAGTTCCAGGAGGCCACCAAAAGTACCCAATGTCGGTTGGGAGTAGAGATATCAAATCATATCCCCATGCGACGGATCTAAGATAGTTTGCTCTGAGCATTGCTGGATCTCGCACCATCAGACCTTGTTCAAGATATCCTGCGGACAACACATAGATTTAAACATTACATTCAAATTTCGCTACTGTATCCAATGATATCGGATAGCTGTAGGAAATAAGTTGGAATAATTCGGCCTGTTTATGTATTCAATAAACATGTACAGTCCGTTGAACGAGCTACCCTAATCTGTACTTAGTTTGTGGATGTGTAATGTAAGTTTTGGAATGAAAGGCGAATAACCAATCAATCACAATACCTGTGGCATATGTCACGCACGCCAACCGCGGTGCAATATTTGTACGGAAAAAGCAACGAGGCAGGGTCGAATGTTTGTTCACACGTTAGCTAAATTTGATGACGCAGGGCGCGGCTCTGCGAGTGGGTATCAAATTGTTGATTTGCGAGCTCACTCGACAGCATTGGCATCGCTCGTAACTAACATTGTCATAAGTGGTACCTACTTATAGGTTTGGATGGTTCTTAAGACGTTTGGTTTCGGTTGTGTCTGTCGGTTTGTTAATATTTATTCCAAGACATGATCCATAGCATCTAGGTATCTATTCAATAAACATGGTGTTTGGTCTGCCTGTTCCTTGCTTTGTCTTAGACTCCTTGCCAGCTAGAGACTTGTCATGAAAAACCTGTAGGTGTGTACCTATAGTAGTGTTTGTTATTGTTTCTGGTAGTGTAGATTTTGGGGCGTGGTCCCTAAGTTAATGTATGTATGGGGCGAACAATGCATTACGAAATGAAAAATGGAGCGCTTACTGTTTACAAGACGGAGCCACAGACACTTAATGATTAGGTATACATAATAAGGACGCATAATTAATTTTCTGTCTAGAAACAATTCGCTTGCAGCTATTTGATATAATAACATGACGTTCGCTTAGCATAGAACTTATTAAACTTATAATATTATACCGTGTAGTGACACAATATTGCAATGCAGATTATTTTTTACGAAAGATCACATATGGAACATAATGTTAATAGGATGAAGAACCAAGTTTTTGACATAGCAATTAATATGGAATAAGAAAACAAGGTGAGTTAAAATTAATAATATAATAATCAAGTAAATCGAATGCTGTCAAAAATCGGCGCTTCACCTTGTATCTCAATTAATTGTCATCATGGCGTACCTTCGTGAACGTGAACCACAATGTCCATTAGGTAAATGATGTCGCACAGGTAGTCGAACACGAACCACAGAGGTGTCAGCTGGTCCAGCTCCCAGAACACAGCTCTTCCCACCACGAACACCATGTTGTACATGATGGCCAATGACACCAAAGCCAGCCACTGTTGATATGCAATCCATACAATACAATTACTTAGCACTACAACTACTTACAGTACTTTAAGGGGTTCGTGTCTATGAACTGAATATTTTTGAAAAAGGCAGTCTTGGGGCAAAATTATAGAAAAAAGCCGAAACCACTCTACTCAGATTGTTTGATTAGCCTATTTGTCTGTCTGTTTGTCATCACGTAAAATCTACTGAATGGATTTTCGTGCAATAGAGCACTCTTAATTGGAGACTTTATTTTTTAACTAGCTGACCCGACAGACGTTGTCCTGTCTTAACTTTGAATATAGAATTCGAATTGTTCCGCTCGACTTTCTTAATGTTTTATTTCATAAGAGCCTTCTTCTGACAATAATAAACACAACGAAACAAGAATTAGCGAAATCGTTCCATCCGTTCACGCGTGATGCGATGACTAAGGAAATAGAGATTCATTTTTGCAGCATTTTATGCAACTGACTTACGGCTAAATGTATTTTTTGCTAGTGTGTTGAAAAACGTCGTCGTATGAAACGCGTGAGCATAGGTTATAGGCTCCATAACAGCCCTCGTCTTCGACGCGGGCTGCAAACCAGCCTATGTGTAATTACCTACCAAATTAGCTTATTTGCATCAAAATTCTTTATACCCTCAGTAGTTAGATGGTGGTCGGAAATTACAGACAGGCTCCATAATAATATAGCTACAATATACCTACCTATTAATAAAAGCGAAAATGTGAGTACACTGACTCATCACAAGCAGTAATCATAGCCAATAGGTGCCTAAAGGGGGGGAAGGTATGTGAAGACAGAAGCTTAACTCTTTTTATTACAGTTTATAGTTAGTAAATAGTCCGGTAATTTGTACTTAATTGTTTACTTAAAACTTTGAACTTTTTCTCTTCAATGCTGGCCCTCTTTAACGGCAGCCACCTTTTTTGAGTCCGATGCGACTAAGCTGGCACCAGTCAGTGCTACTTTTGAGGTCACCGTCCTCAGAGTAAGCTTAAACTGTTGACACAACTCGTCAAAATCAAACTTATAATTGTTTATCACTACATAGTATAAAACAAAGTCGCTTTGACGCTGTCCGTTATAAAACAAAGTCGCTTTGGCGCTGTCCGTATGTCCCTATGTATGCTTATTCCTTTAAAACTACGCAACGGATTTTGATGCGGTTTTTTTAATATATAGATTAGTGATTCAAAAGGAAGGTTTATATGTATAATACATGCATAATATAGTAGAGAAACACTGATAATTTTAGAGCCGTGCGAAGACGGGCCTGGTCGCTAGTTAGTAAAATATAAACGATCGCGTGGCACAATGTCAACATTTTTACCTGTGTTTTCGTTTTCCAGTAGCTCACTTTGCCTGGACTCAAATTGGTCGGTAACGTAGCCGACGGGTAAATTTCGCCTTGCGGGCAGACTTCGCTGATTTTCAAATTGGGACATTGTAGCATTTGTTTTTACGAATTTGATTTTTAAGTGTTAGGCGTTCTTTTTTTCCTTTTCTTCGTCGTGTTCGATTTCTTTGATTTGAGGTGGTTTGAGGATTATGAGGTTACCCACAATCGCGCGATGTAAACAAGATGTATTTGCGCTGCTTGCCGAGATCCGGTTTCTCTGCCGCGGCTCCTGCTGCAGCCCCTGACTCCCTGAGGTGTGACGAAGCCAGAGTATCCACACAAGTGGGATCACACACGTGTGGGCGACCCCTCTCCCAAGGAATCAGGGTCCTGCCATCGGGCCTCTTGCCGTCGTCCCGAAATATTCCGGATGGTTCTAGAATAGATGGGACGCTGATGGTGGCAAGAACCCTTTTAATAGAGTCGTTTATGGAGCCGTGGCCAGAAAACTTGCCTGCACTTATTTGGCATGAAAGACCATGGACACCAGACCGATCTATCTCCACTCCACACGGACATTTATGTTCTATGCAGACTGGTGCCCCTAAGCGAATACCGACAGCGCCTCTAATACTATCGTTGTCGATGCCACCATTTCTAATAGGTAAAGTAGCTTGTATCCAGGAAAAGTGGTTTAAGGATAAATTTAGAATTTTTCGAGAGTATCCTTAATAATGGCATCCATTTGTTCGAGTTGAGTCGAAAATTTCTAGATTGGGCTGGCGCGGAGTACGTACGTAAGCTTCGGGACAAAAAGGCAATATTTGATCATTGTGAACGCTACATGATAATTTAAAATGCCCAATCTGTCGGAATTATCTGAAAAATCTTTAATTTTCTTATCCAAAAATGGTTTGACTCCTTCGTCAAGTAAAGGAGGAGCCAGGTAAAGGCAAAGCGTCTCCTTGTGAAGTGATTTTATATTAGTCTCCTTGTGAAGTGATTTAATAATAGGCATGATCTTGTTGAAACTTTCAAAGATCAGATTAAATCGCTCAGGTTGAACAATATCACAAACAAAAATTTCACATTTAGAAGGGTTCAGTTCTAATCCAATTGTTTTAAAATCCTTGGTAATTTGAGTTAAGTCACTCAATACGGTATCAGCTTTGCCTCCAAGTACCATCATCTAGGTACCATACATTCAGTTTTGAATTCAGGGATGATATCTGACGATAGATACCTAGACTGAACAGGGCGGGTCCTAGAGGGGGGTCACCTTGTTGAACGCCGACAGCAGAATCAGTGCAGAAATCGTTGTTAAGGTGAAGGCGCCTGTCTAGCCCGCGAAATTCAAAATTTTCGAGTATTTTTATAGATTATCCAAAATCTGAAAACGTTTAAGACAACATTTTGTGATTTGCGAAAAACACAGTATGCAGTGCGTTTATTAATACATTTATAATAATAATAATAATAAAGCCATTTATTCAAAATCTCACTTCCGATTTTATATTACAAAGTTTGTTAGTAGGTTGTTGCTTAAATTTAAGAAGGTTACTTATAAGTACTTGTTAGTATTATTTAGGAGATTTGGACCCCTGTTTGGGTAAAGGCCTCCTCCATCCTTTTCCATGACTCCCTGTCCTTGGCTGACGTTATCCAGTCGTTACCTGCGACATGTGTTATGTCATCAGCCCACCGTCGTAAATTGTCGTCCAACATTCCTTTTCCCCATTGGTCCTTTCCATCGTGTGGCTTCAATGGTCCATCTTCTGTCTGGGTATCGTGAGATGTGTCCGGCCCATCTCCACTTAAGTAAAAGTGCGTGCCTGAGAGCATCAGTGAGTTTAGTTTTTTGACGAATGTTTTCGCTCTTAATTTTTTGTATTCTTCTTATTTTTAACATGCTCCTTTCCATTGCTGTTTGAGTGCATTTAATTTTTCGTTTTATTTTATTTGTAAATGTCCACGTTTGGCAACCATACGACAAGCAGGGTAGTAGGCATGAATCAAATATTGTCCTTTTCATGTGCATGTTGTAGTTCCCTTTTAGGATTTCCCTTAATGCCCAGAATTTCTTCCAAGATGCGTTGGTTCTTCTTGTTACTTCTTCTTCGTTACTTGTCGTTTTGAACGATATTTGCTTCCCCAAGTGACGTGAGATGTATTCGCTGACGTACTCCATTAATACATTTATTTTACTCTAAATATTATCACGGTGGATATGATACTAGTAAATCACTAAATATACAAAAACTGCCAGATTATCTGGATAGCTGTCATTCTTGAAATGTTTTAGAGTAAGTTGGATATATTAATAAATGTACTGCACACGGTATGTTTCGCGAATTACAAAATGTGCCTTTTATTATTATCAGATTTTGAAAAAAATCTAAAAAACCTAAAAAAATTTGAACTTCGCGGGCTAGATTTAGCCTTAAGTAATTGAGATATTAACTCACCCTGAGTTGTAGCATTGCCAAACATAATGAATATATTTCAGGTAGTTGTGAAGCTACCTCGTTCAAAATACCGTCTATTTACCTATAAGTATGTTGACTTTGGTCATAAGCTAACACCGTGCTATGTAAATAATGTTATACAAAAAGTTGGCGTTAACAATTAACTTTCATATGGCTTCTCGTCTCTGGGGCTAGCTACTCTGCCTATAAAAAACATATCGAATCCGTACGTTCTCGAGAGAAACAATGGCGTGTCGGTACAAAGAGCTGGATATAAATGTTTTAAGGAATGTTACGTACATAATAATGTCCTGGATGCAAAGGATCGAAGTCAAGCTTCAATCCGCATAGTAATTTGGATCTTTTTGACTGATACATGGGTTCATCTGGGTCGTTGAAGGTCTCGGCTGCGTACTTCTCGAGGAACAAGTCAGAGGGCTTGGCGCGGCCATCTCCGCTGATGCGGAAGCGTAGATTTTGGGTCAGCCTAGACAACTGCCTGCGAAACCAGTTGCTGTTCGGCTTAGCTTCGTTTCCCATCTGCCAAAGGGAAAACATCGATATTATTATTGCGGGAAGGGTGATAAGAGAATGCGTGTGTGCACTCATCCGTATTCGGATATAAGTTCATATTAATAAAGCCGGACGATTTTTATGATAATCTATTCGTGAAAAATATTATTAAGACAGTGAACTGAATACGGCTGAATGCACAAACTCCCTTAAGCATGCTGCTGTTTGTTGCATTAGGCGCAGCGCGGTTTACGCTCATAGTTTTTTAAAACTAGAAATAACATATCTTCTATATGCATGAAGCGGTGTTTTTAATAAATAAAATACTGAGCCTGCTCAATAGTTTTGAGACAACAATAAAAATGACCATAGTTAAAAAGGACCATTATAAAATCAGTAGGTAGGTATTTCTTGAAATGATCCGTTCTGGAAATTACAACTGTTTAAAATGGCCACTAGGTAGTGTACAGTTTCATCACGAAAATACGGAGCGATACTGTCTTTATTGTTGAAATACTTTTGAGCAAGCTCTATGGATATTACGCGTAATATCCTTAAATAAATAAAAACGTATTTACAATCAACGCACAAATGTTTTGATTTAATAGGTACGTTATGGTTTTTAAAAGCTGAAAGTTATATTCGAATAACAATTTGACTATCGGAATCCTATTCGCTAACAAGAATCTACTATATAAAAATAAGTCGGGATTTCCTTCCTGACGCTATAACTCCAGAACGCACTAACCGATTTCCACGGTTTTGCATTCGTTGGAAAGGTCTCGGGCTCCGTGAGGTTTATAGCAAAGAAAATTCAGGAAAATTTTCAACAGAGCGCGGACGGAGTCGCGGGGCACAGCTAGTAAGTTTATAAAAATAGTCTGTTACAAGAAGTGGACATTATTCAAAATGAAGTTATTTTCAATCGTGGTCCTACACCACCGAATCGCGTTCAACGCATGCGCTTGTCGCTGCGCCTGGCGCAACAGCGAAATAGCTGCTTTAGTATTTATTGTCCGGGCAGGGATAGCGACCGACAGGCATTCGTTTTATCTTGGCCATTATATAGTAGATTCTATGAAATCGATGTAAGATTTCATAACCTTGAGTGATATATATATATATATCTCAATCATACTTCACACATCTCGCGCCGTAGCTGAGGATCGCGATTTCCCCGTCCTGGAAAGTTTTTTGCCTGACGATGCTTCGCAATTGTTTTGTCTTTTGAAATGCCAGTTTCATCGTGAAGCTTGTCGTTCACCATTAACCGATCAAACCATATCATTAGGCCCCGAACTCTTGGGCGTCTACCATCAACTTTACCGGTGACAATTAATTGCTCAAGCTTCACCATGATAATTATTACAATACATAATAAAAAAAAACCTCTAAAATGTACCACCATATAGCTGACCTATCTATGTGTACAGTAACATTTGGCTCTTAAGCAGACAGCCTATTGCGGCGCACGAATATACCCACTACCCGCATAGGTATACAATACAGTTCCCTTTGTTTCAAAATATTGAACATCGCTCATAGCGACGCACAGAAACGTTCTAGGGGCGACGGAGGTGGGGCGATATTACAATTTCTACGATATAGTGCAACAGTTGTTTTTCAAGCGAGGTGAGTTAGTACAGCTTGGGTCAATTCACCTCGTTTCTATCAATAGTTTTGTCGGTAGCATATTTATTGTACACAATAGATGCAATATTTTCTTGACTTTATATTTTTTCATCTTGAGAATCTATTCATCATTATTTTATTAAGCTAATAGAAAACAGGGCTTGGGTTTCAATTTATTATTACCTACTTACGATTACCTACTTGTGTATCTAAAAGCTGTCGTATTTTCCGAACTCAAATAAATAAACTAATTATTGTTTAGATCGGGGGAATAATGTTTCTCACTGCTTCCATTGCAAGCTTACATCAAACAAGTAAACAAAAGGACTAAACTTGAAACTATTATAGCCATCAATTCAGTTCACAATAGTTCATTGTTTTCATATAGGTGAAGCAATATCGTTGGTATAGCCATGCTTTCAATTACGGCTCATCCTAATATCACCGACAACAGCCTCGTGCAATACCCCGGCTGTTTTCACAGAGTCTACGCCATGAGGCGCGCTCTAGGAGTTAATTAATAATCTCTATAAGGCAGACTCAATTTCTAAAGCTATTGTATCCAAATATAAAGGTATCATTTAATTTTCTATCAATATAATAACTATCGAGGTGATTACAAAAAGAGTTGAGTATACATTTTATACAAAATATGAATTGTTTTTTATTTTGTTTAACAAAGGTGCAAGGAGAGGTTTTCATATTTACCTATCTACTCTCCCTATAATGCAATTTGGGATTCCCCCCACGCTGAATCAGTACGGATTAGATTCACTCAGACATGCGGGTTTCCTTACGATGTTTTTCTTCACCGTTCAGTTACAAATTATATTCACACAACATTCAAGACGGGGTTTACAAAGTGTATGTAGGTTGTGTAAGTGTAGGTATGTTGGATCGCTCGGCTATCACTGCCTTGGAACATAACAGATGATGACACAATGCCAAAATGAGTAGACCAATTTTCTTTTGTTATTGTATCAAGACACGCTTTATCCTTTAAACTAATTAGTTCAAGGCTATCCAAGCCATGACCTGATGCGTACCTACCTATATAGGCGACAACCTTACGTTTCGTCCATTACAACATAATTTATAAATAGCTTCCTGATTTAAAGAATGTTCTTTCCTTATGGTATGTGTAACTGCTTAAAATTTCTTGTGAGTATTATTCGTACCGCCTAACACCGCGATGAGTGTCGTTATGGCATGCTCAAGTGTCAGTCTTGAATGGGTGATGAATTTAAAACAGCCTCCATCAAAGTGCATCATGTCATTGGATCAATTTCGAATTAGTTTCGTTTGTGTGTGAACTATTCCTTGTCTATTATTAGGTAGTCTTTGTTACGTGGTCTAGAGCTTTATCAAATAACATTGTTAAAAATACATGTTCATGATGTTCGAAGTCTTGTTTTCACAAGGCGATTGCGATTGAGCTTTGAAGCTACCCCATGTTTGTAACTTCTGCCCGCAGCCACCCTGCACCACGCAATCAATTCAATTAACAAATTGTTTCTCTGAAAATCCTTTGTGTCCGCTGCATTGGTTGTCATGTTTCATTTTGTCGTCGCTCATGCAAAAAAATCACAGTTGCAATACGACATTTTATCAACGTAAGTGCCTTGATATTTGAATTTCAGAACGAAATATTATGAAATAAATTCCTTTTGATTTCAAATAAATGTGTGTTATTGTTTCATAAAATAATGATATTAATTATTGGGGAAATATAATTGATACCAACGCCTGCCAATTCCAATTCAGTAAGCACTATGCTGAGTGAGTAATTAAAATGCAAACATTCGCAATTATGACATCAGTGTGGCGAACTATGGTCACATGTATTGGTTAAAACAATGTACTTAGCCATTGACTTTACGTTGTGTGTATAGTAACTGGCTCATTAGTGGGTGATATGTTCTGTGGCAGGTATCGATGGCTACCGTCCATTGAATTGTGTAATTAATGTTGTGTTAATTGAACGCTCCAGAAAATAGCAGTCAGTTAGGTGCAATAAATTATATTCATTTTAACATTTGCTTGGGGAAATAAAATTTTGTAAATCATTATATTAATTTGATACAAGTTTAGTGAACTTTTACTCAACCAATTAATTCAAGTGCATAGATTACCGGTCGCCCTCCCCTTCGTTGCGGGTAGGATTCAAGTATCACTGTACAGTATATGATTTTGTTTTTTTTTATAGGTGATCGGAAGTATAAATAGTTTTCACAGTTATAGTTACCTACCTACATACTTAGACGTTAAAAAAGAATGTCTTTGTAAGTATGTATTTTAGTGCGACATTTAAAAAAGTAGTGTCAAGTGATTGTAGACCTTAATGTGCCTAGATGTATGAAGCAAAGTAGTCTGGGGAAAACCAGACACGAACATTTCATTTGCGCACCCGTACCTAAGGCATTAAATGTCACCATAATTAGTGGTCGCTCCTTCCTCCTCACCCGAGGTTGCAATCGAGAGAAAATAGCGGTATTTCGTGTGAACATTCTAAATAGTTTTAACTAATTGGGGTCACCCTGAATATTTTTTTTAAATACTTTAATTATCACATTATTAGGTACCTACAAGTTTATTGTTTTGGATTTTAAATAGGAAAACATTGGCTTTGCTATGAAATCTAATAATCTGAAGCGAGCGACAGAGAGGGGGGAGACTACAGTGCCGCCTGATCCGGTCAGAAGTTTTAATGAAGTTGCAACTTCTTCAATTTTGTAACGAGGATGATATTAACGTGTTTAATTATTGTTTTTTTTTAGATTTTCGTTTAGGTCTCCCGCAATAACTCGGCAGATAAATTAAAATTGGAGGAACCTACACACCATTGGTCGTAAGGTCACCTCAATGCAAGAAACTTAACTCACCTTGTTGTTCAGACCGATCTTATGAATTGTGTAAACAGGACTCATTGCGGGCTCTGGCACACGCGGCAGTTGATCACACATTTCATTTATAATCCACTCTTGTTCACCATACCAAAGTCTTCAAAATAAATAGTCATTAAGACTCGTCATCAAATAGTATAGATGAGTATCAAAGTAATTGTTAGTTGGTTGAGTCACGAGACCGACTTAGCACGAACTTTAATTAAAGGAATTTTGTTAACACGAGTAATAGATTGGGACGACGTGTATTCAATTAAGACAGATACCACTGTTTCAACAAGAAATATTTTTTTTTATACAGTAGTGTGCGATGGATAATAGCGTCCGTTGCTTCTACAGTTGAAGAGGGAATGAGCATCAAGTCCAAATTGAACGGCCAGTCTGTGCGTGACCAAGGCAGCGGCGTCGAAACAATAGGTCATAGGAGCGCGACACCGGCGGCTACTTCCCGATGTCACGTTTATGACGCGCTCCCCGTGGCTTCCATCGTAAATACTGATTGCCCGACCACCATCGCTGAACGTAATACCTCTAATTGCCCCTTTCAAAGATAATGCATTAAAGTGATCATGTTTCGATCACAATTACACCAGTGTTTGCGATCTAAACGTTTTAGCTAAATTAACGAGTAATTTTTTTTTTTGCATGCGATACTATAGGCGTCAAAGCAATATTTTTACTAAAATGCCATTACTTTGATATTGGAACAAGGTAGATTTACAAAAGGAAAAACGTTGGTATTATCACCGTTAGATTGAGGCATTATAACTTTCGACATGATGAAGTAGTAACCAGGCCAATCGCGCTAATTTTGAAAGGTTTTGCCGTTCGAACGGAACGTATTTGGTTTTGGTTTAGATTTGGTTTGGCTGCTGTCAAAAATGGTATCGCGCTATTATTTCTGAACGTTTAAATCGTTGACGTTACCAAAGTAAAACCAAACGAGAATCCCGGTCGTTGAATCTTCGTGTGCAAATCTATAAAACAAATCAATTCCGTTAAAATTATAGCGCGAAACGAAATGCGCATAACGTAACGCTTATGGTTGTGGTTTTGTGTGTGTAATGTCGTTTAAAATTAGCACGATTGGCCCCCAGTTGATGTTGACGGATGTCATAGACCTACGTATTCTCCGTAGACATCGGAATCGAAGTCAGAGCCGGAGATTTCAAATTTGATTTGTCGGGAGTTGAAGTCGCAATCGTTGTAAGACTCGGAAGTTATCTACCATCCCTAATAGGTAGGTAAGTACATCTATCTTGATAAAGATGAAACAAAGATTTGTATGAAAAAATAACTATTAAGCAGATAGTAAAATTCCCTCTTATGAGCAACAAATTAAGTTTATTTTTACAATATCGGCACAGACTCATTAAAAAGTTATCGAAATATTAAACTCATCAACTAATACCAACATCGATGAGTGGATGGACGACGACCCTGCTAGAATATCGTTGAAATATCAGTAACCCGTATACTTACTTGCCTAGGCTTGGCAATTATGTGTGAAATTATAAAATCTGCCAAATGTCCACTTCTTGCAGCATAACAAATGTTGTCGAGCCCTTTAATTGCATTTATCCCCACATTTTCACATACTTCCGGCATTCCCTAACCTAACCTAATTCGCAATTCTGTCATATTCCTTGGCCTCAACATAAAGGTTTGCCCCGCGCGCCTAGATTTATTTTTAATTTTTTCGTTTATTATTTAATAAATATAATTAAATTAAATACTTACCCTCTCACTGGCATATCTACTGTGACATATTTGTTGCAGCAATGCCGAATGAGAGGGCAGTCCAGTCCTATCATTTTCAGAATCATATTAGAGCTGCCCCGCACTCTGCACACAAACTTAATGGCTCACTTGCGCATGAAGCAGGCGGAGCGCACCTCCGCAAACATGCCTGAGGCGCTGCAGCAACGGGGCAGCCCCAATATCACCCTGTACGCATGATTGCACAGGATTCGGATGTCGCTGTAACTTCGCTTAATATAATCCGCCTACAGGCTGCAGATATAAAGTGATGTACAGAAGGCTCTAAAAAGCGTAACCTTTATCTTCTGTGTACGTGGCGCAAACCTGCGGGCTATCGTATTAGCTCTAATTGACAGCGGCGTAAGTACGTGTACCAGGTACTTGAATCGAGTTTAAAGACCACAGATAATTGTATCGTTTGATTTATATTGAAATATAAATTATTTTATGTATTTCATTATCATCCCACGGTTTCTGCAGCTAAATTCTCGAAAGTCTCGGAATCCCCGGAACTGAATTCTTGCCGGTATTGGATTAGAAAATAGGCAAAAATCGTCAAGAATCGGTTTCTGAGGTGGATGAACAATCTTCATACTTATGTATTAAGTATATTATAGTTAAGTATGTACGGAAATCTCAGGGTGCAAATCCTGCTAGAACTTATCCAGTTTTTATTTTTTGTGACATACGTCAACCATAAAAGCGGCACTGATGATTTCTGTGACCACTGCAGGCAGGCGGTTGTTACAGAGCTTCCAATTAATGACCTTTGGTTTTTGCTTTTTAATTTGCAACGTTTTTATTTTCATTCATTCATATTATTATGATTTAATTACTAGCTAAAGGACTATTTTGAGATGGGGGCTTCCGGAACTTCCGAAGAAAGCGGAAGTAACTGATGACGTTGGCGTGGTTACCGTACCATATAATCTTTTTATAATTAAGACATAAATTTTTATGACACTATACCTTTCCGACCGATCTGTGTGTGATAGTTGTGCATGGATAGATCATAGCACTTTCGGACGAGAGTTACTGTCTCTCAAGACAGTTTCAGTTGGTTTGTTCTTTCATGTTTTCAATATTTCATGTTAGTGGAAGTAATTGATGACGTTGGCGTGGTTACCGTACCATTGAGTACTTATAATCTTTTTATAATTAAGACATACATTATTATGACACTATACCTTTCCGGCCGATCTGTGTGTGATAGTTGTGCATGGATAGATCATAGCACTTTCGGACGAGAGTTACTGTCTCTCAAGACAGTTTCAGTTGGTTTGTTCTTTTCATGTTTTCAATATTTCATGTTAGTGGAAGTAATTGATGACGTTGGCGTGGTTACCGTACCATTATTTTCTTTTTTAAACCTCGTTATAATGAAAAGACACAAATACTCACGTCTTCCACAGGGATGACGCACTCCTCCGATCGGCCTTTGTGACTCGTCCGCATGTGGACGGAGGGTAGGGCCTTGGGTGGAAACTTTTTAGCGTTGCAAGGATTCATGCCCGACGGCCCAGGGTGGGGAGCAGCTGAGCTAGACAGCATGAACGCTTTGCCATCACGATATCTGTGAAATCACTACATTTAAATCTGATGATATTGGGTTTCATGAGTTTTCAAAGATTCCTTTTAACTTTACCAAAATTTGTTTAATAGATAGATAAGTACTGTCGGCTAAGTCGATCAGCATTACCATGTTTTGGCTTATTGTTGATCTTTTATTTGAATATCGTGTATCATTCTGATTTTGAAAATTTGTGAGAAATAAAATAACGAAATGTTATTATTCAAGCGCACGCTTCATATTTAAGTACTTAGGTACACTGAACATGAATATTGGATCTTGAAGGTCTAAAGACGTTATAAATAAGCAAACTGTTTTATAAGAACAGCTGCAGCCTTTTTGCGACACTTCCCGAGATTGCGTCACTTGTTTTCTAAGCCGCGGCTCGGCCCGTGCGTGTTTCCTAGTAGTTCTCTGATAACTTGCATCGCTTATTCTTTACGAATGACTCATTACAACTTTGGTCACACAGGTATCATTTGCATTATATATTTTTCATTACTCATACTCTGAAAGTAGGTCTGAAGTTGCCTGAGGAGCGGGTTGAAAGTAATACTTTTCTGGCCCGGGAGAATCACTTTCAACTGACAGCTGTCAAATTATAAAAAAAAAACTAGTTCCATTTCTATGGAACCATGTTCAAACTTTTTCTACAGTCACTCAATTACAGCACGATGTAAAATTGAAATAACATAAAGTTGAGTATTAAATAAAGAATATATACTTTTAAATGACTTAATTATAATTTAGTTTCAACAATTTCTTTAAAATAACATAGATTTGGTCAAAATATTTAAAAATGAAAATTAAAAATACTGGCTAAATAATGAAGTTGGCCGGCCAACGAAAAAAAACAAAATAGGCGGCAATCCGATCTTTTTTTTTTTTCGAGTTGTAGAGTATTGTTCATGCTTCCTTGTATTATTTCTTTAGCCAATTCCTGTTTTTATTTTTATTTTCCTTGTATTCGTAATGAAAAGCACAGTGTTTACCTCGGGTGAAAGACTTATTTTGTCCCTCGAACTATTAGCGCCCTCGCTACGCTCGGGCGCCAAACCCCGTCTCGGGAAAAATAAGTCACTTTCACCACTCGTGTAACAATGTACTATTAATTGTTATCGGAACTTTTACCTTTAATTGCTATTGCATATTTTAGCCTTAATGTTGTAAAATGTAAATGTAAAATTTATTTTGCTATATTGCCAGTCTCAGAGCAATCTCGGAAATTCACTCATAATGATCCCCAACGAGAGCCCCGTACTCAAGAATGCCACATAGCGTTCCGAGCGTTTTGCTCGCCTTTTTGCATTATATTGGTCATGTGTGTGTGAAAGTCAAGTTTGTTATCTAAATGTTATGACATTTATGTTCAATTTCCCACAATGGTATGCCATTACAAAATGACATGTCAAAAGCGTACTCAAGATCGCTCTCAGATTTAAGGTCGATTTAGTAATACGGGCCTAAAACACGAACAGGCTTATTAATCAAAAGCTTGTATTCCAAGCCTAATCCAAATTTACACTTGGACTTGTTAATGTCAGGGTAACCGAGCATTAACGTCGTTATTACAATGTTAATAATAAACACGGAGTAACCTCAGATTAACAATACATTCCTTACACCGGGACTAAGGCATGCATAATGGCAACCCACTTAATTTAAAAGTTAAAAAGTGAGTTAATGGCTTTTTATTTTTTCTCCAACAAAACGCCGCCGCACTGTGCCGGTGCTGGGATTGCTCCCTCCAGGTGTTTTGAGATCAGTTTTCAGGTCAAACTCTTCTACTTATTCGGCCTGTAGCTGATCTACGAATACTAATTCAATAATGCAATCAGGTTGTAACCTCATTTATTTAACTTATCGCCCCCAAATCATAAATTAAATAATCTCTTATTATGAAGGTTCTTGCTTGCAGTAAATAATAGTTGTGTTGAATCACTAATGTATTTTAATATATCTTTGTCTTCGTACAATTTCATAGAATATAGTAGTAGTTTTTAAGTAAGCAATTGTTGCTGGATGTTCTTGTAGTCACGTCTGTTCCGTCGCTCTATGGCAATGCCGGATGACAGGTCATGCATGTAGGTTAGTACGAAGAGGCTCAAACATCATCCATCTTGTGTGCACAACAAACTAGACAATCAATAACGTCAATAAAGCAGGTTAGGTATGTATTTTGATACAAAATACCACATACTTCTAACAAAATATACCATCTCTATGCGTAATCTGTCTATAAACCTTTCTTAAATTAGTGACACAATGGATTAACTTTTATTCCGAGAGTAGATTTGGATAAGCTTACTCAATCCTTACTCCAAGTTTATTAATATTGACTGTTATTAATTTGAACTGAAGCCTTGGATTAAAATTAATATGTTTATTAATAAGGCTGTTAGTGTCAGTCTTTGACCAGTAAAACGGTGCAAGCTTTTTTTTATTTAGAATTTTAAAAGCGCTATTCATCTTATCAGGAGTATCCTGTCCTATAGCGTTACTTTTTCGGTATTGATACTCACGAATGGTGATGGGGTTCGGAAGCGTTGACTGAAGATTTGCGCTTATGAATGGTCTGCCGTGAGTCTCCACGTGCTGCTGCTATTATGTAGGCCCACATGTCTCTGGCGTTGTGGAGCCACGGCCAGCATCACAAGGGTGGACTGCAACAAGTTTTTTCTTTAACCTTGATATTCGGATCGCGTTTCCCACATTCATCCCTGAAAACTCATTCATTGGTTTTATTTTTTGCCGTACTTAACCTAAGTCTATTATTGTTGCATCCTATAGGTTACCAACATTTGTAATTAAGGAATGTGGCGGGTCAGTGCAAAAACGTTAGTAGACATCTCTAATCTAAACAAAAAGCCAACATAAATAGGTATCTACTTAAACGGATCGATTTCATGTTCTTATTCTATTGATAAATAAAATGCTACATGGAAAATATTAATTTATTTTAATGATAAAACATTCAACAGAACATTCAATTGGAAAAAGTGAATTGTCAAAAGTTCTCAAAATGGAGAATAGCCGACCGGCTATCATTTTGCCAAAATATGACTTTGCTGTCACACAATGGCACTGCACGCGTCGCGCCCCACACTGCCCCCTTATCTTCAATTTTGTTGTGGTACTTATTGATTGATAAGCTTTGCATACCAAAATTTACCGCCTCGCTGTGAATGTTCTGTGACGTAAATCACTATTTGTAGTCTTCGTGCATTTCGGAGCGCTTCGGCTCTAGGTAGGTAGGTAGGTATAGTTCGTTCATTACACCGTATACGGAGACGCGTGCTGCGACTCTTTTGACACTGACACATGGGTCAATTTGCAATAATTCACGCGTCTTCGTGGATTGTACTGACTTTACTTGAACTGGTTCCGTTATTATAGCTACTTATAAACAAATATTAAATAAATTAAAGTAAAAAATAAATAAAAAAAGACATAATCATATATACAAAAGTGTTTCCACATAGTCGTGGATGCCAAACGCACCCAGAAGGCTGGCCGCATTTATCAAATTGATGTTCGCTGGAACTACAGTGAGAGTAGGGATATACCACCGCCACGCATTTGGTTTTGGTGTGACCGAACTGGAAGCATTTGTGGCACTGCAGAAAAGGGGAAAAATCACTGACGTGGATACGCTGATGGTCCACACAGACTCTGGTTATTTCGATCATGCGTCGGTGTAATTTGGGCTTAGCCAAAAATATCGCATTATATAGTTTACCGTTTTTATTAGAGCGGGTGAATCTGAGGCATAGGCGTTCCTCGCCAGCCACATCGCTGAAGAGAGGGGGTGATTTCTGGGTTTTGGTTTTTGATTATACTTATGAGGTCATCTGCATGAGTATCCCTTGAGCGCCAGCATCGGAGTGAGCTTTCTGGCTGGTTCAGCATTGACCTGACTATTAAAGTTGCTATTGATGCGTTTTAGTGTATCATCCCTGTCAGAGGTGTTATTGAATTCGACCCTGAGTTTGTTATTCGATACGGCCTGAACGCGGGCGGGGGCGAAGGAGGTGCCCCTGAATGAGACGCTTTTTCTGAAAGCCTGCACCACCTTCTCTCTGGTTTTTACTGCAGCTTTGGCTGAGATAATTATGGCGGGCTTAGTCCCCGGTGGAAGTGGATTAGGGGCATTACATGAAGCACCCAATCGGAGTGAGGTGGCAAGACGAAACGTCGTGTCATCTAAAAGTGTGCCGATGTTAGGCGAAGGCAGTGCCTGCAGCCAGAGACCGGACTCTCACTCTCCCACCGCCAGCAGGCGCGCACACTCTGCAGCATTCCTGCAAGTGTTAAGGAGCTCATTCCTTGAGAGGATAGGGTATTAGGCAAATAGGGGATAAAATCTTGTACTAGGGTCGTGATTTTAGTGTAGCTAAAAACATTGAAATCCGCGTATACTTGAGGTACCTAAAGTCTATAAGTTACCAATGCAGATACTCTTTTCTTATAAATACTTAGTGTTATTATTTTTATTTCTCAATAGACACACAATACAAGGAACTGCCAGCACCATCATAATGTAAAATGAATTCTTGAAACTTGTTTCATTCTACACGTCAAGACGTTTGCACTGAAGTAAATTGTTATTATTTGCAGGGCGGGCGTCTTACACACAAAAGGGTGTAAAGTAAAACACACAATAAAATTTCCGTAGTTATGCATAATATGCATGTCACTCCACAGTTTTTTTACGACAAGTTATTAACTTTTACGACACCTACATACACTTGGTGCTTTGTTTTTAGATTTAATCAGTCTGTAATAGACACCTAATAGTCTTCGTCTTTGTTATGTCTCCTATTTGAAAACAAAGAAACATACTTAAATAGTAAATTAATAAAAATATATATCGCCAGACTATCACACCAACTGCATGGTCCCAAACTAAGCAAAGCTTTTACTATACTATGGGTACCGTACAATGGACTGGGGGCGATCCCACTGAGACCCAAACCAGAACCCAAACCATTACGAAAATACCATTGCCGAAATTTGCCCCGGCGGAAATTGAACCTGCAACCACCCGGTGCAGTGAGCCGAGCGGCCTATGCTCAAACCACTGCGCCGAGCGGTCGTCAAATGACATGTACATGGGTAATCTTAATTGATATTAATGACGGAGATTAATCACTAACCACATGACGTACCTGCCCAACGATGTACTAGGTGTGTGTATGAAGTTACATTGACTAATAAGAGGAATAGGAATATTTACCCGACTTAAAAGGAGGAGGTTCTAAGTTAGACTGTATTTTTTATGTATGTACCTATTACTCCGTCAATTGTGGACAGATTTTGTACTTTTTTGTTTGAAAGGGTAGTAAGTATTAGTCCTAACTCCTAACGTGGTGTAAAGACAGGGGCACCTTATTAAAATAAAATAAGTTGGTAAGGTCTCTAGTTATAAAGCTTTTTAGTGCACCTAGGTTTTTTTAAGTCGGTTTTTTATATTATTTAAGATAAAAGTAATCTGCCGAAACAGGAATTTAATATTAAAGAAAGTGTGTTTAATAATACTAACTTAAATTATAATTAGTTAAAGTAGTAAACACTATGTACAAAATATAAAACATAAACTACATACGTGCTAATGATATAAAATTTTACGAAATATTCAGGTGTGTCAGACCGCTTACGCTTAGCCGATCCCAAACGAAGGCAAACTTTCAAAACGAGACGAAACATCCTCTTAACAATTTAGTTCTTACACTGTATTCATTTATTTAGCACAGATGGTGCACGGTCTCTGAGCCTGCTCCAATTAACTATTATTGAGTTAAATAAAATCCTGTAGAAAATGTGCTGAAGAGATAAATAATTGTCTTGACTCTTGTTGCAAAGCAACTGCTTTGTTACAATAAAACAATAAAAACTAAGCAAGTATAAATCGGTCGTACAAGTCTAAACAAAAGGCATCACGCCAAAGTAATTATTTGTTTGAAATCTACTTTTACGTGTGTTATTATTTTGTTTAGAGATTAAAATTACTGTAAAGTGAGGTAGGTGTGCACACCCCACTAGCTTTCTAATTTAAATACGAAAATCTGAGTGAGTTTAATCCCAGTACCTAAGTGGCAGACTCTCGAATGGACGTGAGGGGTTAGGTGGGTCTAGAAGAGCTGGAACTGTGTTTGGTAGCAAGGTAGCACAGTTGTCTTTTATTCTGGATGTCAAACCTAGCATCATTGTTGGTAACATTAGCGGCGTGAAAAGTACAGGAAAATTTTGAAGTTGTTCCCAGGCGCGCTACCTAATGGGTACCTACTTATTTGATCTCGTTACTTCAATATATACAAGTTACTATTTAGGGTTGTTACTAAGAAGATAGGTACTTAAAAGTATTTATTTTATTCATGTTTATTGAAACATGACTGATAACATCTAGCACGTGGGTATTGTCAGATAATATTTGGGAAGGTGAGAGCTTTTTGATAAAATAATTGCGCAGATATTATTTATTCTGCTTTTATACGGAACACGTTTTGGAATCCGATTAACGTTTTCTATTTCTGAATATCAACATTTTGTGTCTTAATTATACCTATAAGAGCTTTGAATTTCACATTTTATTATTCAATGTAGGAATAAATGGAATCGAATAGTCTCACTGTCACCCTATGTCACTAGTTCCTACAATATAAAAGCGTAAACCGGCGACGGCGGGTGGATTTTCAAAGGGCATTTTCTGCCCCGTCTGAAAAATTTGTTAAGCCGCCACGGCGTTACCATGGATCTGTGAATATACAGTGTATAGATACCGATTATGTTATTGGCTCAACACAAGATGCCTGTGTTTTATGGCGCCTAGTGCGTTATTTTAGTCGTAGAAGAAAAGCGGGGAGTAATTTTTGCGTCACACATTTTGATTACAATTTGTGTTTTAAATATGAAATGAGAAAGATGTTAAATAGGATGAGACATCGCGAAATGATTGTGAAGCAACCCGGTCATTAGTATATCTATTAAAATGTACCTAATGTTTTCGCAATTATGTTTTTAGTGATAGGACTTTCGTCACCTAACCAAACCCCTGATTGTGGCTATTATTAGTATTCTTGATTCGTCCACTTGTTAACGGTAAGAGGCCTATCCGGAGCTGCGGGTATTGATTATTGCGTAAACGCTATTTTATTGTGTTGCATTTTATGGGTGCGTCACTCGACTCCATCCTATCCATTGGAATTGACTGTAGAATGTTGCCTAATACTATATGCTGGTAATTTGCTTACACTTCTTAACGCCACGTTTAAAGTTCCAAAATGTTTACTAAGCGGTCAGATTTTGATTTCGGATGGATTCAGATGCATAGTTAAGGGGTTGTGTTTTCTTGAGTGCCTATCTTTATGAATCCGTGTGGTAGTTGATCGACTCAGGCGTTACTTTGCGGAACTCCATTTGTAAAATGATTTGAAAGCAATACAATTCAACCTCAGCTTATCAGCCTCAAAAGCTTTTTTATCCACATCTTTGGATAGTATTGGTAATAATTAATTAATAAACCACATTTTATCGTTAACATGTTATTTAGAACAGAAAAACCAAAGACGAAAACAAAAACCAAACCGACACCTAAAGTCATAAAAACCACAAACACGTGAAACATCCAATAAGTATAAATGGCAAATCAATACTAATTAATTATAATCAAAAACAATATTGCCGAATATGACAAATTCCATGTGTGACTATTTATATGGATCGATGTTATTAAGTAGTAATAAAAACGCTCTATACCTAGTCTTAAGGTACTTCTACCTGTGATATGTCAGTGTATCTCGTTCAGGATCTGTGGTATCTATTACCTCGTTATCAATGCCGCTCGTTGAAGCCAATCAGTCTGGCTATCTCTCCCTATTTGAACTAGCAGTTTTGATCCAATCCGAACCTTATTCAGTAAACAAAGAGCTGACAAGGATATCTAACTAAGTAATTTGATTATTTTAGAACAGTCAATTCACAGACCAAATCATTTACAAATTTTGATTAGATACTCAATTCAATTGACTTGACATGTACCAACCTATGCCTACATTATTTATTGGGACGTTTTGTTGTAAAGATTCCACGTAAAGATGTGACAATTTTTTTAACTGTACCTATCAAACATTGATTTAATATCAGTGCTATCGGTACGAACTGAGTTGAGTCCACTATGATGGTCGAAGCATGTGTATCGTTGATATGCTGCATCTGAACGAAGAGCTTCGTGGTCTAATATAATAATATTAATTAGTTGTGGCTTAGGACTTACATTAACTTTAGTTGCACAATGAGGCACATAACAAAGACTTGAAACAGATAAAGCAGCATAGTTATAGTCAGTATCCAGGTACTAATTTGTGTAGAAGCTTTCTGATGTTGTTTATTACTTTCTTTATTTTTCTCCCGTTTGTGCAACATCAAAGGACTGGAAAGATGAATTTCACAAAGCTTTAGCGTCATTTCTGACTTTGATAAGATAAATAAAGTTAGCACAAAGAATCTTCGTAAACATTAGGTATGAGATATGTATGTTATGTATGTTTTGAAAATAGACTTTAGTAACAAAAAGCATTTTCTTGTCCCTGTCTGCTCGTATAGTTTTTTTTTAAGAATTTTCTAAACAAAATTATCCAAATTTCAGGTGAATTGTTTTTTTACAGATTATATTGCGTGGTATATGATTTATTTTCTCGACGTTTCATAACCTTTGTAGCTCTCTTAGGTCAAGTGTAGCAGACGGGTAGACTGAGAGGTATCCCTTAACGCCTACAGCCTCTTAATAATTATTATAACTTCGGCATATTTGGAGCTGACGGTTTTTGGACTGTTTGGAATTTTATATAGGTACTTAGATAAAATGTCTGGCTCGAATATTTCTTGATTTGACCTGCATAGGTATGTGGATTCGTTGTGTTTTAACTGATTGCACTAATTGTAGATTATGTACGAGTACATGCGAGTTCGTATTTGCCTAAGTATATTTTTTATACGATTATCTGATCTACCAAAATAATATAAAGGAACCCACTCGATCTTAGGTACCTGTCTACCCAGTGTTTTGTGTTGTGTTGTTTGTTTTCAAATTAAAACATTTCTTTATTCGACTAGGTACCTATATTTACCTTGTGTAAGGCATTATCTACAGTAATGAACATGAACTTTCAGTGGGTGTCTAAACTTTGATTTAAAGCCCCGTACCATCTAATAACATAACCCACATCTAAGTATATAAAAAGAGACAAGTTTCCAGTAGTGGTTGAAGTTGATGGGCATTTGAATTGAATATAAAACACCTTTTAAGTGAGCCCGGGGATCGCATTTTAATGTTCTTTCAATTACCGGTGGACGTGTTCTACCAAAACACGTCCTTTTACCATAAATAGCGCATTGAGACCTCTGGGAGTTATTTCTGGAGGACAAAGTAAGAGGTGTAAGGTTAATTATGCTTGGGTATTTGCATTTATTCGTTATTGTGGATACTTCATTAAGGCACTCTTCAACAAGTTGTATGAGAGAAAATAGACAAACGTACGCGAAATACAACCCTATGCTCTAGCGGTAGGCAACATTCTATAAGTATAGTTAAATAACGACTCTATATCGACGGTAACTAAGGGCGACGTTGGCAATTAATTTCCTACCGTGTTTCATCTGTGTGTAGCAGATCAATTGTGTAGGGCTACTCATAGATGATATACTAATGATACCGGGGATAGTAATGAGAACGAGCCCCCTTGGGGAGGCGACGCAGGTAAATAAGTAAGTTGCATTAACAAAAAATGCAGTGCGTTGGATCGATGCGCAGAGCTATGGGTACCCACATGTGTTCTAACGTTCGTAACGTAGGTACGCGAGCGTGAAACTTTAATAACAACCAGTGGGTCTAATCATATATATAAGTAAATAATAGGTAAAATTATAACAGGAGAAATGGGTTCACTAAATCACGAGCTACAGCCGACCAAGTTAAAGTTAATTTGATACCCCGTCGTTTCTGAATAAACTCAATACTGAAATTCAAAAATCAACCGCAAATACAACTTTGTTTCTTGTGTTTCACTACTTTGGTTATAGATACAATAAATCTTCGCTATTGAAATGGGTCCGGAAGCCTCCATTATATGCACAATGGAGGCTGAAGTGCACTTGTTTATGTAAGAAGGAGGTAAGTAGGTACCTATTCAGCACAGGTACAATTTAATTAATAACACATTATAACTTAATGTCGACGCTGAGAGTATAGGGTTATATATCTAGAACCAGATAATAGTGTATTAATAAGGCAGATATTAGATACATTTATTCCTAGAAAAATAAAAAAAACTATAAAAAAGAGAGGTCAAAAATTCTATCCCGTTGTTTATCATAACAGTTATCCTCTTCAACTCGTGCCTCCTACACGCCTACC
Source organism: Notodonta dromedarius (assembly GCA_905147325.1). Taxonomy (NCBI): domain Eukaryota; kingdom Metazoa; phylum Arthropoda; class Insecta; order Lepidoptera; family Notodontidae; genus Notodonta; species Notodonta dromedarius. The sequence goes on along the minus strand of LR990160.1, from coordinate 9,582,301 downwards.
CGCTACCCACCTACCCACTTGTCTTATTTTGCTTTTCTAGTGAATCAACAAGTAAACAAGTAAAGTACCTTCTTAAGTCTTATATTTTTTATTAGGTACTGCAAATTATTTCATAGTCCGAGCTTAAACAGGCATTATAGGTAATAAAAAAGGGCCCGGCTGCGTAAAAGTGAACTTTAAAAATAACTGAAAAAGAATAACGGGCCCAGTTGTAGTCTAAAGAAAACAAATAAATTCTAATGCGCAACATACACTCGAAGTGTGTAGAGACAGCAGAGTTGTCGAGAACGATTCCTAACAGTCGGTACAGAGACATGAAAAATATCTACGTAACTTGGAGATTTCAATCGTCAATCATCCTCTAATGTCAATTAATTCTCCAGCCCCTCTAGCTATGTGGATTGTTTACAAGCGTTTCTACGCTTAGCGCTTCAATGTATGGGAATGGGTGAAGGCGCCTGTCTAGCCCGCGAAATTCAAAATTTTCGAGTATTTTTATAGTTTATCCAAAATCTGAAACCTTTTTAGACAACATTTTGTGATTTGCGAAAAACACAGTATGCATTGCGTTTATTAATACATTTATTTTACTCTAAATATTATCACGGTGGATATGATACTAGTAAATCACAAAATATACAAAAATATCCAGATTATCTGGATAGCTGTCGTTCTTGAAATATTTTAGAGTACGTTGGATGTATTAATAAATGCACTGCACACGGTCTTTATCGCGAATTACAAAATGTGCCTTTTATTATTGTCTGATTTTGAAAAAAAACTAAAAAACCTCAAAAAAATTGAACTTTGCGGGCTAGATGGCGCGCTTTAGCTTTAGTCAGGTGATTTTCTTATTGACAACTACTAATGTCATTTCTATACATATTTCTACTTGAGTCTTTGGTTAAGTCTTTTAGTCGCATATTGGAGAGAAATTTAGATTAAAGTGTGATTAGGTATGCACAGCTCACTAAACTAACTTTCTAATTAATATCTAAATCCGAGTAAGATTTAATTAGCTTGGTAATACTGCATTTCTAGTGTATTACTCTTTAGTACTACTCACATTGTGTTGAGAAAGTACACCATCTTTCAGTCTATTTAATACAGTAACAATTGAGTTTTTTGCCAGATCTTCTCAGTGGAGGCAGCATTCCGAACCGGTGGTGGGTTCTGACTATTCATAAATGCTTTGTTTTTCCTTGTTTGTCTTATTGAATAAGAATTTGGTAGAAATTTATACCGAAATCTTTAATTTTACTACTCTATATTTATTTGATGTTATGACTTTACATTTGTAAATATATAAGTTGTCCAATTGAGGGGTGTGTTTTCGATTAATTAGGCACCGGTAGTGTGAATTTAAATATTTTATTCGCAAAAGGAATTTTACATTGAATCGTGAAAAAACATGAGTGACAGAAACAATTGAAACGACAAAACGACAGAAAAAAACAAACACTTTTTTCCGGCCAGGTTGATTACATAAAACATAGTAAAACCTTCTTACCAACTCAAACATGCCGCCGGCCAAGGACCATAGAGTCCTTAAAAAGAACAAACGAATCTAATATTATGTAGACACGAAAATGCTAAAGTCAATATTCTTACGAATACACGGGTAGCGGGCATAACTTTGTTATGGGTCTCTTAAAAATACCATTTTGACATTTAATTGTAACCACACGTACAATATTATCACTTCCTGGGTGAGTGTTAATAACCCTTCCCAGCAACCACTTGGAAGGCGGCAAGCGGTCATCCTTAATAATCACTAGTTCATTTATTTTTATAGGTCTTTTAGGTGATGACCACTTGTAGCGATTCTGAAGCGAGGTCAGATATTCTTGGTTCCAACGCTGCCAGAAAGATTGAAGCATATACTCGATATGTTGCCAACGGTTAAGTCTATTAGTAGGAACATGAAGTAAGCTCTCTTGAGGTATAACTAAAGGTGGACTCAACATTAAAAAATGTCCCGGAGTTAAGGCAGTTAGATCATCTGCACAATCACTCATAGCAGTGATTGGACGAGAATTAAGACAGCCCTCGATTTGGGAAAGTAACGTTGCATATTCTTCAAACGTTAATTTAGTATCACCAATCACACGTTTGAGGTGATGTTTAGTAGAACGCACACCAGCCTCCCATAATCCACCGAAGTGTGGTGACGCTGGTGGAATAAAATGCCAGTCGGTACCATCTGTGGCTAATAATTCAGCCAAATCAGTAGGCAGCGACGCCTTAGCCTTGTTTAACATCCTTTTAAGTTCATAATTAGCTCCTATGAAATTTGTACCGCAATCTGAATATAATTTAGAACAGTGACCGCGTCGAGAAGTAAATCTTTTGAAAGCTGCAATAAACGCTGTAGTTGACAACTCAGAAACAAGTTCCAAATGGATTGCTTTGGTCGCAGTACATACGAAAATACAAATATAAGCCTTCAGAGTAGCTGAAGTCCTAAGCTTTGAAGATTTAAGCAAGACAGGTCCTGCAAAGTCAACACCGCTATTTAAAAACGGTTTAGAAACAGTCACCCTGGAAGCCGGTAAATTACCCATTAGTTGAGTGGAGAATCTCGCAGAATGTCTAACACATCTAACACACTGATGTACTAGAGATTTAACTAAATACTTTACACGGGTGATCCAGTATTGTGAACGAATTACATTTAACATTAGCAAAGGTCCGCCGTGTAGAGTTATTTTATGTATATGATCAACAATTAGATATGCTAATCGAGATTTACCAGACAACACAATTGGATGCTTAGTATCAAAAGGTAATTGAGAGTTGTGTAGTCTCCCTCCAACTCTTATTATATTATTGCAATCAAGGAACGGGTTTAAAGTATATAACACACTTTTCCTATCTACTACCTGATTGATCAACAAATCATCAAATTCCTCCGAAAAATAGTATGCCTGAGAAATAATAATACAACGATTCATCGCAAATTTCAGTTCGTCGCTAGTTAAAAACACTTGCAAGTCTGGATAAGGGTCAATATTGCTTGTTCTCAAACTGACTTTACGCTTGCACAACTTGAAAAATCTAAAACAATAAGCAATTACTCTAGTTAATCTTGTTAAATTTGAAAATTTGTTGATTATAAATTCATTGCTAGTTTCATCACACAATACATTATGTACCGAAATCTTACTTTCTAAATTAGTCTCCGGAATTGAATGTACTTCGTCTCTATTAATTGCATAGCTAGAAGACAGCCATGTTGGTCCCCTCCACCATAGTTCTTGGTTTTGTAATTCTAAAGGCGACAACCCACGAGAGGCAATATCAGCAGGGTTTTCTTTTGAAGAAATGTGATGCCACTGACTAGCCTGAGTGACGTTCAAAACCTCAGAGACTCTATTACCCACAAACGTTTTCCAAGTATTTGGATGCTTCTGCAACCACGCAAGAACTATTGTAGAGTCGGTCCATGTGTAAACATTTTCGTCAAGTACATTGAGACTAACCTTCACCTTATGTACTAACTTGGCAGTGAGCACAGCACCGCATAGCTCTAATCGAGGCAAAGTGAGTTGTTTAACTGGCGCTACCTTGGTTTTGGCAGCAACTAGTTTAACTGTGATAGTATAATCTTCGTGAACAATACGCGCATACACTACACTCGCATAAGCTATAGTGGAAGCATCTCCGAACCCATGAATCTCTACCCTTTTATTACTTTTAGATATTCCTAACCATCTAGTTATGTACAATTTTGGCATAGAGTTCATTTTTTGACGAAAGTCCAACCACTCTTGCTTGTAATTGACCGGAAGTGGATCGTCCCAGCGAAGACCAAGTAGCCACAGTTTTTGCAAGAAAGTTTTTGCTACGATTACTACCGGAGATAACCAGCCAAGAGGATCATAAATCTTTGCAACGTCAGATAAAACTTCGCGTTTTGTGAGACTACCTGAAGTTGAAACCTTAGAAAACTCTATTCCCAATTCAAAGGTATCGTGTTTAGAATTCCATTTAATTCCTAGTGTTTTGGTGACCTCGTTATTTATGACCGTGTGTGTCTCCTTTCCCTGGTTATCTTCGGAGCGTAAACTCTTTAGTACATTTTCAGAATTAGAACACCATTTGTGTAATACTAAACCTCCCCTATTCAACAAGTCTGTAAGCTCAGCGCATAGTTCTATAACTTCGCACTCTGAGTCACATCCCGAAAGCAAATCGTCCATATAAAAATTAGTCAAAAGCACTCGACTTGCATTTGGAAACTTGTCACTTTCATCACTGGCTAACTGGCGCAATACACGGATCGCAAGGTAAGGTGCACATGATGTTCCGTAAGTAACCGTGTTTAACCGATAGTCCTCTATCTCTCCACCAATTTTGGATCGCCATACAATACGTTGGTAGTCGCGGTCTTCTTTTCTTACGAGAATTTGCCTGTACATTTGTTTAACATCGCCTACCAGACAAATCTTGTGAGTTCGCCAACGTAAGAAAATGTCCCTTATATCCTGTAGGAGAGAAGGTCCAATCAAAAATTTATCATTCAGTGAAACTCCTGTACTCGTAACAGCAGAGCCGTCAAATACTACTCTGAGTTTTGTGGTTATGCTGTCCTCTCTGAGCACACCATGGTGGGGTAGGTAAAAACTTTCATCTTTGTGTAATTCATTGTGGGGTACTCGCTCCATGTGACCCAATTCCAAATACTCTTGTATAAAGCTTGTGTATCGTTCGTGAAATTTGGAATCTCGTTGGAATCTCTTTTCCATTTGCATTAAGCGCGTGACAGCAAGTTTTCTCGAATTTCCGAGCGGTGTGATATTCTCTGGTGAGAACGGAAGTGCGACAATGTAACGTCCAGAGCCTGTACGAGAGTGTGAAGTGACAAAGATATTCTCGCACAGTTGCTCGCTTGCAGTCCAAGCGTGAGTGTTGGTGACTTCTTCTAATTCCCAGAATTTGCGTAACAAACTATCAATCTGGAGTTGGTTGTGCAATAAAATAACATTGTTATGTCCTGTGTGATTAACCTTCCCTGAAATAAGCCAACCGAGATGTGAATTCTGGGCGATGAGATTGTCATGTTTTCTCAAACCATTAGTGATAATCAGCGGGTATGCCTCCGCACCTAGTAGTAACAAATCTATGCCTCCTGGTTTCCTGAAATCTGGATCTGCCAGTTTCAATCCTCTGAACTCCGATATAGGCTCGTGCTTTACCTCTTTACTAGGCAGTATAGATGAAATGCTGACCAAAACGTGTGCATTTATAATGGCAACGGGTTTGTCTTCGTATTGTGAATATAAATCAAACTGTACTATTCCTTTCGAAACAGTGACCATTGTCGAGTTGACTCCCGTGACTTTACTATAAACCGGTGTTCTCTTTAAACCCAATCTTTGTGCAACGGACGTCGTGATGAACGAGGCTTGTGACCCCTGATCAACCAACGCACGTAACGTGAGAGTTTTACCAGTTTGAGAAATAACTCGGACAACAGCTGTGGCTAATAAAACTTGACTACCGGTGATGTGTGCTTTGTGTACTAATACTTGAGATTCATCCTCTTGAGGCGGCGTATTATCGTTAGGCTCGATGTTGGTCTGATTTGCTTGTACGTATGGAGAATGCAAAAGAGTATGGTGACGTCGTTGACAGATTTTGCAAGCTGTGGTTTGCCTACAAGACTTGACATTGTGCTTAGGAACAAGACAGTTGAAGCACAGTTGTTTGTCCTGTACAAAGTTTCTCCGCTCCTCAACGCTCTTTTCAGCAAAGTCCTTGCAATACGACAAGTAATGATCTTGTGAGCAATATGCGCAAACTCGAGTCACGTTGGTCTTGAAACTTTTGATTTTATGGACTGTACGTGATGTAGTTTCTTTCGGCCGTGCAACTTCAAGAACCTCTAGCGATCTGAACCGAGTTTCCATATACTTAAACAGCTGATCAGACGTAGGCACTTCACAGGACCCTCCTAAACCTTGTTCCCACTGTCTGTGGCTCTCATTGTCAAATTTACCTACAATGAGATAAATAATCATCGCATCCCACTCCTTTGTGCTAATGCCAATATTGGTTAGTGAACTCAAGCATTCCCTTGTTACATCAAGCAATTCACGGATGCCTTTTGGTGATTCGCTGGTCAATTTCTTAAGTGAAAACAATCGCTCTAAATGTGCATGTACTATTAATCTCTTGTTACAGTATCTAGACTTCAAAAATTCTAATGCCTTGTCATAATTCGCATCAGTTAACGGAAATTGTCGTAGCAACGCATCAGCTTCTCCCGAAAGATTACTCTTTAAATAATGATACTTCTGGATCTTTGAAAGTGAATCGTTGTCATGGATAACTGACTTAAACAAATCATAGAAGCTTTGCCAATCTTTGTAGTCTCCTGAAAACGATGGTATCTCAATAGCTGGTAACTTGGTTCTTAATGTTGTAGTGGTGGTCGCCTTAGTAGTTGGCTGTGTGACATTAGCTGAACGTGGTAACTGTTGTAACGTTTCCTTCATGAGCGTCTTTAATTCTAAGTAATTATCTTCAGTACAGTAATATCTATCCTCAGTGAAATAAGTGGTTTTCTTTCTAGCTTCATCGGTTATCTCCTTTAAGACGTTAAAATGATTAGCCTTGTAATTTGACCAATAAGACTCCAGTAACTCTAATCTAGCCTCTATGTAAGCTTCCGTGGCGCGAGACTTAGATTTCTTAAAGTTTGATAACAATCTAGTGATTTGATTCCCTGTTTCATCTTGCGTAGTAATCAATTTATCCATTTTAGCTTTTGTATTGTTTTACTGTAAAAAGTCCACTACGTAACACTATGTAAATATTTTTTGAAACACGCCCAAGTCCACAGATCGCACTATTTATTACGCTCAGCTTGTAATAAAGTACTTACAGTTCGTCTTCCAATCTACTCGAGATACTCTTACCACACACCACGTCGATTGCGTTATTGTTCGTGTCGTCTAGATATTATGCACATTCACTCGCGAAAGTAAGAATAATCCGGCTCCGTGGACCAAAGTGTCCAATTGAGGGGTGTGTTTTCGATTAATTAGGCACCGGTAGTGTGAATTTAAATATTTTATTCGCAAAAGGAATTTTACATTGAATCGTGAAAAAACATGAGTGACAGAAACAATTGAAACGACAAAACGACAGAAAAAAACAAACACTTTTTTCCGGCCAGGTTGATTACATAAAACATAGTAAAACCTTCTTACCAACTCAAACAAAGTATTCAGTTGTTTCCTAGTTTCTAATAATATCTATCTATCTAATAATGTTTATTTAGATTTATGTCTAACTTGCTGTGTCCGCGACTTCGTCCGCGTGGAATTTAAATTAACGAAAATTTAAATTAACAAAAAAAAACGTTTAGTTCGCAGAGTATACGAAAAGTTAATAATTCTGTTAATAAATAATGAAGTTAATTAAGAAATACCAATGCTAAGTTTAAATCTCTTTTTCCTTCTTTGCTAGTCGATGATTCGTGTTTTATATACCTATCGCAAAATCCCACAGGCAGCATTGATGATCTTTATATTTGTTTTTCTTTAATAAAAGTAGCCTAAGTTACTCCTAATAACATCAGCTACCTGGCAGTCAAAGTCGATGACGGAAGAATTACCATTTGACCCAAGTTATTTGGATCGAAATCCGCATCTACCTTATCGCGTCTTGTAAATGTCTATGATTTTCTGCTCGCAGTTCCGTTTGGTTCAAGGCAATAAACCTTAAGCGCCCTCTCTCCACTTTGACGTAGGTACATGTCTACCAAAAACAGAAGAAGAAGAAGTCTACATCAAAGGAATAAATTAAAATTGTTGTGACGTACCATCATTATGATACGCATAAAAGTCTTTGCAGGACACTTTTTTGTTTGGTATGGGTTGTTTTGTACCTTTCGGCCGCCATGGCAACTATGATTCGCAACAAGTTGCGAAAGAGGAATTTTTTCGTATTACTTGGCAACTGGTTGCGAGGGAAGAGTGTTTTTTCTCAGCACACAACCAAGTTGCCAACAAAGAATATCTCAAAATGTGCAGCCGTGATACAAGAGTATCTTTTCCTTATACGCAACTAGTTGCCAAATATAAAATTTTTAATTAACTAAAATATTCCCTTTCGACCGCCTCATTTGTAGCAGTTTATTTTAGAATGTTATTGCAAAAGGGCTAATAGAGGAAGATCCCAGTCGGCCCAGATCTACGTCATGATAGGAAAGATGACATTTTGAGGATCGGTAGTACAACATAAACATAGAAAGGAATGCATACTCGCTAAGATGAAAGCGGGGCCGTTTTTAAGGTAGCAGGTATCAAAGGTGGAAAAAAACATGCTAACTTACGTCATTTTAGGAAGGCTAGTTTTTACATATGTCATATATGATATTGTTATAAACAAACATATACAGTTGCCAGACACTTCCGTGGGCCATAACTTTTAACAGATACTTTGAAAGTCGTAAAAAAATAGGGAACTTACGTCATTTTAGGAAGGCTGAATTTTATATCTATTATTAAGTACGATATTTTAAAATATTTTCCAATGAGCCAGACAAATCTGACGGGCCAAACATCCTCGTTAAAAGTTCCACTGTGCGAGGAAGCGCTAGAGCATTATTCAAATCATTTCAATATTATTTTTATTGAAATAAGGAAAGAAGAAATAACTAAGAAATATATACACTATATACAGATATAAAAAAGCTTAGGTCTAGTAATATAAAACTTCACATAAAATAAACTTGTGCCAGACCGCCGTCCGTCGCTTGGCAAAGTGCCGAGAAGACTGGCAGCATTGCCACGTTGAATGGCAATGCTAATTCTCTGTGCGAGATATGTGCCAGCCCTCTGGTCACTAGTTGCCTCGACCAGCCGCTTTCCCAAATCGCTAAAAATGCGATGGGCGCCCGGGCCCCACGGTCCCAAGGTCTCTACCCCAAACGGCTCAAACATCGTTTCAGCCGTTCTTGAGTTATAAATAGTGTAACTAACACGACTTTTTTTTATATATATAGATTATTTATTTTTCTTATCATACAAAACATGTGTGAATAATTATTTTTAAACATAAATTTCATCATTCTCGAAGGGTGATGGACCCATAATATCCTCTTCAAAATTATAATTATTTTTGTCATCTACCTCTTCCGTTTCATCGGTTGATTCATCTGTAACAAGAAATTGAATTTCTACATTACATATACCAACAGACATACATATAAAAATAATTTATATTAATTGTTTATTACCTGGTTCATTTTGCAGTGACTCGCTAACAAAGCTCGGTAATTTATCTCCATGAAACCAATTAAAACTATACTGGCCATTTACCACTATCTAACCATTATTTTCAGGACTGAAAGTGCTTGGATTCTTCATGTAAGCATTATTCCAAATACTTGCAATATAGTTGGCTCGATGAAATTGTTGGAGTAATTGACTTTAACACGGGGGCAGATTACTTGCATCAAAGTTTCTTACACTTTTACGGTTGAATTTTTCATTTACATCAGAAACTGTGTATGTGTTGATAAAAAGCTGAAGTCGACCATCGGTATGAGTCAAGTGCACAAAATCCTCCATAAACATTTAGCGGTCAGGAAGCTTTGTGCCCGGTGGATACATCATAATTTGACAGAGGTCCAAATACTCCGTCATGTTGATTGGTGTTGTGAAATGGTTTAACGGAGGTGACTCAAATGCTGTGTTCGGCATACTTACGGGTGACGAAAGCTGGATGTATTGTTATGATCCTGAAACTAAGAGAGTCTGCTGTCTGGGTGTTTCCTTCCGAGGAGTTGCCAACGAAAAATGTTTTATGGACGCCAAGGAAGCAGTGGCTGCGTTTCAATATGCCATCGATGAGACCCCTAAAGACGAGTGGGAAAAGTGCTTTTCTCAGTGGTTTCATCGGATGCAGCGATGTATTGATTTCCTGATGTAAATGGACACTATTTTGAAAAGATATAATAAAACTAATAACTTCCTAGTTTGTTCAGTTTTTGATTTACTAAGAACTTTCAGTGTCACCCTCATAAAGGGTTGAATAATGCTCATAATGCTCTCGCGCTTCCTCGCACAGCTGAACTTTTACGAATCTGGGAGGATTTTTGGCCCGTCAGATTTGTCTAGCTCATTGGAAAATATTTTAAGATATCGTACTTAATAATAAACACATCAACACGGTATAAGGATATTTTTAATAACATTGATTAACTAAAAAGTACTGGCGACTTTACAACGTTTTTAATATCAAATTGTTCATCATTTATTCCAGATTGATTATAAATTTAAATAAAAGAAAAAATAAAACGTGTTGGTGGTAAAAAAATGTTGCGCTAGAGGGAGGGCATTTTGTACTCAGAGTAAAATTGTTATTTTTTTGTTATAAATCGCTATTTAAACATCTTTTTGATTCAAATTGGGTTGATTAGTGTAATTTGACAGTATATTGCAATGCGACATCGACATTTAACGAGAGAAGAGATGTTAAGAGCAGTGGGAATGATTCAGGCTGGTGCTTTTCAACGTGACGTCACTGAGGCAATAGGCACCAGGCTAAATGTGATTTCGAGGTTGTGGTCACGCTATCGTACCACAGGTGAGGGGCGGAGAGACATCCAGGACCAAGCCGCAGTACTACACTCAGACAAGACCGTTTTTTGCAAATTGGTGCGAGAAGGCAACCAAATGTTACAGCGATGCAATTGGTCCAAAGGCTACAGTCTGAACACCAGGTGCTTGTGAGTGACCAAACTGTGAGGAGAAGACTGCACGAAGCCAACCTTCATGCTCGTAGACCACTTCGAGTTCTAGCTCTACGAAGAGGAAATCGTGGACGAAGACTGCAATGGGCTAGAGAACATGTAAATTGGGAATCTCATCAATGGTCGTTTGTGCTTTTCACCGATGAATCCCGATTTGGTTTTCATCCTGATTCGAGGAGAGTACGTGTCTGGAGAGTTCCTAGACACGTACCCCTCAAGAAGTAAGTTCATCCGTACCAAGGTGGTACAATTATGGTTTGGACAGGAATTTGTTTTGGTGGAAGAACGGACCTCGTTTGGATACAGGGCACTTTGACGGCTGAAAAATACTGAGGTTCTAGAACCAATAGTCTTGCCACATCATACACAAATGGGCCCAAATTTCATACACATGCACGACAATGCCCATTCACATACGGCTAGGGTGGTAACAGCCTGGTTGCACGAAAATGATGTCACGGCCCTAGAATGGCCAGCGCAATCCCCAGATTTAAATCCCATTGAGCATGCATGGGATATGAGTAGGCAGGCGAGCAAGTCCAACACATATTTTTAAGTGTTTTGCTTTTCTTTACAAGCAACGGTTAAAATGAAAATAGCGTCCTTTAAATATGATATTCGGAAATACGTTTTGAATAGCATTTATAGCCGCTACTTCGAAGTCAAGAGTAAATTTTAGAGGCATCCAAGTAGAAATGCTTGACTTGATTAAAATTTTGTACGTGTCTGTTTTTTATCAGTTAATAGAGCGAAAATCAAAGGGACTACGGAATGGTTATTTGTATTATAACCATGTACTGATTTAAGCTGTTTAAATCCTTTTGGGCAACTCCTAAAAGTACCATCGGCAAAAAAGTGATAATATTTACTAATTTATTTTCTATTTTATTTGGAACAGACACCATTATTCGTTTCTCCCCATCCACGTAATCAGCAGGACAGAATTCTTCAAATTTAGTGGGTATGAAATCGGGACTTGGAGACACCTAAAATTTTGTTCCGCCCATTATATAGACCTGTTTTTGTAGTAGGTATTGAATTTTGGTATATCACCGAGCAACTCAAAACCATCGTCTTTTTTAGTTCCCGAACAATGTTGTCGTACTGTTTCTGAATTGAAACAAAATTACAGCTACTTCTCTGCTTTAGACCATCTATTTTCACGTTCCTTCCATAGTCTACTTAACAGTCGCTGTCGCGTCCTTTTGATAGCGTTGTTATCTCATTACGAGTATTTAGTGTAAAATTTCCTTGAAATCCTATTTTATTATTACATTTAAAAAAATATTCCTTGTTGACATATATTTTTTTCTGTGATACCGGCGGCCTTCGTACAACAGTGATACTCTTCTTGTTGTTATAAAGTTTATTTGGGACGAACTTGCACTAGACATCGCTTGACAATGAAGAATTATCTCAATTAAAATGGCTACTTTGTTAAGAATAATCCCAGCTTCTTGAATAATCCCTTCAACTACTTTTCTCAATGACAGATACCCTCTATGCAAAAACAACAAAATAATATAAATAGGTTATACTAAAAAAGTTTTTTATTGAAAAGAAGCAAGAACTAACAAATATATACACTATGTACAGGTATAAAATAGCTTAGGTCTAATAAATTAAAATTTCAAAAAAAAATAAACTTGTGCCAGACCGCCGTCGCTTGGCAAAATGCCCAGAAGACTGGCAGCATTGCCACGTTGAATGGCAATGCTAATTCTCAGTGCGAGATATGTGCCAGCCTCTGAAAAAAATAAAATCTCCTTTATCGCAACTGGTTGCGAAATTTGGTTGCGGAGGCGGAAGAGCTATTCTTTATTCAAAACCTGGTTGCATATTAAGAAGAAACACTCTTCCCTCGCAACCACTTGCCAGGAAATAATAAAAAAATCCTCTTTCGCAACAGGTTGCGAATCCTAGTTGCCATGGCGGCCGAAAGGCTTTTGCAACTGGCTTTGTCTGAAGAATATCAAAACTTTATCCCTCTTGTCCTTTCCAAAAAAATATTGGGTACTCGAGAGCAACACAAAATCTATGAGAGGCATTGAATCGTCTTTCGTGTTCACCACGGGGTACACGATCTGGGTGTATCACAACCTTATAATTTTCGCTAGTCACTCTATCTTTAGCCATTTTAAGTTGTGGTGATCATGTTGAACTTGTTGTATTTTTGGAACCATGTTTCTTTCCACATCATCAGCCGGAAGACGTCCACTGCTGGACATAGGCCTCCCCCATGGAACGCCACAATGGACGGTTGCCCGCTATCCGCATCCAACGGCTCCCCGCGACTCTCACCAGATCGTCGGTCCATCTAGTGGGGGGCCGTCCAACTCTGCGTCTTCCGGTTCGAGGTCGCCACTCGAGAACCTTTCTTCCCCAACGGTTGTCGGTTCTACGAGCGATCTGGCCTGCCCATTGCCACTTCCGCTTGCTGATTCTGTGAGCTATGTCGGTGACTTTGGTTCTTTTGCGGATATCCTGTCTCTTATTTTTCTTTCCACACCTTTTACGTACTCTGAACGCCTATTAACTTGTGTTTCTTCATCGCCCTATGAAATAAAATTGCAAAAATTTTGGATGCGTATTGGTAGCAGGAAGCAAAGAACCAAGTGTAGTATATTTGCTCTTGGATTGTGAAAATCGGACAAAATCCTGGTATTGAAAAAATGTTATCCGCCCCAAAAGATGTCATATGGAAGCATGTATTGTATTTAATTTTGTTTTTTGGAAAACGGCGACACTCATCTGTTTCATAAGAGAAAGGTCTTTAAGAGGTTCAACTGGCTCGTCTATTGGATGAAGGGCTACTTTTCCTCCTGAACAACACATACCTGCAGCTTCCTCTTTCCATTTAAGAGCAGCGCAAAATCTGCATTCCTTATTCATCGCTTCTATTTTTATAATCTTGTGGCTTTCGTAATCAAGGGTCTCGTCGTACTCAAATGCAGCTTTATCGAATACCCCCCACGTGTTTCTTGTGAATATTAGCCGTCGTTGTTGTGCCCTTTCAACAATAGCGCGTCTGCGAGATTCAGCTGCTTCAACGGTTTCTGTACCTCTTGGAGACGCCATGTAAGTCGCCTGCTGAAGACGCTGATCTTGGGATTGTTCGGGTGTCTCAGAAGCCCGTTGAGATGCCAGATATTCAGCGTTCTGTTGACGTCGAGCTTGCCACTGTCCGGTGTCTCATCAGCTCGTTGAGATGCCAGATACTCAGCATGTTGTCGACGCCAATCTTGGGACTGTTCGGTGTCTCATCAACCAGTTGAGATGCCAGATATTCAGCGTTCTGTTGACGTCGAGCTTGCGACTGTTCGGTGTCTCATCAACCAGTTGAGATGCCAGATATTCAGCGTTCTATTGACGTCGAGCTTGCGACTATTCAGGTGTCTCATCAGCTTGTTGAGATACCAGATACTCAGCATGTTGTCAACGCCAGTCTTGGGACTGTTCGGTGTCTCATCAGCCAGTTGATATGCCAGATATTCAGCGTTCTGTTGACGTCGAGCTTGCGACTGTTCAGGTGTCTCATCAGCTGGTTGAGGTGCCAGATACTCAGCATGTTGTCGACGCCAATCTTGGGACTGTTCGGTGTCTGATCAGCCCGTTGAGATGCCAGATATTTAGCGTTCTGCTTACGTTGAACTTGCGACTGTTCAGGTGTCTCATCAGCCCGTTAAGATGCCAGACACTCAGCATGGTCTCGACGCCGATCTTGGGACTGTTCGGGTGTCTCATCAGCTCTATGACCTGCCTCACGCTCCGCCTGTTCAAGCCTTCGCAGTTCGGCTTGAAGAAACGTCTCGTGATGTCTAGCTACTTTCATAGCTCCAGCTTCATTAGAGCTTTGGGAAAGATTAGACTTAGGCTTTCGCGTCATAATTTTTAGTAGGTAAGTACTAAGAACGCATTCATGATTCAATCAACAGATAATCTGTGTAAGTATTTGTCATCATCTTGTTATGACATTACGATGATTTAGATTAGAATTGACGAATCTAAATATTGATTCCACGGAGCTTTATTTCCTAGCAAAAGTTTATCAATTATGCTGCAATTTAATGTAATAACTCCGGCTCAGGTGGACGGGAGAAGCCCAGGGGTTGAATTTTCAAAAACGTTAATATTATTTTTAATTGTATTTTTTTCTGTTTTCTTTACGTGATGGCAGAGTAGCGCCTTTAGAATTATTATTGCATAATATTAATATTCCATGACCTTAAACAAACCCACAAATAATTAAGCATGGGCATATCCATAATTCCTTGTTTGATTCTTGAATATAAGTTGAATAAATTTAGTAATTTTGTTATTATAGTGGATTATTTTTTATGCTATCATGATAGGACTTAGCAACGCAGCACTGTTGCCAGGTTCAATTTTGATTTTACAATTTACTTGCTCGGATTACATTATGATGCAATTTACGTTTTCAGGCACGGCCTGGCTTGTGATAACATAGGTTAAATATAATTATAACTGTGAATATAATTAATGGCTGCTCGTGTGTTGTGCATCATCGATTCACTGAAAGACCGACTATTCGCAGAATTTATAATATGATTTGTAAGTGCAGTTGGGGAATTAAAAGGTTAGGTAAACTTAGAGTCGACTTTTGCTTGCACGAGTGCAAGAAACAGTAATGCCAGCATTATAATAACATTGTCAACCTATGATTGTCACCATGTTAGGTACCTACTTAGATAATTATTCGCCCCGATGACTATCGAACCCGCAACCACCTGATGCAGTGAGCCGAGTGATGTAGGCAGGCACACTCAAAGGACAGATGGAGTACAAAGGACGTAGGTTACTAATTGATTAAGACAATAGTGCAGCTTCCTATAGTAGCTGGGACCTAGGTAAATCTAAACAATGACGTCACAATACAACATAAACAACAATGCCGTACATAGGTAACTACCTAATACCTGCATCAGTTAGATAAGATGTCGTCAATGAGTGAGTAGAGGGGGTAACGTACCTATATGTGTGTAATTCACATTATTATTAGGTTTCACTACAATAATATTAAGCTTTTACTAAGGCTCGAATGATGAACCCATTGTGTGGCTTTATATAATAGGTAAGAAAGTAGGTAGGTACCTGTTTTCTTTTCCTTTAATCTTTTTATCGACTAATGTTACATTAGGTACTTCCTAGGTACCTATATCTCCGAAGATCTGCTCACATTATGTTATATATTGAATACTTATATAAGTAACCTAGTTATCTTCCTACTTTTACGAGTAAGTCCATAATCAATGTTTCTGATTTAAAATGGAATTAGTTCTCAATTAAATACTTATTGAGTAGGTACGCGCGCACCCAGATTCATGTCTGGAATTAATGTATATATGTAGGTAAGTATATGTGAACTAACATAATCTAAATAATAAATAAATTACAAATAAGTAAATATCGCCAGACTAACATCCCAATTGTATGGTCCCAAATTAGCACCAATTGTACTATGGGTAACATACCTACAATGAACTGGGTGCGATGATCCCAGAATCAATGCAAATCGTATTTTAACTTAATTCATAAGAACAATCTCCTCTACTATAACTTACAGGACAAGGTAAATTGGAAAACCTATTTAATTCAGTTAAAACCTCCAGCTGAGGTAATTTCCATTAATTGTCTGTTTAATTCTTCCGTCAGAGCGAGAAAGAAGTTTTCCCGGCGACTATTAACTAATTAACTAAACACAATGCGTGTGTTTTTCTTGGGGACGACGGATGAGGGAGTTTAGTACGTACACAATGTGTGTCATGTAAACTATAGGCACTTAAGTAGGTATATTTGCCAACAGAATTATTGTACAGGCAATTTCGAGATCGTGGGTAAGTAAGTATATCTAATAATTTAAATTTATCACTCTTCAATATGTTTCAGATTAGGTAAGTAGGTACTATTGGAAGATGAATCACTAAATACTGTAATAATACATCAGGGGACCGACTCTGTTAACGACTGTCGCTCGACTCGACTCATATTCGACTCGCAATACGTCAAAACTGACATGACGGTAAATGAATACGTCAGTTTTAATATAGATAAACTGTTTATCTAATGTTTCCTAAACATTATGATAAAATATGTAGTGATAGGTACCCAATATAAATGTAACCACAGTCATTCATATTATTAATCACTCATTGTATTAAGTATATAAGTTTGTAAAGGTAGCTACTATTAGCTTAACAAACCCCTTAACTCTATGTTTGTTTAACATAAGTTTTAAGCGCTGGGCTATAGCATTTTTTTAAGTATTAAGTATTAAAAAACTAATTGTTAAACAAACAAACAAAACAACTATAAGTAGATAAACTGTATTACCAAGAATTACGTAAATAATTCGGACTAGTAGGGCAAGACACGTTACGCTTTGACATTTTATTGACTGTCAAGATTTGAGCTGCTCAGTCCCAAGCTGATTTGTCATCCAAATAATCCGAGATTTTGTAATATGCCTTTGCACTGAGTTTAGTTTTAATTAGGGTTTTAAACTTATTGATAGGTAAACTCAATAAGTTTAAAACTCTCTGATTTCATTGGGAAGCTTATTATCTATCAGTGATTTCAGTCGCTTGTAATTATGGTAAATTGTTTATTATCTATCGTAGATAATATTTTATCGCGTGATGTAATATTTATATTATTCGGTGTCTAAGTGTAAAGGAGACAATAAAATTGATCAGGGAGTTTTTTATCTATGCTAGTAGTCCTCATGTAAAACGGGCATTAATAAAATTTTAATTAAGTATCAACCAGGCAAATGTAGTAATATTCGTTGGGATCGGTAATAATGTTGCTCCCTGGGACAAGAGTTCGCGTGACAAGGAAAGGGGTTCTATTCCCGACAGAGGAAGACTGAACAGGTGTTATAATAGGTAGGTACCTAGCTATAATACCGCGTAATTAGTGTAGTTCGGAACAAATTAAAATTTTCGCAAGTACCTAGGTGGGCTGTAACTATTCTAGATTAGATTTATAACTGTCGCATTGCAAAATATTTTTATAAGTAGGTACTTAACATACCCGTATTACAGGTATAAATGGTTTAATTGTTTTTGTTTACACGGGTGGCGTATCGTGCGATGCGCGCTTGGCAAAAATGCCGAAACTTCATCATAATCAAACGCAAAAGCCAATGGTGATTAGAATTAGGTACAATCCGTACAATAGGTAGGTACTAATAAGCACACAGCTATCAAACTCGACGTCACTTGAATGTCTTTTACGTCTTTAGAACTTTATTGCCATACTTTTACTATCGCATGCTTTTATTAAAACGTTTATAAATGCGAAACTAATATGTGCCATCCTTACCCTCTGCAAACGTTGATCAGCAAATTTCACGCTGTCACGAAATAGGTATTATGTCACCGCTGTTGTAGTTTATCAAACTATGAGTTAGTAAGTAATTAGACAATGGTACATAGGTACTTATGGCGCGTCGCGTATGTCGCGGGTTGCGACGGGCAAACGGGTCGCGTGCGGACGCGGGCGGGCGGGCTCACTTGCTCGATCGGCGGCGCGACTGTGCCGGTTGAAGGGCGGGCGGCAACAAACAATCTGCTTGCGGCGGATGCCTCTCGCCGCCGCCCGCCTCCGATCGGCGCCGCCACCTTGCCCGGTTGTCTTTTGTTTTAAATATAATCACCTAAGTACCTATACAGCAGAGTTGCAATAAAACATGAAAATGGGAATAAAAATGTTTATTTTTGTATTATTCGTTTTAATCAATTATTTATGTTTAATTCGTGTTTATTTTTTCACATGCTTTTACTATGTTTTATTCATGTTTAAAACATTGAATTAAAACGTTTTTTTTTCGATTTTTATAAGATGACATTGCGTGGATCGTAACGCAATCTACACAGATCGCGTCTTTGACATTGATACTTGACATTTCGATTGTGTGTTTCCTTCCTTAGAACTTGTTGTTGTACACAAAGTGTCAAAAACCTTTAATTTTTAAGTGATTTTCCAAGCTATACAGCAATATTTATTTTATTGAGCTGTATTTTTTATTTCCTTCTATCAACATGACCTCTGCACCTTCCATCCCCACTGGTGGAAGAAAAATATACAATATTTGGAAGCACTACATCGAATTTCCGGATGTGCGGCTGCAAAAAACTAGTAGATTTAAATCCTTACTAATATTGATTAATGCGAAAGTAACTCTGTCTACGTCTGTCGCGCTTTCACGCCAAAACCCATTTAAATGAAATTTGGTACACAAATAGTCTAGAGCCTGGGAAAATACATAGGCTACTTTTAAATGCGAAAAAAGGGTTGTAAGGGGTTGAAAGAGGGGAATGAAAAGGTGTACGGAAATATCGTCAATTTTAGAGCTAGAAGCTTGAAACTTATTTTTAGGCTGTTGATTCGATATAAATAAATATGACATTCAAAGTTTTGTGAAAGATTTATCTTCAAGGTTATAAAAAAAATTACAATAGGTAAGTAATGGGGGTTGAAAGTTTGTATGGAAATATAGCTCTTTGCAGTGAAACACTGCAAATAGCTCATTAAAGTATTTGTACGCATGTCTTATTTGTAAAATAATTAGCCTAAATAGTTAAAAATGCTACCCAAAGCAATGCTATTCCACGCGGACGAAGTCGCGGGCACGGCTAGTGCAAAATATGGAACAAGGAGGACATAGTGGCAAGAATGAAGTCACAATCAGTGTTATGTGCCTGTTTTAGAATTGTCCCAACTTTTATCCACAAAATATGGCGTCATGACAGTTTTTCCTTGGAACATAATGTCGAAAAGCCATATTTATTTGGTTGATAAAAGTTATCTAACGATTTTTATACAGGCCCTTGTAATATAAATATTAAATCGTGTAGCGGCTGGGTGTCGCGTCTTCTTACGGTTCAACACAAATAAAACTCTGGTCATCCGGTTAAACAACTTATCGTTTTTTTAAATCTTCTAACTAAATTACAACGTCAACTTATTATTCGTAAAACATTCGAAAATCCTTGTCATCTTTTAAATCATAAAAAAAAAGTAATCATAAACAACACCAAGCAGGGCGTAAGGGTGCCCGCGTTACAATCGTTTATTTTATACATGTACTAATGCTGTTATATAAACTATAGTGCTGCTTAAGTCGTGTTAAAATATTGTTTAAACATTGATTTAAAACAGGAGGAAAAAGTCAATGATTTTTTCCCAAAATGATTAAAACATAAACAAGGTGTTTAAAACAAAATGATTTTTTCTTTTATCATTTTCTTGGCCTGCTGTAAGAATAGGAGCAGGCTGCGATTCGATTGAATTCCCCAAAAAAGTATCGCAATTAATTAATTTTAACTAGGTAAGGTACTGTGACAACCAGGTTGTAATAGCAGTGTAGGTATTAATAAACTATTCTTATTTTATTACTTAATATTTTATTTATTATAACATTTAAAAATTCAATTTTACACATCTGTTTCCCGGTTGTCACTGCCGGTGCACCGCAATTCTTATAATTTCAAACACTCTCTTTTCTTAAACTCATTATTTTACAATCAGCCAGGAACGTCTATCGCTAGTGGCCATTGCGCCGACATGGACCTTACATTCCACTTGCAGTGACTGATTGGATCTAGAATTATAGCGTAATTTATAATTATGTCCCGGTTGATTTCGTTGCGGGGTTGAAGGTGCAGGTCCTGGTATAGCGCGGCGTACATCTTGCGATGAAGTCGTCATTGGCGAACTAAAAGGAGTGGCGGTCTATGGTCGCCTCTCCCTCCGTCCGAAATATTTGTAAATTTGGGTATTAACGCAGTAGGATTATGGGATAATTGCATTTGCTCGTCCCGTACTTGCGGATATATTTTTTCAATTTGTAAAATGATTTCCCTCAAATCTTTTTTGCATGCGAATTTGTTAACTTTGATTTAAAATAAGGCTTTAATCCTTTCAGAAATTGTATTATGAATACTGAATCTTTCTTAATATTTGCTTTATTCGCCAGCTCAGATAAATGATAAAAATATTCACTCAATCCTTTTTGGTCTCGTTAGGCGTTATAAAATAATTCCGAATAATCACATATTTCAAACTCGTTCCTCAATTTATTTATTACCTCCTCAAAGGTTTTGCAGGAATCTTTAATTGATCGGAAATAGTATTATAAGGCACTGCCGTTTAAAAATGATGGCAACAAAAGTAATTTGTCTTCAGGACTGGTGCACTTTTTAAATACGGCGATTTATTTAATATAATTTAACAATACTTGTTTATATATCTGTATCCCGGCTGTCACTGCCAGCGCCCAGAATTTCAAAACATTTATCTTTTCTTAAATTGATTATTTTATTATCAGCCAGGAACGTCTATCGCTAGTGGCCAGTGCGCCGACATGGACCTTACAGTAAGTACCTTACCCACCGCTTTGCTCTAAGCACTATATCTGTACGTGCTACAAATGAATAAAATAAAAGTTTGTAATTTTAAAATATCAGCTCTTTACTGAATGCATTATGAAAATTTATATACGGTACTTGTGTAAGTCGTATTAGTAGGTAGGTACACCTTACCTACAGTTTAGAAGGTACCTTTGCTAAAGCAAGCCAAATGAACGAAGCAAATTTCTTACAATCAGTAGGTAGGCCTAACGTTTTATAAATATTTTACCATCAATTTGATCAGCTGTTGCACGAGAGACCTTCTCACTGCACTGCTCTTCGTCAGGATTTTTTCTCTTTCTGCTAGGCTCTTTACTAATATCGGAAACATCGTTCAGTTGGTATAATAAATACTTAGGTAAGTACCTATAATAAAATGGATAGCTTAATCTGATCGACAGATTCACAAAAAGCAAGCAAATTGTAAAATCCCACGGTGATGACAGAGTCATCATATCGTATCTACTCGTATGTCCGTAACAACTGGTTGGCAATTATGGTGATGATCCGCCAACTTCAAAATACATTCATTTCGAAGTTTCTATTTTAAATTGATATATTTTGTAGCCGATACATTAGAAGTATGTTCATAAGATTACCTAAACTCAGCGGCATGCGTTGTTTTTGTAAAAATATGCACCAAATTGAGTTAAACCCTTAGATACCTATTAATATTATAAATGCAAAAGTTACTCTGTCTGTCTGTCTATCGCGCTTTCACGCCAAAACTACTGACCTGCTTTAAATGAGATTTGGTACACAAAGTCTAGAGCCTGAGAAAGGACATATACACTTCTCATCAGAAAAATCGAAACAACTTGCAAGTTTAGGTTTTGTAAGGATTATCAGAAAAATGTGTATATTTAGGAATATATGTCAAATGTCGTTTAATAGTGAATAATATGAGGTTTCCAATCCTAATGTCAATTTTCTAAATTCAAATTAATTTTTTATAGGTTTCGTATTTTGTTTAACAAATCATTTTTACCCTGTATGGAGTATGAAGGAGAGCAAACTGCCGGATTGGCGGCACGCACTGGAGACTGTTGGCTTGAAAATCAGCAGAACCAAGACTGAATACATGTTCTGTGAGTTCGGCGGTGTCTCTAGTGCAGTGTCGATTAGAATGGATAATGCTGTAATACCAGTTTGCTCTGATTTTAAATATCTCGGTTCGTTACTCGAGCATGACGGTGAAGTTGACCGTGACATAAAAAGGCGAATCAATGCAGGATGGCAGAAGTGGAGACAAGTTACCAGCACTACATGCGACCCAAGGATGCCAATCAAAATTAAAGGAAAAATCTACAAATCGATTATAAGACCGGTAATCATGTACGGCTCGGAATGCTGGGCGGCTAAAGTGCGGGAAGAGAAACGTCTCCACTCTGCTGAGATGTGAATGCTGAGATGGATGTGTGGAGTGACGCGAATGGATAAGGTGAAGAATGTGTATATAAGAGGTAGTGTCAGGGTAGCGCCAATAACAGATAAAGTGAGAGGTAGGAGGCTGGAATGGTTTGGACACGTGATGAGAAGGGATGAGAAGCATGTGACTAAACGAGTGATGAATATGAATGTATCCATCCAGATACAGTGCGAGAGGAAGGCCCAAGAAAAGATGGATGGATTGTATTAAGAATGATATGAACGAGGTTGGAGTGGATGTGAGTATGACGGGAAAGCGCGATGTATGGAAGGAAAAGACATACTGCGCCGACCCCAGATAATGGGAAAAGGTAAGGCAGATGATGAGGATGGAGTATGAAGGAAATTGATAAAACAACAAACTTAAATGAAAAAGCTAAGAAACGTTTATTTAATAACTTGTATTTCCTCACCGAGCTCTTCTTACTGCTTCCATACGGTTCTTCATCGATCGAATAAGAGTCACGATCAAATGTTGTGGCATTCCATTCCTTTCCTCTTGGATTGCATTTTACAGCTGGCTAAGTGTTTCTGGGGCAGGAGTTCTTGCACGAATTCGTCTCTTTAATTCATCCCATAGATGTTCAATCGGATTCATGTCCGGGCTTCTTGCTAGCCATTCTATATTCTATAATGGAGATACCGACTTCGGTAACATAATCTCGTACGACCCTCGCGGTGTGAGTCCTAGCATTGTCGTGCATGAATATGAAACCGTTGCCAATAAAATGTGCATAGGGCATCACGTGAGGCTCAATACACTGTTCGATGTAACGATGACTGTTTAGTGCAGGCAGACGTGGCCAGGTACAAGCTCTGTCTTACCGTCGGCGTTGATTCCTCCCCAAACCGTCCACAAACCACCACCATACCTGACCTTTTCTTCAATGCAGCATTGTGCAAAGCTTTCTCCATCTCCTCTGTAGACCTTGTTCCTTCCATCTAACGATGGTATGGATGATATGGTAACCCATACAGCATTATTTTATTTATTTTATTTTGTTTGGGGAGTTTACGGCTAATTTTACAGAGTGAAAAAAAATATATATAAGCAAATGCCAATTACAAGCTTCCACAGTTTTGCTTGCTTGCTTGCTTTTACACTCATCAGAAAGAGGACTTTGTTCCAGTGGAGGTTTAACCAATTTAGGTTTCACGTGCAAAGTTAAGGCGCGCTCTTCGATGGTCTGCAGTTAATTTCGGCCCATTTGCTGGCTTTTGCGGTACCAGTCCACGTTCGTTCAACCGTCTTCTAATTGTAGAGTGACTTACAGCCACCCTACGGACAACATGAAGCTACTGCTGTATTTGAAAAGCATTAAGGCGTCGATTTCGTAAAGAAGTTGTTACAATAAATCGATCATCTCGCTCAGAAGTGACCTGATTTCTGCCAGATCCTGAACGGCGCGTGAACAAACCAGTCTCCCGATAACGTTTGTAGACTCTTTGAACAGACGACAGGCTTAAATGCAATCTTCCAGCCACAACACGCTGACTAAGTCCAGAATCCAGCAATGCCACCACTTTGGCGGCTTCAGCGGGCGAAGTATCCATATGATTTTTAGAAAACTTTTTCAGACGTCCCAAAGTCTCAAAGATCTCAAGCACGCTTTGGACATGCTATTTTGTACTGGTATGACATTTCCAAGATCTGTCTCAGACTTGTGATCGATTTAGTAATACAGTTTTTGGGATATCTATCTTGCAATCACATAATATCATTCAAACTATAGAGTTGATCGTCCTAAATAACCGGCCACGGCTAGAATGACTTACCTTTTTGCTTTTGAGCCAAAGTTACCAGAAATTATGAGACAAAGTAATTCCACACTTTATTTTCAAGATGGTATTTAAACTCGCATTAAAAGTACCTATAGTTTCCACATTCATTTTATTTGTAAATATATTTCTGATCCAAACAAAGACATATAATAAACAAACCTTATTAGAAAGCCCAGAAGCACACTCAAGTATGCACCCCTAAAATAAGCACGTTTTTGTGCAAGGTAGTTTCGAATTTCACTGACAGGTTGATATTTGCGAAAAGTTTACTTATCCAATCATACAAACGGTTACATATACTACCATCTATTATTTATGACTTGAACTGGATCATTTGCTGTCATTAATACCAAGAGGTGAGAAGTTTAAACGTTTTCCGTTTTTATGCCAAAGTTCCCCCCTAGAGTTAAAGTAGCCCTCAATTAGGTACGCTACTTAATAGGGTATCTACCTACCATATTTTATGGTTGCAGGAGATTCAGGATATCCCCTAAGACCGAACCTCATGACACCAATTCTAAATGCCATGCCAGGTTCCCCAGAGGCCTATTATACAGACTTCCATGTGTCTGCACGATCTGTGGTAGAGCGTTGCATAGGAGTGCTAGACACTCGATTTAGGTAGGCAAATATACAAATTTCAAGTATTAACCTAACCCCTTTAAAATTTTACTAATAGCTTCTATGATATAACCTAAAGGATATAAGAACAGTGAAAGTTATTTTCTATATAATTCCTTCTAAGCCTTGTGAACATGTGGTGTGGCGTACTTGCGTACAAAACAATTTAGCGTATGATAGCGGGTGAACTGATCGAATATATATGTGGGTCAACTTTGCCACGGTGTGAATCTTGTCTCGACCATCAAATTTCGCGATTACCTAAATCTTCGGAAGCTTTAAAATCAACCTGCATCTTGGTGTTCACCTCCGGGCCTGCAGCGTCTTCAAAATTGGCGGACTGCCGTCCAGCCCTGTCTTTCGGCATGATTCACGTCGTAATCGTCGTCTTTTGTGAAAATTCGTGAAGTGAAAAAACTTCAACTGTTTTTCCCAAAACGAAAATTGTGTCGTCTTCAGTCGTTTTTTCCGTCGTCTTACGTCTTTTACCCAATCCACTTTTGTGGGCGTGAATGTGGGTGAAATCAAACTCTTCAATCTTCAATTTGGTTCTTTATTTCTTTTATCGTCTTTAAATACGTCTACTCGTCTTCAATGCTCGCTTACGGTTCCCCTTCAACTCTCTCTCTCATACTTCATCCGTCACTCACTCTTACATCTTGACACGTTGCTACGTCATCCCTCTTACGTCCCTCTCTATACCTCTCACTCCTACATATATTATACTCCTCGTGAGCTAGGACGAAACCTGAACGAGAGCTACAGGGTCCAAGTACCTATGCAGGAAGAAATGCACCCACGTACCTTTCACCAGCTCAGCCCCGAAGTTGACGAGCGGCATTGTCCCGGTGGTCCAGCGGTGGAGAGATCACGCACAGGGCTCTAGCCAATATCGCCTCCTAATACCTTTTTATAATATGAGAGAAGACCAACAATTATTTATGAGCGACGTCTGTATTAACAATGAAGTGTCATATTTTTCCAGGGAGACATTAAAAAGGTAGCCGCCACTGGCCAGTATGCGTCCGGCGGGTGCCCTCGCTCGCGGTCTTGGCAAGCTGAACGGCTTCCAGTAGGTACGTGGGCGTTGCGTACACCATGTAATTCTCGCCCAAGATTCCGTCCAGATTTTGGGGTTAATGGAAATTGAATGCAATACTTAAACTTAAACTGAATGAAGTAATACTTAAACTTAAACCAAATAATTACCTATTTATTTACGCGCTTCACCACCTACGTTCGGTTCGAACGGTAAAACCTATCAAAATTAACGCGATCGACCCCCAGCTGTTTTACATAGGTAACAGAGCTAAAATGTGTATTGTAAGTGGGTTTGCCTTTACGTCCTTGCCTACCAGAAGGTTTCGTCTATATTTTCCTAGGTTTGCGTGCCATCAAAATTCTGATCCACGAAGAATTTCAACAATTTCAATTTCAACTTAATTAATGTTAGGGGGATATTGTGTTAGTTAAGCTCACTAAATCAGAACACAGTGGCTCAATCCCTTACACGAAAACACCAACAGGTAGGTAAGTACCTACTTACCTACGTCATACAAAATACATAGGTGTTTACCTACTATGAAATTATCAAATCGTGAAATCTCGCCGATTTTTCAAATAAGACGATTGTAGGATGATTTAGCTTTTTATTGTAAGTTTTAAGTTATCTACTTACAGTAACAATGAGTTGATGTTAGGTAGATAGGTACACGGCATTTTTTTATTACATTTTGATCTAAGTCGGTACCTACAAAGTATTTCTTTATTTTACTAAGTACCTAAATTACTTGATGTGCATTTGTTCAATGGAATAACTTAATATTACTCAATCCTTATATACATAAATCTTAAGTCAAATTATAAAACTATATTACAATTACAAGGCACTTCATTAAGAATAAAAAAAAGCAATAAAATACTGATAAAATGTGGTGTTAAAAATATCACGATGTTATAGGTACATAAGTAAATAATCTGTAAATATTGTAAACTTTATCCGAAACAACAAAGGAACGCATATAAAAGATAACATTGTGGATCTACTTTTGCAAAATGGAACCAACCCACACACACTTCTGCAAACTGAAACCAACCTATAACCACTAACACAAGGTTGGTTTTGGTCTACAGTAGTGCATGTGGGTTGGTTCCATTTTGCATAAGTAGGTCCGTTTGAGCTTGCAGAATAGCCTGTCTATTGTTGCTATAATTGAAGGCCCGTATTCATAAATCTATCTCAAGTATGAGAGCTATCTTGATAATGTCATTCTTGAGTCATACTAATCCAAAATCACATGTGTAATAAATGAATCGTAACACCAGAGTTTGTACACTGTGTTTTTATAACCCACAACTACAAATTAAACTAACATAAGGATTACGAATACATAATCAAACTATAATATTCTTATTATAACAACGAATACTACCGATATTATGGCAACCGTTTCTCGTTATCCGCACACCGTCAAATCGAGCGCGCGTTTCCATTGTCTAATGGCGCGTCAGCAGACGCGCTGTGATTGGTCAGTCGAGGGGTTCTAACGCATGCGCATAAATTCAAGCGGCCAGTAGAGGAGTCAATGTAGGTACTGTTTTAACTGGATTTTAAACAATAAAGCGTGCACATGTCAAAATTGTACTCCAGATCAGTTTTAGATTTAAGATAGATTTATTGATACGGGCCTTAGTCTATTACCCTTAAGTTCTATGTGACATGTGATGTCTTGGAATGATATTGTTCGACGCAAGTCATTGAGTACATACCTACTCATGGATATTTGTTTCACTCTATATTTTTATTACTTATAAAAAATATTAATCTTTCTGGAGTGGGTCACAAGGCCAATTGACATCACTGTTTGTTCCACTGATATTAATTTGGTGCCAATCAAAATTGTGTACCATGCATGAACATATCCACGAGTAGGTATTCGTTGTTGCTCATCCTGTTGTGTACAAATTTCAATTAAAATGACATTGGACATGTTTTGCAAAATGCAACTAACCCTCACATACTTTTGCAAACTGAAATCTATCTAAAACCACTCGCATTAGGATTGGTTATGGTCTGCCGTAGTACGTGCGGGTTGGTTCCATTCTACAAAACAAATTTTGGCACACCTTGACATTTTCCTGAGTGGGCCCGGCCGCTTCGGCCAATAGTATCGTTTCATTTCCGGTCAACTTGCGCTAAGCTGCGTACAGCTGAGGAAATGAAGCGTTCCTATTGGTTGAAGCGGGCGGGCCTGCTTCATAGCCCAGTCAAGTCGACGGTCACCCATAGTTTAGTTAAGTTTAATTGATGTACCTACTAACAGAAACAGCTACAATTTTTATGCTCAATTATCTCTTACTACGATTATTACTAAATAATAGTTAAAAAGTAAACTAGTTATGTGCAGTGTGAGGCTCTTTGCTGCCTCCATGCAGAGTGAAAGCCTGCGGCCGAGTCGGAATCAGAATCGCCTTCTTCACTCACGCCCATTTGAGCACGGGGCTGTAAATAAGTATTTAAATGGAAATCAAAGAGTGCTTAAGTAGGAACGGACAATTTGTATTATATGGCGTAGAGGAGGCATGACGGCATGAGATAGCGTCATGCTATTTGTCGTGACGGCGAACTGGTCGATTTTACTGCCAAAGGGTTTTATACTCTAATACCAAAATATATTACGAAAGATGGTAGTGACAGGTCTGAGAGGTTATGACGAATTAATGACCACAGTCTCATTGGTGCTGGTTCTTGGGTTCGTCTGAGATATCCCTAAAGATGGATTAGAGAACTTTGGAATGTAAGCAACCTTTTCGAATTAATAAATACAGGAAGTAAGTGCGAGCAATGCTTTTGGTATTGCAAGTATATGTAGTCAACGGGAACTGCTAAACGTCAGGCGGGTTGTGACATCGTTTGACGGCGCTGTTATATAAAAAAATATGCAAATAAATTCTAGACCAAACTATCACCTTTTGAGACAAATACGACGGGATTTTGTTTTTTAATGGGACTCGTCCCGTCACACACTCATATCACTGTTTTCCTATAAGCCAGGATTAATAATGGTGACCATAGTTGACGAATAGATAATTTTCTTCCAGCTCCTCCTATTCTTTGCTTAAATTAAATTCGTGCGGATTCAAGGGTTATCAACCCCTAGTGTGCCACGAGCACCTACGTAGGTGTATAAGATTTGAATGCTCCAAGTGTCGCGTTCCTCTACGGGTGCGAGCGGCACTGGTTGTTTTTTTCCTACGTTTAGTAACACGTCAACGATAATAGGGTTTCATAGATCGATTGCGCGAAAACGTGTCTGTTTTTGTATCGATTATTTTTAAAAAGGTACTGATCCGTACGAAAAAATTAATGCTAACAAAAAAATTATTCCGAAATATTGTGACACTTGGGGTAGAAGACACTCGGAGGGGGAGATAATTGAAAGGATTAAGGGCCTGTATCCACTCGTGCTCCGTACCTGGTCAGGCGTGGAGGGCGTGCTTCTGCTGTGGGCGGCGCCCAACCCCCGCCGGCCGGTGGCACCGCGTCGCCGTACCTTGTTGTTCATCGGAGGCGGCATCTTCTTGTCATCTTTCTGGAATCCCGTCATTTTATCGTCACTTTGCTAGGTTCGTTTTTACTATAACCACCCAGAAAGCCTAGCCAGGCTAAACAATCTATAGGGGATTTACATAAGGGTAATTTTTTATAACTAACCCAAATATCCTGGGCTCACAGAACAACTCAAG
The DNA here is from genome assembly GCA_905147325.1 of Notodonta dromedarius. NCBI lineage: Eukaryota > Metazoa > Arthropoda > Insecta > Lepidoptera > Notodontidae > Notodonta > Notodonta dromedarius. The sequence continues at coordinate 9,552,523 of LR990160.1, read as the reverse complement.
TGTCAATAACCGACAAAACCTACTTAGATATTAGCAGAGGAGAACCAAACCACTATACAATCGAGACGAAAACCTAATATTCGTAACTAAACATCAAAATTCTTAACCCTTTGACAAAAGTCAAAGGGACCCCAAACAAATAAAAAAAAACCTACTTAGATAGCCAAAAATACATATAATTTCCTTATTGAAATGGTAACTGATCTTTTTGTGTTGCAGTTTCATCAATTTATTTTGTTGCCAAGATTGTTTAAGTATGGCTTAACAACTAAAAAATATTATTATTTTCTTTTTTAATCGGTAATCATTTGAATACTTGACCAAATCACACTAAGGTTCTGGTATCTAGAAAAACTGGCAACCTATTTATTTTTTCCAATTTCATGCTTGCTTTTCTATGATCGGATAGTTCTCACTTGTATATTGTCAGCTGATCCCCAGGTCTTATGGAGTTGTTCGCCGTTCTCGGCGCGTCTCTCCTCGCGCGCCGACTTGGGCACGTACGCCGAGGACCTGGTCGCGCCCACGCCTAGAAAATTACTGACCGCCTCCGTGGTCTTCTTGACGCGCACGTTCAATGACCCAATACGGAGGAACCCCTCCTTTTCTGAAAACGAGATTGCTTTTTCATTAACTTGCCCCCGGATTCTCCGGAGTTTTACCCCCAAAGGAATTACCCACCATAGTTGAAAAGGGAGTTTTTTTAGCCAGATAGGTACGTTGTTAGTGTGAAACTGACACTTAGGCGACTCAATAATGTTTAGTTTTATGAGAAGTATGACTAGATAATAAGCTCACCAGATTACACAATAACAATTTACACAGTACAGAACGTTGAAAAGATGACCTACCCGCTTTCGGCCGTTCCCAGTAGTCTTACCGGCTATCCTAGCTATTAGTTACCGTGATATGTATAAACCATAACCGTGAAGAAGAACACACGTGATACAAAACCCGCCCCACAACACAACCAACAGCTCAACATGTCGACTAAGATGTTGAACAATATTTGATGTGAAAGAATAATACATTTCTAAGTTGTTAGGAGCAATTGAAACAGTAAAACACATGAAAGTGTTCGCCAACTAGGAGAATAATATAATAGAACATTTATAAGAAGGCCACTCAAGAATTTGTTCTATGAAAATTTACAGTAGAACAAAATCACAGAACGTATTGGAAAAGGTGAAAAGTCGTCCGTATCCCAAGATTGTGACGACACCCGTGATATGAACAGCTCCAATAGCCGCGCATCAAAAATCTGCAGTGAATATTCGTATAAGTAAATCTATAATTTATGCCCGTTTTTATTGCGCGATTAGGGGCCAAACTCTGTTAACAACTGTCGCTCGACTCGACACACTTTCGACTCGCAATTTGTTTAAAATGACGTATCGTAATACATAATTTTTGACTGTGTTCCTATGGAAGAGCTGTCAAAACCAACATATTCATTTACGCGATACGTCAGGTTTGACGTGTTGCGATTCGAATGTGAGTCAAGTCGAGTGACAGTCGTTAACAGAATTGGGCTCCAGGTACCCAACAACATAATTGCTTATACAGATTTCAGGTGGACAATATTACAAAAGAAACGTGTAGACAAGTGCTAGAGGGACACAATTACACACAATGAAGCACTTTTGTGGCTGTTTCTTACTTGACTGGTTGATATTAATTGTGTTTGGAGTTACGTTTACGACCGGGGGAGAGGTTACCGTCCGGTGTAAGTCGTACGATTCCGCCTCTGTAAAACATGGTAAGCAACTATATAAAGCCGTGGTTGCCAACCTTTTTTTTGACAAGAGTCCTGATTTCATTACTTATCATTAGCAGGGACCACAAGGTTAAAAAATAAACTGTATAGCTAGTGGATAATTCAGATTGCATCATTGATATTTTTGAGTTTGTATCTTTTGTGCAAGTTGTTGAATTCTTGGGGTAAGTAATATTATTGGTCAAAACTACTCTCTTCTATGTCATCACCATTTTCAATCGGTTCTTGGACTTTTTTGGCAAAAATAAGTTGTTTAGAAAAGCATAATATAGCGCGAAGTATCTAGAAGTTTCTGGAATTTTTGTATAATATGAAATGAATTTTTACACTAATGCTGCGCGCGCCAAAGTTTGAAATCTTTCGCGGGCCATATTTCAGCGCAGGACCACTGGTCTAATGCTTGTTAGACATACATCGCTTCATGCTAGAATAGAGTAACAACAGCCCTCTGCCCGCAAAAGTTGGTTGAATGTGTTTTCATACTTCATCTAGTACATCTCACGTCCGGTGGTTAAATCGTCCCAGAATATAATCCAGTATAATAATAATATTACGAGTACAGACTGTCAGAAATAACAAAAGTATCAGGCTCTCAGGTTCATTAAGTCTTATTACGCGAACATCTAGCTAGAGCCCGCTTTAATAAATCGATTTCAAGTCTGAGAGCCTAAGAAATGTCATTATTCTGTCATGTCCATACAAAATTACACGTCAATAGTTAAAAGATTATTTAAATTAGCAGAGATGTGTATATATTTATATTGAATGCACTTTGACAACGTCAGTCAGACAATAACAATTTTACTAATCACAACTTATTAATTTTCCTGGTTATGGTTTATCTAGAAAAGAGTTTCTTTAGTCAAAAGTTTCTAATAGTCAAAAGCATACTCAAGACCGCTCTCAGAATTGAGATCGATTTATTAATACGAGCCTGTTAAGACCTATAGAAAACTGTAACCTACTTCGATACGACCCAGGTGACAGCGATGTGTCCATATGCACTAGGTACTGTTGTGGTTTCCTGCCGGACCAGTCTCGCACGTTCGGGTCAGCATCTGTAATCAAATACTCTATTACCGTATTAGCTCAGGCGAGCTTTCGTTCAATTGTTTTGTAAATCTATTTAAACATTTTCTCACTTATTACTAAACGTGTACCTCTTTCTGTCATCAGTAATTTTACATTCGAGAGAAGAAGACAATCTATGGTGTAACTATACAATCATAAGGGGGAATAAGTATATCTTGAAAAGCTACTTAGACTATTTTATGATCTTAGCGTTAGTATGAACCAGATACATAGAATATCTTGCGTCTTGCTCGGCGTTTAAATTACGTCTCCATCAAATACCTTTTATCTTTTTAGCTTTGCTTCGTTACTATAGCTATCTAGTGCCATGTTAGATGAAAAAGATCTGATGTTAGTATGAAGCATCATTCAAGAGATTTGTTCCAATAGCCGTACAACGCCATCTATTGACTGCCATCAAAAGTATGATAAGGTTTAGTTATAGCCTATGGGTGAGTCGTCCGTTAATATAGAACATAAATGATGTGGCAGTCATTCGCTAGATGGTGTTGTTCTGTGTTGAACCCATTTATGTTGAATACCTGAACATACCGTAAACTGCGACTAGCAGTTTGTAGACGTGCTCATGGCGAAACTGCATCGCGATGTGCAAAGGTGTGTACCCCTGGAACCAAAATCGGTGGTAGATTAATATTTTTTGGATACTTAAATGTATGTAACTTATGGCCTATGCACACCACGTTTTTAAAACGCGCCATCGACGCGCGTTTGTAGCGGTACAGACGCGATACGCACGTGAGTCAGACGCAGCCTGATGACTTCACGACTTTAGACTGTAGACTTTTGTAGGATAAAAGCGCGTTTTAGAAACGCGTGACGATGTGACGGCGCGTTTAAAAAACGGGGTGTGCACAGGCCCTTAGGGTGCATTTTCTTTAAAAAATATAATTTTTGTTGTCAATAGGCTGTTCGGATCGACTTATTCTGTATAGGTTCTGTTGGATCTCGTGTCGCCGTGGTAAGTTAAATGATCTGGTAGCCGTCTAGATTTCGTATGTGGTCATACCGCGGTTAGCTAAGTATCCATTTCCTTACTCTCTCTTAGTCTGACTTTGGCTATCAAAAGATTAATATTAATATGATAGAAAACTTACCTATACTTGCTTACAAAACAACTATTTATAGGTAACTACTTAACTGTAATTGATTTTTTAAACACGTGATTATTATTAAATCTATGGGAGCTATCCATTAAACAAGAAACAACATAAATAATTTTACACTTACTCAGGTAGGATATATAAAAATTCATCTCAATTTACTTGGCCCTCGCAACCCGCGTGAACGGTTGGAACGATTTCGCTAATTCTTTTTTTGTGTTTATATTGTCAGGAGAAGGTCCATAAGAAAGAAATAATTAAGAATGTTGAGCGGAACAATTCGAATTCAATACACAAAGTTAAGACAGGACAACGTCCGTCGGGTCAGCTAGTTGTAAATAAAAACTAGTTTCCAAGATTGCACCTTTACGATTTTATCAGATATGAAATATATCAAAGTGCGGCCCTCGTGGGGCGCTTAGATCGGCTGGTGAATGCTCACATCTGCTCCCGGCGCCATACATCGGCCCCGTTCGCGATTCCACACTTATACGGGTTCAATATAATCCGCGATAGATATTAAACTCTTGGATATTGCTGAATATATAACAGCGACAGCTGTAACCTGAACTGACTGAATATATTTGGGGTGGAATTCGGTTTTTTACATTTGGAGTAATGGCGTACGGTTACCAGATTTGAAGTCATTATAAAACAGTCTTAAAATTCCCTTCTCATTTATTTTTAAAGATTACTAGCAATGTGAGTTTATCACATTACTAGTATTTCCGTTAGCCCCTCCAGCTAAGCTAATGTGTGTGTTAGGAGTGGGCTCACTTCAATAGTTTAACGGCCAGGATGGGGTTCGAACCCGGAACCTTTTAGCTACGATGGCGGCTCCTCTTACCACTAGGCCATTGACGGCTTAAATTATGTCGCACGTCAAATGTATACCTCCTTATTAATAAACGTTGTTTATTGGTTGTATAGTTACACCATGCTTTGTCTTCTTCCTTAAAATTTCAAATTACTGATGACAGAAAGAGATAATTCGGTGGGTAACTATTCCCCCGCAATACCACCTTTATTACTAAGAGGGTTAATGACGAACGCGTGTTACTTTATTCATTGTTATGCTGAATTTTTAAATAGAACTTAATCGGCAAACAAACGTATGACCTGCCTGATGTTAAGTAGTGCCCGCGATACTAAAGGCTTAGCTCGCACGTTGCCAACCTAAAAGGGAGTGGGAGGCATTCGATCTTAACATTTTAGAAGTTCGTATACTACCTACCTACTTACTTAGTGAGTAATTTCGTTATTAAGTATGTATGGAGGTACATGGATGCCATATAACAGAATTACTACCGACTGTTTGGAATAGGTAGAAATGTAATTGGCTCCACGTGAGCGCTATTCTGACGACAAGTCGGTACCTACGTTAAAGTTGTCATAAAACGTCTATAGCTTTATTAGGAAAAGGAGGGACATTAAAATGTTGAGTGGCGCACAGATAAATTTACCACCACTTCCCTCGAATCCACAAGTAGTCCACTAATAAAATGTTCGGCGGACTTACCCCATTCTACTTCCGTCGCCAGAGACGCCGAACACCACATGAAAAAGATTGTAACGACACTTTAACGATACCGTAAAACAGGCGGAATACCTACCCGCTGGGAGTAAATTTGATTGGACATTAAAGGCTTCTAGGTAACAGTAAAGTATACGATTACTCGTTTGCAGATGTAAACACACAATTAACTTAGCTCCATTAATGGTCACTTGCGGCCGCATAACTCTTGCGATTGCCGCGTATCTGGCCCACAATATTTCTTTGGCATAAACTCGGTACAATTCACCCGCAAAGCTGCGGCCAAATAAGGAGTCCAAATTGCTCCCCATACGATTTCCACGGTTTAAAGCGAATTCTTTTACTCGCATGCATGTCGGAATTCATATACTTTTTGCGTTGTATCGACAGAAGGCTTTCCTAAATCGCCGCCGAAAAAACATTGCGCGGCGCTCTGACCTTCTCAAGAGATACTTACTATAGATATAAGATTGATGTAAACTGTGAGTAGGTATGCACACCTCACTAAACTAGCTTTCTAGTTTAAATACCTAAATCTGAGTGAGATTTGATTACTATTCACTTATTTAGTGACAATGGTGTTGCCTCCTCACATTCTGTTGCTGTTCCTGAGAATGTACACCATATTTATTGAAAAGAGTAACCATTGAGTTTCTTGCCGTATCTTCCCAGTGGGAGCAGGAGTCCAAACCCCCGGTACATTCTGACTATACATAAATGCTTTATTGGTTTACATGAAAAAAACAATTTTGAGATCCATAAAGCATAAATTATTTTCCTCTCATCTATACAAATAAATAAAATTGGAGTGTCTGTTTGTAATATCAAAATAACACCTTTTCACTAAATGCATGTGAAAGTACATACGAGACCTATAACAAAAACGCGATTTAAAATTATTTTTTCTGTCTGTCTGTGTGTTCGTTCCGGGTAATCTCCGAAACGGGTGGACCGATTTTGACGGGACTTTCACGGGAAGATAGCTGATGTTATAAGCAGTAACTTAAGCAACGCTTATTTTTGAAAATCAAAATTTAAAAAATGAGTCCTGTGGCGCGGGCTCAGAACGCGGGAGCGGGCTTTTTTGGTATGTTAAATTACACCCGGACGAAGTCGCGGGCTCAGCTATATTTGTATAAATTTTCAAGTTTGGTTACAGGACTAGAGTAAAACGTAACTTTATTTTATAACTAGCTGTGCCCGCGACTTCGTCCACGTAGAATTTCATTGACAAAGTTTCATACAAACTTTCATCCCCTATTTTATCCCCTTGGTGGTAGAAATAATCAAAATCCTTTCTTAGCGGATGCCTACGTCATAACATCTACCGTTCATGTATGGAGTTTGTGTATGGCTTACCGATCGTTCGTTGACTATGTGTCGGGCGACCCCACCTAATAACTTGACCAAGTTCTCGTCGCCACGTTTGCAAGCCCAGTGCATCGCCGTCTGAAATTAACCAACTATGAATTGGGACACGCAGGGTTTTAAACTAGATATGCTATAATAACATGCCTACCTATTGCTAATTTATATTATTTATGTCATGTATCTGGTATTAAAAAAAGTGATTATATTGGCTAAATCAATATTTTATCCATTAGGACACTTAAATGTTAAGATAAAAATATTTTAATAAAAATATTAAACGGACTTCCAAAAAACCTTAGTGTGCTAAAAAGCTTGAAATATTTAGGGACCTTGTAATTTCATATTACAAACATACCTACGAACATAGAACCTCCAACCTTTTTGGAAGTCGGTTATGAAATGAAGATTTTACTCAATGGTTAGGGTAGGTAGGTATCTACTGTTGTACAGAAACATGATTGTTTTCGATCAATTTTACGACGTACCTAACCAACAGTTACTTTTACAGATTAGTCTACAATTCTACATTAAGAGAATGATTAGCTGGCAGTGAAATTATAGCATTATAATTTTATATACTGTACATACAATGCAAATATCTCAAGTAGGCCCTTTTGTGTTCATGGCCTTGTGATAAGATAATTTGTTCATTTTATTTGTTTTGTATATTTTACTTAGGTATAGTAACTATTTATTTCGAGTTTTATAGGTATATATAAAATACAAAATGTATTTTTTACATATTTTTACAACGACAGTTACCTAATAGTAAAATCGCACATATAGGTAATTATAGTGTAATTTAGAAAACCGATACCGAATTATGAAGCTAAATATTCAGAGCCTTTAGACACGACTCCATCACGAAAGAGTTTAGTAGGTCGAGAAACAAATTACTTGATTGCCATCCTTTATTTTTATATGTAAAACACTTTGATGGACAATATAATGCCGAAATTATAGCTCTTTATAATCGGAACGTATTAGGATGATTTGCATTCAGATTAGGGATTATATTTTGGTGAAGGTAGGTGTTATTAGCATAGTTATAGGTATTAGCTTGCCATCATCGTTGGTCATTTTAATATTTAAAACGTTATGGTAAGCAAGCATCATTTAAAGGGTCTGTGTTTTAGACAAAGGCTGTGTTAAACAGCCGGTAATTCAGTAATTTTAGCTTGTTCTACTAGCTGATCCGATTAGGTGTAACTTTTAGTTTGGAAGTCACATTATTTAGTATTTGTATTAAGGAATTATGACACTAACTTATAATACAAATATAGGGATATTCTTTTCTTTAACATGGTTATAAAAAATCCGTTAGATTATTTATCCTACTACTATTATAAATGCGAAAGTTTGTGAGTGTGGATGTATGTATGTATGTATGTATGTATACTACTGAACGGATTTGGATGAAATTTGGAACACAGATAGATTATAACCGGGATTAACATATAGGATACTTTTTAACCCAATAATCCAATACTAGGCGGATGAAGTCGCGGGGCACTGCTAGTTTCTCTCATAAACCATCAATTTTGTTTTGTTACGGCAGCCCTTAATTCCCTAATGATAGAAACATGATGATATGCGCCTCATTTTCAGAGTTCCATAGTCATAGTCATATTAAAAACAAGTGCATAGACCATTCCAACTACATTTTTATGACAAGAGGACGTTGTAGAGAACTCTCCCGCACCATTATTTGTTTTCATTCCACAATCGGGGAGGAGAGGAGCACGGGATGATGTGATTGACCCACAATCGTGAGTTGGACGCCATAAAACCTCTGTCGCCGAAGGTGCGCCGAAGTTTCAGTCAGCAGTTAAATCTTACGAATATAGGTATATTACTTTATCCGACGCGAGGGTACGAGCTCCGTACCAATCGGCGTATGTACAAGATGTAGGCGTGATCGTCGCTGATTCAGTGGGGTAGTTAGTGGCGGGCGGTCCTAGGTTCGACGTCGCCCGGAGAAATATTGGCCCCAGGGGAAGCGCTGTTAATTTGCAGCGCACATTCGGTACAGGCACGATTTTCCACGTACCTACCTACCTAGCTAGCTATCTACCCACGCGTTCTCTGCCCGGCAATGTCAATATTGGTTGGGGGCATTTTCGTTGTGTACGACATCGCACGGCCAATTTAACATATTTGAATGACTAGCGGCAAAACATGTAGGTACTTATACAATGTCGAAAGTTAGTAAGATATTTTTGGAAATAAAAACTTATTAATAATAGGTAAAAATGATTAAACTATATTAAAACTACACTATCGAACGCTGTACACACTACAAAACTAAATGATTAGGTACTCAAAGATAAAAAACTGGATTTACGAACTGGTATTTTGTAAATAACCTCTGATATTTACTACCTAATTAGTAAAGTTCTTTGTTGTGTCAGCCGTAGGGCATCGAGCAAACATGTAATGAATGTTTTATTATACCTGTAATTTGCAAGTAGGTGATTAAATATATCATAGGTACTTACATACTGCACGTCGCATGCGTTCACACCAGCGGCACCGGGCAGGTATCGACGACCGACATGCGGGAACAAAGTAAAAATATTTTTAATTGCACATAATTAAACGTGGACTTGTAAATAAAAAAATGCTTCTAGACGCTTTTTCCAGAGATAAGGGCCCTTTGAATGTCTTTAAAACACAAATTTCATTAAGGAGTCGTTTTCGGGTCAGTTGGCAACACAATTTACAAATTTATTATAGGCTAACCTAATAAATTTGAAACAGGATTACGTGGTCCGCGCACGAAGCAAAGCTTTATAATTTGCCCGATATAAATCTCTCCTCTGCGTCAGAGGAGCGACTAGATCATTTAAAACGAAAGCCTGAATACTTTATGTATCTATAGCTGCCCTCGATGTGATCAAAAGAGACGCCATTTCTTAGATTTCTCTAGTATTCATTAATTACCTTCCATATTTTTTTGGTCTTAGAACATGGCGAGTCACCGTTAGGTAATGTAATTTAAAAAAGCATGTTGAAAAATACCAAGCAAATTGCTTGTGTGTTTTCTGCTCGTAAGACATTAATTTAACTTGAAGTTATTATGTAAAATTTGTACCTTAATTTATAAATTATCGTATCGTATATAAGATTTTTTTAAATTTTAGTAGGATTAACACATTTTAATAATCACTTACATCCGGTTTTTTATGACTTAGGGACACAATCTTAAATTACTTTGAAGTGTATAAAACATTTAGAATGGTCTAGAAACTTCCCGAGTTCATTGTGGGCCTGCCGTTGGACAGCCTCCCCTCCCACACACTAGGTATCAACTTCATATTCAACTTCCGTCCATTTTGAAGTGTAAATTGTTACAGTCCATTTTATTTTAGGCGTTTAAAAAGCAATGTTGTGTTTTGTGAACGAAGGCCGCTGAAGGCACTATGTGTTAACTTGAGCTTAACGGAAACCACACGGTTTCGTAATAAACGCCAGAAAACGCTTTTAAATATCCTTAACTTCAAACATGTAGGTACCTATTGTTGATGCCTATTTCTCAACAAGGTCTAGAAACATTGTATTTTAAGTTTTATCCTTTTGAAAACACTGTTGCGGATGCTTGTCGGTGAAGGCTTGTCTGCCATTTTTCAGGCTCATAACCTAATCTTGCCTTTCAGACGTATATCTACAGATTCGTAGCATACAAAAGCGTTTTGGGTTGATGATAAACAATATTTAGCTCGTCGAGAATAATTATTAATTACATAAGGCCCGTACCTATTAATAAATCGATCTCAAGTCTGTGAGCTATCTTGGAAATGTCATTCTTGTGTCATGCCAGTACAAAATGATATAGGTATCAAAAGCGTAATTATGACCGCTATCAGAGTTGGGAACGATTTATTAATACCTACAGGCCTACAGGCCACCTACAGGCCATAGAGAGTGCTCTATTCAAGCCTGCTTGCAAACGTGACCCATGACGCCCGTGTCGGTGTAACACACGGTAGGTACGCCGACGGTGAGGACACCGCGTGTCCCCGTGTGCCGGCCGACATCCGCTACCACGTCATATTGATTGCGTTTGCATGTACATCAATTAGGATCCGCGGGGCGATGCGTCTTCCGACCCACTAATTATCGTCTTGTCACTGTGTAATTATGCATATAGGTTGACAGCGACGTTGATGTACGTGCCGATCCGTGAGTGCCGCTATTAATTTATATCTAGATATAAACCAATAACTTTACATTGGACTCGATTTGTGTTTCAGTATGGATTGTTTCTGTTAGACAAGTACCATGGATATGTCTCGCCTTTATTTGAACTGGGACCATTTGCTACAATAATGCGCAGATTTTAAAAAAAATTATAAGTAAAGGAAGTCTACTTACACCCTGCCGCCGACCATATCGAAGTTACCGAAAAAAGAAAACTTTATATTAGTACAGTTACGTAATTAGATAGTGAAAAGTTACACGCACACAGTACTTACTCCCTTCTCTGACATTTATCTGATTCTTGCTAGTAGGTGATGAGTTGATTTCGTTAGGTAAATCTGCCACATTACAAGTTATTATATTGAAGAGAAAAATATATAATTATTATTATGTTACCTCTCCGGATGTTGTAATCGGGTAAATATGAACGAATAATAAACTTAAAATTAAGTATGTGTAATTTAATCCATTTCACATGCCTTACTCAGTTCATTCGATGCTTTATCGGCTAATGCAACATATTTATCATCTACTGTAATGTAGGGTAACTTACCGTAAAAGGATCCTGAAACAAAAGAAACGTTTGTCAGTTACCTCAACATAGGTAATAGGGAGTCCGGTTTAATACATGTTCGCCACCAATAGCAAGGGTTTCATTGGCTAGCAATCAATAATAATTTTGGATATTAGTATTGATTACAGCTATTCAATTTTTCGAATTTGATGAGAATAATTGATTACTAATACTATACTAATATATACCTACTAAAGTAATGAAAATGTTATGTGTTTAAGTACAAAACCAAACTATATTGCAGATACATTAATTCCGCGTATGTACTGAGAATTAAGCTATCTGAGCAAGGTCTCTTAATTAGACTTCTTAGTTTTTATAAAATTTAATTTCCATTTTGTTTTGACTAGCACTATTGCTAGCCACAACAAAATTTGCGCTGAATACAAACCGAATGGGTTTTTCATATTTTCATTAGGTACAACGATCGATCAACTGTCTGGAAAGCCTCGGTTCCATTACAAAAGCATTCCTAGTGATGATTATAGTGTCCTTTTATAATGCGTAGACATTTATAGCTCTACCGCTATCAAGAGAGCTGTAGACACCTTGAAACAGCGAAGAAATAAAATAACATGTCACGCGATATAATAGGTAAGTCGATAGGTACCAATAGGTATAAGTTATTCTCCATTTTGTAGAACTACCACTTGGTGCAGTCCTTCGGAGTTTGTTAGAGGTTTTTCTTCTTATTACATAAATGGAATACTTACCGAGAACTGTTGCCAGAAATATCACTCATATGCATACCGAGGTGGATGAATACTACGGCAGATGACGGTCGACGAGAATTACATGGCTTTTGCGATGCCTCCAAAACAGCATACGCAGCAGTAGTATACTTACGGGTAATTGATTCTCAAGGCAATGTGCGTGTCTCGTTGATCGCTGCTAAATAAAAAGTCGCTCCAATAAAGCAGTGTCAATTCCACGGTTGGAGTTATGCGGTGCCGTTTTACTGAGCAGGATTTTGTTGGGAGGTGACGTGTGTGACTATTGGCCAAGAAAACTTACCACTTGGTTGGCATATTATTAAACCAAGCAAGAACGATTGTCGAATCCGTCCACGAATGCATACTACGAGTACATTCATCCATTTCCAGGATCCTTGCTACCTCCAACAAAAGCCTGCTCAGTAAAATGGCACCGCATAACTCTAATCGTGGAATTGACACTGCTTTATTGGAGCGACTTTTGATTTAGCAGCGATCAAAGAGACACGCACATTGCCTTGAGAAACAATTACCCGTAAGTATACTACTGCTGCGTATGCTGTTTTGGAGGCATCGCAAAAGCCATGTAATTCTCTTCGACCGTCACCTGCCGCAGTATTCATCCACCTCGGTATGCCTATCTGCGATATTTCTGGCAACAGTTCTCGGTAAGTATTCCATTCATTTATTTAAAACGTAATTGGCTTACACCTTGCGGCAAATCACCAATACGTCAAAATAATAATACTTAATCTATATATTAATACGTGAAGCAAAAACTTTGTATCGCTTTTTACGAAAATTGCGCGATCGGAGGAGTATCAAATTTGGCGCACTTATAGTTTATATAGAGAAGGAGGGCAGAATGCTAATATTTTTAAAAAATAATGCTATTAAATACATTTATTCAATAAATAAAACATTACACACACTACCATGCGTTTGACACACACACACACATTTGTAACTTCTACTTGGTAACTGACTGACTGTCTGGCTGACAAACGTTGACAGTTTTATATTTATTTCGAAGGGCGGGACTTCCATACTGCATTCTGCGTGCCAATATCAAATAGTGTTTGTCAATAGAAACTTAACGGCATTTAAAATTAAAATTGAAATGAATTATGATCGAATTTCGACTACCTGCGACCACTAGTTAATTATTAATATATAAATTAAAATACAAACCAAAATAAAACCTACATAGCTAATCAAATTTACCGTTATTTTAATCATTGAACATTAAATCCACAATTGATTGCTTATATTACACGACCGCTAATACATGTAATTTGGACATGCATCACAGGCTGGTGATGCATTTTGTTTTGAATTTAGCTGGCAGCATTAGCAAGCAACGAAATTGTTTATACACGCTGTTAAAATTACAAAAATAACGTTGAGGCATCTAAATACTCTTATTATAAGTGAGGATATTAAGTCGATATTACTTTTTAACCGAGAGTCGAGGTAAGGACGCACTGAGTTTACCGTTCCGAATTAAGTGGTTTTGCGCTTCAAGCGTTCAAACATCAACCAAACCGGGAAACCTTTCGTCGTTGTCATTCTTATTTATTAAATAACGGTGTCATTAGTAATTTAATTAGTGAAATTGTATCATTATTTGGTTTTTCAACCAGTTCAACTAGGTAGTGTGGTCCAGACTGGCAAGCAATTCGTGGACTCATTTCGTTTCTCTCGGGAAAAGTGTCTACGTCATTGATTTCTCGTAAACCCAGAATAAAATAAGTCTATACCTAGAATTAAAAAAGTTAAGATGCGAATGTTATGAAATTACACCACAACCCCCGGAAATCTCAAGGAAATAGTTTATGGTGTATAAACAAATCTTTTCAGTAGTTTCTGGGCTTAGCCCGCAAAATAGACGCGTTCCAGGAACAGATAAATATCTGAATCTATACAAATATGATAGCAGAGTAGATTTTAATAAATAAAATCTAATACGAAATAGCAGAAAAATATATTGTTAGAACACGTGAAAAGAAAATAATGTAAGTGACAGTTGTCTAAGGAACAAAACAAACTATACTGAGCAGTACTTTAGACAACAAATAAATTTAATCAATTACAACAAAATAAGTAAATTGAAAGTATCTGCTTATAATAAAAAAATAAACAATTTTAAAAAATGGTGTCTGTCTGTTTGTTCCGGCTAGTCTCCGAAACGGCTGGACCGATTTTGACGGAACTTTCACTGGCAGATAGGATGTTGTACAGAGTAACTTGGGCTACTTTTGTTTTATGAAAAAACCACGCGGGTGGTTGTGCAGGCTACGACTACTAGTAAATATGAAGACAAACTCTAAATTATAAGTAATCCTGGTCGAACATGGGGACACTATTTTACAACACCTATTGGTGTGTTGACTACTAAGTCAAAGTCATGCGCTCTCACGGTGATGCGGACTAAACGTTCAAAGGTCTGATAACCCATTAAAAGTTTCGGAGCACAGTATCCATAATGTTCGGTGTTCTCAGACGCACGGTGATCACCGAATTACCAACTAAACTGTAAAAAACGTAGATAAAAGCGTAGCATGTGCATATTCCCATGGTCGGGAGACGGTCAGACGGCGTATTAATACACCCATAATCGTCGATCGACCGTGGATCATATGAAATATGTAATACCGCTAATAGGTCTCGGTGGGCAGCTTCCTCAGCGGTCGCCGGGCCAATTTTGCCGTTGGTAATAACCTTAATATCCCATCAGTGCTATACCCCGTGCGTGTACAAAGATGAGGCCGGATAATATATAAGTGTGCGACCGAAACGCAACCGCCTCCGCGACTGATAATACAACTTTATTCAATAATCCTATCGGCTCCGTGTTCCATGCCGCATTACATGATTGCTGACTACTGTTGAAATAAACATTTGTTATTTAGTAGGTATAACGATTTTGTCTCTTTTCAATGAAATTCACGGGAAATGTAGAGATATCCAGCGACTGACAAGGGAAAAGCTGGAAAGAAATTTACTTATAAGTAATCAATTTGTTGTTCGGTTCCCGGACCTGCCCTGAGAACAATAAATTATAGAGGAAATTTAATATAAAAGGAAAATCCGGAGAAATCGTGTTCAATGATGTTACAAACATACTAAGTTTAAAAAGGTTGGTAGGTAATCCTAAATATTTATATTCGATAAAAGTTTAAATAGAAGAGATACCTACTGCATGGTGACGCCAAACAACGCAACCTCTATCGTGGTTTATCTATATTATTATTCCAGCGTTTAACATTGCAAAAAGACCGAAAACAATTAATCACAAAACTCGAAAGCAATAAACAATCAGTCGTCGAATGTCATTTTGGAGAAATGTGTGCCGGCATCGTAAACGATGCGTTCGGCATCGCTATACGCATGGTGAATGAGGATTTCTAAAATAAGAGGCCATTTATTATCATAAGCATTGCAGACGCAGTGACGCAAACGTTCGTCGACAGTTATTAAGCGTTAGAACACTGCATCAGGATGAAGAGAGTGCGGCGTGGCTACGAATGTCATCTCTTGTGTGAAACGTTCCCGACTAATACATAAATCAAAGCCATGACAAATACGATCGCATTATTTTTCTCCAATTTATGGACATTTATAACGTCGTCGTTACTTTCCAGTTGGATGAGAATTCTTCATTTATTTCTTAATTACCCTTATAAAAATTTAAATCAATTAAGCCGCCCGGCATTCAATACGATAATTTGGTAAGTGGGCGAGCATCTGCGATAAGAACTGGTTTTGATCACAACAAAGAGAAACATGGGGTTGATATGACATCTAGCGGGCGATAACAGTGCACATATAATGGCAAACTGGATCTACTACCTATACGATTGAATTGTTTTTATGTGTACTTTCCTATATCGGGTGAACATTGTGAATTTAATCGTGGACCTGTTAACGCGTGCACCCCGAGGATGTGTCGTTAATAGAGCGTTGTGTCTCTTCATTTTGTTTGAACGTTCACTGACTCTGTTATTTCGGAGCGACTAATAAATTGCGTGATGACAGGTGTCAGCTGCTCGACCGCCTCTGCACTCTTGCGTCGATGTCTCATTCCTCACGTTCTACTCCTAAATACTCTTATTTTATCAACGCTCTGTTCAATTTTCGTTTCGTTCTCTTGCGGCTCTCTGTTTGTTTGTTTGAGATTATCGATTTGGGTGCGCTAATCCGTAATACGTAAAATAGTACCTACCTACTTATGGTGTTTTTAATTTCGTTCAATTAGGTTCTAGTAGGTATTCTATTTCAATAGAGTAGAATGATTTTATTTGAACTGTTCGAAACTATTTTACTGTTGTTTATATTCATTACGTCGCTTTAAGGTATATTTTTTCTTAACGTTTTAAGCGTTTTCTTGCGGTTTATTTTTACGTTACTTACTCCCACGCACTCCCCTCCACTATTATATAGTTGTTTATCGCATTATGTAAAATAGCCGCTTAGGGGTAAAACAACCAATCACTTGCTGTCAGAGAGTCTGCGAATTTAATTTATTAAGGCATAGATCCGGCTTGATTTTATCCGTCTAGTCAGACGACGGTTAACCACCACAACAGAGACACGCAAGCATTCACAGTTAAATGACTGAAAGTCAAAATATCTGTATTAAATCAGCTAAAATAAATAATTATTATCGAGTAAAAATAAATCGATTTTATTGGAATACGCAAGTGCAATTTAGGTAATATAAGGAACGCAATCGCGGGATTTCGAACGGTTATAAATTAACCGCGACTGTGGAGACAAAACGGACGAAGATTTATATGACTTAATGGCGAAAGAAAATCAATAGCCGTGTACCGACTTCAAACCTACCATTTTATTAGCATTTCGATTCACGTCGTCGAGTTCCAAATCGTAAAGTTTTATTGAATCTGATGCAAACCGTATGGCTGAATTAACTATATCAAATACTTATGCTTACTTGTTTGAACTATTCTTATATTTGGGTAATAAATCGACCTTAAACCGCGTTTCCCATTTACATTGTTTTATTAATAATTAGTTTACAAGATGTGTAAATAGGTAATTCATTAGTTATTTATGCATAAGGTTATTATTACAAATTAAATGAACATTTTATAGGATTAAACACAAAATACCAAATACTTTCACACAGTCAAAGGCGCACTAAACAAAGGAAGATAACGAAACGGTTTCCTCCAAAAACAAACACGGAGAGAGAATGATATGATATAAATCAAATGATATATGTATTTCTTTTTACTATCGTTAATTACAGAAGGGCGTATATAAATAAAGAACGCGCGCCCATTGAGGCGGCGTGGCGAGGCGATCGCCGCGCCGCGCCTTGTCGCTACAAGCAAATGCACTTATCTTACCGGGATGTGAAAAACTGTTCCCAACCCGCTGTCGTCGGTTAGTTGCGCCAACACAATACATCCGACAGTACCAAGAGTCAATGCCTCTAGAGGTTATGTTTAAACAGGATTTTGAGACCCAACAAATAAAAAGCCACAAATCAGAATGGGTCGAACACAGAAACAATGAGAACTAACACTTATGTTTATTTTATTCCATTGTATTATTTTCTTCTTCGAATTTGTTTACATCCTACGTATAGGTGTCCATTAAGTCATTTCTGTGACGATTAAAATTAATGATTAATAATTAAAGCGTAATTATAACGGAACCGATATATCATTCCGGGCCGAGACGCGCCGTCGTAAACCCGTCAGCGACTCCACGATAAAAATAAACAGAAGTCTTTGAAGCATTATCGATACAAATAAATGGTCCGACCAAGAATGAATATCAATAAATTGAAAATGTAACTCGTAAAAACATATCATCGATTATTGTAAACAGCTGGCGGGCATTTATGCAAAACCAATCCGTTCAATGGACCAATTCAACGGCGGTAGCGAAGATAGAAGAATTTTAATTGGAATTTACAGATTGGAGCCCGGCTTTGCGCCCCTCGGGAGCGCCCCGCGCGCACCCCGATGACTCGCGATAATCATCTATCCAGCACGAGGAAGGCTTCCACCGACACGTGCGGCAAATACGTGCGAATTATCAGCAGTGTGCTCTTTGGTAAGGTTAAACAAACAACTACCTGCTGAACGGTGTACATTTTTTTAAAAACACGCAAGAATGTCCAACTTGTTGAAAAGTAAAATCCGCTGTGTTATTTTTATATTTTCATAAAAATCTCCGAAAAACCGCAACGATAGTTCGTAGGTCTGAACCGCAAAAATGCAGTTCGGCCAGATCATCTCTTAAATGAACCATATTTTAATTAATATAATCTATGAGAGTTGTGATATTTTCAAACCCGATCATTTAAAAACAAACCTTTTTTTATTTTATTGCGATATCGATTATGTTCATTGTAAATAGTAGGAAAGTTTTCGGATTATTGTATTAACGTGGTTTGTAACAGCGATGACGAGTGTCTTAATTTATAAAATTAGGTAATATACTAATCTTAGCCTGCCCAATTATCTACAGCAGTGCATTGAGTGCGTTTAACTCTCATGTATTTTCCGCACGTGTAGGCCGAAGCCTGTGTAGCCAACGCTAAACAAATATTGAATAATAACGTTATACTTAAAAGCGGCGGGCACGGCGCCACCTCGCCGACTGAAAACAGTGGAAACTTAGCAATTTACATGAATTTTGAACTTTCACTCGACAAAGGCCTTATTAAAATCTTGAAGGGAACTTTAATTTGCGTTGGCAGCTACATCATTAATCTTATTATAGCTCATACAACCTCCCTTCCTTTTTTTTACAACAACAGAAGCCGGAAAAATCTCGGAAGTCAACATTTTAGACAAGAAATTACTTTTTATTATAAACGCCTGAATATAAGTAGTAGCTATCCTTCGCAGGTAAGTTTAATAGAGACTCTTAATTAGCAAATCGCAGTCAATATTATTGAAGGTTCTCTTTACCGCATCAGTAGTTAATTCTCTTTACTCAATTGATTGTGGCACTTAACCCGTTTCGTGGCAGCTGTGCGTAAATCTTTCTAACGGCTGATTCACAAATAAAACCATGAGTCGAGCATTCGTGATAGCGGTTATCGTTCCGTTCTCATCTTATTTGCTTCTCTTCGCATTCGGTTAAACAAATAGAGGATGCGTCGGGTCGGTAGGCAGATCCTAATTAAAAACTATATTCAACCGCTGTCGTATATTACGCAAAGGCCTTAGGCAGTTAGTCACCGGGTCTGGACGCCTCCCAGTCGTTTAGCCATCGCAGGTAGGTACTTACTGCGCGGCTCTGCCGTCGATTGAGAATACATATTTGCTTACAATATTTTTTTATCACTCGTAGCGCATCGAAATTAGGAATAGTAAAGCTTGCATAAATGTTATGTTCTTCTTAAAGTTCCTTATTGATCTGGGTTAACTAACACACTTAATGTGGCAAGTATTAATGATGAGATGTTAAGTGTAACGAGTACCCGCATAATGCATAATTAATTTCGATACAACACTTTCACTTCTCTCTTTACTGATTTAGTTGGTGTCTAATAAGAACGCCATTAAAATTGCTTCGATCACTTCATAATCAGAAGCCAATTAAATAACAAATTACAAATAAAATCAAACGTCTGAAGATAATTACAAACAATATCGAATTGAATGTTTGATCAATTCATAATTAGAAACAATTGTAAACACAAAAACTTTAAGCGAGAGAGCGAGCGTACGCTGGCAGCAGCCGGGATCCGATTCTTGTTTGTAAGCCGGCCGGCCCACCTCGTCCGCACTAAAAATTTGATCTTATCTTCAATATTTTAATAGGTTCCCGTGGCGGCACCTCCGCCAGTAATTGTATAAAGTATCTCTGGAGGAATAAATTCAATATTCCGGCGCGGGGCCGGCCGGCCGCGGATCCCTCGGCGCTGGCTCGTGATAAAGCTTAAATCAACACACGAAGTAATTACAATCGAGCCACACTTCATCACAGATGCGAATAGTGATTAACTAGCGGGCCTCGGTTGCGCTAGGGCGGCGCGGCGCGGCGCGAGCGCCGAGCGCGGCCCGCGCCGGCTCCCGGCGGCCTCCATGCGAAATTGGAAGGGAGCAGTTTAGCATTGGGACACAATGAACACGTCCCGAAAGGGCTTGTTAATTTGATTTCGAGAATGGTTACTTCCTTTATTGGTTCCTATTGCGATTTTTAAATGACTCCATATCTAAGAAGGCTGCGCCTGTTCTCTTGATTAATTTGATTATTACTTATTTAATGACGGATGTAATAAAGGAAAATAAAATTATCTTCTATAGGTATAAATTACGTTTCCTACTACTAAGATAAGAAAAATATCACAAAACAGCGGAGACAATAAAACATCCTTTCGTAAAGACTAGGCAAAATATCATCTGCCTACCGTCCCTTTTAATTTTGATTAATTAAAAGTTTAGCATGGAAAAGAGTACCTAATCTTAACGCAAGGGTTGTACTTCGTGAACTTCTTTTGTATTTTATCCTATAAAGAGAAGTTTTTCAGTAAAACAACGCTCAATCTGCAGCGAAATATAAAAGTTTTACGATAACGTATTCGCCTTGGGCGGTGAGATCATCAAAGACGAGAATGAATCCTTCTTCTAAACTTACTCATCTATTCACAAGTACCTAGGTATTTAAAAAAGGTTAATACTTAATAAAGAAAAAGGTTCACAAGGGACTGCAAATAAATGTTTCGGGTTTATTTCGATGTCCCGGTAATTTCTAAAAAATAGATACGGTTTGTTACTCGATCATTAAAAATCTCTAATTTAGGAGCGGAATGGCCCGCAGCGGCTGCGTCGCTGTTGCGCGGTAGGTATATAATATAACCGACATATGTACGGTTAGACACATCTTACAAAGCGCTGTAGTACTTCAGCTTAATGCAGAAACAGTGTCTATACGCATATTCGCATTTATACCGTAATGAGGCCGTTACACGGCGCTCGAATTCGGTACTGCCGTGGGCGGGCGGGCGGCGGCGGCGGGCTCGCACCTACTTCGCTGCAAGCGGCCTCACCCAATTAGCCTTAAAATAATGAACATGTTTTATATTTCCACGCGAGTGCGGCGTGTACTTATCCCCGTTTGCCCCGGGAGGTCATGCGGCTGCGGCCCTCTCCTTGTTTTACAAGGGTGTATCTTCTAATAGGTAATATAATAAAAGGGACAGTCGCCCCGATTTGGATCTGCGACCGGTGTGGTAACGTTTTGTGAGTACGATTATCCCCACATTATTATAGTTCAAAAGGTTGCTCATTAGTCGGTTGTAGACTGTGGAGTTGTTCAGGTTCACGTGTTTTTATTGTGAATGGGATATGATGTTTAAAGAGGTAGGTAATTAACTATTTTAATGACCAATTCACAAATCAAACATCGGTTTCAAGCCGAATTTATCCATGAATTTATCCGTAATTAGGTAAACCAATACCAATGTAACTATCTTACTTAATGTTTAAATGATATTTGTACAGTATCTTAAGACAAAACCGCAAATCTACTAAATGGTAAACACACGGAAAAATGTGCTTTAGGCTAAAGCGCCCATCTAGCCCGCGAAGTTCAAATTTTATGAGGTTTTTAGAAATTTTTCAAAATCTGACAATAATAAAAGGCACATTTCGTAATTCGCGAAAAAGACCGTGTGCAGTGCATTTATAAATATATCCAACTTACTCTAAAACATTTCAAGAACGACAGCTATCCAGATAATCTGGCAATTTTTGTATATTTAGTGATTTACTAGTATCATATCCACCGTGATAATATTTAGAGTAAAATAAATGTATTAATAAACGCACTGCATACTGTGTTTTTCGCAAATCACAAAATATTGTCTTAAATGTTTTCAGATTTTGGATAAACTATAAAAATACACGAAAATTTAGAATTTCGCGGGCTAGCCAGGCGCCTTCACCTTAATAAAAATTATATACTTAATATAAAACTTATTGAGTGAAAATTGTTGCTACGTTACGCCCGTAAATATGCCCATATTTGGCCATATAAATACAAGAGTTCCGTAGCCACTAGAATAACGAATGCTTATTTGAGGCAACCTGTGTAGGCGTAAACACCACAACCTAAAAGACATACTGGAATAGTTAGGTAAGTTCATACTTTACGTACACATTGTTGAATTGAAACCTTTGAAAGTTAAAAACTCGCAAACGGCACAGCTGATATTAAAATATTGTATGGAAACACTATTTCATTTTAAAATACTTTTTCTGGGATAATTACCCCACACGAGGTACCTAAAAAACACATTCCACGCAAATAGTACGTTTATGGTACGTTCTATGTACCTACCTCAAAAAGTACCTAGTTGAATAACCTTTTATAGTTTTAAAATTTCACAAACTTTCGTCGAAAACTGTAAAAGTTACGGCACTGTGACAGACTGGGACGGACCGGACGGTCGGATGGACTGGACGATCTTATAAGGGTTCCTTCATAGAGACTACGGAACCCTGAAAAAGATGAAAGAAAATCAGAATTTAAAATCTACGTTTTGGAAAAGTAAAACAGACGTATACGTTTCTAATATTTCATAAGAGCATTTATCACATCAGCATCGAGTGGATAAGTAAATATTGGTCACATACCGAGTAGTAGGTATAATACAAATTTGCCTCGATGACAAATGAAACGTCGTTCCGCGTCACACAATTTCAAATAAGCATTTAACCACTTCCTGCCTGTTTAATCTACAAATAACGCGACTGTTCAAAGATTTAACTAAGCCTGAATAAATAATCAATTTAGCCGGCCCCGCGCGGGAACTGATCGATTGCCACAATGCTGGCGGGATGATATAGGCGACGAACCGCGGCGATAAATATCCCGAGACAAATGTTTAGAGTCTCTCCCGAGAGTTGCGGTGACACTAAATTTAAAAGCTTCAATTGTACAGAAATAACCGCGACACGGTTAAGATCTTTCGAAAACAAATCGTGTATCGGTCGCTTGACGACAATCGTGATTGACTGCGCAAGTGAACGGCTCTAATATAAACAAATTAATAGGGTGCTCGTCGAGCCCGCTGCGGCGGCGGCGGCGACGTGCGGCGTGCGGCGGCGCGCGACGTGCCCGGCGCGGTAGGGTTCGGACCAAGAGATGCCCCGGCATGCATTAACCGTCTGTGCATCCACTAAAAATATTAGGCGCGCGAGCTGTAAATCACGACCAGACTTTTTCTGCTTTTATTAAATATACATTTCCTGTCTAGCTGTGATATTTTCATTATGGATGACAACATTAAGGAAACATAATTCTTAAGTAATCATTTTTATAACTCTTTTGCATCGCATAAGCTATAAACGTTTGACTGTTTAATTAAATTAGAACTAAAATAACAATACGGTTAGCATTTGCGTAGCACAGATGTAGAGCGGCCGATTTAAAAAGTTGAAATCCAACCATTATTATCTATTCCCATTAATAGGTTACATGTGTTAATCACATCCTCTTAGGGCCGCCTTATCAAAACGGGAGCAATTTAAAGAATGGCTGCGCCTATAAATAAAGGAGCCTTTACATTAATTATGAGCTTAATTATGTAGAATCCCTTTGATTTACAAGCCGCTCATTGCCGCCGCAAACGAATTGTAGTGGCTTAGCGGAGTACCTCGAGCTTCGCCTGCGCTTCTTGCTTATAATTATTTTTGTCGTGAGATAGCTCTGTGGGTGCGTATAGATCGAGATGAAAGCGAATCGAGACAAGTTGACGCCTGCTACATTTCCAGGGATTAGCTGATTAGGTACGCTTTTGTATTGAGTAGGTATAATCGGGTACTGTGGTGGCTTGCATGAATTAATTTTAAAATGTTGACCAATAGGTATTAAGCAAGTACCTAAAAAAACTAAGCATAATTTGTCTTAGGTTAACTGTACCTACATTGAATTTGAGTTATAATGTTTATGAACAAACAACTGTGTTTCAAATCGTATGAAAGGACAGAGCAATGGTAGGCGAGCATGTCAGCCACGCTGTGTGCTGCGTTCGAGCTGCGTGTCCGCCGCCGGCTGGTCGGGGCGGCTACACGCGACACGCGCCCCTTTCCTATTAGATTTTATAAAAGTATATATGCCTAGCCGATTTGAGGTACAATACGAAGGTTCAAACGTTTTGGTTATTTTTGTGCTATTATCGTCCTTGGTTTGCGAGAGAAAGTCCACTGCATAGCAATATCCAAACAAAATTAATGTTGGATAAACCACTTGTTTACGCGCCGCTTCCGTTAAAACGGATATACGTGGTGTGTGTGTGTGGAAACCCGTGGCGCAAGAACTAAGAATTGTCATGCGAATGTGACTTTAATTAAAGGTTTAAGCGATACCTAGGTAGTGTAAGTACTTCTTGCGTATAGAGCTCGAAATCTATAACGCATAATCCGGAAGCCCATCTATCACTTGCTTCACGAACAAAGGGTGCAGCAATCTGCAGCATATTCGAACAGCTCGACAATCGTATTATTGTCCTAGATGGCGTACAAATGGCTGCTCCGCACAGGCCAGTCGGCGGGCTCCATTTCTGCCTAGTGTTTAGAAACAATAGCTCCGCGCTGCAATTAGTTTATCCGATAGACGGTGGTCGAACGAGTCGTAAATCTACGCTCATGCCGCCAGTGGGCCCTCTGCCTAGTTGTGGCGCCGTATGTAGATTCAGCTCGGTTAATTAATGTGCCATGGGAGAGTGCGAGCTCGCTCCCTCGCATCCCCGACCCGGGTTTCGTAAATTGCGCACCCATCTCCCGCATGTACGATACCACCAATTTCGCCAAATTAAAATTCGACGCCTAAAAGAGATTGGGGACTAACAAATGCGCTCCTCGGGTTAACTGTTGGCATCTTTGTATTAATATTCCCGCTCGTGCGCATTAAAAAGGAACACATCGCGAGGAAAATGGGAGCGCGAGAAATTTCCAACGTGTACAAAGTAGCACCATTTGTCACATAAACCACAGAATGCTGAAGTACAAGCTTACATGAACCGCTGGAGGATGTTAACACAATTTAACTTGAATGCAAGTGAACAAACTATTATGTAGCTTTGTTAAGTTGTGTATAATTAATCTCAGGTTGCTGTCATTAAGTATTTGTTTTTCATGGCCCTGGACATGGTTGTAAGTACAATCAAACTCACGAGTTGAAAAGTACGCGGATTTCTGAAATAAATAGCCGATTTTACATACAAACAATCAATGTATCTTGTGGAGATCAATTTACACCGAAAAATCACTTCGATATATTGTTACCTGTGTAGCTAGCATAAGTGAGTTGTACTTAGTGCATTGCTATGTATTGACTATATGTATATCAATGAAAAAGAAGACGTACTTCATTTATCACACATAACGTCGTGTAAAAGATAGAAAGTATGGGTTTGCAAAATGAACACCTAATAGACTGGCAACAAACGTGAAATTTAAAAAAAACGACCGAAGCTAACGATAGCCGTTAGTGTTTTTTATTAATACTAGCTGTGACCGCGACTTCGTTCGCATGTAATTTAACATAACAACAATTTCGCGATTATTGATCCCCTATTTTATCCCCTTGGGGGTAGAATTAATCAAAATCTTTTCTTAGCGGATGCCTACGTCATAACATCTACCTGCATGCCAAATTTCAGCCCGATCCGTCCAGTGATTTGGCCTGTGCGTTGTTAGATCATTATGTCAGTCAGTTATATATATAGATTGGTGGTTTTGTGGAGATGAGGTTGGATTGAAAATACTACATATATGAGATTTTGCACGATGTTGTATATTGTCAAATCAAAAGAGTAAACAGAGCCGAACACAGATAAAACATAAAGCGAACCATAAACGATAATTAGTAGTTTACTAAACAGAAAAGAGTAATTTGCTTTGGTTTAAGTAAGACATTCCCCCAATTGATAAGACCTCAATTAGAGTATACATACAGCAGCATACAAATTATATGATGACACAGCTAGGTATATGAAAAACCAAGCAACTGACGGTGTGTACCTAATGCCAGAGATATTCTATAGGGTGTTTAAAGAATGGCATTATTGCAATCGCATAAGGATGATGCGATGTGAGTATGACAGACAGGGTAAGGTTAGAAGCAAGTTTGGCGATAGTTAGAAATGTGATCTTCCCGTCGCACGGCTGGTGAGTGACGGCGGGCGACGCCGAGGGGCGAGGCACTCCGCCACCCTCATTATCCCTTTCATGCTGAATTTCAATTAGCATGCTTTCGTGTTTTGCAATAACAGAGTTCCATTTGGATACAGCGCGATGGATACCACCATTTGGGACGAAGAAGCCAAACGTAAACTCGCATACAAGAATATATTGGAATGAGCTGTATGGAGAATATAATCAAATTGAATTTCCCACTCCATGGACAACTTGATACAGGCATCTATTAAGAAGCAAAATTCATGTGAGTTATGGATGGATATTGTCTTGATTTTAACTGGAAATTTTTCAGTTTTTACATATACCAGGAACATTTGTAATTAGATCACTAAGTGAAAGTACCCAACATGTCACACTGCCAACATCTGGTCGCCGTTTTCGATACATACTGGTAGGTATTACAAACCGACGCTTCCTCTGACAAAGAACGAGAAATTATACATAAACATAAATATAGAGGATATATTGTGGAAAACGCATGCCTAAATAGAGATTAAAAAAAATACAATTAAATTTATCGTTGGAGAATATATGCTTATTGGGTACTCACACTATTTAAAATCTTATTGGTATATAAATAATTATCTTGATCAATATTGTTGTCTTATTTGATATGCCCTTATCTGTAGGAAATTGTGTTAATCAGAATGCGCATTCAATGACAGAAATAGGCAACACCTCTTGGCGCCAGAATCAAATTACTAAAGCAGCACGAATGCTGAGCTGTCTCCTTTCAAATTTGATTGCGCCCAACATCACACGCCCATGAACTCTATAATGAAACGTCCGTATAAAAACAAAACTATGGGCATATATGATTAGGCCGATACACGGGTAAGGTAGAACCACTAAACAAACAACCATTACAATATCGCTGCGTCACCGTGTTGGAAATCACTTATTGTAGGAGTGACTTGCACTCCCGCGCAAGTGCCTTATGCTACGCGCCTAGGTCGTGCTCAGCGCGAGAGACCCCCCGTCTTAACTGTAACTCGCATTTACATAACACCGGCTTGTTGAAACCATTGAGAGGATTCTATTAATTACAATTTCGCACGATATTGTTGTGTTGACATTTATACAGCGACACTACTTACACGCAAAATATTTTTTCCTTTGCGATCGCTATTTCTGATGTGGTTTCTGTTATTTTATTACTCTTATAAGCAATAGCAGCATCGATAGCTTGAACGTATGAGGTTGAGAAGGGGACATTACAGTGTCGGCGCGTCGTGTTCACCACGTATAGGTACCTAAACAATGGTGCGCTTGAACGGACGGGTCAAATGAGGCGAGGCGTCAAATCTCGGGTTGCACCGGCTTGGCGCCGGTCGACACATTCGAGAACTTAGCACATCCATTGGAAACGACGAAAAAAACAATACACCGAAGTTCTGGCCGCCGCCGTCGTGCTTCAATTCACAAAGTAACAAGCGACCGTGACAAACGAGACCGTTGGCGAATCGATTTCTCGAACGCTGTGTTTTACGACTATAAATGTACTGACTAATTTTTCAAACCAAATATATTTATAAGTACTTACATTATTTGTTCAGCCTAAGACCGATACAAACTCGCAAAGTAATAAATAAACATACGTTTAATGGATCAATTAACTAAGCTCTATTCGCAATATGCAGATTGTAAATTTAAACATAGATAAATCATTTGGGGAACCACTGTCTTAATTAGACGGAGAGATGTCAACGAAGCCAGTGCCTTGCACCGGAATAAATCAGGACTTAAATTGCTTTCCGCAACGCCACTCCCACCGTCGAGTTGGCGTTAATAGCGCGTGCAACCGAAATCTTAGACGAATGTTTGGAAATATTTTTTACTGTGAAATAGTACACCGGCGTCTGCTCTGCGATCAGGCGCCACGAAGAGAAAAGAAACGCTTGTAATTGCAAACGATTTTAAGCCACCAATTAGAGCATTCCAAACCACAGAAACCTATCCGATTTATTGCAGCATTATCTTAAACGATACAATCAAATATAAAGGAACCGTAAGTAGCCATCCAAATTATATATTAAAGACGACGGACGATATAAATTTCTTGTTATATTACCCGATATAAATGTAATTAACAATACCATTATTGGCTCGTATCAATATAACTGTTGGTATGGCAACTAACATCGAATGATTTGGATTTAATTACTTGGATCACCAGCTCCGCCCTCGTCGAAATCGACAGTCGTAAATCAAGAATAATAATACCGAGCTTTCGTCTTTTTATTGACTAAACAAATCTTTATCAACACAATTACACGATCGTTAGGCCACAGTTAAATATTACCAGATTGCTTTCTGGGAGATCACCGCCCGGAATGAAAAACGAAGCTTGTTTGTATAAATATTAATAATATAATAGCTAAGTTTGCGTACTGGCAATGAGTCACGCGATCTTTAGACAAAAGACGCTATCTTGGAAACGTTATCTGTAATACGAGAAGGACATTTTGGATCTCTTCAAACTGTTGTAAACCGGAGATTTTAACCGACAAAAAACTGTTTTTAAAACCATGCTATCATCTTATCGAAAACATCTTTTGTATTGCGGGCGCCTGTCCTAGTTCCTTTCTACAGTCCTGATAGTAGAGGCAAGTAATTTATCAAACAATATCCCTGTCTGTTAGAATGTAAAAAAATCTTGCCGGTAGCTGTCTTAATATTTCTTAAACAGATAAAATGAAATCAACATTAACAAAATGTAAACGGGAATGTCATGAAGTGTTAAAAAAACTTATAAAATCAACTAATTTATCTACACTAATCATCGTGAAGCATTAAAGTATAAATATTAAAGATGAGCTCTCTTAGATAGGAAACGACGATGACATATTTAAATTTCTCATTTCAAAGAGAACAAGCGAGGCTTGTAGTAAAAAAAATATCCTAAGAACCCACACACAGAGAAATTTCCACAAATCTATAATTCCATCAGCAAGTCAGGCAAATACGAAAATAAGCATCAAAGTGTTTTTTAGAGGGAAGGCGACAAATGTCAAGCGGCAAGGCACAGTAGCAAACACGTGTTACATATTGTCTGACAATATTTACTGTTGCTTTATTAGCTCGGGAAGCGGATAGAAGAAAATGAAAATAACTGCCGCTCTACATTCTGAAGCACCGTGTTATGGCAATAGAGACTAGAAAGGATTAATTGGAAACAAATTGTATGTTTGTTGAATGACTAAACCACAGAAATGGGCTGCGTTAAAACAAATCCTGGTTTATTATAATTAAGTTCTCTTAACAACTATTCACATGGCCGCGAGATGTCAATAAAATCTAAATCCAATTGCATCGACCCTTGATTTACAACGAATCAATAAAAGAGAAGGCTATCATTACCCTTTTTATTGCGTATTCAATAAAAATAATGTACTCTGTAATCAATGCGGCGACAGAACGAGAGACTCGAATAAATCGTCTAGAGATCGTGAACTAAAACACTGATCCGTTTATTTAAAAATCATCACTATTCCCTATAAGCAGCGCTCATAAAATCAATTTATATCAGCCGATACATGATCTCAATCTGAATGGATTCGCTAATCGGTAAGTCATCTGAATGAATGCAAGAGTAAAGTTAAGAGTTTAATTAAAAACTTGAATATTTCTTATTCAAACTATACCTAAATTTTTCGTAGGTTGTTATTCACTAATCGTGCTCATATAAATCAGTGGAATGCTTTCGAGAATTAGCGATCCCTTCGGTTTATATGACGTCTATATATCAAGTGCGCGAGTTGGAACAGCGTAAACACAATAGTTGAATAGTAAAAAAAGTCGGGCTCTGAGAGATGGCTCGTAAAATAAAACAAGGGACTACGTCCGGAGATATGTCAAGATAGCATGCGGCGGGGGGGCGCGGGCCGGCGCCGGGCCCGCTCCGAGACCCAATTAGAAGCACACCTTTCGGACATGTGCTCTCACTTGGCGCTAACTAACGTCCAAAAACCCAAGGATATGGGACAACTACATCCGTTACCGTTTATCACTTTTTTTTACAGAAATTCTTTGGGTTTTCCATGGCCTATGTGGACAAAATTCGCAATATAATTTAATGTTAATGCTATGTCTGTAGTATCGTTGCTCTAATATAAGGTCTGAGTTATGTGTTTCACGCCAAATATTCGTAACATCAGATACTTTATATAACTAGGAATCCTAGGATAGATATCCTAGTTATCAACAAGGTCAATGACACATTTGTGAAGATTCACAAATTACTAATTTTATTATACCTTATTTCATTTCGAAAGAATATTTTAGAACTTACTTTACAAAAAAGAGTGCCTTTTAAAGCCATTGTTAATCGATAATAATGTTCTATGAAATTGGGGGTTAGTTTAAATTTTTCTTATTAGTTTTCACTTACCTTAGTTTTGACAAGTTTCGCATTTTCCTTGCACATCTTCGCCAATGCGTGGTAGTCTCCTCTAGCTGCACACAAGATCCATTGTTTCTGCTTCGAGTCCAAGGGGTCTGTCTCACTCTTTTGATCTAGCTGCAGATTTACCGTTTTAATTGTCACCAATAACCAACAAAGATCTACTTAGAGGTATTGCCTCACGGTAACGGCATCATTCATGTTTATACTTACAGAAACTCTATCTTCCTCGTCCACGCCCTGCGAACAAATATGTAACAATGAGTCATCGTTACAGTTCGAGGTTTCATTAACTTCTTATAATGTACTTTCAAACTTAAGCATGTTCATTCATGACCAACAATTTATTAAACGATGTACGCCAACGTGCTTAACGTATGAAAACAAAAGATTAGGATTATAAATAAAGACGATATTTACATACATAATAAATATCTTAACGACACATATAAATTAATCGGAACCTAATATTTCAAAATTAATAAATGAGTACTTATATTGTGAAAATAATATTTTGAATTAATGGTCAATAAATTCGAATTCTCTCGTCTTCAGGCTTGCGCTGCTATTCATGCCGAGTGCTGAAGGTCGTAAACGATTTGTCTGGCTGTACATAATTAAACACTCTAAGTAATGTAAGATACAGTTGAGTTTTGTGCAATGTACCCTTGCGGGTACGATGTTCGCGGGCGGCGCGGCGGGCGTGCGTTGCGCAGCATGGCCACTTTACCACCTGTCGTTACATATTTATGTCTACACTATTGGCCTCACTGTTAGGGATTTCGATATTGACAAGATAACATCCTTAATGTGATGTGTTTGATTTAATAATAAGATTAAGTTTGTACGTCGCGAGTTTAGGTCCTATCGTAATAACAATTAAAATTAGTTTTAAAGGCGTTTGGCCATTATGTTGGAGAGTGGTTTAAAAAAAAGCCATACTGGAACTAAACAATATTGTAACGGAGTGAGTATAAGTACTGGTTTTATTTTCGATTAACAAAAAATAATATAGTAGGTAGGTTTCCAATATATAACATTTTTATTGAATTAGATATCTTTATGATTTATAAATCATAAATATAGATTATAAACTTGTCTAATAAATCCAATAGGTAAGCCATTATGTATAATAAAATACCTACTTGCAAGAAAATCCTAGAACGGTACACAATATGAAAGCACATGAACGCTCGCTTTGATAAAAATCCTATTTAAGTAGGTATCTCCTATCAAAATATTGTCATACTAAAAGAGTAAAAATGAATTTTATATTAATGTAAGGAAATTGTAGGGGCAGACTCGCCAGTTAGTCGCCAAAGAGCCCCAGGCGTGCGTGCCCGCCGCGCGCCGCCTCGCGGTAGGACGCCGTGAGCATCACGTCGTTGGAGCCTCCCGCACTAGGTATGGCGGCGACGGAACCACATTACGATCGATACACGTCATTGACTCCTAACATTCTACTTTATTCAGTTAATTTATATGACATGTCACAAATCCTCCAACATTCCGACACTTTGGTACCTACCTAACCCCCCATAATAATAAAACCCAAACGGACTTTAAACTTTAATTAATTAATCAACCCAATATACAAACTTATTGCACGAGTTTAGCAGACGTAAAGAATTAGTAGTCTGAATAGCCTATTGTATAGATACGAGATAAGATATTATCGGCAGACTGGCGCCTACGATCGACCCGGCTTTGGTTTACCAACTTTACATTGGAATATGTATGAATTACAATGAATCCTTTAGTGAACGAATGCCACTAAGAGGCGTTTCCACTTTCGCAAAATGTAATTATTGTCACGGACGCCCGATTGTTTCGTATCGGGAACGTGTATTTATGCGCTGTCTTACTCTTATCATTCAATAGCTGACGGCTAATTCATCCGTTCCTATTTACCATCTCTTCGACAAGGCTCGTTAAGTGTGGCATCCGCGTTGTTGATGGCTCCAAGTGATTCTGAGGCTCGAATAGCACAGAGAGAACAATGAAATCGGTCATATTTTCCTGCCAGCCCGCAACGGACCGTGCCGCGTTATCTCCCTCATCGTGCATAACAACCGGGCGTTTATTCAAAACTGTGATGACGTATACTTAAACTGAAGCTTATTATCGCTACCTTTGTGAGGGATTTATGGCACACGAATGATAAAAAGAAACAAGCAAAAAGTTAACAATAAATTGTACAGTTCCTTGTTTCGGTAAGTACCTACCAAAATCAAAATCAAATTGATTTATTTAATCAAATCAAAATGTTTATTGTGTTAATTATGCGAATCATCTCAATCTATTTGCGGTACCTATAGGTACTTAAAACGCAGGTCAGAACGACTAAGGCTATAAAGAGGTTTACTGGCCCCTTAGCCACTAAAAACGAATCGAATTCCTCGTTTAGTATACACGGCGGAGAGGCTTTAAAGGCAATCACGTCATGATTAAACTTGCCACGTTTGAATCTGCTTAACCAATTTTGTTTGTAAAGCGCATAGGCTTGGAAATTTATAGGTATCCTATCTTTCTTAGGTACATATCTTTGACGAAACTAAAGCCAAGGTAGGATAAGTCCCTAATACGATTAGCAGGCAGGTCATAAATTAAATACAAGCGAAACCGGCCAGTAACGTGGTCAGCCCAATGCACGAATGACCTTTTTCGAGCGCTAATAGCACACGTGCGGTTTAGAGTCACACGACAATAATTGACAATCGACCGCGAGTCACGAGCCAGTATTCAATATGCTATACGCCATGAATAATGATGTCAATATTGACTTCAGCCAGATTGGTACCTACCTCGGCATGTTATACCGACAGGGACTCGACAGAAACTCTATTAAACCCACACGAATTCGCCCGACCGGCCGGTCGTCGGGAGCCCATGAGAATTCACTAACGTCAACAACGTCTCCTATCTCTACATTACGACGCTTATTTCATACACAAATAACTAAGATTGAAAATTTAGTAAACCCCTGATGCGACGACTTTTTAAACTACAAAAGAGCTGATAATTTTCAAACGGCTGAACCGATTTTCATGAAACATAGCTAAGAACACTCTCGATCAGAATACCTATCTAACAAAAAAAAAACAAAATTGAAATCGCTTCATCCGCTTGGCCGCTACGATGCCACAGACAGACACACAGATACACAAATACACATGTTAAACTTATAACACCCCTCTTTTTTATCGGGGGTTAAATATGCGTTGTTAGTTGTAAGCCTCGACTTAAAGGAAACGATTTAGGCCCGTTAAAATTTTTAACCACGAAAAGTCTGAGACCACTTGCTATTTTAAACTAAAAATACGCATGCAGTGAAATCAATTATTTTTGTGATATTTACACAATTTGTCCACAATTGTTTGTTGTATGTTATTACTAAACTGTAGTTCTACGTTCTAGAGGCAACTGTGGGTACACGTATTAACTCAGTTGAAAGTGATAATACTAATTAGGTTTTTACTAAACACCTTTAGAAAATTTCCTACTACACAGTGAAATGACATCTCTTATTTTAAATGTATTCCCTAAACCATTCCCTCTTCGTGTAGGCTCAAGTTGTTCCAGATAATAAAGTGATCTTAAACTTTGTATAGGTAGCTATAAGTAGGTACTACTTTGTAGGTAGGTATTACCTTTTATAGCACGGCGTCCAGTGAAAGAAAATGAGCTTACATAAATTCTTTGTGGATTAATTTTTTGAAAGTATTCGAATTGACGAGCGGAAGTGTGTGCATACATCGTCGGTCTATTTCAGTGTTGATTTATGTGTCGGGATCCCGCTCGGACGGGTGGCAATGTGGCATATTAGTGAGAAACGGATTGTTCATTTAATATTTATTAGCTTCCGTAGTGGCATTAAGTGAATTCCAATATAATATAAACTTGTGTCAATCTCATTTCGGAGCGAGATAAGCGGTGCGCTAATTGCCAAAGCGTTCATTAGTAATGTCACTATGTATTATATACAACTAAATATATATATATATTTGGTTGGGTATGTTGAAAATCTTCATAGGAATAAATATTCCAAATAATGTATTTACACGCACGTTAATGCGTCCTCTCGTCCTTTTAATAGGTTACAACGTGAAGTACGCGTTGTAAAGCAATTGTAAAGTCCATTAGGTGTGTGGAGGCGCGGCCTAATATTTGTCATTAGGAGCTTTTGTTGTTCGTGTTGTGTAAGCTACCCTCGCGTAGGGGTAGCCCCGTTCAGATGAGCCGAAATTATTATTATATAAATTTTTGCACTCGCGGCGAACATCCCTCGTCGGTTGTTTCCGAAATGTGCCCTTGGGGTACACTGTTGAACTCTATAAATATATAATGGGTAACAGGTACGGATATGGCGGTTTGTATGCGTAAAATTGTAAATATTTTGTTATTATTCATCGATGTAAATGATTCGTTTAAAGGTGTTCGGACATTAGCAATTTCCCGTTCCCTTTCGATATCCCGGCGCGATCACGAAAATTATTATCGATAATAATCATATTCGACATCGTTTTGACCGCCAAAGGGCCATGACGAAGGTTTTACAATTCAATTAGCTGCACCAGGTGTCGACAGGCAGGAAACTTTTACCCGCACCGCGACGCAACAATTTAATATTCAAAAGAGTTTTATTAGAACGGATAACTTTTTTTTTTAATATATACAGAAATACAAAGTCAAGACAAAGACTTATCAAAGACAAAGATAATTGATAATATACCCTACTTTAGATGTTAATTTTGGTCCACTGGTTTATAAGGGTGGGATGAATCCTGAGGATAGGTTTGAGTAATTCCAGTTTTACTTCCGGGGATGAGGTGAGATATTTCTAAAAGAATTCTAGTCGATTTTTGAGATAAATAATGAGGGCACCTAGATCTTTCTCCAGAATCTTGTTTAGCACCTTCGGTTTTTGGATCATTGTGATGAGCTTGCCTAATTCTCCTCCCGCAGCTGAAGATCCTACAAATCCAATATTCCTTGTCCTGACCTGTAGGAATAGCCCGGAACCAAAATCAAATTAAATCCTACATGAGTGTCTGGAGAGTGTCGAGAATCGGTGGAGGGAGGACCTCTGAATGATTTTTGAGTTGAGTTTAAATTAGACAGCATCAAGGTTATCTTGTCAGCCATTTAAGCAGTCATGCTAGACTCAGTGTTGTTCCAAGATCTTGAGAGGTGATCAAGTGTTTCTGTAAACAGGTTGTATTGATCCATGGTGTTCCCAGCAATTGTCGCCAAGTCGACAGAGGCAGTGGCTATGTCTGAGAGTGCCCCTCGTGCATTTCTGGTTATTGCTGCGGAGCATGAAAGGATGCTGATCTACTGATGATATACAACTAACAATCTACTGATTGTAAGAAATTTGTTTCCTACCTACTGGTAGGCCTAACGTTTTATAAATGTTTTACCTTCTCCCTTACCTGATCTACGTCAGCATTTCTGTTTAATCTATCAGGCACATCCATCTTGCGACTTGTATGAATAGCGTATAATTGATATCGATAGCTGATTGTCAGATTGGATTGGCCTGTTAGGCAATCCGAGACCTCTTGCAGGTCAGCCTCTGAGTCGCCCAGGGATGAGATATCCATGGTTGTCAATAGATTGGCCATAGTCACCGAGTTTGGGAAAATGCAGGTGGGGTGGGAGCAGAGGTAAGGAGGAACTTGCGGAGGTATTGTTTTGCCTTGGGAAGTATGTTTCTCGCAGAAGTTGATGAAAGCTAATCCTCATTAATTTGCATTGTTTTTTTCTTCTTCTATTTTAGTTGTTCAGTTAGCCTTTCCACGCTTAAGGAACTACTTACATTGTGAAGTTTCGAGTGGACGGATGATCAAATGTTTATAGAGGGTCAATATTAATTAGGTGAACATCTAATAAAAACGGTTGGTTATTTACTTCTAGTATAATAATAATTGAATATGAATCGTCTTATTTTTTCACTTTTCCTCTCCATGTAGGCGAAGATCCCTAGAATAATTTTGCTTCCGAATTCTAAATACGCAGTTTTGTAGCGGTGCATAAACTCTATTTTTGTGCCATTTTGCAGCCTCCTAGCCATAATTGTCATGAAATAAAATGACTGTGACGTCAGACGGACCGACAGACGGATATGGGGAAACTATAAGGGCTCCTAGTTTGACTACGGAACCCTAAAATAACGTCATGGTTAAAAACCTATACTTGACAATCACAGAATTCACAACGGGAACATAATATAACCCAAAAACGACGTCAAAGAAATTGCCACGTGTCACGTTTGAAGCCCGCATAGTTTCGGGTCAAAATATTTGTTAATGATTGTCAGTCAGACCACAACAACAGGTGCCGCGCGCCTCGCGCCCGCAACCCTAACATTTTATAATTATTTACTCATTTGAACCAATAATTAACTATCTAAGTAAATACGCTGCATAGCTCTTATAAAAACAACAAATTATATGTAACTAGCTGTGCCCGCGACTTCATCCGCGTGGAACTAAACGAATTTTCGTTAAGTTCGCAGAGTTTACGAAAAGTTAATAAATAATGTTACGTGTTATGATCTAGGTACCTTTTCGGTAACATAACATTTTAGTTTCATTGCAACTGCAATGAAACTAAAATGTTATGTTACCGAAAAGTTTAACTAAAGTAGACATTTCAAAAAAACGCTTAAATGCCTTTTTCTCGAAACTAATTTTGCGATTACTGCATTTGCAATGACCAGGGCAGTATAGATACCTACAGTTTAGAAGGTACCTTTGCTGAAGCAAAGCAAACGAACGAAACAAATTTCTTACAATCTACTGATTGTAAGAAATTTGTTTCCTACCTACTGGTAGGCCTAACCATCGGTCCAGCCGCTTCGGAGATACTTTTTGATTTCATGTGTTTTTAGTTTTTACGCGGAACCCTAATTGTTTTTCAAAAATTAAAGTAACCTAAGTTACTCCTTAAAACTTCAAAATCGGTCCAGCCGTTTCGGAGATTACCCGGAAC
This sequence comes from Notodonta dromedarius, assembly GCA_905147325.1. NCBI lineage: Eukaryota > Metazoa > Arthropoda > Insecta > Lepidoptera > Notodontidae > Notodonta > Notodonta dromedarius. The sequence continues at coordinate 9,514,569 of LR990160.1, read as the reverse complement.
AAACACACAGACAGACAAACATTTTTTTTATCGCGTTTTTGTTATAGGTTTCGTATGTACCTTTATATGCATTTAGTGGAAAGGTGTTATTTTGATTTTACAAACAGACACTCCAATTTTATTTATTTGTATAGATGGGAATAATAACAATATTCAAGTTTATTTTATTTAGGTACTTACTACTTATACAAAATTATGATAATTTTCTTTTGAAAATTGTGTGTGGACAGAATCTTTACTTATCTGTATGAATTTAAATTCGTTCGTAATTAGATAAGATGTTTAATCGTATTAATTATTTATTTCTTCACAATTTCTTTATAAATATTCTCACTGATACTGTTATTTTGGTTGTTGTTTTTAGACAGAGAATCGTGTAGTTAAATTCTCTTAAGACCTTTAATTATTTAAACGTTTTCTTATTATAAGTCACGTCTTCATGTTTTAAAAATAAAACAACAGCCTCATTATTTCTGCATTATAATTACCGACATGACAAACCTACTGAATGATTCGTGACAAGGTTAACAATGCGGTTCCGTTAGCACGGCGGCGTAGATAGGTTGACATGAAAATGACCGCAAAACTAAGTTTGTTACGTAATATTTGACGAAATAATATTATCCTTGTGACCAGCTGAGAAAAATAACACTATACTATACAAGTTCCTACACTATACAAGCTCTTATTATTTTATTTTGTCTTGCAAAATTGAACCATAACCTGACTTTAAAATCTGTTATTCATATCTACACACACGCGACACTACACGAACTCGCAGACATAGTTGAGATTTGGTAGGTATATATGTTTCTCTTAATTTCCTATACTCCATTTGTTATAGCATTAGACAGAAGTTAAAAAAGGTTATTTTTAGTGTCCACTTTGTAATAAAAGTACAATTAACGAGTACCAGTTACGATTGACGTCGAATTTTTTATAATCTATTTATATACCAGCTTGTCACACCTAACTGTAATAATATTAATTATTTATCTTATTAAATATATTGCCTTTCATTTAAATAATTATTACTTCATTACAATTTAAAATTAGTGTCGATGCTAAAAACCTAAAAGAAGCAGGGGTGAACATACCGGGAACGTTTTTCGTTTCACTATAATCCTATCAAATCTAAAATGTTACCTAATCCCTTCAGAGGTTATGACAGCAGGGTATTTCTAATTTTGTCGGACTATGTTATCTATGAAATTGACGTAAATAATGTGCTGTAAAACATAATATAAAAAGTACTTTTATTTTGTTTATCGAAGTATTTAGCTAGTATTTTAAATTTATCTATCAAAAGTTATGTTAAAACAATTTTAATGCAATGACTCTAAATAAAAGTTGTTTTGACATGGAATTAAATGTTTTGCATCCCTGCTTCTACGAGCCTCTTATGTCTAATGTTATAATAAATGGAGTATAGTGTAGATACTAGAGCCGATACTTCCAGTCGGTTAGAAAAAGTAAGTATTAAAGGGTATAAAAATGGGGTTAGAGGACTGTAAACATGGCATTACAATAATGTTTGGTATAATTTTGTTAAATATGTCTTCCCTACAGTAAAACAACTAAAAACACAGTACACAGAAACAGTGTCATAGACAAAATTAATATTATTTGTTATCTTCCTTTGTAATAGGTTATTACTAGCTAATATATTATAATTATTATGTTGTTACTAGCTGATTAGTCATTTTCCTGTCTTAACTCTGAATTCGAATTATTCCGCGAAATATTCTTAATTTTTTGTTTCATAAGAACCTTCTCCTGACAATAATAAACACAACAAAAAAGAATCAGTGGAATTATTCCATCCGTTCACGCATGATACGATGACCAAGGAAATAGAGATTCATTTTTGTATATACTAGGTGATACAAAATGGGTATACTATTTTTTTTGCAACTTAACTTTGTAAATCTCAAACTATCGGCTTTGTGGGACAGTTGAAGTACTAAAGGTTTTGTAGACTTGTGAAATCGGTCAACAGCTGTATTCCTATAACACCTTTTGTTTTTCAAGTACCCTCCAAAGCTGATGGTTTTAGAATTACAAAGTTAAGTTTTGAAAAAAAAAGTATACCCATTATGTGTCACCTTGTATATTATAGATTACCAACATTAATGCTCACATGTTATGTAATACTTTATTATAAGTAGCCACTGTACAAATACCCAGCTACTAACAACTTTACTGTATGAGAGATATAAAATATATTCAAGCATTACCTGAGAATTGAAGTTGCCGCCCGGTTTGTTTGATTTCAAAACATCACTCTCGGAGGCCATCCTATTGAACATCTGTTTCCTCTCTTTTACAGATATTGTTTGTTCAGTATCTATCAGCATACTTTCACTTCTTGAAGATGTTAATGTAGCTTCGCTCAACTCTGAAATATCCTGGTTCGGTATAGAAGATCTCTGTCCCTGTGAACCCGAAATACTTAACCTTTTTTCATTGGTTTTGTCGGACGACCTTCTCCGCGGGTGTACTTTTGGTGGTACATCCTCAACAGGCAATGAGAGGCTCTCTTTCGAAACACTTTCAGGTATCTGAACACTATTAGCAGGAAAATCATTGCCTTGAATAAGATTTGTTAAAATGCTAAAGTCTTGATTCAACTGCAGCGGCAGCGGGGGGCGCTCTGGTGGGACTTCTGTAGTTGTTGGTTGAACCTCTATGGTGGGTTCGGTTTCTGTGCATGATACAGCGGCAACAGAAGGTGATTCAGGCACCTTACTCTCACTCACGTCTTCGTGCTCTTTACCGTTATTCGGTATGTATTTCTTTTTCAATATGAGCCATTTCTCATTGTTCTGGTTCTTTATTATGGCTAATGTGTTCACATGCTTTTTAAATGTACTTCTGGCTTCATCTACATAAAATATTTGTTGTGAGTAAGAGCTGATATGATAAGAAAACAAAGTGAAAGAATGATAAACGATCTACGTACTCACCTCTCATGTCTGGATTCATAAGAAATATTTTGAAATGCTTCACTAGTTCATGATTCGTAACCTTGCCGTTATGCGCCAACATAAATTTTAATATCTCTTCAAAACTTAGTTCAGTTGGTGGCGACATTATGTATAGTTTCAAAAACACGATATTCACAGAATTATAAAAATACTAAGTAGGCGAGAACGAACACGAACGAGACGAAGTTTTGTTGGCGTCAAGTGCGAGTCGGTTTACAAAATTTGACATTTGCGTTCCGTTTCATGCATCAATAATGTACTTACCGAATTCAGTATTATTAATTTACCATTAATATTTATTATGATACTTAACCTGATAAAACTTTACAGTTTTTTTTTTTAATAGCAATTAAAGCAAACTCAAAGCGGTTATTTTGTTTAGCCTACGGGGGCACTTACAAACTATTTTTTTATTTTTTTTCTTAAATCTACAACCGGATCGGAACTCGACCTCCACTGAGAACATCCGGCAAGAAACTCAGGGAGGGGGCTTGTCTTTTTATGGTTTGTAATATTATTGTTTTTTAAATCGCCTGTTGCTTATATAATTATAAGGCTCAATAAGTATTCGTTAGTAATAAGTATAGCTTCCTTCCTATTCACTTCCTTCCTGGTCACCCTTACTTGGGCACCTGGTAGGTAGGTATTGAGTTGATTCACGATTCTGGTGTTCACTGTTACCTATGTTATATACAAACTAAATAAGTAACTCAAAGGTGACTGACTGACTGACTGACATAGTGATCTATCAACGCACAGCCCAAACCACTGGACGGATCTGGCTGAAATTTGGCATGCAGGTAGATGTTATGACGTAGGCATCCGCTAAGAAAGGATTTTGATTAACTCTACCCCCAAGGGGATAAAATAGGGGATGAAAGTTTGTATGAAACTTTGTCAATTAAATTCCACGCGGACGAGGTCGCGGGAACAGCTCGTCATACTAATATTATAAAGAGGAAAACTTTGTTTGTTTGATTGTAATGAATAGGCTATTAGGCTCCGAAACTACTGAACCAATTTGAAAAAATCTTTCACTGTTGGGAGGCTACACTATCCCCGGGTGACATAGGCTATATTAGGAATATTTAAAAAAAATCAGGGATCCTTATTAAAACTCCAATAATGTAACCGTAATGTACCCGTGCGAAGCCGGGGCGGGCCGCTAGTTAAATATATAATCAAAAACAATATATTATATTCTTTTTTGCATCACTTCTCTTTGGCCGAGGTACTTATAGGCAAGGTTCTTGTGTGTTAATTGAAGTACCTATTGCGTTAGTAGCCTCCAACTAACGAACGGACCAGCACAATTGCTGAACAATAGGGCTGTGTTTGGAACCATTGTGTAGGTATGGAACCCTATAAACGACCAAGTGCGAGGCAAGTTCACTTATGAGGGTCGCCGTCCTTACAAACGGGCAAAACGTCTGGCATTTTCCTATTTTTTAAGATTCCGTGGCCAATATAAGGAACCCTTATTATAAGTTGCCTACCTACCTATAATAGGCAGTTCCATCATGTTCGTTTTTCCGTCTGTCTGTAGGTATGTCAAAGGTTTTATTCAGAGATTATTTAAGTACCTACATGGCTCGTATAGGGATCTGAGGTCGGGAAAAAAATATAAACAAACGGTAAAAACGGTTTATCTCGTTTTCTGTCAAAACTACAAGGAAGAAAGTTAAATGGCAAAGTTGTAGGTAATAAAAATATCTACAACTTTAGTAGGTATATACACTTTTTCACACAACCCCAAAATTTATGTGAAAAATTCAAATAACCAAGTAAGTATTTGGTTTTTAATTTTTTACAAAAATATGTTTTTTTCCACGAAATTTGGTGAAAACTGACCTTTTTTGTCTCAAATACACTGTATTTTTTTTTGGTTTAATATACATACTTAATATATTATATTTTTTCACCTTATTTTGACTTAATATCGAAAAAGCAGCCCTATTTTGAAAAGTCGATAGGCTTTTTGTTCGTTGCAATCTCTACTTTCTGATGGTAAAAAAAAATATAAGTACATCACTATGGTAAATGTTCTCAGAAAATGCAAAGAAGACACATCCGTTGGTAAGTTGTAGGTCAGTCAGGTCTAGGTATGTTGAATAGGTATTTTAAAATCTTTATTAGGTTTCTTAGACAGAGCCCACAGCACTGTTTAAGAAAGTTGAGCTCTAAAAGTGGTTTTTGTTTATCCGGTTAGGTTCCTACCTAATTTTATTTTGCTAACCAATCGTGCTAAGACTACTACATTACTTGGATATTGCGTTACGGGCGCAAACGGCTGACGCGTTCGGCAGTTGATCGAAAGGTTAGAGGTTAGAACCAGGGGACGGATAATAGATTAGGTAACAGTGTCCAAAATACCTTTAGTTTAACGTTTATAGGCTACTAGCTGTGCCCCGCGACTTCATCCGCGAAGTATTGGATTATTGGGTTAAAAATTATCCTATATGTTAATCCCGGTTATAATCTATCTGTGTTCCAAATTTCATCCAAATCCGTTCAGTAGTTTTTGCGTGAAGGAGTAACAAACATACATACATACATACATACATACATACATACATACATCCACACTCACAAACTTTCGCATTTATAATATTAGTAGGACTAGCTGTGCCCCGCGACTTCATCCGCGTAGTATTGGATTATTGGGTTAAAAAGTATCCTATATGTTAATCCCGGTTATAATCTATCTGTGTTCCAAATTTCATCCAAATCCGTTCAGTAGTTTTTGCGTGAAGGAGTAACAAACATACATACATACATACATACATACATACATACATCCACACTCACAAACTTTCGCATTTATAATATTAGTAGGAAGATAAATGTTTGATTATAGCGCCTACACGTACTTTTATATGCATCACGACTGTCTTTACAAATGTATTTAGTTTGCAGTGCCCTCTACAAGATTGTTTCGTATTACCTAGATATTCAATAAACATCACCTACGAACCAAACTAATGTTATACTTTGATGATTAGTTGATACTTTAGGCAAAATATATTAGCCAATAAAATTAGAGGGTTATTTATACACTGAATGAGATATAAGAATAAGGTACTTGCGCCTAAGATGGCCCAGTTCCTAAGATGGCCCACTTACAAAATTTCTTACTTTTATAAGTTCAAATGAGTTTAAATTTCGCGCCCATGTTCGGTCAGTAACATAGACAAAACTGCAAGTTCATATCAAAGGCAGGAAGCCGCCAACTTTGCAGTTGTTGACAGTTTGTCAGTGCCGTTAAAAATGGCATACGAGTTATAATCTCATGCTCACAAACATTTTAGTAGTTCTTTAGAAAAACGAATAGTTTTCGTATTTTGTTTTAATACAACGTTACTTAGGTTTATGGACACTCTTGAGAAGGTAAGTGTTGTTTGTGTTCTTTATTAATTTTCTTTTAAAAGAAGTAGTTCTTGTAGGCGGGTAAAGTCCCTATAAAGGTCCACCACACGGGTTCCCAAGATGGCCCGGGCCAAATTAGTTCGTTTTTTTTCTTATCTCTTAAAATTTTAGTTTAATTTATTTTCAGTGTTTACATTATGGAACCTATCAATAAGAAGCGTGGTGAATGGACTGAATAGCAACTTAAATAACTTAAATACTTACTTTTCTGTTATTTTTTCACTATTATTTTTCTTATACTCCTAATAAGGCCCACCGAAATCGTGGAGAAAAATATTTTGTTAATATCTAAAAATAAAACTTGTTATTACCAAACGAAATAGTTAGATTCACGTCTCAAAAGTGTTATTTATTGATTTTATTTAGAGATTTTTGTTTTGTAGGTAGATTAAGTTTTGCTAAGCCTAAGATGGCCCACCGTGCAATTTATGACCAAAAAAACTTTTGTAACCGACTGATTACCAAGAATCTCATATGTTAGGTGAAGTTTTACGTTTATACATATTTTTTGTTTTGATAGCGTTTATAAATTACGTTATGAATGTCGGGCCATGATAAGTACCTATGTTCCTAAAAAGGCCCACATTAGAGGTTTTTAAAAACAATTGTTTTCTTAAAGAAATTTTATCTAATATGTTGCTTTGTATGTTGATTTTATTCACAAATAAATGAGTCATATTTTGTTAAAGTTTGTTTTCACAAATAATTTTAATTTTTTAATTTATTTCAATATTACAAAAAATGGGCCTTACAAGGCGCAAGTACCTTAGGTTAATTAAAATACATTTATTATAGGATTCATATGTAAGAAAACCATGCAGACATGAAAACACAGTCTTTCTGCCTTTCTGCCAGTGAATACTACCTACTTTTTGTTATAATTTCTAATTTAACAATATAATTATAATAAATTGAAAATAAAAAATACCCCGATGCGACGACTTTTTAAACCACAAAAGAGCTGATAATTTTCAAACAACTGAACCGATTTTCATGAGACATATCTGCGAACACTCTCGATCAAAATACCTTGCTAAGAAAAAAAACAAAAATAAAATCGGTTCATCCGCTTGGGCGCTACGATGCCACAGACAGACACACAGATAGATACACAGAGTCACAGATACACATATTAAACTTGTAACACCGCTCTTTTTTGTCGGGGGTTAATAAAAATGAAAAGTGCGATTATGGACGTAAGTGTAAGGTGGTATCTACAATACAGATTGAATTAATTATTAAAAAAAAAATGAAGACCTAAGTATTTAAGTAAGTACATATTCTTGAATGTTTTGACTGATAAATTTATCAGATAATCGAATTGAATGTAACACCAACCATCTAGTGTTTTTATCGCCAGGTAGCCTAGCATTGGTTATTAGTGGTGGGGTTTTTACCTCAGGAATAGTTTTCGACTTCCCAACCAAAGGGTATGTTGGTCGACCGTCAGCGTAGGTACCGCCGAAGCACGAGGAGGTTCAGATTTTATAATTCGGTTATCCATTCAAGACGGTAGTTGATCATCACTTTTGACCATCACTTTACGGGCCGATCAAGTGGCTTTTCTGAATTTGCCCGCTAACAAATAGGTATACTTACCTACCTCCTTGATCCTTTTCATGCTTAAATATAGGTACATTTATAAAGGTACAGTGTCCACATAGTGTCCGCCTCTATCATCATTTATTTATGTCCCATCAATATATTTGTTTGAATACCAAAACGGGTAACGAGCCCAAACTTCCTCATTACCCAAAGTTTTGGTCCATCCCAGACGGATTGGATCCATGTCGTACCTATGGACAACACTGAAGAACTTTCAATTTAGTAGTATACCCAGTATCCACTAGTTGCGGGGCTTCCCGCATCTAACAAGAATTAGACATTTAACTTTTAATTGGCCGCTTGTACGGTCTTCAGAAACTTTGTTCGCCGTAAGTGTTTAACTATGTTATCGGTACTCTGCGCTTTTAATAATGACCGAAGTTGTTATCCGCACTGGGGTTCTTGGGTTTCGAATTTTAAAATCATACTCCATAGCCTAAGAATGTATTATAATAGTCTATAGTAAAAGGTATATATTTGATAATGGAACTGATCTGTACCTGCAACTAACACAGCCGTGTCTCTATTATCTTTGTCGAAGCTACTGAATAATAGAACTCAAACTATATAAAACTGAAACTGAAGTGATATGAAATATTTTTGGAACAACAGTGATACCAAAGAATATCACCAATCAATAGTTACCGAGCTATTAGCTGTGAATATTTTTACATTGATTTCAGGGGTTAGAAGCTATAGCCTATCGTAATGTTTTCTTTCATTTTCATAATTTTAACAAGCGGTTTTGTAATTTTCATAATACCATCAGGTTAAATCAAAGAATTTGTAATAATGTCTTATTATTACAAATTCTTTGGGTTAAATATAAAGTTTAGATATGAAATATGATATGATACTTTTTGATAAGGAATAGTGTTAGAAAAATTTGTGTAATTACAGTAGCAATTTCAGAACTCTGATAAAGGTACCAGATTTGGTTTCCAAAAATGTTCATTATATCTTGAGTTTGTTAATATTTTAACTTTGTTGTGTCGGAAAACTTTCAGCACCGATATATCATACCCACCTACGGCATAGTCTAGAGTGCACAGTCTAATAAAGGACTGATTTGACTTCGGTTTTTCTTTCAGTTTTCCCGAAAGTTGTAAAATGGTCTGTCGATAGTTTCATGCTAGAAGCTGGCGAGTCGGGGTCTGCGGATAGGTACGGCCATGTTGCGGCCGCGAACGGACGGCGGGAAATCGCGGCCGCCCATGGGAGGCGTGCGGCGCCGTGCCGGCCGAGGAGGATGGCGAGATTGGGAGGTCGGTGGAAAGAGAGAGAGGAGCGCGAGGCGGCGCGACGCAGAGGGCGTACGACCTCGCGAGCCGCCACGCACTCCTGTTCCGGTCGCGTCGACGGGCGGCCGGGATCCCGCGCCACGCCACACTGACTCCGCACACGCTCAACACTGACTTTTCTCCTAGTACGTTTTTTGAATGCGCGTCGGTAACAGCGGGCACGTGATACGCCCGCGGCCGCAGCTGTTTTTTTTCTCTTTCGCTCGACTTTGTGACAGCCGAGTGTCGCGTGCGATCTCGCCCATTTCCCGCCACTTTCAGTAGCCCACGGTTAAGTAAAAAAGTACTGTCGTGAAGTTTTTGGCGCGAAATGTGCGACTCTACATCGCGCTCGCTGGGAGCACTGGATAACAGTGGTAGAAACTAAAATGACTGCGCTGTTATTAGTTTGTGAAGATTGTTAAGCTGTGATTTGTCGGTTCGCGTTAATATTCTAACTGCTTAGGGGAAGTTTCATAATAATGGATGACTGGGAGCGGCACGTAACCCCGTTGCTGCACGAAATGGGTTGTGCGAACGAAGACGCCCAAGATGACTTCTTTAATCAGCAAGACGTAAGTGATAGATAAACGTAGAATAGTAATCTAATCTTTGTACAATTTCAGTCATGAAATTAATAAGATGTTTAAAAAAATAACAAAGCATGTCGGTATCTTCGTACTGAAAAACCCTTGCCAAAATTATTCAACTTATTCAAATGAATAACTTACTTTAATCCTCTATCAGGTTAGGTGTAGATGTAATATCTCTGGCTCAAAGGACCTTAATGCACCTTAAGGCACCTTAATGAAAATAGTTGTATGGTAAACCTAAATGAACCCATAAAAATAAACCTAAGTTGGTAGAACGTAGCATGGTAAAAATGAAAAATAATAATTAACGTGTTATCACAAAGAGAAAATGTTACCACATCACACATTAAAATTTATGTTTAAAATTATAATGGTAATTATTATGCCTCAAAAAAGAAGGTAGGTATGTAATCCATAATAACACAAAAAAACTAGGTAGAGCCATCTTCACCTAGGAATAAAATTAAGAGCATATTACACTTAGAGCACCGAGTGTAATCTGGCAAGTAAAACATCTATTTTCCTTTATAAATACCTACTTACCTACGTATTACCATTAGCTTACATTGAAAACATGAACGCTTTCAAAGAGTTGCGTTAAGTGGTACTCAAAGGCCGTTTAATATCTAATAACAAGATATTATTCTTCATAATTACATGCTCTAAGGTTTCACTTGCAATAAACATGCGTTCTGAATGCCGCTTCTCTATTATTACCTATCTGATTGTGTAATGACTTAATCAGTCATTTTCTGTGTTCAACTTCCGCTAGGAACATGTGGGTACGTTATTTTATTGAACTCGATTGTTATTAAAGTTGCGATACTTTTCAGTGAGTTTTCTATAAATAAAATGTATCTATAGGTATTTTTTATTTAGTGTGAAAGTAGTAAACAACAGAAAATATCTCTACTTAGGAATACTCGTAGTACTCCTTTATACGTAAGTGAAGTAATGGAGTTGATTCTGACAGCAATAAATTTATGATCACAATCTCAAAACCTATTTTGATCACGAGGAAAAGATATCACTTACTTAGCTAGGAAGGTAAGTAATATCTTTGACGCAGCTACTTTGAAAATGAGTACCTACTCACATTGATTCTAATTATGTTGTCCACAAATCACTATTTACTTGTATAAGACATTATCGCCGTAAGAAAGATATTAACAGTTTAGTAAACTTTAGTTGTAATATAACAACAGAATAGGATGGGCACCATTCCACCAAGGCAACTAAAAATTTACATCGAATCAGCTGAAGTGCTTATCAAGCGTATGTTTTGTCGCGTATCGCTTCGTTATCAGCAATCGGCTTGTGAAAATCCGTTCATTAGCTAAGGACGTGCTCGATGCGCCTCGGAGCGTGCCCCGCCTTTGATACGCCGCTGTTTGACAGGGTTACCGGCTGTTCCGCGTGGCTACGATTCTTATTCACGACTATTAATATTTCCCTTAAAGATCTTTTTTTTTTTTGCCGATAGGGAGACGCCTTTATTCGAAGGGGATTTTATTTGGGAATGGATGAAATTCTTAAACAAGTTTTGGGCCTATATTGTCTGTTTCGAAACAAATTTTGAAAGTTCAATTTAATTTAATTTGAACTAATTTTAGTTGAAGTAAATTTAACAGGGAAATATGCGCAGTATTCCCCAAAAATCTTTAATTTATAGTTCGACTGTAAAGAATAGTTATGACAGAAAATGTGTAATTGCTCCTAAATATCATGCAAATGATACAAATTGTAATTTAGTAATTCTAAAACTAGAATATAGACAAGCTACTAACAAGTGAACCGGTGCCCAATGCACAAACTATTAATCCTTTCCTGCTTAAACAAATATACGAGCGATGTATTTCGCCCAACCACGAGTCTGAACTGTGGATAGTGTGTAACATCGTAGGGTTAGACCAGTTTCAGTACAAAATGAGAGTCTGGTGCCATGTGGCAAGGTGCCCGCCGCTCCGAAGCCCGCTGTTCGACAGTAATGCTTAATTGCCCGAGTAAATGCGCCATTCACCACGACTCGAATCTCCGCATCGATGTCTTTGCTAAAACATGGAACTGTATTGGTGTTCTAATATCGGTTAAAGGCGAAACTTCCGCGTTAACATGTAGCTACGGTGCCGGAAAATTAATATAATTTATTTATATTAGGTTATAGATTTTGTCCGCAGTTTCGCAGATTTTATTTTCTGGATTTTGACAACACTGCCACCTAGCGCCCAACTATAGTTAAGAAAAATCTAGGTGATTAAATAAGAAAAAAACATCAAAGTCGGTCAAGCCGTTTTGGAGGAGCAGAATTACAAACACACGCGCACCGGAATTTTATAAAATAAATTTATTGAGAGGTATTATATATACTTTTGGAGTGTCGTCTGATTGCTTGTAATTTATTTATTTATTTAGAGTTAAAATAGAATGGCCAGAGGCCAATTACACTAATTAACTGACTATAGATACATTATCAGTTATCAAAATCATTCATATTTCTCACAGAACCTCAAACATACCAATAAAATCGTCGCCCATTCATCCGCAAACAAATCCATGCATGCGTTGGAGTCCAGGAGCTAACATAATAAATAGCTCATATTCAATTGAGATAGGACTCGAACCACAACCTCAATTTCGATCCCCCCTCGGCATCATTTTTGGATACATCACCTTATGTGATGTTCTGTGTGGGTACCGACATTTTTGGGGACGAACTTGAACAGTTCTTGTAAAGCGACTATTATAATAAATTTTCAGATACCGGCCCGAGAGGAGGGATCGTGTCATTGTCTTATACGAACTAATGTAAATAAAATGCGTGGGCTAATATTTATACCAGTCATTAGGGGAATATCCATAGCGCAACCATTGAAATGTGATCCCACGCGATTAGGGATCACTTTGGATATTAGGGACGTGCTTTATCTCATTGGTAGTTCATACAAGGTTGACTTATCCGGTCAAACATGTGGTACTAGGTACATCTAACACCTGATCTTTTGGAGCCCTGATCAACCCTATTGCGGATGCAAATGGCCCTTTCTTTAGTTGGATGAATGCTCTACTACTTTGGTTGACTTCTACCGTTAAACTATTTAAGCCTGCTTAGCCATTGGCGTAGTAACTATTCAGTCAGTATATGGATACTCCGGGTTGGGGTTGAATAGGTAATGACACTGAAATATTTTACCACAGTACGAATGTTTTTTAACGACAAAAAGTTTGAGATAAGAAGAATAGGTAATAATTTTGTATTTTTGTATAGATAGATACTTATAACTTGATTGCAGCTAAGATTAAGGGTGCTTGTTCATTTGAGCCAGTCAGGCTGGCTGGGCTAGCTAGCCATAGGATCGCTACATTTTCCTCAGCTCATTAAGGGGATGCTATGGTCGAAGCGAGCGAGTTAGCTAGTCCATCCCGACTCAAGTAGACGGGTACCCTAAGTGGGTGTCCCGTGTGGTGTGTGACTCGCATTATTTTTATGATAAAATTAGTCACCGGTAGGTAGTATGAATTATAACTGAATTATAACAGAGGAACAATTCAGACTACCTAAATGAATGAAAAATCACGATTGACAGACTGACTGCCATGTAGGTAGCTACATTCTTAAACCTTCGGATTAACTAACTCAATCAGTGTGCTTTTCCACTTAAACCATATCTTAATGGCGGGGTCTACGCGATGTGCTGTTTGGTTGGGTGGCACAGGCCACTTGGGTTGAAACTGGCTTGCTGGCCTGCGCTGGCCCGCATCGCAGCCTACTTATAGCATTAATACGCATGCGCGCTGGGAATAATAAATTCAATTAAATGTGACCGCTATGCAAGCGAAGCTTAATATTAAAATGACCACCACGAAATCGAGAAGTTTACCTACTTAAAAACATCTATCAGTTTAGGTATCAAAGTCAAAGCGTTTATTTTGTTTAGGCCTATGGGGCACTTACAAATTCACATTTTTTCATTTTTAGGGTTCCGGTCCTTAAAAGGAAAAATGGAACCCTTATAGGATCACTTTGTTGTCCGTCTATATGTCTGTTTGTCTGCCTGTCTGTCTGTCTGTCTGTCTTTCTGTCTGTCAAGACCTTTTTTCTCAGAAACGGATAGAGATAGCAAGTTGAAATTAATATTAAATGCTATGGTCCCTTGGAGATGTAAAAAATCCCTTGGAGGTGTAAAAAAATAGGCTTCTAAGACAACGCAATCAAAAGATGCGACGGCCACTTATGTCGCATATTTTAATACTTTTTGCAAATTTACTTATCAAAACAAAGGAATCAACGCACAGTCCACACCGCTGGTGTTAGAATCATGAAATTTTGTCAGTAGGTACCTATTATACCATAAATATCCACCAAATAATGATTTTGTAAAATTCCACCCCTAAGTGTATAAAATAGGGGATGAAAATTTGTATGGATAAAAAAATCTCAATTTAGAAACATGAAAATTAGTATTAAGGTTACTCATTACATAAAAAAATATTATTTTCAGCATTTTATAAAATTCCACCCCTAAGTGTGTGAAATAAGGGAAAACAGTTTGTATTGGGGTCCCTAATTTGTTTAAGCTGAAAACGTGGCTTTAGGTATATCTTGCTGTAAAAACGTAAAATACTGTGCAGGAAATCTAGAAAATCAATCACGAGATAGAACCGAAGAAGTTAAAGTTAAGTTAATTCCCCGTCGTTTCTGAATAAATTCAATACTGAGATTCAAAAATTAACCGCAAATACAACTATGTTTCCAATGTTTTACTACTTTCGTTATAGATACGATAAATATTCGCTATTAAAATGGGTCCGGAAGCCTTCATTGTGCATATCCTGATGTGCAGTTGTCCAGTTTTTTTTTTCTTACACTACAACCGGATCGGAACGCGATCTCGACTGAGAAGATCCGGCAAGAAACTCACTTATTTTTCATTTATCATTACATTACCTATATTTTTAAAATAATATTTTGGTTAACTTATTAATGTTTATATTTCGTATACTTGCGCAGAGCTAAGTGAAGCTAAGGAAATGAATCGATGCTATTGGTCGAGGCGAGACAATTTCATTTCACAGCTATAAGTGGATCGCCGGCCTAATTCTACAAAATAACAATGAAAATGCATATAAAAAATAGTTGATAAAAAAATTAAAAATATTTATTTATCTCGAAGTCTAAATGTTTACAAGTTATAATTTTTAATTATGATGCCCGTAGATTTGAGAAACAAATGATGCCTACAACATCTCGTAAAGGCCAGATGCCAAAACAATGCGCACAACAATAATTTTAGTTATAACGAGCTGAGCCCGCGACTTCGTCCGCGTGGAATTTAACTTATCAAAAAAGCCCGCTCCCGCGTTCTGAGCCCGCGCGACAGGACCCATTTTTTTTTGTTTCTTAAATTAATGTAGCCTAAGTTACTGCTTATAACATCAGCTATCTACCAGTGAAAGTCCCGTCAAAATCGGTCCAGCTGTTTCGGAGATACTCTTTGAGCTCATGTGTTTTAATTTTTTACGCGGAACACTAATTGTTTTTCTAAATTTAAAGTCGCCTTAGTTACTCCTTATAATATCAGCTATCTTCCAGTGAAAGTCCCGTCGAAATCGGTCCAGCCGTTTCGGAGATTACCCGGAACAAACACACAGACAGACAGACATATAGACAGACAGACAGAAAGACAGACAGACAGACAGACAAAAAAAAATTAAATCGCGTTTTTGCTATAGGTGTCGTATGTACTTTCATGTGCATTTAGTGAAAAGGTGTTATTTTGATATTACAAACAGACACTCCAATTTTATTTATTTGTATAGATGTAGGTCTGTCGACTTTGTATATAACCAATAATATAATGTATGTAAAATCCACTGGTAGTGTGTTCATACGAGTTTCTGTCACGCAACCCAGTCGGTTTCACTCTCCCTTGGAGGCGTGAGCCAAGGTGATTCCGAGGAGCCAGGGGCTGATTTTACACTTTCGTTCGTCCAGCATGAAAGTCCTCCACACGACGAAACCAGTCCTGTAAGGCGTTTTATTGCACCAATTTGTGATGACTGCTTACAACACAAAAAAAATGCACGAGAGTACTCATAAGCACTCAGGTTATTTTGGTATGTAAAATCCAGATGAGAACGTGATGTTTACCACTGGGTTCAGTGTTATAAACATTTCTTTTGACGTCACCGAAAGGGCGACCCCAAAAATCCGTATCGAATAGGAGCTTGGGCAAACAGAAAAATACTTAACACGCTATCATACTCGTATATCAGTCATATTCTTTTCTTCGATTGTATAGATGTTATAATATTTTTCCGTGAGGTCTAAATAGGCAACTTTTCCGAAATGGACGATCTCGTAAGATGTCACTTTTCCCAAAATGGCCACCTAACCAAAACAGTAAAGTACGACCCGCTTGATGTTAAGCTGTAACCGTAGCCTATATATGCCTGCCATACCAATGGCATTGCCCGCACGTTGCCGACCTGAAGGGGAAAAGGAATTGGGGATAGAAGGGGGAAAGGCCTTCTAGCCCTCCCTCATTGTACGAATTGTACGGATCTTCTTGACTACACCTTGGTTCTACCATCGTAAACGTTTATTTCTTCACATGGATTACTTTTTGAATTCTGCGACAATAAATCTTTTTAACATTCTAAAAAATATGTATGTATAGGTAATGACACAGCAAACAATACCCTCATAAACCTAGTAAACAAGGAATGGATTGAAAAACATCGACACCGCGATTGTCAACCATCCGTTTATTTTGAAATAGATGAAAGATAAGTCGCCCTACAGGTAATTATTGGACGTAACTTGTCATTTTCAGGCCTCGTAAATGATAGGTTCGGCCGGCCACTCGCAAACAGAACCCTAATTTCGTAGGCACCTTGATTGCTGTTTGTTGGGTTACTCAAAAGTAGTAGTTCGGTAGACAATTTAGAGTCTAAAATGTCTTCGAAGCTACGCCCACGTAGGGCTATGAGGTGTTATTGTTAAGTATTTCACGGTGATGTATTTCTTATTAACAGATATAGGTAGCTTTTCTGTACATAGTCGTTTTGAAAGCACGACCACAAAGAAAAGCCTTTGTAGGTAACTACCTATTTAGGAAGATTGACCACAAAAATATAGTAGTGTTTTTTTACCCGTGTGAAGTTTTTATGCTAACAGTCGTACCTGTGTGCGTGCCAACTTTTCATATAGAATAGAACTTAGCCTTAAAGTTTGCGTGACTTAAAAATGTCAGTTAAAGTTTTGCAAACACATCGGGCGCATAATAACCGCTAATGAAGTAACGGGAAGAACCGGAAGGACATTAGATAATGAGAGTAGGTCTTTCCAGTATTCTACTGCAAAATAATAATAATATCGCCAGACTGACACACCAACTGTATAGTCCCAAATTAAGCAACGCTTGTACTATGGGTACCGTATAATGGACTGGGGCGATCCCAGTGTCACCTAGACCAGAGTAAATTACGAAAAGGCCATTTCCGAAATTTTCCCTTGCGGGAATCGAACCCGCAACTACCCGGTGCAGAGAGCCAATTGACTACCGCTCACAGGCTGGCTTAACCGGGTACTACCACCCTCCCTCCACATTTCTCTGTTTCACTCCCCTTAAATTCGACAACGTGTGAGCAATGCCTTTGGTATTGCATCAGGCAGGCCGTACGACTTAGCTCTATAAAAAAGGTATCCGCAAGACCCAATATAAGAACCCATTGTCTATCTCCATGGTCCTTAGCAGTCAAAACTGGACACGGAACACTTTGCAGCGGACAGCTAAGTGCTGTTACTGGTTCTCCCCATTATGTTAAATGAATTCCTAAAGCATTTTACTGCGTCGCCGTGAGAAAGACCACTGGCGGAGCATTCAGGTGGCCTTAGGAAGTACTTCCTTGGACACGTGTGTCCGCCATTAGCCAACCGACGGCTACCCGCATTATTTTACTTGAGAACCGGTAATTTTAATGAAATTCTATACTATAGTGCAGCTGTGTCACACTCGGTTGGACTGCGCACAGCACGAATAAATTTCATACACACCAAAACGCTTATTGAATTTTAAAAATGAACCTGCAACAGTAATTATCAGGTATAGGTACATTAAAATTACCCGATAATAGATACCTTATAACTTTTGTTGCATTTCTAAAGCTTGTTATTCATGAACCAAATTTGAAGCGGTTTAGTGGTCAAGTATCTTGTCCATTAAATTTGTTTATGATAAGAACAACGAAAATTTTAATTATTTGTAGTGGGTAGGTGGTAATTTATGTTTTCTATCTTCATATTCGTACAGGTAAGGTTCTCTCATTGTATGCGGCGAAAAACTGTTGAATGATTTACACAAATAAAAAGTCCCAGAATTCTACAAATTATACAATTTATTGTATTTATTACTTGTAAGTCATCTTAAGTCATCATGATGATGATGATGACTTACAAGTAATAAATACAATTTCGTGTAAGTCTTAGTGTAAGTTTCATAAAAACCAACTCTTGAGTTTAATCTTACGAACTGGACAGTTCTAAGTTTTTTTCGTGGTTGAAATCTGCATGTTGTTGCTATATTTTGAAAGAAGTTTTTAAATCCTACCCACTTTGTGTATTTGCTATTTCTTGAAGTTTGTAACTGTAAGATAGTTTGTTTATGTTATTATATATTTTATTTTATTAATTTATAATATCAAAATTTGTATTTTTATATCTAAAAATACTTAAATAGCTCAATTAAAAAATACACAATAGATAATTATTAATTTATTATGATTATAATATGAATTTAATTACACATTCGCATCCGTATTATCAACGAGCGCTTTATTGCGCTCGGTATCGAAACGAGACCGTCAAGTTGGACAAACAACTACAAATTGTAAAAGAATTTATTCGTTGCGTGTAATAATATAAAGAACAAGTTGGCGAGTAGGAAATTAGCATTCGTGTGACTGAGTAGGTACTTCGCTCGTTGTAAACGAAAATGATCATTAAGCGCTGACAGTGAACGTTATCTCCTTATCAACATATAACCTTTCTACGGCGAGCGTTATTAAACATTTTTAATATAATAACATAAATGATAATAAGGGAGGCCGCCGGTGTATAATAATTACAATATTAAAAGTATAAATAATTCAATGGACTATCGGCGCTGGAAGCACGCGACGTACTTCCGGAGGCTAACGAATGCGTGGCTCGGTGCGCGCGCGGCCCTCATCGGAAATTATATCATTATCGTGCGTAAGAGTGGACACAAGCGGAGATAATGCCCTCAGTAACGTGGTGCTCTTCAGTGTTCCCAATATATTCACTGATTGTAATAGCACTGTAGGTGTATTCTAATGTGATTGTAATAGCACATTATTACAGGTGTATTTTTTAATGTCCAGTCCAGCCCCATACTCCCACCACTGTCACTCCTGTAATCCAGGATCGACAATGTCCAATGATGACGTCGAGATTTGGAACTACGAGTCCCTTGGAAAGGTAAAATTGTCTCCATCTCAAGTCTAAGAGCGATTTTGGAAATGTCATTTTTATATCATACCTGTACAAGATGTCAAAAGTTCGATCAAGATTGTCTAACATTATCTATCTAATAGTTGGAAAAAAGTACATCGTCACCACAGAAAGTGACTATATCAATTCATTAGCAGCGGTTGCCGTGCTTATTGTCAGTTTATGGAGTCAAATAAAAAGCCTTTTATATGGGAGCCCGCCCACAATCGATTGTTGTTTTTCGAATCCATTCGTTCTGCGGTTGCATGAAAAAATGTGGAATAACCAATATTACCAGTAGGGGACGAGCTGTGAAGGTTATATGAGCTGAAAATTAATGCCTATATCAATTATGGTTTTGAAATCTAGGTACCTAAGTATTCCCTAACTTACCTACTAACAAATGGTTTGACCGAAATGAATGACAGACTATAGTCTGACTGAACTATACCTTTCGCTTAAAGAATTCGGAAAAAGGTATTTAGATCATAATCTTATATATTTAATTCTCGTGTCACAATGTTAGTTACCATGGTCCTCCGAAACGGCTTGACCGATTTTTATGAAATTTTATATGCATATTCAGTAGATTTGAGAATCGGCTACTATCTAGTTTTCATACCCCTAAAAGACAGGACAACGTCTGTCGGGTCAGCTAGTCATTTATATTATATTCTTTCTTTCGCAATACTATTGCACCGAGTCTAAAATGTTTGGTTATCAATTATTACAAATTGACTTATCATCTAGACACTTTGGGTTCAGTTTGTCCAATTTTATTGGTAGATAATGATGACTCTAATCCATTCTGTCATGTTTTCAAAAGGACACATAGCCACAAAAAAGTTGTTAACTAAAGTAGCTGATTACATTGTAAGCTACACTAGCGTGTTCGTCGTTCAGTGACATTCGATCGAGCTTTGATCGAAGTGACGCAAGCGCACCTGTTGTTTGCACCAACCGCAATGAACCGAATCAGCGGTGGTCTGATCCCGAACCGTTAAACATGAAAAATATTTAGTCATAAGTAATGAAAAATAAGCATAAGTATAATAGGTCCTTTTAATTAATAAAAAATAAACGACTAAAGTATGCAAATGACCTTAGCCCAATCAATAGTTATGATCGAACTTAATAAAGATAATCAAATTGAAAATAAAGTATACTTATATACTTACTGCAAATGTGAAAAGGATGGACCTAAAAGTAATTTTGAATATCAAAACGAAGCACAGGTTTAACAGATCAGCTGTGTCGATATCATGACAGTAAAATCAATTTTTAATAGTTTGAAAAATATCTTAAGTGATAATATAGGTAAATATAGGTTTATATTAGCCATTAGGACAGGAGAGTAGCGCCAGCGTATACCCATATGTTTGGTCTTCTTGTATCTTCTTGGTTGCTCTGACCCTTAAGGCAATTTACATTCATTCACGATAACAGTAATCGATTAAAGTTCAAAAACAAGTCACCTTATCCTTTCACTGAATATTAATTAATTATAAACTTATTATGTGTCATTTTCAACAACACACCATTCATAAATTATATTTAATCGTGTTTAATAATCTTGTCGTTGCGATGTTAACACGGTAGGAATGTATAACAAAAACATAAAAATGTTTCGTGTACACAAACTTATACACGGATGGCGCTATGAAATTATTTTAAAAATATATTAAACTTCATAGAGCGACACTTAGATCAAATTCTAAAGGTTATTTTGCTCTAAATGAAGTAAAATGTGATTTTATTAGAGTATTGTTGGTGACTATACTTTGCATATACTTACCCAAATGAACTTAAAGTAAAATTGAAAATAATAGAAATAATAACTGAACTTTATATTATACAAAAGAGCCGCTACATCGTCGTTAATGCCAAATGAACCCAGATAGAGGGCCGCATATCCGTGAAAATAATTCTGCATGTTTTTTTTTGGATTATACCTTTTTACTCTAACTCTTGTTTCGAGGAATCTACAAACACTTCACACTTGGTTGTTTTTATAGTAGTTCTGGCGATCAGAACGGTGTTTAAAAAAAATTTTGACACTACTGTATGCACCTCCTAAAGTTCCGTCGTCTAAGTACCATACTTTGAATTTGTAATTTATATTCTGAAGACCGAAATTACTGACTCGAGATTCCCACAGCTGAATCTATAATATGATTTTGATAAAGTCATTTCGTAGGGCTGCCATACATTAAAATTGTACATTTCAGGTTTGCCTTTTGTCTTCGTATAACAAGATCAAAGTCGGTTTTTCTCAGCCCTTGTATCGCTTGAACAGACTTGACTATGCTGGTAAGGTGGTAGATCGTTCTTCTAACTCGTCGGCCGATTTAGATTCAGTTGCTGGATTATTTAGCCAGAACTTTTGTGGAAAGATATTATGCATTCTGGGCGTTTCTGCGCCTCCAAGGTAGGTACAAGGGTATACCCGTATCCTAGACTACGCGTGAATAAAAACCTTTTAAATTATTGCAGGATGCATCGCAATAGCAGTAACTGCTAATATAACTTGCTAGATAACTGTTATCTAGCAAGTGCAATTAATGTTTCCGCAAACTAGTGGGTATAATAAAATGAGTTCTAATTTATATGAAATAGTCCTTCGACTGCTATCGTTTAATAGTTTTATTACTTATTTAATTTGACAAGTATTGCATTTTTACAACGTGATTATTAGTAACATTTGAAAATTGATATGTATTATTTATTATAATAAGTATAAAACTAGGTGATATCGTTGCTAAACCAGTATAGGAGACTCGAATCTACCAATCAATAATGAAGTCATGTAGAGAGAGGTGACAGCTTCGGGTTTTTTATTGCTAAAACCCGCGATATTGCCTGTCATCCTCATTATCGACTATCCTACTTAGATAGTCGACTACCAATTGACCGAACTGGATCACGTTCACATGTTTTTTTTTAATATTTATAACGTCAAACATCGGCCGCCACATTACAATGAGCCGTTAAAATTCTTTAATGGGAAATAATTAATCGCACTGTCTTTCCGCTCGGTTATTTGTTTACGAATATCAAGATGCAACAATGAAGTTATAATTAAATGCGAGCGCCGGTGTGAATGGTCGGCCAACTAAATTCATATTTTCGTAACGATGTATCGGGTGCGATAGTCGAGTCGAGATAACGTCCAATTAAAACAATTCCATCAAAACATTTTGTGTCAGGTCATTCCACCTGCCGGCGCGTAATAATTTATTCATAAGGAGTCGGCCGGCGTGGTCACCGCGTAGGTATATCATCCAGTGCCATCGACTAAGTATCTAAAGTCGCCGCTGCCGGTCACGCTATGACCATTTCCACTAAGCACACAACCATTGGTTTAATTTGGGTACTAATTAGGCATATCTACCTCATTCTACTTTTATTGATTTAAGACACACTGGTGTATACTTACCTACGTCAAGCTACAAAAAATGCTGCAATTTTTTCAAGTTCCTCCGTAGTTGATACTGAGTAAAACTTGACGAATAAGTAGTATCGGTGAGTGGGCGGGTAAACGAATATGATGAATAAATAAAATATTGAAGGCTTGAAAATAATTTAGGACCCACTGTTAGCTCTAAGATACTCTAGAAGCTAGACTAACCCTAAAGAGTTTAAGCAATTGTAGAGTCTCAACTTAGGTGATGTTATCGTGATATATCGTTTAGTGAGTTCATAGTATGAATTTGACATCAAGTTTTGATCGGTGGAGATGGAATATCGATATATATCCCTCCTATATTTAAATAAATATACTAGCCTTCTCCTACTAAGCACTTTCGATGTATTTCAGCAATCCGATCATTTGTATCAAGAAATCTAGAATCTTAAAACTTGTATCAATAGAACAGTTTGCGGCATAAGATTATACTATTTGTTTCATTTAAATATACTTATAATGATGACCAAATAATTTCTACTTTTACTTTATTTAACCAATGAAATGTTCAGATATACAATATTCGTAAACCGATCTTTAGGAGGGGAATGGGCAAAAATCTCCAAATATTTACTCTTCTTCTTCTCCGTTCTTCTTTAATATAGTAGGCAAGGATATAGGATTACTACCTTTAAAGACAACTCCTGGTGGGAATCGTGTCTCAGGTTGAAATTCTAAATATTTCTGACTTTTGTTTAGCTGTGGAGAAAGGCTCTAAAAGCCTCGCGCTCCTTGCTGGCCAGCCTCTTATCCGTTTTGCCTCGTCAATTCGTTGAACCGACAAAATTTCTCAAATCTTTAAATTCTAAATTTATTATTTTAAACTTTCCTTTGCTACGAATAAACCTCATACTTCTACAAATAAATATTCTACAAAGAAATAGGCCATAGTTAACTGCTAAAATACCGAATGTAAGGAGAGTAGGGATTGCAATCCGGCACCAATTTCAATCCGGTCGGATCCGGCCGAATTTCCATCAATCGGATTGGTCACATCAAGGCTATTTGACTTTCCGTTCCAAAATATACTAAGGAATTATTTTAAGGTGTTATCAAAATATTCTCCCCTGGTGACGCTGCTCTTACTCTGCGCGCTAACCCTTACGGCCGGCAAATGCCCCTTCTTACCCGTTGCAAGCACTTGAGACTTAATAGACGCATAAACATTTCGGACTCGTTGTTCTATACATTACATTTGAACACGCAATATAACAACAAATAATATGAGAAAAAAAATAACGTATTACATGACACTGAAAGACAAATAGCGCAATTATGTAGACAATACAGTGCGCGCGCGGCGCAGCGAAAAGCGACAGTAAAAAATGAAAATGAATTTGCTGTAAATTCATGTTTTATTTTGATGATGATTTATCGGTGACATGTTATTAAATTCATTACCTACCTTTGATATAGTTTTAGCTTTAGAGTTGTCACTTTTTGCGTAGGTATAATAGTTCCTTGCTTTGCTAGTTGATACTTATACGTGCGCATGCGCATGCATATTTTCCTTGGCCCACCACGTTGGCACCAATTTATGTATATTTTCCTGTATTGGGCTGAATGTATCCATCTATTTTGATTAACGTTATTATCTTGCGTTACGTATCGTTACGTTATTATCCATTTTACGTTACCCATAGTACGAGCATTGCTTAGTTTGGGGCCATGCAGTTGGTGTGTCAGTCTGGCGATATTTATTTATTACTAGCTGTGCCCGCGACTTCGTCCGCGTGGAATTTAATTGACAAAGTTTCATACAAACTTTAATCCCCTATTTTATCCCCTTAGGGGTAGAATTAATCAAAATCCTTTCGTAGCGGATGCCTACGTCATAACATCTACCTGCATGCCAAATTTCAGCCCGATCCGTCCAGTGGTTTGGGCTGTGCGTTGATAGATCACTATGTCAGTCAGTCAGTCACCTTTGAGTTATATATATATAGATAGATTTATCTATGTCTCTTTGTTTTGGAAATAGTATCCCAGTTTGATAGATTAGTACCTACTTACTTATCCAAGGACCTAAACAGAAAACCAACTAGCTCTACCGTGAGTTTTTTGCGCTCTAGTCGCTATTGTCTCCGTAAAATATTTTAGCAAATTTACCAATTGCCATATAAATTTAACGTAGACGCAAGAGACTCCTGGCGAACATATTATATACACATGATTAATTTAGTTAGAACGTAGATTTTGCAAACAATAAGCCTAAGCGACGCCGACATCAGGCCGAGGATATAAAAAGTTAAGATTCTCGGTATACGTCTCGAATGTTACCACATTTCGCAACGCAAATTACCCCAGTGGTACTCATTTGTAGTGTACATGGACATCATGGTCATTTATTTTCATTTCTTACGTATATTGAGCAGTTTTCACATCCATTATGTGAGTAAACTATACAGATCACCCGTTGTAGAGGTTTGTTTTAAAATCAGTATAAGTATATGTGTAAGTACTTTTCCGTTTCCTGCTTTGATGCGGCAAGTGAAATTTTATAAGTTCTTTTTTTCCCAGAAGTCTAACACTCGCCCTGAGTGTTGGATACCACTGTAGATCCTAACTTCATAAAAGTAATTTTCGTGGGACAGAGCGGCGTAAAATATGACTTAAAAATGGACTTGAATTAAGACTTCATCTCCCCTCTTATAATTGCCTTATTGTATCAGATTACCTTTTCTCAATACAGAAGTCTGTTCAATCCAGCAGTTAAAATTCTGAAATTGTAATAATTTTGTTCAATAGCCGCCGGTTATACCTAGTGTCTGAGATGGTTTTCAGAAATTTAAGAAGAAATGCCTTGTAATTTTCAAGATACGCTAATTATGGGTTTTGAACTTCGTGTTATTACAAATAACGGTGATAATTGTGTACAAAAAACCTTAGGCAACTGCAGGTTAACAAGGTCAATTTATTGTTGCGAGGTGTCGATGTTGAAGGGCCGAAGAGGTGGTCACCAGCGTGCCTGTCAAGATTAACATCGCGGCCGGGGCACGATAAGGTGGTAACGAGCCCTAACGTCCGCAGTAACGTCGCGCACAAAACGCTACTGAACATGACTTGATAATTTACTCACAATAGATAAATAATTAAATGCATAAAAGGCAATAAAAATAACATACAATTATTTTCTATATGCTCTGAACTATTTTGTTCAATAAAATGTTTATTGTGTTCATTATGTTATAGGTATTTAAAATTATTTACATGTACCCTCTGTTTACAATCGTCCTAGTTATTAGAAGACAATCATTTGTTTATTAACTACTAGCTGTGCCCCGCCACTTCATCCGCGTATTATTGGGTTAAAAAGTATCCTATATGTTAATCCCGGTTATAATCTATCTGTGTTCCAAATTTCATCCAAATCCGTTCAGTAGTTTTTCGTGAAGGAGTAACAAACATACATACATACATACATACATACATACATACATCCACACTCACAAACTTTCGCATTTATAATATTAGTAGGATACATGCAGTTCAATTGCAATTTACTTACCTTTTAATTTATTATTTGCACTATATTGAAAAAATAAATGCCCACCAATAAATTAATAAGGAAACAAATACGAATTAACAAACAACCTGTGTCGGCGTCTGTACCTCCACTTACGGTTGATTGTAAACAGCTTTTAAAAAACTCCGTTGTCCCTCCTTTATCTTTGTTGCAGGTAGATACTAATTATATGTTATTATTTAATACAATGTTATTACCTACCTAGCCTGCCAGTGTTCCCTTATAAAATAAGACGCTGATAAACTGTTAAAACAACGTTGAATACGCCGTAAAATGATATTTAACTGGTGTATCATTTTGTACAGTTTGGAAACTTTCGACACAAACGGCTATTTAAGTTTTAATTGTGGTTTGATTGTTGACCTGAGAATAGGTATCGTATTCATTATTCATGTATTCTAATTATGGAGGTATCCAACTGACGCCGGTGTAATCATAAATTAACTGAACTATTATTTGCATTGAGAATATGTTCCATTGTTATAATGATACTTACGTTTTAGTTTATATTGATCATTTTATACGTTTACAATTATAGATTTTTATTTAAAAAATATTTTCAATGCTTCACATTACGTTATGTCAGAGTAGAAAAGTGTGAGATAACATTGTTGCAATAAGCTGTAATTTGACAGAATGTTTTTGCAACAATAGTTCGTGTGAATGAAACTTCGTGCTAACGTGTTAGGTCGACGGGTGTTCCAATGTTTTTGCGAGTATCACCGGCACGAAGGAACCATAATCTGAAGAACTGCAAGTTGATAAAGTTCAGAAGGCTGAATCCTAGTACCTAACAGTAGGTATTCTCGTAATGACGACTCATTATCTGCAATCAGAAACACTATAATTTTACTGGTGCATTCATTTATTGATTTATTTACGACATATTAGTAGAAAAATTATACCTTCTAATAAAAACAACAACAATAATTATTTATCTTACAACACACACAACTGTCCCCACAGAATAACCCAATACAAAAGTGAGGTCCCTAATTATGCGTAACTGTTATCGTTGCTGATAAATGGAGTTATCCGGAAAGAATAATGAAACGGTGTGAACTGTTTAAAGGCTTATAATGACATAACAAAAGACTAAAATAAATAAATCCATCCATCTATTAAATGAGATATTTTCTATTTCATAAAATCATCTAACTTACACGGCAACCTTCTTCAATTTGCGTTCTATACATTATCAGTAACATAACACAACAAGTATAAAGTTGGTTTCTCGAATTTACCTACTCAGGAAACACCTAAATAGGACAATTCAATATACTTAAGGGAATATCAAAATAGAATCCTATCACGCATTTATCTCGCAGACGATCAAACATGCCAACTGAATCTTCGCCCATTTTACCCGCAAATAAATCTATAATTGCGTCTGAATCCAGGAGGTTGTTAAGTGCTGTGTGAGCGCGGGGTGGAGGAACATAGTGCGGGCGACGGTCCGGCAAGCGGGACATCAAAGAACCTGTGTTTCCTAACGCGACAGTAGTTATCAGGAGTGAGAACGGTCGAAGCAGCATACTGACGAGCAATTCAGGCGCATCTTCCAGAGATGATTCTATATGAACTTGTAATTTGGCCGAATTCTCTCCTGACTTCAAGCGAGTTGTAGCTAAGACAGCCAAGTAGGAACTTGGTGGGGCAAAAAAAGGTAGTTAGTACCTATGGACACGCTGATACAGAAATTTGAGGAAAGCTTTTTGTACCTTGTGTTTTCTCTTGAAGGACATCCTAGCAACTGCTATAATGTGGTCATAGAATGTTCACTTTTGTTCGAAGGTTACACCGAGATTCATCATAATTGTTGATCTGGATATACATATATACTTGAATGATTAAGCTTATATTAAGTTGTCAAAAGTTATTGCATGCCACTTTCGACCAGAAGTTCTCGTCCTTTAGCTAAAGTTTAGGAACATTTTGGGTTGAAGAAATATTATATTCATCAAATACTTTAATGATCTTAGTAGGAGGTCTAGATTAATTATAATAATAATTATGACATTCACTCTATGTTGTTGTTTTTATAATTTTATTTTTACGTGTCTAGATATTCTGAAATACAACATCTGTTAAAATATGATTGGTGGTACTTAAACAAAGTTATGACTACTGAGCATAAAACTCTAAACGTCTGCCGCTTCATGTTATTTCATTTTATAGTCGAGTATCGTAACGAGCACTAAGAAAATCATTAAAGTAATACACTCAGAATAATTACCAACAGTTATTAATGTTATCAGCAACACAGAAGCCAATCGAAATAACGGAGATATTCCGTTCCATTATAGTGCGCCCGAGGCTGCGACCGGTCAAAGACAATCCTTAACTCAAGGCCTGGCGATCGCCGCGGGCAGTTTTTATTTGAGAATATTTTCCTAACTAATTAAAAGCGTTAAAATAAGAAGATTAAAACTCGCTTCGTTATCGAAGGCATCGACCCGCTTTTGTGTAGCGGGCAGCGGCCACCGGGGAGGCCGCGGCGGCGGCGGCAGCGCTCGCGCCGCGCGCCGCTCGCGGCTCGCCCGCACCTCCTCCGCCGCGCCGGCGCTTAGTCGCACTCTGTAATTAACTAAAACCGAACCAATTCCCCTGCCGATGCATCGGACGCGCAACAAAGGGTGCACAACTCTCGAAAAATGCACGTCCTCGCATAAATTGCGGCCCACGGCGGTGTCCTCGTATGCATTGTTTTGCCTGATACTTCGTTTTGTGTGAACAAACATTTTTTTATTCGATAAAATTTTGTTTTTAGGTTAAATAGTTTCGGAATGAAGTCTCAATTGACAGTCATATTTACATTTTGTCAATGACTATTAAAATTCAAAGGTATCTATCTACCATGTGAATTATAGAATACTATTTTTCTGCGCTAGAATAGGTACCTACCGAGAACATTGGTTTAGTTCAATAGTTCTTAGAATTTATATTTTAATAACCATTTTCATGAAATCGTTAAGTAGGTAGGTCTGGTCATAGGCAATTTACTCATCACCCAAGTCTTTCTTTAAGAGAGATCTTTGAAAAACTTTATCTCAGCTGCATTGTTATTTCCCAGAAGTTCCTTTCTGGACTATGAATAAGATATAACATGTAAGCTATAACAGGTTGGCTCTGGAAACATTTATTCTATAGATACATAACTCTGCATTCATGATGTAGTCTTTGAATTTGACTGAAGGCCGATTCAGTGATCTCTGCAAGATTCTTCCGTCTTGCTCTCTTATTTCGTGGTTAGACATCGATTCCTCCATTTCATCTTTATCTGCTATATACCTACCTATTTTATTTGTTGCATACTGAGTAAGTAGAAAGTAATAGAAAGTATTTACTAAAGGCTTTCTTTTTTTCTACGGACAACGATACATTATTATACATTAGATGTACCTACCTACCAAAGTAGGTATATATTTTCTTAATGACATCAGTAAATTGTTGATTTCTGACGAATATAGCCTCATTGTTCTGTCATTCTGGTTGACAATATATCTTAATAATATTTTAACCAATATTATCCGCGCCAATGGCAATTCATCAAGTGATTGTACATATCACATATGAAACGGATCTAAATAACTATTGTTAGGTGTGCCCGATTGTCTTTCACATACATATACCCATGTCGCATACATTCTGAGATACATTAGGATAGGAATCTAGTTGCCTATATCGATTATAAGTATCCTCTACACACATACTGATGCCAGTTTTTTGTCGTCAAAGCACGAACACACTACATTTTTCACATTTAAATGTATTTCTGTCTTTCGCATTCGTTTAGACTATAAAAGGGATGGAAGGAATATACATAGGGTACTAAGTTCAGCCAGAATCGCTCTTCATCATCATCATAGTAAGTAGTTTTAAGTGCTGCCAAAATTTGCGCGACGAGTAGCCAGGTACTGAAGTTATTAGGTAGGTACAGTACCTACTTAATAAAACAAATTTAGTAAAACCAATGATCAGGGAACCTAGTAGAAATCCTTTTAGATTTATTATAGATAATATTATTTTTATCGCAATCGTCGATTTCGATTTTATCGCGATATAAATCCAGATAATTAAGTGATGTGACAAAAAATGGAGGCGTGATATGTTTTCGGACCGTCGACTCTTATAAAACTAGATGGTAATGAATGAACAGAGATAAGGCAAGATGAAGAGGATGGGTTCAGAGGACAGGGGACACGTCGGCCCATCGTGAATGAACATTTTCCATGTCCCTACGAGTGCGTGCGTGTGAGTGAGAGGACACACTCTTACTTGTTTTGCGTGTATCCAAGCGTGTGTGACAAAGGTCGCTGATGTAGAATGGGATTAAGATTGTTTTTTATATAACACTTTGAAAAGGCCTTTTAAAGGGTTTATACACGTATAAAAATTTTAAAATATATATTTGTCCGATGGAAAAGGTAACATCACTAATTGATGTTGGTAAGGTTTTTTTCTGGTATCTGTCTCAGGTGAGGTTTTGAAGTCTGGTAATGGAAGATAATGGTCTGAGAAGCACCGTACTTTCCTACTACAGATGTAAAAAAAAAAAAAACCCGCCTTAAAACGGCAAAGATATGTTACACTTTACGATTTCAAAATCCACGTAGCATACAGGATACATATGTCCACGTAGCATATGTTACCCCAGAAATATGCAAAATATGTAGTTACCTACTTAATTAGTTAAATCATTTACTTTACGGCCATATCGTTCAGAACCTTAATTCTTTAAAATTTCTGAAGTGCTCGTAGGCTGTATTAAGTATGCTACGATATATAAAAAGATGCGTAGATAGCTAACATGTATTTGTCGAAATGAAAGTTTTAAAATTACCTAAAATCCAATGGATTATAAATATATTGTAACGTTGAGTGCGGCATTTGTTAGCATGGTTCTATTTTTTATCACTGTGTCTACACAGTGTATGATCGTCACAGTTGCGTTGATCGATAGTGTTCACTACACCAAAATCGGTCAAAAATTTTGGTAGACTTACTCGTAAAGATTCAGTGATGAGCGTTGAAAACAATGGAACGAGACGAGAGGGGGTGCTGCGGTATTTTTATTTATTTTGCCTTAAAATTGCCTTAAAATTTGTATAAAAATATTTTGTTTATTTAATAATCGAAGTTGTTACCCTAATCGTGCTGGGTATCTGGACTCTACAAAGTCTTTGAAGACATTTTGTACCGCTTCCTGAGGATTTTTTTTGCCCTTAGGTACAGTAAACTGCCCAATTCTCTAACCCCTATTATTTATTTAATTGCACGTAAACGTCACCTAGTACCTTCATTATTCGAATAGCGTGATTTCCATCATTGAGTAAACCATACTACATCAATTAGCGCTCATGTCTCCAGTATCCAGTACCCTGAAGTGGCCTATTTGCTATGTCCGTCACCGGCGCGCTGATCTTACAAAGTGCCGGAAGTTGTCACCATTTGCTTCATTAAGATCTGAATACAACTAGTTGTTCGAACCTAGAGCCTTCTTCAATGGTTTTTATCGATTAATTTACTAAAACTTAAAATCCTCAGAGAAAGTCCTGAATAAAAATGAATAAAATGTTAGAACTGTTGCTTGCTAAGATAAAAATATACAGAGAAAGAAAACCAAAAACTATTAAAAGGTTTGTATACAGCCTATAAACAATATTTGAGCAAACTGTTACTATCAAGGATTATTATTAGCCTATAAGAATTTATCTGCATAACTATACAAACTTAAAAGTGTTTATGCTCTTTAGGAAATGTTGCGGGTGGAAAGAAAGTTGGATAACTTTGGATAACAGAGAATCCTGTTGATAAATATAATATACTAGCTGTGCCCGCAACTTTGTCCGCGTGGAATAGTGTCTTTGGGTAGCATTTTTAATTATTTAGGCTAATTATTTTAAAAATAAGACACATGCGTATAAATACTTGAATTAGCTATTTATATCGAATCAACAGCCTAAAAATAAGTTTCAAGCTTCTAGCTCTAAAAATGACGATACTTCCATACAACTTTTCATCCCCCTTACAACCCTTTTTTCGCATTAAGCCTATGTCCTTTCTCATGCTCTAGACTATCTGCGTACCAAATTTCATTTAAATCGGTTCAGTAGTATTTGCGTGAAAGAGTAACAAACATACATCCATACTCACAAACTTTCGCATTCATAATATTAGTTAGGATTGCATTTCCCTCAATGTTGAATAAAAAACAATTTCGGAGATTATTGGTTTGAGTGCGAGTGTTGCGCGTGGACGGGCTGTCACTGTAGGTGGTAAACTGTCACAAGTCTTACACTCCTTCTCATCTTGCTTGTGACAAACCAAGCTGGCGGTATCTATAACTAATCTCCAATTATAATTCGAGAGTGTACGATACCGGAACACTTCCACGGAATCACCAAACTGACTGAGACATTGGTGGGGGGACCTCCTTAATATTATAATCTTATTCTAAACACAGAATATATTACGGAGGAGTCAGCCCAAGTTGTTACTTAGACTGAGCCGAGGTGGAACATGTACAACACTTGGTATTATTATAACTGACAGAAAGGTAAACAGTGCGTCAAGTTGTGTGTTATTTTATTTTAAATTTTGTGATGAGCTACAACTCGTCTTGTTTCAACGAGTTGGATTATTTACATAGTATTACTTATTACATCATAATTAACTACCTACACACCTATTAAGACAAAACATTAATAGGCAAATCATCTTCCTTTTCATGCTGACTGTATTTCCTCCCTGTGTAGCTAGAGCGGCTCACCGTTTTGCCCAGCTCAGGGTGAGTGCATGTGTCAATCAGTATTTTGGACTGTATCTGTACTTACCTTGATTCTTTGAAAATACTCTGCATATTTGTGTATCCATCCAAGCTTCGAGAAGCTAGGATGGAAGCAGGAGACATGAGCGTTAATTTATGTCGTAAACACGATGGTTTACTCAATGATGGAAATCATGCTGTTCGAATAATGAAGGCACTAGGTAGACGTTTACGTGCAATTAAATACCTTACCGAGTTAAGAACGGATCTGCCCCACGGGTCTTGCTGTTTACATAAAAAAATTAATTTCATTTACAATCACTTGCAAATGACCCTGAAATAAATGCCTTTGTTAGTTAAATTTCGAATTGTAACTCAGCGTGTAAATATTTTTGTACAAACTGATCATAGAAAACCATAGCTTCCTTGCCAAAGCCATGGCACAGAATAAAGTCGTAAGTGACAAGCAAAGCATTTTTGCAGTTTTTAACAGGACTCTTTCAGTTCAACGACTTAACTCTCTTTCATCTCCGTGGCTATTTGCCCCGAAAGTTGTAATGGGGTCCTTTCAAGGATGAAATCATTGAAAATTTTCATATTAATTTATTATTTTATTCGTCATTATCACGGCTTTTATTTCTTAAACAAACACGGCGAAATGTTTCGTAAATATGTAGCTATTACATTGATTTAATGTGGTGTTTTTCCTTTCAGACATATCATCGTATATGTGTTTTTAATCTAGACATAACATATTCTATGAGGGTATGGGATTTTACTCACTTAATAAATTTAAATAAGTGATTGCAGCAATTTCACAAATTCGATTAAAAATTAAATGATCGCGCCAATAAATATCCTTTGGTATTGTTTCTAGTGTCTACATTAATTTACAATAGTGATAAAACTGCAGTAAATATTTATAGTTTCGAAGAACGGGTAAATGTTGGACACAGGATGTGATCAGTTAATCCGAATTAATAATACTGAAGTTGTTTTAAATGTGATCTCGTTGTGTTGATACGTAATGGGGTAATAGAATACAGGTTTTATTGTAGAAAAGCTTGAAAGAAAGGCAAAGGTTTCCAGTCTGTATCTTGGAGTTCGATAGTATACAATACTACCAAATTGTTACTTTAAGTATTTCCATGAATGTAGAGTAGTCAAAATAATATTCAACTATAATAATAATAAAAGAAAATTAATTAAGCTGGGACTTAAGTGCTAGTACGAATATTGGTTTACTGTTTTATTATGGTTTGTTTCTTGATAGTTCTGTTGATTATTTTAAGGTGATTTAATTGCTTTCGGCTGACCTAGACAGGTACGGGCTTACCTACTTACATTGTTCCATAAATTTATCTGCAGTCTTTTTTAACAAGTACTTCAATGGATATGAAATGTGGATAATCCAAACTGCTTATTTAATATAAACCCAAACCGTTAATGAATATAGTATTTATTGCACATCAATCATACAGTGTTAATATAATTAACTATATTTATAAAATAAAACTGTTAATTAAATTTAAACGTTAGAGTCCTGTAAGATGAGCTAAGTATTAATTAGTCCATTTTAATTTTAATAAGCGCGCTTATTTTAATTTCGTTATCGATTTGATATCGACTCTGGTAAATTGTAATGCCACACGCAATTTTATAATAGTACCCATTATTTATAAATGTCAAATAAAAACTCTAGCATGTAATGCAGCAGGTTCGCAACGCAAATGTTAATCGAGTTTCTTGTACAACTAGCAATCCAAGTTTTCATTTTACACCTAGTTAATACTCCTTATTACGTAGACGAGTTCAAGTGTAGGTACTTATATTACGCCATCCGATTTCATGCAGTTAATGTGAAACCTATTATTGTATTATAAAGTCTAGCCTCTTTTAATGGCAACTCAGCCTGGAAGGTAGCCCATTTAGTAGTTTTTGTAAAGGTGGGTCCACACTAGGCGAGCGGAGCACAGTAGTCACGGGCGTTTTTGATCATTTTTGACATCGATGCGAATCGATATCAAAGACGCGGTATCCGATTTATTTTTGACATCGATGCCTACCCGTGTGTGTACCTGATGCTCATACAGTTACGGGCTGCTGATAAGATAAATTATTGTTGTTACTCAATTAATCTAAAACTTATAAGAATTCATGTTATTTGGAATAAGTATTCTTTACCTAGGTACCTACTGAAAATTAAACGAATACGATTTCAAGTAAATAATTAATTAATATTATTTAATTTTAGATATTGGTATCGGGCATCGACGCCAGGTATCGTTATTGTAAAAACGCCTATATCCAGAGCACATGCGGAGAATTCGCGTGGCGAGACAATATGCTCATTCGAGTTTTGTAAGGAATAACAAAATAAATGGATGTTTCTCATGGAATATATAAAAACAAGAGCGAATAAAATTTCTTATTTAAAAACAGACGTAATAATAAGAGATATAAGAAGAGAGAAGTAATAAGTTTGTACTACGCAGCCAATGGGAAGTGCCACATTAATAACACCCTTTATCTCCAACCCTATCCAAATTTGCATTTCATCCCATACCTGTGCAGCGTCAGGTGTTCTAGCCTCCTCATTTATTTAACACCAAACATAGTTGTGAAGAACCTATGTAAACAGCACCTAGATTACTTCCGAAATCTGTTTGCTAACCCACACCCACCGGAGGCTGGCACCTCGCTGCAAACAAATACAAGACTAATAAACCTCCATTGAGGCGAGCGTCGTACCGAACAGGGCCTTTGTTTAATGGCTTTGTTGATTGCAAATTAATCAAGAGATTGCTGGATCTTTTGGAATTCAGCAATCACTGTTTATGATAGTTTTATGTGAAAGCTCAGTTAATTGTTTCATGTTATGATTTCAAAGAATCACCATTAATTATTGTAAGATGATTCGGTTAACTCTGGTCGTTTTAGATAAGCAAATTAAATAATAATTGATCTCTGTTAGTTAGTTACTTTGCTTTATCGCTTGTTTTCTATTTATGTAGGTGTTTTAATGTCTCAATAATTACTTACTTGTCGTTATCCGTGAACTCAAAAAGATAAATACGTAATTCTCATTGACAAATAAATCTCAAAGTCTCGAATCTGTCTTTAAATTAAAAAAAAATCTCGATAAGTAAGTACTGAACTAAGTATAGGAATATTGAATTTAAAATATTATATCCTGAAAAATATGTGCTGCTTTTTATTTTGTTATAATTGTTGTTTTGTACAATTTTGTTAAATCAAAAACTTGAAATAGCAAATTACCAGATCGTTCTGGTACCTACATATTTTTTTCTTTTATAGCCACTTAACTAGAATGACCCGACATCATTTAATTTGTGAAATCCAACCGAACCTCTTAACAAATTATCTGATTTAATAAGTCCTTATACGTAGGTACAGAAGTGTCATCATCGGTCAATTAAGTCTTTCAATTATAATCGCGCTAGCAATAAATAGTACCTGCATATAGTAGCGCTGTTCGATTCGCTAATAACATGGTACAGACGCGTATAGTGCAGGTACAAGCAAGCAATCAACGCCATGTGCAGATTTTCCCATAGGATCTCGTGACATGTAAATGCATTCCTGGGGAGTTCGTCTTGAAAAGCTCTTAGCGTGGCACCATCTCTATGCTTACCTATACAAGTTATATATCCCTATGCTCTTGCTCAACTTGCAGGCGTCAGTTTAAAATTCTATTCCACGTCTGATCTATAAACTTTATCGTCGGCTATGTCGCTTTTAAATATTTTTTTGTTCAAATATTTCTCACATGTTTTATACAACTTTATGACTATAGTTCCCAAGGCGTAGGCAGAGCCAAGGCACATTTTGGCAATAGTGTTTTGTGCGTATTTACTTAAGATAAGTTTGTCCAATATTGTCAATGCTTTACGGCTCTTTAGCAGGTGTTAAAAGTAATTAAGAAGATACCGGTCTCTTTGTTCATGTGCATTTGTGCTATAGGTTCCAAGTTGAGTGCAAACAACATGGCTATTAACGCTGCTTGTTTTACTATGTTTAAAATGTATGTGGTAAAAAATCATAAAGAAATGTGTTTCATGATCCACTTAATGATAATAATAACCAAGGATACACCCTCTATCCCGGTGACTATATGGTTTAGTTATTTAATGTCAAATTCTCTTAATTTTGCTAGTTTAAACTGAACGTCTGACAAAACTGAAATCCCCTTACTAATAAACTTAAATTAGCGGGTGTAAGTACACAACAGCTAAACCACGTTTTTTAATAAGAAGGGATTTTTTTTAACTAAAAGGTACGCGCAACTAATTTCAACGCCCGTTTATGCCTTAAGGTGAAGGCGCCTGCCTAGCCCGCGAAATTCAAAATTTTCGAGTATTTTTATTGTTTATCCAAAATCTGAAAACATTTAAGACAACCTTTTGTGATTTGCGAAAAACACAGTATGCAGTGCGTTTATTAATACATTTATTTTACTCTAAATATTATCACGGTGGATATGATACTAGTAAATCACTAAATATACAAAAATTGCCAGATTATCTGGATAGCTGTCGTTCTTGAAATGTTTTAGAGTAAGTTGGATATATTAATAAATGCACTGCACACGGTCTTTTTCGCGAATTACAAAATGTGCCTTTTATTATTGTCAGATTTTGAAAAATTTCTAAAAAACCTCAAAAAATTTGAACTTCGCGGGCTAGATGGGCGCTTTAGCCTTAATGGGTTATTGGGCAAACCAATCAGACTCTCACTAAAAGCAGAGATTGATTATTTATTGTTTAAGGCTATGTAATATTTTTTGTATGATTGTGGTCTCATTTAATCTTGATATCTATCAACAAACAACTAAATTAATGAATAATAATAATTCCACCAAACCTTGGCGCCTGCCTAATAGCTAGTTTTCAACCGGCAGCGCCAGCACGTCGCGTGCTGGCCCCTGAACGGTCGGCTTAATTAAAAAAAGCGCTGATAAACCAACTAAAACGTCTGTAAACACATTTGACACGTGTACCGCAGATACCGAACACAAGTGGTTAGGATAAGATGTTTCCTCTACATCCGGACGTTCAAGCCATTTTTTCAATGCCTCTGACTGAGAAGTGTTCGAGTGATTCAACTAGATGGCAGATGCTCGGATTCTGTTTGTTTTAGTTAATTGGACCACTTATCGGAGATGTTTATTGAAGTTGTGTCGTGTTACAAATATTATTTTAAATTATGAAACTAGTTTCAGATGTTTCATAAATGTTATAGATAGTTCAAATTAATGTGAGAACGACTTATCAAAATTGCTTTTTTTGCAAATGAAACATAAAGTCTACTTATATGTCTGACTGATCCATAAAGATTAGTCTTCAATTATCTGAGTTTAAAATAATTATTTCTTAACCAATATCAAAGTGGCCAGATGAACTGATTATGAAACAAATGTAGGGCGAATTCTCGCACTAAGTAGTCTTCGTAGTCCGTGATTAATGGCCGCAAGGTTTGAACAACGAAAAAATAGTGTTTTGTTTTGAGATAATGAGCGTTAACTTGATAAATAATTAATGGGGCCCGAGGCCAAAGATGTAACGTCCGATAAAACGTCTTTTGATAAATTAATAAGGATTCCTCGCTGAGTTGCGCCGTTGGGAATTATTAGAATATTATGGGAACACTGACATAATTATTTATCAGACAGTACCTTGCAATTTGCGACTCTATCTATATGTAGTTGAAGACGGTAAACTTATAGCATTTATAATGGCCGCAGATTAAATAAATAAAAACATAGGTAGAGAGAACTTAAAACAGGTATATTTTATTTCAGGTCAATGTAGATAAGTCTTTTTATGCTTGTCGTATGGATTCTGTCAGAGTAACATTAAAACTGGGCTGGACATTAAAACGAAGACGTTGACAGTGTCGATGTAGAGACGTTTGTTACGAAAAAAATATCAAAAACTACTATATTCTATCATTAAATTATTACTTTTCAGACATTTAAATATTTTAATTTTATTACTTGAACCGGCTCTTAGTCTTTCTTTAATTAAAAATATGGCTTCATCTGCCAATAGATTTTCGTAGTTTACAGGTCTCTTAGTGACCGCATTTTGAAGATCATTTAATTATGAAGACAACCCCTCCAGGGTACTTCTAATAGCTTTGATATTTTTTTTTTAATATAAATCTATATATATATAACTTAGTCTTCCTACATAATACTTAGTCATCCAGGACTTAATGTCGCCTTACAAATATTCCAAATGCCGGTCAAACTTAGCTCACCAGCAGGCAGGCTCTATTATCAACAAAAATGGCGTCTTTCGGTGTGCATCAGAGCACGCACTGGGAAGACACGATAAACGGTCGGCGGCCAATTCAGCCCGTGCCTATTCTACAGGCGAATTCAATTAACTGTACACGGCGCGGGAGTAATAAATTCTCTAAACAATCAGAATTCGAGCCTTGGTAATATGTACGTCCGCTTGCATACGCATTGCGGGTCTGTATGTGTTTCATCAACGAATAAACACGGTGTCCGATGGCCGGCGGACACCGGACCTATCTATGTGAGTGTCCTTTTTTCCGTTCGCCCTGTAAAAAGGTTTATGTTTCCATTGTGAATGGGAAAGATTACTTTTTGGCATTTATTCAGGGAGTTGGTTAATTAATGCGAATTACAAATGCCCGGCTATAGCTTTTTGTGTGTCCGTTGTTTTTTTTTCTGTAGAATTATTATCACGCTGCTTTGTTAAGTACCTAATGTTTCGCGTTGGGTGATATAAATTAATATTTATGTTATTTTCTGTTAATGGTTTATGGTTTGCGCTACTAAGTAGGTATGTAGCTCTTCTAAGTAAACTATGATGTTAAAATAAAATCCTTTTGTAATTTAGTAGCCATGTTTTTATTGCTATAGTAGAGACAAACCAAACATGTATCTAGGGCGCCCTAGTCACCGGTTATACGCAAACACGTAGGCTTAATCCTAAAGCTCTACGCTCCAAACACATAGATATCCAAGTATCTATGATTTCATATTAATTGATTTGGTAATTGTTGATGCCAATAAGTAATACCGCCTAGGTAAGTAGGTAAATGCAGATTTTTAATTAGGCAACGTAATTAAACCGACAGCAAATTATACATTTATGTGAATTTGAACCGCATTGTGACTAAGCATCAGTTTACTTTGACTTTTTAAAGCAGTATTTAGGTAGGTATTCATGTAAATTATCAACAAAATATGGAAAATACAAACATTATCGATGCTGGGTGTTTTATCTTATTCTTTATTTTACCTGACTATAGGTTCTTACGACAACTTCCGTAGATTTATATGTTTCAGGCTGTAGTCACACCACTGTACATACCTATATAACATATGACTCTACCAGTTTGTTAGAGTCTTTGATTAATTATAATAATTAACATCCTTATTTACAGTGAACTTGATAATTGTATTTACTCAGGGCTTTTTACATTAACATAAATAAAATACACAACACGAGAGTTTGTAAGCGTCACTTAAATAGGACAGCGTGTTGTGGGGAGGGGCGGGCGGAATAGGGCAGATCTCCACAAAAACGAAATACATCTCGTAACAAACGCCGCACGCGAGCAATACATTACCGCTACACAGAGCCCTTTATCTATATCTCCTTTAATACATAGCATCAAATTGTAAATAAAGGCTTATTCACGTAAGCGGATTAAACCCACTCTCCTAATTTATATCCGTGACTTGAACACCGACGCGGCGAGTTTTCTTGTTTCTCTAACCGAACTAATTCATTTTTAAAGTGCTTTCTATGGAAATAGGAAGGATGTTAACACGTAGGCGCCGGCTGCGGGTGCTCGCGCGCGGCGGCCTTTGCGGCGGTCTATTGTTGGTGCGCGGAGGGTCGCGGCCCGCAGCCTCCTCCATTATTTAAGCAGTAGTCCCGCGGAAAAACCTCCTCACCCGCTAATTCAGGCTTAATTAACCTTTATACGAGTCGCCGAGACGCCGCCGCCGCGACAAGCGTATCGCTCCACCGATTCCGTTATCTGATCCATCGTAAAAATTAATTACGTACACATGTTCATAAATATCTAAACTGCTAGCATTTACGGCCAACGTTCGCGGTGGTTCACGCGATCGCTCACGCACTGCCGCTGCCGCGTAATTAGTGGCTCGGGGCAAAAACTAAACATGTCAACCACTACTTTATTTAGTGTTGGTTTTTGTGTTACTTCCTGCCGTGAGAGCGAGACGCCTGGGCGCTCGTCGATATTCCAAAAATTCAAAATTGGCTCAAATTGCTTGTTATTAACGATGACAGATGTCTTGGCGCCAGCCCTCGGCGAGCGCGTGAGGCAAATTCAACCTTGACCCGTGCATTTAGAAGCCATTTTG
The DNA here is from genome assembly GCA_905147325.1 of Notodonta dromedarius. NCBI lineage: Eukaryota > Metazoa > Arthropoda > Insecta > Lepidoptera > Notodontidae > Notodonta > Notodonta dromedarius. The sequence goes on along the minus strand of LR990160.1, from coordinate 9,473,014 downwards.
TCACTGTACACATACTAAATCTTTCGAGGCGACCGATCGGATGTGTTGATACTAGAGCTATGGATATGCAATTAGCGACATTAAGTTTTGTTTTTTTTTACCACACTGACTAAAAATGAGATTTTGAGATATGGAAATTATAATAAACTGGGTGTTTACAACTATTAAGGTTGTAGTTATTCTCAAACTGGGAATGGGAAAGGTAAAAATAATAATATGAATGAATGCCTATTTCAGAATCACTGTACTGACGTAGGTATTGATAATAGTAGTGCCTACTTTACTATTTGAGTAAAAACTCCTCTTTAAATTCAAGACGCCGCCGACGCCGCCGCGCCGCCGCCGCCGCCGCCGCCGCCGTTGTCGACTCGATGTCATAATTACTTCCGACATGCTTCGTAAAGTTGAAGATTGATAATATTGTTTCATTTGTACCTATTTATAAATGTACCTATATAGATATCTACGTACAACACCTAAAGCCCTACTGTGAAGGTTTATATTTTATTTAAGTAGGTATGAGTACAGATCACTATTTTAGCGTTTAGGGCTAGGATACCTCATTATCGGGGTTTTCAATTGGAATAAAATACTTGAGTTCCAATATAATTATATTATACAATTGTATACCTATAGGTACAAAAGGTAGGTACTGTAACAGCCAGGTGTTAATGTATAGTAATAATAAGAAAATATTACCATTTCATAATATATATATTTATTATAATATTATTTAACAATACAAGTTTATACAACTGTTTCCCGGCTGTCACTTCAGTGGTGCCAGAGTCCCGTATTCGGATTCGAGGAAGTTCTTGACCTCCTCTCCCATATGCTCTCTCAGCACGCATTGAGATAGGATTTCTCGTAGTACCTCAGCTTTCGAACCTGTCCTTTCACCCGTCAGAGCCTCATAGACTCTTTCTCCTGCGATAATTCCTATCACCCACTCTTCGACGCTATGCCATATGGACTTGATCGCTTCTGAGTGAGACTCTTTATTTCATTTGGGTTCACTAAAACATTCAGCCATGACTCTCTCTCTCATCTTGACTTGTGCACAGAACCTGCTCCTTGAAATAAAATTCGCATTACATTTATTGAAGTTCTGTAAAATCTTCTGAACGAACATTCCAAAGTATACATTTCCAAAATTGTTCTCTACTATCATCCTTGCAGCATGGCCTGAGGGTGATACGAGACGATCTCCTATCGAAAATGCAAATAGAAATTTCGCAAATTTCAAACTTCTTCATTCCGCTTCCTCTGCTCTAAATTTGTCATACCATCCTATCATTCCTTTTGAATGAATTAGAAATTCGGTTTTTCTAATCATATACGTTTCTGAGGTTAAAAGCTCATTCTTAAAGAGTTCGAGCATCATGCCGTTAGCAACGAAGTAATGGTTAGATTAGTCGAGAGTCGAAAAAGGTACATCCCATTATCTTTAGTACTTGAGCTTCTGGGAATTCGTATTCGCCTGGTTTTAAAGCTTCACTGTTAAAGAAGCTTATGACGAATCGCCTTTTATCGTTTAGCATATTTTTCATATATTGTACAATCTCTTCGGCTCTATTCCAATTAATGCTGAAGAGCACAAGATCGTACTCGCACTTCCTCACAGGGTCTTTTGATATATTGCAGTTTCTCTGCCTGGAAGTGAACAAATTAGCATATAAATCTGCGTCCAAAATTTCTTTATTCTCATATTTCTACTTCAATGAGCACATAGTCTCGTTAAAGGCTGAACGTGCAGTGGGAGCTAACGAGAGTAACTCGAGATCTTGATCTTCGATAAAAGCGACAAACCTTGTTTCAAAAATGTCCCTTCCAAGCGTGTAGGGTTGAGGATAGAACTTTCCATTGCTAGGAAGCAGGTATAGCTCAAGTCCTCTTAAACTCATCTTGATTTGGACGTAAAATACGTACTTACAAAAGGATACGTGAGACAGAATTTGTGTTAAAGCTGCTATTTCTTCGGTTAATATCCTTTCCAGATGCTCCTTTTCGTCATCGTGGTCGCTTCTCACGTCCCAAATAAAAAAATAGTTCTTCTTCTCGGCTAGAAGAGGCATTATGTCTTCAAACGTAGTTACCACGGATGGAACGTGTTCCAAATTTTTGTAATCGCATTGTAGGTAAAGGGGCCTATAGGGTCGAAAGAAATAACATGCGCCGAAGACTCCATATATTTAAGAGCTTTCGTCCATCCTTCTCCGGGGGAAGAACCTACATGTTATATCTGCTCCTGGTATCGACGCGGCCAGCATTAAAGCGTAAAAGCTTACGCTGCCCCAGATCCTCAATCGCAAGCATCTTTCTGTAATATTCTGTGCTGACGCCCCTGAACGTAGCCTCGGAACCTCACCGTTTAATACGCCGCCGAGACTGATGGCCATTCCTAGGGATGCGAGGCCGCATACTTCGTAAACGTTCTTCCATGTCATAGGATGGAAGATCGATTCGAGTTCCGCCCCACACCAAACTCCCTAGTTTTGAAGGTATTTAATTCGAAATTCTTACACGTTCGATCTGTCCATACATTACGTTTTGGACAAAATCATAAAATATCGCACTGTCCCATTTCTGCATATCAATCGTACGTAGGTAGGTACCTAGTATGTTAGTGACAACTAATTAAAACACCTCATTTAATCATTAAACATTTTATTTAGAACTCAAATTTTAGGTAAATACTAATTGTAGGTATTTATGTGCCTATTTATTTTATTTTACAGTCCTTCATCCAAAGTGTTTTAGGTACAGTTGTTTACAAGACTTCATTCAGTTCTCTACGCCAAAAAATCTCAAATATATGATGACAGGTCTGACTAAATCCTACTGTTTTGCGTTATTTTAAAACGTAAGTAACTTTCCTATACGTAACGTTTACATTATATATTTTTATTTTTTTGTTTTATTTTATCATACCTACGACCCGTCTGATGTTAAGCAGTTATCGTAGTCTAAGCCTATAAGATCCTTTTAATACGAATGGCATTGCTCGCACAACGCTGACCTGTTTGGGAGTGGGATAGAGGCAAGGGAAGGAGGGTGTGGTGGGGCTTCCGGCTCTCCCACTCATAGTGCGAAACGCAGCTATAATAGCTCCTTTACGCTGATCTTCTCGAAGAGGGTGGTAATACCCCGGTCTGTAATAAGTTGGCTTGGCTCTACGTGTAAAAACATTAAGGTATTTTTCCAGCTGACTGTGCTTTGTAGAATTGTTGGCATAATCTAAATAGGTAATTAAGTCTATTTTCACTTCTACTTTCCATAAATTACACATTTTTAAATTGAGCCTTATGTTCACAACCCCTTAAGTCAGAAATGCTTTGCTCCGTTTGAAAGCATTTTGGCATTCTTTTTATTTTATAACTGGAAACTTAATTAAGTTATGTTAAGGAACATATTTGATACTCGTACATGTGGGTAGGTACATGTTCACAAATTACGTGTTTTACTACAAAAATTCTACGCAAACTTGCTAAGTATACATATTACAAAATTTCCCCAAATTAATGGGAACTCCTATCATCTCCCGAATTTTTTTCGATATAAAAGTCTGTAGTCATTAGGCATCTAAGTACTTATCAGCTACCATATTTATGCCTAAATTTTACTGACTTTTGAAACAGCTTGTGGACACAGGGGAGAGCTTGCCATTGTAAAAAATAGCGCGTATAAAACATCGCTATATGGCTCGATTGCCAATTAGTTAGTTATTATTTATGATTGCTAATTGGCAGACGCGCATGTACACAAAAAAGCAAACCTTAAACTAAGTGTCCCGTATAATTAACAAGTCAGTGATAAAAATACCTAATTATTAACATTTAACGTGAAAGTAGGGTGGCAATAACTTAACCCCTACAGAGTTGAGTGCACAGTCGCCTACTGGCTTCTTACAAGTAAATGTTACAGCAGGGGTAGAAGGTAGTAAGTACTATAGCGATATAGTACTATAGTACTATAGTACTATAGTACTATAGTTCGACTTTTAATCGTATTCACTAACTTGACAGTTAAAGAAAAATAATGATATCATACTAAAACTAATAGTGCTGGGATAGTGAATGATTTTGCGTAAAGAACGAATGAAAAAAAATGTTTGAATTCAATAGAACTTTAATAATTCGTATGTAAGATGAGGATATAAGAATAACTATTAATAAAAGTAATTTCCTTTATAATTTTTCTTGTTTTTTAGACAAGTTATTAAATTTTAAATAAAGAACTTGGCATGTAAGTACGTACTTTATTCATTTAATTTAGTTCATTCTTACACCACATCACTAAGTATTGTTTTTTTGGCAAAAACTGGTAACCCTTCGACTGTCAAGTAAGTGAATACAATTAAAAGTTGAACTATCATTACCTATTTAATAATATTACAATCTAACTTCAAAGTACAACGACCTACAGGAACCTGCTCGTATAATATTATCTATCATAAATAATATAGGTACAATAAATACCTTTAACTGAGAATTGAATGTTCCAAGGATCAAAACATTCTGATATTTTGATAATATGAATACGTATTTAAGTACTTACTAAAGTTTGGAAGTATTAATCATTTGATTTCACAACGCAAGTCATTCAGCGAGCTGGCAAGCAAGATGGTTGGCTTTTACTTATAAGGCTTTATATCGTTGGCGTCTGAGGCGCCACCTACCGACTGCCATCTGAAACCGTAACTTCGCAATAGAACCGCACACTTGCCTACCCTTATTTCAGATAGTACCCGCGGGTTCCGTGATTCTTACCCCGATCGGGTTTTCACTTAGATTTATAAAAAAGGACGAAGTAGGTACGTCACACACAAAACAAAGGAATGAAGTAGGTACCTAAGTATTACTTGAATTTATAATTTCGTAGGAATTGGGCTTCATATTTGGTGTTTTGGAAAGGTATATTTTATTTAATTAGGTACAACTTTCGTAAAATTTTAGAGATTATTCACATCATTGAAGGCTCTCTATATTCAAAACTTTATTTTAAATGCCCTACTAAATGTATTAAGAGAATAACGCTATACTGAATTGTAATGTTATAAAAACCAGTCAAAAGTTAGACAATTCTGTAGGTATATTTAGATATTGGTTATTATTTGTTATTTTACTTATATCTTATCGATGGCGAAAATTTAATTTGATGATAATGTTGATCAAGGTAAGGACCTACATAATTTATTGTTTTTTTTTTGGCTGTGGAAACTTCAGCTAAGTCATGTTATGTTGTTATACTTTATCTAAATTTAAACGATTTAAGATCACTAAGCTTCCGACAACATAATATTGAGTGAGGAAAGCAACTCTAAATAACATTTTCAATGTAAATCTTTGAATTGAATTACATCTAATGTGAAAATGGCAGATGTTCTGTCGTATCGAATCATTCCCCTTTATTTGTACCTACCTATCATACATTGTTAGTCTATCGGTGAACAAAATAAAGCTCCATTCTGTATCGACGCAGGTGGTAGAGTCTATAAACTCGGTTCTCAACTCTGTGTCGCGTTGTTCGTAAATCTGACGAGGTGAAACAACTTGTCCTCGGCCGAGCAATTTTTTGCCACTAGAGATTTGTTTGGCCGCGGCACAGGGCTGGCGGACTGTCTCGACGGAAACCCATAAACATGATCCAGTCGGACCGACTCTGCCGCTTTTTTCCAGCGCCCCACCCGGACGTGGGCGGCCGCGAACGTGCAGGCGGAGCTATTGGATAGTGGGGATGGCCTTCGCCAATAACGCGGTGCGTTTCCGTCCGGTGTGTCGAAAAGGACAGAAAATTGGGGTCGCGGTTGGTCGCCGGGGAGAGGCTCCGCCCTCGGGGCGGGGCGAAATTGGCCGTCTCCTACGGCGGAGGGGCGTCGGGCGTCGTACGCGCGCCAGTCGGTGTTTAACCTCGAACGCGTGAAGAAGGTACTGGCCGGTCGCACACAGCACGAGGGCCCGGCATGCGAAGCGCGCGCGCACCGGCCCGCTGACGCGCAGGAATGGCAGCGCGCCGCGCAGTCGCCGCGCACACAACCAACTGTGATACAATTAATATAATTTCGTACTAGCAATAGTAGAGATATTTGTAGGAAACTAATACGTCCGTGCTTATAGACTTTGAGAGACAGTGTTTAGTGTGAAACCGCCCATATGATCGTCCCGATGGCAGCGTACGCGCAGTTTGGCTACTCATACACGCCCGCCTCGCAGGTCAGTTACAAATAAGTGTCAGCAATAGCAGTAGCTACTTGAACTTCAAACCCCACAGAATAATCTACAAGCTAGTCGGTGATACAGATCGATATGTAGAGGTGCTTACTGCATTGACAAAGCAAGACTGCTCTTAGTTACCTGCTTTTGTATCAAGTATTGTGACAGTGTATTAGGCCTTTGGTCAGGACAGATAGACATTTAAAATATGAAATATTTTAATATTTAAAAATATTGTCTTCATCTCGATATGTAAATAGGTACTTTAATTTACTTAAAATTAAGCATTTATTAATAAATTAGCAGGTGTCAGTGGGAACTGGGAGTAGTTACTATTTTCCAAGTATAGCTTACGTTAACCAACATCTCTATATAGGTAGGTAGGTAAGCAAGCAGATGGGTACTTCTTTAAGTATTTAAATTAATCGTTCAACATCACTTAATACTTAAGTACTTCACTCAAATGTAGGTACTACTTAATTTAATTAATAAATGAGCATCTTACTAGGTCCCCTACCCTCTGGCTACCCCTGGCCTCATTAATACTAGCTTTATGTCATAATTTGTTCATATTTATCAACTACCAATAATAAAAGTTAGCCTACTTATACCTAATGCAAGTAGATACCTACTTAAGTAACAATTAGTTAAATAGGTACGTCAACAATAAAACAGGTACCTATCTATCTTAAATTCTATAGGTAGGTGAGTAGGTACTTACAAGTAACTTCAAGAAGTTAGGCCTATTTCTATTTGCTTTTAAAAAGCTTATTTTCGATTAAAAATCTGAATACTTATGTATGTGAATATCTATAACATATCTGAATATCTATAACATGTAAATACTACCTACCTTCATTATAAATTCAATAGTAGGCATACGCGTTTAAAAATCATCATTAGAACACACAAACAAAACAATATTTCTGTATATGCCTACCTAAGTAAGTACATAATTATCTATTATTAGGATTTTAATAAAGGTAGGTAGGTACCTAGTTGTGATGCAAAAAACTTGATTAATAAGTAGGTATGTGAAATTCGGTACTTATATATTTTTAATTAATTAAATTTCCTAATAGGTAATTAAGTCTAATTCGTAGATATGTTTGATCCTACTGAAATACTTATGAAACGTATGATATTTTTGCTAATTAGATATTTAAATACTTGTAGTTATAAAATAATGGGTTGAAATTAAAGTATGTAGGTATCGATCTGTAACTATTTTACTGAACCTTGGAATCGTTGTCACATCAAATTATATACAAAAATAAACAGTGACCTTAGCACAACTTCTTGTTTGATAGGTAGGTATTAATGTAAAATTGTGTTGTTTCAAATATTAATAATGGTAGATAGGTAGGTACCTGCTTAGTTAGGTATCTGATTAAAATTAATTAGGTGTTAAGTAAGACATTTATTTTATTGGTTTGTCCAGTAATGTAGAGTCTTATTGTAACAAATATTGTGATATTATGGAACGCATTAAGGTACCTATATTGGATTGATAAATATTAGTTAAGTACCTCTACATTAAGTTTTATAGTACCTAATTTAAATAAGTCTGTAGGTATTTATGAATTTTGTATTTTATACTCAAGTTATAAAAGTAACATTAATATATTATGAGGTGTATGTACCTTGCATACCTATCTACCAGTAATACTTTTAATTATATAAGTACCGTGACATTTTGCAATATGTAGTTGAGTAATCTAGATAGGTGTTATTACTAAAAAGTTAAACTCGTTATAAACACGAGTTATGTCATAGGTATTTTATCTGGTTTTTTTTTATAATAACACCGCTGGTATCAAGTGTACCTAGGTAATGTACTCACCTAGTTAAAATGTAATTTGAATGGGTATTTATTACTATGGCGATACAATTTCTGGCAAATTACCTAGTAGGTAGAGACCAATAGGTGCGTTTACAACATCTGTAAACATATTTAATGTCGGTAAGTTATGTTACTTAGTTCTTACTTACATAACTTATATTATTAATCCTACTAATATTATAAATGCGAAAGTTTGTGAGTGTGGATGTATGTATGTATGTATGTATGTTTGTTACTCCTTCACGCAAAAACTACTGAACGGGTTTGGATGAAATTTGGAACACAGATAGATTATAACCGGGATTAACATATAGGATACTTTTTAACCCAATAATCCAATACTACGCGGATGAAGTCGCGGGGCACAGCTAGTAATTATATATAGGTACCTACTTACTAGATATTTATGGAACTTATCTAGGTAGTTCAAATAAAATTATAACTATCTATTTGCTTTTCGGTTCCTCACACTTCTCCTTTGGGCCTAAGTATCTAGTTAGTTACTAGGTAATGAATCACTGTCACCCTAGTTGTTATTAATGTTATGGAAGCTAGATAATATTATTATATTTCGATATAACCTATTTGTTTGGGAGATTACAACAAAACTTACAAAGCAAAGCTGGTAAGCTTACCGCGAGAGTTCTGTCCTGTATTCAGTGTCACACAACATAGTGATCCTTATTAACATCAAATTAAAATTCAAATTCAAGTATTTTTAATTCAAATAGGCCAGAGAAACTGGCACTTTCAAAAAGTCAAGAGCTAGGTGCATGTTCAAAAAAAATATCCTATGGAGAAGAACATGCAAGAAACTCCATGGATACATCTTCTTTTCTCTTTTTTAAATTAGGTATGTTTAAAATAGGTATAATTAGAGGTGTGAGGACAATGTAGAGTAATGCATAAGGCATCACAAATAATGAAGTAATAGGGCCAGAATATTGATAACTAATAACTATAAACTATAACTAACTAAAATAGAACCTTATAATGCTATGCTATATTAATTTATCATCAATATTACCGGCCAATGAATTAACAGAGTTTCAATATTATCTCCTGACATTTTGAATCACCTGGTGAGGCGGCCCGGCGGGCAGGTAGCAAGCACTACTTATGTTGAGTAGGCGCAATTAAAAGTCAATTTTAAAAGAGCATTATCTCTTAAATTAAATAGAGTACGTGTTGATAGTGCTCTCTCTTAAGCCACGTTAAGGTGAAGGCGCCCGTCTAGCCCGCGAAGTTCAAATTTTTTGAGTTCTTTTAGAAATTTTTCAAAATCTGACAATAATAAAAGACAAATTTTGTCATTTGCGAAAAAGACCGTGTGCAGTGCATTTATTTTACTCCAAATATTATCACGGTGGATATGATACTAGTAAATCACTAAATATACAAAAATTGCCAGATTATCTGGATAGCTGTCGTTCTTGAAATGTTTTAGAGTAAGTTGGATATATTAATAAATGCACTGCACACGGTATTTTTCGCGAATTACAAAATTTGTCTTTTATTATTGTCAGATTTTGAAAAAATTCTAAAAGAACCCAAAAAATTTGAACTTCGCGGGTTAGATGGGCGCTTTAGCCTTAATGGAAAGCGATTATGTAAGGGTGCACCGTATTATGTTGAGATACGCCTCAATGACTTGAGGGCAGATACGGTGGGTGTGAATAAAATACGTCTCTGCTTCAAAGGGATCAAGGTATTGTCAGCTTTTTGTACTAAAGCTAGGTAAATTATATCTTAATCGTATAAGGTAAAAAGGCTTATATGAGTTTACATGGATACCTACCAAGGAATTTAGAATAATAATCGCAGTTGCCTGCGGCTCTATCCGCACGGTACTTCGATAAAATAATAGTAGCCTTAGTTACTTCTTATAACATCAGTTTCAGTTTCTGCCAGTGAAAGTCCCATCATAATCGGTGTAGGCGTTTCGGAGATTAGCCGGAACTAACTGACGGAGAGACAAATAAAAAAAAAACTTTTTTTATAAGTACCGTAAGTAGTACTTATACAAGTTTTATATTATAGGCATGCATTTAGTAAAAAGCTCTTATATTGACATTACAAACAGATTTTATTTACACAAAATATATAGAAACTACAATTTTATTTATTTTCAGAGATATACCTATAGGTAGGTATGATAGATTCTAACTCGTATTTTCTGTTGGATTTTGTTATTGCTAAAACAATGTAAATAGGTAACTATAATGATTTTTCTTACGTAAATACACATTTAGGAGAGTAAAGGAACTGTACAAATTAATGTCGTTAGTTGATAAGTATAATTTAATAAAACTTGGTATTGGACAATAATAAACATTAATTAAAGAGCAAAATGATAGATTTCAGTGATACATTGTAGCCGTGGTTTCCTAAATAAGGACTTATAAATATTTTACGTGTCTACGTCAATCTGCGAATAAACAGTTCAGTTTTTATCAGCCGCTTATCAGCTGCGCTACTTCTTATCTGCCCTCTGCGATCTTACGGAAGAAAATCACTCACAAATAACATTCAGTTAGCGACGGATTAACTGCGATTCTACCAGTAGACTCAAGCCCGCAAATTAATCTCAATTCTGAAAGTGAACTTGAGTGCTCTCAGGAGTACTCCGAAAATTGTTATAATACGATCCTTCATAAAATTTGGATAGGGAAGGTAGGACTGTAGGTAATCTAAGGCCTCTCTGTAAACATTTAAGTTAAATGTTCAACATTCTGTAAATCAAATAGATCTTAATTATTTGTATGAAATATTGTCATGCCAGGAAATGCTCTAATACCTATTTCAGTATGTAGATATCTTGAAATGATTAGATTACTAATATGTAGATACTTAAATACCTATTGATAAATGCGGTTGATCAGCGATAATCTGCGAAAACGAAATGTAAACTTGATTTCACTAATGTAATCTTATAATGTTTATTGTCGAATAAGTATGTAGGTACCTACCTATAGTTTTAAATCGAATGTGGGTAGCCTATTTTTGATTTGATTGATATCTTCTTCTTCTTCTTTTTTTAAAATATGGCTTTCATCGTTAGGTAGTCGATGATTTTGCCAACAACAGAGTTTTATGTGACTGTTGGTCGGTAGGTCTAGGTGAAGCTATTTTTTTTTTTTTTAATTTGTTAGACAGTATTCTCTGTATTTCGACAGGTGTCATTGCGACTCATGTGACAAGCATTCAACGTTTTGATATATTTAACACAAAGCCATTTTACAATCATGTCAATATCCTACATATACAATTTTTGTTCAAGATGGCTATCCTACGTTTAGGTTATAACTCTTCCCGTAATATAGTTCATACTAACGGACCTTGTCATTGCTTTTTTTATTGAATAGGTAGGTGTGCATATTGTCGTCGACTTCGCCCAGGACATCTATTTAAAACCTCAGATAGGATCTGACTTCCAATTGAGAGAGACTGATCTACCTAGGTATTGGAAAGTGCCATCGTTTTTAATTTTTTTCTTCTCAGTGCCATTGCTACGTCAAATGGATATTTAAGGAATAATTACAGTTAGCTGACGGACGTCTCATTAATTTTGTCTGTTGCTCAGAGCGTGGGTAAGGTATTTAATATCATTTTGTTTTCAAATTGGATAACACTATAAGGTAGGTGTTATAAATTGCAGTATTTAAGTAATTGTGGGCTCTTTTTAAATGTTATTACTAACAGTTATCTAGCTAACTGGATCTTAAGTCATTCCAGTAGGTACCTACGCTTATTGGACCAGTTTCTGATAAATGTAATTTGAATCCATGTCTTATAAGGTACAACGTACAACAGCATAGGTAGGTAGAGTATGACGAGCGTCTACCTATCTCTACGTCAGAACATGTTTTTCACCGTTCACAATCATATCTAATTTCAAGGAAAACCGCGTCACAATCTGTTAACATTTCCCTATAGTGTTGATAAGTCTAAATGCATGGGCGGCGCTTATCGAAAGCGGCGGAATACAAAAGAAAAATACGGCTTATCATTTCATCTTTAACATAATTTTTATTTTATAAATAATGTACTAATAAGCTGTTAATAACTTATGTATGTAAGCACTTGTGTTACATTACAATTAAATAACAAAATTATGTATGATTTTATCGATTTATAAAATAATCATAAAACATAATATAAGGAAAACACCATTATTGATGGACTTGGTCGAAATATTTTTATTGATTTGGATGAATAAAAGAGTTATAATCGGAGTGTCTAAGTATGTAGTATGGTTAGCAATTCTAATGAATATATACACATTTATGAAAATAATAATATTGTGTATGTTTCTATGAGTAATAATTCCTAGGATCGACCTCGTCATTCTTCAGACCTTAACATAGTTCATTAGGTAAGCAGATGTACAAATTATACTACCACTATTTATTTTCTAAAATTCAAATATTTTGTGGCAGATTGGATATGCCTCCTTGCCTATCTACAAAACACAGTTTAAATTATAATGTAGATAAAATATGTAGGCACCTACAAATAATTAATTAAAACAATCCTAAAAAGGTGGTGACTTCGATCGCCTATATAGATAGGATTAAAAACCATTAACATCTGTCCGAGTATGCATACGATTTTAGCCTTTATAATTTCACAATTAATGGTCAATATCGTGTAAAATAGTCTCTGTCTGTTATTATGATAGTAGAACAAATATTTTTCTTTAGCGTTGTGTAACTAGACGTTAATTTCTAATCCCCGCATTAAGTCCTGAACTAAAGCATCAAATTGTACATTATTATTTCATCAATGGTTCGTTTTTATACGGTTCGGTATAAGGAGATTTTTTACAGAGTATAAGGAATTAAATACATATTGATTTAAAAAATGTTAATAGCTTTATTTATAATTTATTTATAAACTATAAGAAACTTTTTATCTCATTCATATTTGTTTGATTTTGTGCTATTATTTCAATTTTTCTTCTATGTCCGGATGGTTGCATTAGCGTATAAATGAACTATTGACAACAAAAAATGATCCTATACTAAAAATGTTCCAATTGTAATAGGGTAGGTAACCGGTGACAGATGAATGGCCGGACGGGTTGACAAACGAGTAATCCCATACGGCGTTCCGTTTTTACCTTTACGGGACTCCGAAAGATATCAAAATGGCGCCGTTCTGAACAAATAAGATCAGATAATGTTTTAGGAGCAGGTAAAGTTGACTCGTGCGTTAAAATTTAGGTATTTATTATCGTAAAGGAAACTAAGTACCTTAATAAAATTAAGTTTTTAGTAGTACAGTATTTCAGCAGCGATTTGCATAATCATCTGAAGGTAAACTTAGCTATTAGCTGTTGTGGGATTAAAACTGTACTTAATATGTTTATCGGAAAGGCAATCCGGGACGGGCAGCTGTGCGCCATTCTTTATTATGATCAAAGATTGATTATAAATATAAATACTTAATGGTACCTATACAGATAGCGGGGAATGTATCCCCTTATACTAAGTGGAGGCTCATGGATGGAAATCAACTATCATTTACCCGACTCTGTGAAATCTGGGTGCATTGCAGTTTTGCTGTGTACTCTATCTACCCCCTCGAGGAATGCAACCGAGAAAATTTACTACTCTGATGGTTTTTTGTAGAAAAAGATAGGTACTTTAGGTGCGATTTGACTCTAATAATTTTACCTAAGAACGGTATTTTGTATGCTTATAACTGAAAACAGCTGAAGCCATAAAACTGAACTTCAGACTACGTATATGTAGACTTCATACCTATAGACTGGTATCTAACAAGATTCCAGCTACAGGATTTGTTCTCAAGCTAGATTCGACCTTGTGTCGTAACGGTTAAGTTATTTTATTGTAACTACAGAATGTATCATTCACTCACCAGAACTAAAGCCTATGAGACACTAACTCACTTTGTTTTTTAAGTGTGGGTATGTAAGCACCTACCTATAAAAATTGTTCAAACATTATTACTGGAACCAATAACTTGTCCGAAAGTCGTTCCGTTCGACACAAATGTGTTGCTCCCTAAGAATAATACAATAATGTAGGCCCCGCAACAATTTTCCGTCTAATTGAACGAATGCAATTGACCATTCAAGCTGATTCGATGGTAGTTAAAATAGTTAATAGCCTACCGATACCGGCCCCTTCGTAGGAAATCACACAAGCTCCGAGGAAAATTGCATTGCATACCTTTCACAAGCAATTTCAGAGATTATTTTATTCAGTTGTTGGTTTCTCAGTATTTTTTTTTCAAAAGGTAGTGGTTTGCGTTTAATTCTTTTACTTTGATGTTGAATAAGTGTTTTTTTTTATCAAAATTGTAGTGTATTTAAAGTTATGCTTCCATTAAATTGGAAATAAAAAAACATGAATTTCATTATGGGTGCTATTATTTTACATCTTAATTTTTTACCATAAATTATGTCTGATCTGCGTGGTACCTACTCAATAAAAACACCAAGTATATTCTTTATTCCCATAACCATAATTAGATAACACATTTGAATATATATTTAATTTTGGATTATAATATATTTTTGTATATAAAACGTTTACTGTAACGTTCTGTAACATCAGTTGTGAACTTTTAAAATGTTTATAACATGTTCTGTAATGGAATAAATGTTATATAACGTTCCGTACCCACCTACTTCAATGTGGGAGAGCGCCAATAAGGCTGCATTCGCACTATAGTAAAATCAATATAGGAATATAATTTCATTTGTTTATGAACTGAGTTGGTTTTACTACAATGTGTGTAGAACCTTAGTGGATGTGAACAGTCACTGTGGTGTGTCCATCCTTTGTATGGAAATGAGTTCTTTGTTACGTGGCCACACCAATTATCCGGATAGTAAGGACAATTTAGCAATCGTGTTTCGACGTTTCGGTGCTGCGTTTATTGAATACGGGCCGCCGCAGGTGAAATGTGGCGTTGCGCGTACCTATATAGAATCTAGGGTGACGGTAACGCCATCTAGGAAGCGTTCATGGAATAAAACCTTTATAAGTATTTTCCCAAAGGGGTTGACAGAGTACACAAAAAACCTTCCACAGTTTAATACCTAGGTGATTGTTTTATTTTGATGATAGTAAGTAGTCGCTTTTTTCAGTATGTGTGATTGTTATTAGCTCAAAATTCAAAAAGAGTCATTTGAATGTATTCAAATACCGAACGAGTAATTTGTATTTGTCGATACATTTACTAGGAAAGCTGCAAGTATCCGCCAGGGCTGCCACGGCGCTGGTGTGTAATGTATGGGAATTCGATCAATCGTTCGGTATTTGAATAGGTACCTACTTTAGAATCCTACAAGAGGTACATATACTTTTGAAATATTTTATAATGTAATAAAATGGATAATAAAAAATAAGGCTGAAGATTTGTGTGATTGTAAAAGTAATTTAATAAATACCTTATGGTGCTATACTATTATGACGGGTTTTAAAATATGAATCTTTTGAAAATTTCGGATACTAAGCTACTTTTGATGTTGATTGTACGAACACAATTAGCAACATTAAATATGTACATTAATTAAATATACATTTTGTGTTTTTATTAACACCTACCTAGGTATAGACATGTTCTATCTACCTACGTCGAATAAATGCCTGCTTTTTGTAATGTAAACGGTATCGAATTATTTATCAGTTAGTACTAACTAATTACCAATATAGGTGGGTACAGTCAACATCAAAAGTAGCTTGGTATTTGAAATGTCCAAAATAATACAATTATTAAACAAACCATATAAGTAGTATGATACCAGATATGATTATTCTATACGAAATATTTTATCATAGTTTATTTTAGATCCCTTCCTCAGTTATACTATTATGACATGATTAACAAAATACCACATCACTTTTGATGTTGGCTGTACCTACTTCAAATATGAAATACACAACTCGAATAACATGTTTTTTACAATCCTTTAAAATACAGATGGAACAAATTGCTAATTGTTAAGACAAGACAGTCCTTGCATACATTCATCTTTATACACTATCATTCATTAATATTACAGTCGGTAATAAATTATACTGGTTTGGGATAAAAACACGCGTACCTCCATATTTTGTTGCGCGCTACATGAACTCGTAATACGTCAGTTCATATAATAGACATCATTTATAAAACAGCTCGAATATTTATTATTTACCAACGCTCTTCGTTAATGGGATAGTTGTCATAAGTATAGTATGATGATATAAGTTAATCCGGCGCACTGAAAGTGGGCTTGTACCCGATACATAATAATGTCACACATATGTAGCGCCTATTATGTAGTGGGAAACGCGGTCGCTTCTGGTGAAATCATTATCATTAATTCGCCCGAATTTTGCGCGAACGCCAACGTTGTGCGTAAAGTGGATCCATTTATTTGGGAATCCGGTGGGAGGTCACGGCAAAAGTCCACAATAAAAGCCGGGTCCGGTAGCGCAGTTTAATTGAGTCCCCCGACCTCATAATCCGCACCTCCCGGCCCGCCCGCTAAATGTTATTTATAAGCGAAATTCCAAACACCCGCCGGCCGCACCTACGCCTGTATAAATTTTAGCCTATTGCACCCCGTTCTACCCGCCACTGCTGTGTTTCTGAAACGCGTCATTACTTTTACTGTTTTTCTTCGCGCTCGCTCTAAGCTGGTAATTAATTTGCGGCGATTATTGCTATTGCCTTTACGCTTGTTATTAAACTTGTCGATAATTTAAGATGGAACATGAATCTCAAATTGCCGCGTTGCGGCCGATTGGTATTTCGCATGCGTTAGATTGTGTTTGTTCAGGAAATCACTCGGCGCGTTTCCATTCGATTGCCCAGCGATGTACGGCGCGCACACAGACCATCCGCGTCTGCACATTCGTGTGAGTTGCTCCGTTTCTTTACAACACCAAACGTCGGTCATAGCTTGTTTACATATGGACTCATTGAAAATATAGAGAGTATTTTTTTATAGGCTCGGTACCTACCGGTTTAACGTTATTCCGTAAAGGTTAATTTGTGCGATTTTTTAGTCCGGTAATTACTGCCGACTATAAAAATATCTAATAACAGTCAAGATGTTATTTATTAATGTAACAAATTACTCGAGCCTTTTTATTATTTGGCTATTAATCGTGGCGCTATCGCAATTTCATCGAGTTGACTAGTAGGTAATTAAACGATATAGGTACCTGCCTACTAACAGATGACATTTGTATCCGTTACGTTATAAGTTGTAAAGCTGTATTAAAATACTTTTACGCTCTGTCGGTTGCGTACGTTGCAGAATTAATGTTTGATGGTCGCCGACCGGGCATGTGGCGAGTCGGCCACTCGCGCGACGGGGGCTATAAATGAAGTGCGCGCCGACTATTAACTGCTGGGAATTTGGGCATCGGTATTATCGGCACAATCCGCTCGACGATAATTGAATGGAAGCGCGTTAAATAACCATTAATTGTTGTCGCGAGCGCGATTGATATTTATCGCCACCGGTGCGATCTGTGGGCCGCTGCCGCCGGCGCATCTCTAATGTCGCGCGCGCGTATCGCATGGCCGGCCGTCACGTCGTGTTTCGATCGCGTCGCACGAAGCGAACCCGTTTTTCGTGACAACGTGCGTCACGCACACACCTCATTTCAATTTTACTACAAGAATCGAGCCGTTTTATCGCGCCCTAGACGTATCATTGTTTTCGCAAATTCGTGTCCCGGCCGAGCATGCCTCGCTCGACATTCCGCCGCCTAGTGTGACACTACACATTAATACCCACATGACATATTGTTTACATTGTGGACACATTATACGACGCCATGTTCCGTACCAAGCCGCGGTACATAATAATATTATTATGTCAGTGCAGTGCAATGTACACTCGGCGACACATTACCTTAATGTGCTATGGTGTAGATTTTAAAAATAAACAGGCATTTCAATAACTGGTCCTACTAGTTTTTACTCGCAACATGCTCATTTCACTATGCACTTTCACCTGCAATATGAATTTGTTTCTGGTGTAATTTAGCGAGAGAGGTTCCGCTGCGCCCGACTGTACGCTGAGTAGGTAGACGTCGGACGCTCAGCGAGACAATTTTTCCGGCGCACCGCTGCAAAGCGCCACATAATATTTCCAAGGAATGGCGCTCAAAGATTTATGTTTATGATACGCATAATAGTGGCGTCAATTGAAAGCTGGCGGCGAAGGAGACGACCCCTTTTGTGTTCAGTCTCGCTGCGAGGATGTTTTGTGATGTCTCCACCCATTACTCTGATATTTAAATAGCGCTTAAGGGCTATTATGAGTGACCATTCACAAAAAATATGTTTTAAAAGGCTACGGCTACGGGACGCTACCGCAGTTACGCTTTACGAGCGATTCGAATCTGGGGATTACTATACGTCAGCGTGGTTGATAATGATGTTGTTAGATGTGCACGGACTCAGAGAGTGTAATGTGTGAGTAGCTACTGTTCGAAATGAGAAAATTTGATGTTTAATGGTCGCCGCGGCGGTCAGGTGCAGTAGGCAGTTGGGCTTGCATGGAGTGGCCACGGCGCGCGGCGCCCCGCGCGCCCTCTCACGCCCTCGTCCGAATTTAAATACGACTCCCGTTCGTCAAGCGTCTCAAAAGAAACAAGAGTGGCGTTTACAGCCCAATCATTATAATGATCGGTTATCGATTTGCTGTATGGCGTGTTTTTCTAAAGGACCAAAATTTAGTGCGACCGATTACACCGCCGCGCCGCCCGCCGGCTATTCCGTAATCTATTCCTACCGTCGTCACGATATCGTCGACTTATCTTCGTCGTTCGCTCTTATAATTTTGGAAAATTCATATAATAATGTCTGATAACAATCTAATTATTATAATGTCCTCCTTAACATATCCCGTTGGCTGGGGCAAAATTGGAGCGAGAGACGGACCTTCGAGACGAGATGATGCCCTTGCTAATGTAATGGAAATTGTGAGATCATCTTGATGCCTTTTAACTGTGCTTTTAAAATAAACACATTACTTCGGCTTTAGCGTCCGTCAGGTTTATGACGGCGCATACCCGGTGAACCGCGCTTTATATTCAAATGTGGAGACTACACAGGTAGCCATTGTTTTTCAATTAAAATAAATTGAAACTGGTGTATGTTGAGTTTATTATCTATTTTATTTTATATCTGGAAAATGTATGTAATGTTTGCAATGGCAATGCACAGTAAAATATTATTCATTATTAGTGAATGACTATAATAATAAAAATTTAAGTAAGTAATTATTGCAAAGTTGTTCATCTTTTAGACTTCAACGGCTGCTAAGAATTTAAATGATAATAAGTACTTTAGTCAAACTAACTTTAAATAACGATAGTGGCGATCTGTCCTATACAACTGACTTGCATATAATTTTAATTATAATTTGAAGTACCTACTTGAAAAGGATGACATTAACATTGACGAATAATTGTATTGGATTTATTGTTATTGACATTTAATTATCTCCTAATTTTAATTTTGCTATGCCCGACAGGGTCCATATTGATCATTCACCTTGTTATACCATCTTTGTAATACATATGGCATGCAATACAGTATTGACTATTGACTTCTGTAGGTAACTACTTATACTTACATATCTAAATATATAAGTATTTATGTAAGTAACATCTATTTAATGAACTAGTAAATTCTATTAATAGGTAAGTACATACTACCTACTGACTTTTGAAACTATCTGTATTGCCTTTACGGGCAACGTCAAATGTATAGATACGTACGTATATACTCATCATATTAATATTAGTTACTACCTACCCACAGCTTATACAAATTTAACACTTATTACCCATACTTAGGTTTAAGTGTCTGAAATGACTATAAGTAGGTACCTACTTACTTCTGCACTAGAGAATGTTGAAAATTTAACTCCGCAGCAAGAAAAAAGATTTTTCCCCCAAAACGTATGTCCGTTCGAAGCGATCCCCCTCATTAATTATGTGTATCGGCTGCAAATGTCGGTATGACGGCCTAGCGGCCTAGTCGGCCAAGCGGCCTGCGAGGACACTGTCGAATACGTCCGAATCTTATCAAATATTGACGGTGGACTAAAAGCTCGTCGGCTTCCTCCCTCGCTACACATTTCTCTGCATATCATTATATGCCACATTATGACTAGGTGAATATATATTATACATGTAAGTAGGTATATTAACAAGTCCCCATTTCAATTAGGTATATTTGGTTAGACCCGTGCATAATTACTGAACGGCCGGTTAGAATTACCAGTCGATATAACCGAGGTCATGTTTGAATGTAGCTTTTGATTTGAACGCTTCGTTTTATCTTATTAGATTTAACTTTTTTTTATAGAGATATGCTCGATCTCGACTTGGCCCATACAAATATTGATGAAAGATGGTTGGATGGCATGCGCGTAGGCACTTAAACTTATTTACGAAAGTAATTAGTACATCAAAACGATCGCGTCGAAGAATAGAAGACTGATAATTATCGTTTCTGTTTGTTTTATCAATTTAATTAATTATTATTTATTTTATAACATTAATTAATTTATTAAATGAATGCGTCAAAGGGAAAATTTTGCAGTTGCACAATTCATCATAGAGCAACCATGGTATAGGTATTTATTGTTTTTTTATGTGACTAAGTCAGCAAACAAGCGTACGACTCACCTGATGTTAAGCAGTTACCGAAGCCTATATATGCTTTGCAATACCGTTGGCATTGGTCGCATTTTCTGACCTGAAGGGGAGTGGAATAGCTGAAACAAAGTGGCGGTTGGTCTTCCGTCAATTTTCTGTGAGAGGGGTGGTACTACCCCTATCGCCCCAGGTCGTATATAAGTTGCAGTTAGTTGGCTAAAGCTTAGCTCTTTCACTATCTTTCATGGTAGTAGGTACTTAATTTTAACTCTCAAAATACAAAATGTCATTACTAGCGAACTGATATGAAATTTTCACACTTTCATGCCATTTTCTAGTAATAAGTGCAAAGGTAAAGCCAGTATCAAGCCGGCTCTTTATTAACAACTAGCTGAGCCCGTGACTTCGTCCGCGTGGAATTTAACATAACAAAAAAGCCCGCTCCCGCGTTCTGAGCCCGCACGACAGGACCCATTTTTTCATTTGTTTAAATTTTGTTTTTCTAAAATAAAAGTAGCCTAAGTTACTCCCTATAACATCGGCTATCTGCCAGTGAAAGTCCCGTAAAAATCGGTCCAGCCGTTCCGGAGATTACCCGGAACAAACACACGGACAACAGACAGATAGACAGACAAAAAAAAATTAAATCGCGTTTTTGCTATAGGTGTCGTATGTACTTTCATATGCATTTAGTGAAAAGGTGTTATTTTGATATTACAAACAGACACTCCAATTTTATTTATTTGTATAGACTAGCCGGCTACTTTCACCCCCCCTCTTCAGAACATCTGATATCGCCCACGTAAAACATTAATCCGAAACCCTCTCTTTGCTCAACACTCTTCATTTGACAGATTGGACTAAATTACCAAAGCTTTTTTTTATTTAATTTAAGGGTAAAACAAATCAACGGAGTATTACTCTCGGAGTCTAGTGTTTGCTCAGTCTCAGCGAGACCTCCTCCCCGTCCAAGTAGTTTTTATTGGAAGTTTTGTTGACCAAAGTAGTCAAGCGTCGTGGAGTTTCGCCCCCTTTGTACACAGTGACATAATATTGCTTATGTTTGATTTGATCCGCCCTCCGTGGCAGAGGAAGGCTCGTTATTGACGCTACCCCCGCTTTTATTAGCTTATAAACGCTCGTTACTTTTCTTAACAACTATGCCATCATTGTTATATTTAACTGGCGGTGACGACGCTCTGATTTTGTTCCGGGACGCGATGACAACTGAGGAAGTTTCAAAATATTATAAACACAACGGTTTCGTATATATATATATGTATAATGGTTGTAAGTGAGGGATGCCGATACCAGCATCAAATAACTTACTCGTCACATTATATAACTTTTTAGGACTTAATCATTAAGTAGGTAATCTACATATGTGTGCAACGAAGTCTTGTACCTCTAGAAAGTCATGCATGCAACAATGCAGTACAAGCTAGTACATTTATTTGGTAACCTTATAAGTAAGGCGTCAATAACCTAGTGGTTAGAGGGGACGCCCTCGTAGCCGAGAGGTTCCGGGTTCGATCCCCATCCTTGCCTTTAAACTATTGACATGGGCCCACTCCTAACACAAGCATTACCTTAGCTGGAGGGGCTAACGGGAATACTAGTAATGTGATAAACTCACATTGCAAATCTTTAAAAAAGTAATGTAGGTGCGGACTCTGAGTAGCCAAATTGTTTACTTGCAGTTCAAATTGTCATTATCTTAACCGTTCTTCACTAATAGTCGTAGACAAAATAATAAAAAGCCTTGTGATGTTCTGTTAACGATCACTCAAATACGATTTGCGGCAGCGGTAGAGCCAAGCTGGAAGCCTAATTACTACAGCTATATATAACGAGCTGTGTCGCCCGGAGTAGTACCATCTCCTCACAGAAGATCGGCGTAAAGCAGCTACGTACTATAGCAGCGTCTAATATGTAGAGTGTGAGAGCAAGAAGCCCATCACCCCTGTTCATTCCCCTCACTCTGTCCCACTTCCTTTCAGGTTGGAAAAGTGCAAGATATACCTTTGGTATTGTAAATAGAAAATAGTAGATAAGTCAGCAATATAGCAATAGCAGTTAAAAGCAGTAAATACCAGTTAGTCTAATTATGATCCGTGGTGCCTTACAACTCTTCGTGGTCTTCAATCAGCTGTAACAGTCTTGCATCTATGGCAATCAGCCCATACCAGCTATTGTCTCCCGCTATGCACTGGAGGGAAGTGGATTTTTTTTCTTCCAACTCCTCCTATTATTTTTTCGATTAAATTCGTGCTGGTTCCAAGACGAAAAACTTTTCACCGGGACTCGTCGAGAGTTAAACCTCGATGTCATCTTTGTTCACCATTGTCGATCCTGGTTTACAGGAGTAACAGTGGTGGGAGTGTGTGGCGGGACGAGGAATAAATAGCAAATTATCGTAGCCTATAGCATTAGGCGTACGCTTGCTTGCTGTCTTTGTTATAGAAAAAAAAACGATAGCGGCGGCGTTACACGGAGCGATTATCGAGCGGCGCGATTGATATCAAAATCCAAATTTCATACCTTCCTAGTAGGTACCTATATCGTTATCCGTATGACACGGTGTGTACGTGCGTTATCTCCGAGTATTACTAATTACACGACTGCACGCGAACCATGATAGCGCTGTTATACAAATATGGAGGACAAAATGCAGCGGTAAGCTCTTTGAAATTGTAGCTCGGACGAATCTTGGGTCGGGCGCTGGCGCGGGCGCGGCCTCGCGCTAGCGATTGACTCCGATTACAACTGCTCAGAAGCAAGATAGGTTTGGATCTTCCTTCCAAGGAACTTTATTTTTTGGATGAGATACTAGTGTTACTAAAGGCGAAGGTTAAAAACAATATTTTTTCAACAGACTTTTCAATTGATATTAACGCCAATAATTAGATAGGTCTAACCTCTCGTCTTGCTCAGAAATTACGGCCATGGGTAGGACAGCAATACATATAAGTAGTTCAGTTCAAATGCTTGCCCTGCGCCGGCGTCACTATGTGTTACGTGCAATCCAATTCAATCAGTTTTAAAAGGTATTGAGCGATACTCGAAGACCAGTTTGTAACTTATTGTCCCATGAGGACCGAGAATACGGAACAACAAACCCACAAGAGCAGCCGTCCCTTTGAAGACTTCGCTCTGTTTAAAGAAAACAAGTTGGTGCACTCAAACGGAGCGTCAGAGGTGAAGTGGGGTCGGTGTGTGCATAGTATCTTATGCTATTATTTCTAAGTCGGCCCAACCCCAATGTTTGACCAAATCTATTGACGTCCCCATTCCCTTTCATCTTTCACCGCCTAAATTTCACTTGTGTTTATTAAATAAAGAGTTTAATATTTGTTAATATTACTTAAGTAAGTGAGTACCTACGCTGTAGTGCGTTGTTTGTTCAAATGCACTTTTTCATCTATCTCAATGAGCCCACGCTGTTTGCTTTTGGTACTTATTTTAACAAGTGCTTGCATTATTCTATGGGTCATTCAATGGTCGTTCCGCTTGCTGAACAAGTAAATTAAGTAATTAATACTATGAGATATTTTGGACTATGGTCATTTGTGTTAATCTTTGTTTGTGTTTTTATTAGGTAGGTTTAAGAGTATAACATCACTACTATTAGTGAGTAGGTACTACGTATAATTTAAGTCCAAGCTATAAATAGTTTTAATAGTCTTTTTATAACAACCTGAGACCCATCATTCTTTATTTTTGACTCAATTACACATCATCATCGCGTAATAAATGCTTTGAACGAAAATAGAGGAAGTGAACGAGACTCCGTCTATTTAAAATATCAACACAAGATTACTACGAGTTAAACAAGACGTTACGATTAACAAAATGTGCCGATCACATCGTTACTTTGATCAGCGGAGCGCTAACTCGCCGCTTCATAATATGTGCACTAATTATTTCCACGAAGTAATTCGAGAGTACCGTCCAGTGGGTCGGGGCGATGGGCGCGTCACAAAGATTCTTAGATTAAGCGGATGCCCCTGATATTATCTTACCGCTCTGCCCTAGAAACGGAATTAATTTGCATTCGTTTAAAAATAAACGAACAAGAAAGCGCTCCACTTGTTAGGTGTGCTCAAATCGAGCGAGTAACAATCTTTTTAACTGTAAATTAGCTGTGGTTGTCGCGTTTAAAGTTTCAGACATCAAAGATTGCTGAGACATTTATTTAATTGGCTAGACACCTTGTATATCGTTCAAGTTGTGACAGCTTATTCCACAAACCTCCATTGACACAGTTAATCGAGTACTTTGTGAAATATGTTAAACATATCGCTTTTAACATACTTTTTGCCTTGAAAATTATGTCCTAAAATTAATAGCCAATCATCAACTTGTTGAACGTAAATACCAAATTATTTTATTTTATTTTATAGATGCGTTTAAAGATGAATAAATATCTTCTTTTTATTATTTTCGTGTAAATGGTTATTTCCAAGGTTCTTTTAATAAGCTTAAAAATCTTGCTTATGTGCTATCTGCTATCAAATGTTGAGGATTATAAAACTGTGTCACATATTCTCTTCTTCTTTTCACCCGATCTTCGTAGAGATAGCAATCAGGTTAGCAGTCATTGACAGGCACAGTAATTAAGAAGCTTTAACAGTTGTGTTGGTTGCAGTTGCTAGTCGGCAGCAGCGGGGCGGGCACGGGCGGCGCGGCCACCTCGCCGGATGGCGGCTCGAGCTCGGCTCCGCCGCTCTCACCCGGCGGCTCGGCCGTTGCCGGCGGCGCGCTGTCCCCCGGCGCCGGCAGCCACGCCAGCACCCCTGCCGCCTCCTGCTGCGACACGCCCCGCCCCATCATCACAGACCCCGTCACCGGGCAGACCGTCTGCTCCTGCCAGTACGACGGAGCCAGACTCGCCCTGACTTCCTACCCGCGCCTCTCCAGCGCAGCCGTTGGAGTGTACGGAACCCCCTACCCCTCCACGGACCAAAATCCATACCCGAGCATCGGTGTTGACAGTTCGGCGTTCTATTCACCATTGGTATGTATTTATTTTAACACCGTTCTTACATATTTGAATCTCAGTGGTTTTGACTAAAAATTTGGACAATTAAGTGATTTCTACAGTCGTTTCGTGTTGAACAAGCATTGAGATTCAACATTGCTGACAAACAACAAATCACTGTCAATGTTTATCGACGCTAATTGAGAACCACAAGTACCTTATGCTAATATCACTGTAAACGTCATAATCGGTCGCAGCTCGACGACATCCAGATATTGATACAGTTTATTTCGTAATTCGCTATTGCATTCGGAATAGTCCGCCTCCTAAAACAGAATGAACAGACTGCAAATTGGTACGAATAGGTCGTTTGCCGTTTGCCCGTATACGAAGCAAGGTTTATCGCTCTCGACTGCGATACAACGTGTTTGGCTTTTCTGGTGTGGCGTGCGAGCCATCGGCGAACCGGTCCGGGCGCGCTGGGCCAGAAAACCACCGACACCTCGCGGACCCCGCCGCCGCCCTGTCACGAAACATTAATATTTAAACTCGAAAAATACATTCAAAAAGCGACCGCCATTATTATACCAATTACGTTTTATCTCAGTTCAGCTCTGAAGGATACGTTTACGTTGTTTGAATGACACGAAATCTCTCGCTTCACATTTTCCTTCGGCTCTTTTTAAATTATGACAGTTGTTGTATGCGTTTTTCATAAATTGCGTATAAGTATCCAATTTTGTGGTCGGCGGAATGGTCGGAACTGCAGTTCAGTTTAACACCTTGTCTGGACAAAGGGACAAATGGGCGGTCGGGTTTGCGGCATCCGTAATCCTTATAAGACACTATAGTCGACAAAGAATTTAGTGTATTGGCGCTACCGCGTACATTTAAACCTTAGTAGCTGGTTCGTAAAGCATACAGTATAATTACTGGTGGGACATTAAATTACTTAGAGATTTTACCCGTAAGTATGCACCGCAATAAATCCAGTTTTATTCGCCCGTCACAATTGCAACGATTTCTGTAAAATATGTGTGAAATCCATTAAGCCTACGAAATCCCATTGCAGGAAAAATGAGAGACCCTTTTGGAGGAAAATTTCAAAGGCTTAGTTCGGATATGTGATTGCCTCCGGCCGCCATCGTAACCATATTTTGCAACCAGTTGTAATAGAGGAAAATATATTCTTCATTCAAAATTAGTTGCGAACAAAAATCCTAAATTCTTCTATCCCATATTGGTTGCGATTTGTGAAATCTTAATAAAAACAGTGCCGTCTAGAGACGCCCGAAAGAAGCAAAGCTTTATAATATAAAGCGTAGGGCGCCGCAGCTGCCACTCTGTATACCTACTTATATATATCGTATAACGCTACTGACGTCATCGTGTAACGCTACTGACGCTTAGCACGGATAGAGTGGCCGCGCGACGTGCGTCCCAAATGTCCGTATAGAAGCTTTCCTTCAAAGTATCATGACACTTACAGGTGATCTAGATTCTGAACTAAATCCGACCAAGTTAAAGCAAAGTTGACCCCCTTCATTCTGAACAAACTGAATAGTACCTAATACTGTTTAATTTACAGCATCTACTTTAGAAGAATGGGTGAGATTAAGATACATTTGAGATTGTTCACAAGTTGGGACTCTAGGCATAAGAATTTTGATGTTGAGAATGAGATATTCAGAAATAGACACAAGATCACACTTTGCCATTTTGTGCTCTTTAAACCGACAGACAGGGCCACCGCAAGTTGCGTGCAGAACAAATCTTGATTCAGCATTCGTAAGTATGCGCTTAAAAGCTTATAGTGCTTACCCAAATTCAAGCGCAAAGTATTTACTAATTGGTCTTATTAAAATCCATGGAATAGCTTTCGTGAAATTGGAAAAAAATACCGTCATGTTTTCTCCGATGGGGGTTACCAAGTTTACCGCGTTCGTGAAACAGACCAACAATACATAAACATTGTTATTTATAAAGCTTTACGATTAGGTTTTATTCAGATAGCGCTTGACGCACAAAGGACCGTGCCTTTGTACAATTACGATTCTTCGTTATTACAGTTTCAAATTATAACAACCATCCTCAGTAGGATTCATATTTTTAGAACAAAAAAATGAGTTCATTACACTTGTAATTATAATATCATGTGGCAACTCGTGTCGGTAATTGTGGATGCATCCAAAATGCCGGCAGAGAGATCTCTATCTGTCATTTATTTAACGAAGTCCGTACGTAAATACGTTTTTGACCCTGTATGCTTAATAACAGGTGTTTAAATGTATGTATACTGTCATTGTGTATACCTAACTCACGACAGGCCCGGCCGCGGCCGCCGGTTCCGTGCAAGCGACGATTTAGCGAACAATGACGACGCTCCACCGCAAATACACTTGTGTCTGTTTCTGGCTATGTCTCCTCATCCGTGTACACGATGAAATCGACCTTAGCTTTAATGTGACAGGGTGCATTTTTGCTCGGAAGCGAAGTAAACCGTTGCGGGGGAAAATATTCAACTGCCATTTTTGTACACGAGCGACTCCGGTGGCGGCGTCTGTTCGCGTCGCGACTTACAATACGACCAGCGCCATCTATTGTATGCGTTTGGTAATCAATAAAAGGGATTGTTTGCGTAACCGCGTTTTAATGACGTCACGTTAACTCGGTAACGTTATGTGTTTTATAAATCTTTATTTGTAAGTACCTAATGATAGGTATCTGCAAAAATGATTGATTTGGTATAATATTTCACAACATAAGGACCTAAGTTACTTAATTTCGATGTAGAGCTCAAATATTTCAACCAAAGTATTTTTTTTTTATATTTCGATACTAATAAGTATAAAGCTAGAAATCAAGTTAATCTTAAGGACTTAAATTTGATAATTAGTAGAGGTAGAGTCACGTTTTCCATTAGTCTGAGAGACTAATCTGGAAAACCAGACTGAAGAAACACTAACATGGATTATATTTGATGTCACATCAGACCCACACTCTACCGGCATCTGTGTAAAATTAATTTAAATTAGGCATCACTCAGATGCAGCTTTTCTTGTGAATTAACCACAAACATGTGGAGGCGTCATAAAATAATGATCAAAAGTGTAATTTGACAAACTGGTGGCAAATCGCGAAGGGAGGCAATAAAATCTCTCGTCAGCGGCGAAGGAGCATGTGCACCAGCCCAGCATGTGTCCTCCGCGCACATTTCTCACTCGTTTATTGCGAACGGAAACCTCTCAACCCTTTCCATGCATTACAACCCATTGATGGACATATGACGCTACGCGACAAGCGCATAGTACAAAGTCAACATTGAACTTGGAACAGGTCATTCTTAACAGTAGCTAGACTCGTCGAGAGTAAAACCTCGACGACATTATTGGTCACCATTGTCGATCCTGGTTTACAGGAGTAACAGTGGTGGGAGTGTGTGCCGGGACCAGTCCCATAAATAGTAGGTTTGAAAAAAAAAACTTTTTTTTCACAGGTGGTCAACACATCATCAAAGTGTTATTTCCGTTTATCGGATCTATATTTTACAGCACAGTACGGCTCTATTTTCCCCGCACCACGTACCAATAGCTAAAATCAAACACCCTTTATCTTTACCAAGTGAACCGTCTTTTCCATGAGAAAGTTCCAACCTCGCTTCATTATCACGATCAAATTAAAAGTTCGATAAGAAAACGGGAGAAACGAAAACAAGACGAAGACTACCTTTGGCCGACTATAAAAACGTAACAAAACGCCAATTTAAATACATCACTAATCTTAAGTCAAACAGAATAAGTTTAGAAAAAGGAGACCAGAAATTCAATTAAAGAAGGGAGGTGGAACGAGACGCGGGATGCGCAGGAGCCGAGCGGGAGTGGGACGGAAAAAATAAATAAAAGTAAAGAGGAACCAGGCGAATTGAGAATAGCCATTAAGGTGTTAATGAGGGTCTTATTAAGCCGTCTCCTCCCCGTGGGTGGTCTGCTTGTAGTACTCGCTTTGTTCATTAATCACTGCGGATTAAGTTTCGACCTAATTATCAAATTTAATGTGCATCACGACACGACCAACAATGGACAATCATGTTGATAATGCCAACTTTTTGTTTGTGAATTAATTCAGCGCTGTCGATATTCGCTTAAGGCTAAAGCGCCCATCTAGCCAGCGAAATTCAAATTTTTTGAGTTCTTTTAGAATTTTTTCAAAATCTGACAATAATAAAAGACAAATTTTGTAATTCGCGAAAAAGACCGTGTGCAGTGCATTTATTAATATATCCAACTTACTCTAAAACATGTCAAGAACGACAGCTATCCAGATAATCTGGCAATTTTTGTATATTTAGTGATTTACTAGTATCATATCCACCGTGATAATATTTAGAGTAAAATAAATCTAAGAGCCCCCATAACAACATCTCCTTCGCCCTCCTCTATCTCTCTTTTCACATTCCTAATTGACTTTTCATCCAACCCTACAACTAACCACCATTTTTCAGTAAAATATTTGGCTATTTGATTTCTCATACTTTTCATTGTTGGAGCCTTACAGAAATCAAATCCTTTGGTCATAAACACTGCTATTTGCCCCAGAGTGAACGCAAGATTTTTTAAGTTTGTTCTATTTATCGTTATTGTCAATAAGGCATCTGCATTATGCACAAAGAATCCTTTTGAAGTGTAACTCTCAAAAAAAGCAATTTCTTCTCCATTATATCGTCTAAATTCTACACCAGACTTATTTACATGAAGTGTTTCAAATAAATTTCTGTGTTTAGGATAAAATTTCATTGATGGTTTTTCAATAACAGGAATTATCTCTATTCCTATACATCCTTTTACAAATCTTGTGAATTTGTTTTCATCAGTGGAATATAAAATTTTTGACACCGGATACCCATGAAAAGTAAAAGTGTTCACAAACTCTCTTATTTGATAATAGGGAATATTATTTATTCTACAATGATACAGCAAGTTGATGCACAGCTCTGTTATGCTTTTGTTTTGGCCCTTTTCTATTGATGACTCGGAGAGAAGAGTGGATGCTCTATATTGTGGCTGTAGTAATGCATGCGACACATAAATAAAGTCAGGGCTTAAACCTCTCAATATCGGCAGGTATCGGAACTTTTTATCCATCTGACTGACAATATAATTTAATATGTTGGGGAGACTTCTTATATCCAGGTTGCTGTTATCTAATATTCGCTTTACTTGATCAAGATAATAGTCAGGGACATCTACATACTCTATCATGTAATCGAGATTAAGTGTTTGTAGTTTGTTTGTTTGTTTTTGTTTCGTGCTTGAGTTGTCTTCTTCAGAGGGTAGGTTCGTCGTCGGAGTCACCAGTTTAGCGGAAAAGGGAAGATCTTCCAGCCAGGCGGTTGTTATGCCTGGCGGGGCGGCCGCTATGCCCCGTTGGTTATTCTCGGGGTCTTGTATATATAGTCACGATTCTTGCAATTCTTAATAACGTGATTCAGTTTTTCTATGGAGAATCCGTACATTGTATTGAGGCGCTGCATTTAGCGCCATCTGTCCATTTCTGTCGGCGACGTGAATGTGAAGTCGCCACAGTAGTATCGCAGGTTTTATGAATTCCTTGGGCATGTCGATATTATTTGGGTTTACAGGAACCAAAGCTCTAGATAAAGACACAGTTCCAATTTTGAAATTGACATTTTCCCAAGGGTAATTGAATGCTATTTCAAATTTTTTGGAGCTTGACTCAAACAACTTAACAACTGAAGCTATCTTATCATTGTTCTCATCAATGTTGTCTATATACCAAGGTATCATATCTGTCTTACAAAGGGTCCTTCCACTTCGCCTATTATCCATAGTATTAGAACACAGTTCGGGAGGAACAATATCAGCGTAAATTTTATCTGGTTTAAATGTAATGGGGAATTTCACATTAATATTGGTAATTGTACTCATCAATGGATTTGGATCCTTTATTGATCTTGAATTCCGCTCTATTAATAAATGCACTGCACACGGTCTTTTTCGCGAATTACAAAATTTGTCTTTTATTATTGTCAGATTTTGAAAAATTTCTAAAAGAACTCAAAAAATTTGAACTTCGCGGGCTAGACAGGCGCCTTCGCCTTAACATAATGTCACATATAAATAATAACGAAGAAGGTTGAATAAAGTTATTAAAATGTTGAATTTGTGAATAAAAGATCTGTAAAATATTAAACTTGTATCTAAATATGAGCTAATAATATTAGATGACTAAGTTGGTACTTATGTTGGTCTACCTTCATTTTTTCTTACACGAAGTAAAACCTACATTTGGACTTCATAGATTATTTATTTAATTTCGGACAAACATTGCTGGTCTTAAAATAAATGTAAGTCTCTGGTTATAGAACGAAGTTCTTACCTACTTAAGTTTACTTGTTTTTAAATTTTTCTTTCGGTTGGTAAAACTACTAAAAATGTTTAAAATAATATTTCTTTATTATTCCTCTAAAATTATATTGCAATCATAAATATATTTTTCAGTGCCGACAATGACCTTAACGATTTCAATAATGCTGTCACAAAATTTTAACATGAATATAAAGCACCTATTCAAATAGTGTTAATATCATAAATATCTCAGTATTTGTCTATTACCAACATTACTCTTTCACCGATTAATTAGTCACAGATGACCTTGCTCCTGAGTAATGGCCGCGCTTCATTTTATTTTCTTTTTAATTAGCCACCGCAGCGGGAAGAGAATTTGATCTTGACATCTCACTCGAAATTATGCTCTCTAAACGTCAGATATAAAGTTGAGAATCGTTTAGATATCAACACCTAAATATGTGTGGGATTATAAATATGTGTGAGTGTGTCTACAGGCAAGTAGGAGTATTCTGTAAATGGATAAGCTATCTTTAGATTGGGCTGTGTATTTTAGATAGATAAGCTGAAGCATAATGGCTGTTTTATTTTGATAGGAGGCCTGTGCGCATTGATTTTACCGCAAATCACATTGTTGGTGGGCAAATACTTTTTTACTGGAACAATGAAACTTGATTCTAACCTACTGGTAAAATTTCTTAATACTCGTATAAAAATACTACCCGTAGGATGAACAGACGCACCCCTACTTACTAAAAACATCGTACTTTTTTGTAGAAAAGTTCGGCTAGCTAGCTTACGCCCTGCCTGATGTTAAGCAGTTATCATAACTTATGGATGTATACCAAAGGCATTACTCGAACAAAGCCAACCTGAAGGGGAGTGGACAGAGGCAAGGGAAGGGAGGGGGTAAGGCTTCCGGCACTCTCACTTATCGTACGAAATGCAGCTATAACAACTCGAGCCAGCTCAAGCCAGTGATTGGTAGAAAATTTCCTACAGCTTGGCTCTACCACCAAGATTATTTTGAGAACCATTACTCGGTATAATCCTTCGAAGTATTATGAATCGAGGAAAAAAGGAATCAATGAATATTAAAGTAGACACTTTTTGCTGTTGGCGAATTTAATGAACTGATGAAAAGCCCTCATATAGGTATGAAAAATGTAGGAACACATTGGTTGTGAGAACAAAACTGTCAATATAAGTACACTTATGTACCTATTGTTTATTGATAGTGGAGAAAAACTTATGCTTACCTAATATGGCGTTTACATTAAATTATCAGCCGCCAGTGTCGCTATGGCTCACAAATTACCAGCAAACAGCAATTGTCAAGTTTAATAACTGCATCGATGAGTTCTATGTGCAAATTGGAAATGTAAAAATTCTACTCACCTGTAATATCCGCGGCATTTTATTATGCAACCCGATAAGTGACATGTGTATGTTTTTGTATCCGTAATGACAACGCGCATAAGTGTCAGTACATACAACCGCCATTGCTTTAATGGTGCAATAGAGCGCCGGTAAACGTGGGTGGGCTTATCAATAGGTACATCGACGATTTGACATAAATGCGTTATACTTAGATTACCTATGTGACAACCGATAAAATGTTGTAAAGCGCCGCCTAGCAGTGATTGACACCGCGTATGTTTACACTGCGATATCCTGACGTAGATACACCTTCTGTATCAGCCGCCTTATCTATCGGACACATAAGCGTTTCTACGATACCGTACAAACGAAAGATGGTCGAATCACTGGCTAAAAATACATAGATCCGATAAGAGCGGCGGGCCCGGCCGGGCGGCCCGCCGCTTCATAATAATTCAACGTTGACCGTTATGGTCAGCCCGCAACCCTCGTCTCACCTCGAAAGCGTTAATTGCTCCGCAAATATACTCATCTTCGCACTAAGCGTTTACTTGCCAACTTTAATGAGTGGGCAAACAGAGCGGCGCGATGGCGGTGGCGCGGTGGCGCGGTGGCGGTCGCGCGGTCAGCCGCGCCGCGGCTCGCTAATAAATCTTCGGATTTTCCCCGATTTCCCGACGTCCCGTGGCGCCCGCCGCCCCACGTCCACTCCCGCGCCACTCTTATAAATTACCTACACGCTTTCGCTATAAATCACACAATAGTCGAGCTTAATGCATTTACTATTGTTTGAATACACCTCGAACACCAATATCGTGACCGATGTACGTGTGTGTAGATGCATATTTCATTCGGCTATAATTTCGGCCGGCCTCGGACCTGCGGCTCCGTGGCAGGCGTTAGTCAGCAATCTCGGCACAGGAAATGTGTTACGTCCCTTTGTTAGGCCCGGAACTTGAGGATATTATGACCGTTCCGAGTGAAGGCGCTCGCGATTAATCTTGAGCGAAAAGTTAGGCCGCTCGCTTGACCGGAGGAAATGGTCATAATGCGCGATAATTGAAAGTTTTACGAAGAATCGACGAGGGGTGGCATTAACGTTTGAAAATAAACAATTATCGGACGTGCCGTTTACAGACCGATCTGTGTCCACTTAACA
This sequence comes from Notodonta dromedarius, assembly GCA_905147325.1. NCBI lineage: Eukaryota > Metazoa > Arthropoda > Insecta > Lepidoptera > Notodontidae > Notodonta > Notodonta dromedarius. The sequence goes on along the minus strand of LR990160.1, from coordinate 9,438,427 downwards.
AAATAAAGGTGCTTATTTCGACGGTTATCTCGACCGGAAGTGAAAAAAAAATAACGTGATCCCGGCGTAATTTTTGTCCGCGGCCCCGGCCGCTCGACGCGCTTAGCATTAGTTGAATAAAAAACAAGGTGTCGATTAAACTTCAGATAGCTTTTAACTACGTTATTATTTAATTTTGAGTTTGTTTAAGGACGGCGTAGTTTCGTGTTCTTGAAGCCGTTTGCATAATAAGAAAGCTTATAAAAGCAAATTATAATACATGACGGCCATGTAAAATATGTGTCTAGCAAGTTTATGTTAATTGTCTTCATGTAGGTAATCAAATAAGAAATTACTTTCGTTTTCAGCAGTTTTATCTCATCAAGAAAAACAACCTCAGACAGTTATACTTTATACCTAATGCTCTTTTATTATGTTCCATGCTCTGCTTCCATTATGTTGGCTGGTCGTTAAAAACGACGACTTCTTTAATTCATACCTCAATCCGCATAAAAAGATTACGTCGTGACGCAACAAAAGTCATCCGACACTTCACTGCTTTTGTCAGAATTATCACAAAAACTGCAAAATTTACAATGAAATAGCAAAATTTAACGCTATTTATAATATTGTGACACGATTTCGTCGTAGTGTATGGTAGCTTCGTACGGCGCAGGCAGGACCACCGGGGCGGCAGGGGCACTAATTCAAAACGGAATAAATGATACGTCACCGGCAACAATGGCTCAATGAAGATGTCTCCGCATGCAGCGCAGCTACGATAGCTGCATTGTATATTCAGCGGAAAATAATCGCGGAGAAGCGCTTTACATTTGGTAAATTTGGAGTGAGTTTTTTGCGAGTTATTGTAGCGATTCGGACAGATGTCACGGGCAGGGAATCCGCGCCAACAAAAGCGCCCCGGGGGCGCATTGTCCTCTCCTCCCCGACCTCTCCGCATCCACCATTAACGCTGACACCTTCTAACATTAACTTCTGTATCAAAATAATACATTATATAATTTATTCAATTTATTTATAGCTATATTCAGTGTGTAATAGTTATTGCTCTAAATGGTTTTTAATGTCCTTATTTTATAAGTAATTTATACGTGCCGTCGAGCTTTTACAGCTGCGTTTCACCCTCGAATGACGGCTATTAGCGAGACATCAGATAAATACGATAAAAGCGGGGTCCCGGAAACTCTTATGAAATGCCTCCTCCGTGTTTCATTCTAAAATGAATGCTTGCGCTGTTATTATTGAATTAGTCATTTTTGAGTTTTAATTTAGAAACAAGCTTTATCATCTTGTTAATTAACAATAATATGTGGATTTAAAAATCCACAGTTGTGATAAATAAATATCAACTTAATGGGTTTAAATCAAGGTGTGAATCTTGAATATTTTATAAGTGCGTATAACTTGTAGGTACCCAGGCGGCAGAACTTCATATTTGCGGATTGCGTAACGGTAAAGGGCACAGTTATAGTGGAGTTAGGTAGCGGTGGATGGGAATTAAGAGATGTCTGTGCGGTCGGTGAGAGGGCACGCGTCCCGGCCGCGCCGCGGAGCCGCGACCGAATCAATCACGGAGGCTCAATAATTGATCGCTCGGAGTTGCCGCGTCTCCCCCGACCTAATTACCTCTCTCGCCCTCCACACGCGCACGGCTCATTAACAACCGTCTGTTGTTTGTTCTCCTAATTAAAGTGGAGCTTTATCGGTCTCGGGGCTCCGTCTAATTGATATCATTGCGAGCGTTTACGATCATTGAATTACGCCGGCCGCGATCGGTTACCGTCGGGTTCGGCAGTTAAACGTGACCGCACATTGTCTGCGTCTGAGCTCCAATTGACTTGTTTAATCCCGGTTTATTGTTTATTTATTTATGGCGGGCCGACCGAACGTCGCGCTGTTTCCTCGCCGCGGTGTACCTCGTGATTAGGAGACTCATCCGCCTCTTCACTAATTAGAAACGTACGTGAGACCTCCTTCACTGTATGTTATTAGTTACCCATTTCAATGATGTTGACGCTAATTAACACGCGACTAGACCCCGTTAACACGATTTTTACAACATTAACGGCTCAATTCGACATGACGAGGACTCGCTCAATTTCCAATAAAAAAGCACTGCAAACAACAAATGCTCCTGATTGAGAGCGCAATATCATGCATAATAAAATAATATTAATTCGATGCCGAAAGAAATAAAGTTTAGTCTTCGAAGTGGAAAATAACCAATTTCGTTTAAATCACAATCTAGCAATTCTTTGATACCCGTGAAATTGCCGTAACGAAATAAATGTTAAATAAAACGTAAAATAAAATTATTGTGCCTCCACAAACAAATAATTGGAACGGGAACGTACCTAAAACGCCCGCGCCCGTCGCCGCTCGTTTTATGGCTTATTTGGGGGAAAGCTTTATTGAACTTAGCCACGTTGTGCATGCGCCTAACAAATACGAGCCTTAACTCGACCGGCCACGGCTCAAAGCGGCACGGCTGCCGTGCGCACCGCGCACCGCGCCATGAAATGACCTTTTCGTTTGTATTCGCTTTATCCACTTACAGTCATTCTTTTTTCCACTCGCCACAATTCACTTTTAGATTCCTCCGGTAGTGCTTCCTACCGTTATTATTTTATAGCATGCATTTTTTTTGCTACAATTGATAACTATTTTCAACTGGATCTCTTTCGTAGAGTTCTATCACAATGCTAGGTTGGGGAGTAGAATACCTAGAGTCAGCCAACGAGCCGTTTAGAAGTGACATTCTGGCACGGTAGGCGATATCATAGCGTTTATGATGCAGAAAATGTTATAGCAGTACACGACAGTGAAGTAAAATGATGCCTTTAACTGGTGCACAGTAGCCAGAAAGCTCAGTCGCGGGATGATGGAGAGGCGTCGTTTTGGCAAGCCGGCGGGCCGCCGCGGCGCCTCGGGCGGAGCCGGGCCGCAAGCTAGCGCCCGAGCGGCTCCAACCACCGATGGGGTACGAATTTATGAACCGTCAAATAACTTATCACCAGTTTAATGCAATGAAATAAACGAGCCTTATTTATGAACCGCACAGATCACTCGATCGTGAACTTTGTCTTTTTTGTTTCTAGGGTCGTAGTTGGCTTTTATTTATGGATTTAGCGACGCGTGTGAATAACGTTAATAGTGGGGCTCGGCCCCTTTTCGCTACTGTTTATATTTATTTGGGGTTGGTGTAATGAGTCTATCTGGCGCGCTGACTCGCGGAGCCTGTGGAGAATTGATTAAAATGTTGTTAGATTCAGTCTTACGGAAAAGGGGGATGAATTGGTGCGGATAAGATTTTTAAGGGTTAATAAATGAACTTTATCACCTCGGTTAACGAAGATACGTTGGTGGTTAACAATTAAAGTTATAGTGCCTAAGGTACTGGTAATTATCAGATCTTGATCGACGTGACATTTCAGATCAATTAGGTGCTTGAAAATTTATCTTCACCTACTAAAGTAGGTGACCAAAGTAACTATGGTAAAATAGTGTTCCTGCCCGTCTTGCTGTACGAATACCCCTAAATAATGTTCCATTTATAATACTTACACACGAATAATCACGTATTATGAGCTATTACGGACACTGTGGTATTAAGCCATTTCTCTACGACTCCCAAGCGAGCTCTTAGTCAAAAAATATGACACCCAACGTCGTCGGATATGCATAGTGCCGTAAGTAATAATGGCATAATCATTAATGTTCGGTTGGCCACGTGCGTTCTCGAGTCTCGGGGCTAATGTCGGGGGCGAGACCATCATCACTCATAGTTAGCGAGCCCCGACCTCAGAGGGAGCCACTGCCCTGTCACAGTCAGGAAAGCGAGCAATTTTTATCACAGCACCACAAAAGAGTTGCGGTGCGAATTTGTCACTGGCTTATTCGGTGGGGAAAGTGGGAAAACTATGGGTAATGTTTACTTACACTATGATAGATATTAATGATGGTGCAATCATTCACTGCTGGAGACACTGTCCGACTCTACATTTGGCTCGGTAGACGTTTTGTTGAAAACTTGCCGTACAAGTTTTTAGATAGCCACCTCCCGTGCTTATTTATGTCAATAGATAGCCTGCGTTTCATATTACAATTACGAAAATTAGCCTTTATTTAGCTGAATTTGTGGTCGGCTTTCAGTCTACCCTGATTGGCTCGTTATCGGATATTCATACGGAGCGAGCGATGTTGTCTGGTCTCAGACACCCATTGAGTAGAAACAGAAAACCTTGGACCTAGACCAGGGGCCCGACTCTGGTAACCACTGGCGACCGACTCGTACTGCGAGTCGATAGAGATGCCAGCTCAGGCTCATTATTTCCCGTAGTCACTGTCAAGTACACACATGTAGGTAATACGAACAAACACACAAGTGATACAAGAACTGGAGTAAAATGCAAATCAATATGCATTTCCCACATATCCCAAAGTCGGTTTAGTATATTATTTTCTGCCGCTGCGTCTGGCAAATCCTTTGTCTACGAGTTCAGGCGTAAACTGATTGCTCGGCTGTCGGGTGTGGGCTGGACGACTTTCCACCTTCAGTTAATGGCCATAGGCTTACAATATCATCGGCAAATTATATTTGTACACCAATGCTACTCTGTCTATTTTTTTGGGAAATACACGCGTCAAACCTATTTGATTGTCAATGCTGGCATTTGACAATGGACATTCCATTGGCTACAGCTTCGCTTTATCACCGTAAAGTGACGTCAGCGCTATTTTTTGTTTTTTTTAAAGACTACTAGCAACGTGAGTTTATCATGTTACCAGTATTCCTGTTAGCCCCTCCAGCTAAGCTAATGCTTTTGTTAGGAGTGGGCTCACGTCAATAGCTTAATCGCCAGGACAGGGATCGAATCTGGAACCTCTCAGCTACGAATGCGGCCCCTCTAACTACTAGGCTATTGACGTTTAAATGTACGATGTAAACGTGTCAGACAGAGACAAAATGCGTTCTCACCTTTTCACTATTGCAGTTTTGCATACAGCCGGTTATATTACCCTTCTACGTCACCATTTGTAAATCAAACGATGTAATCAATGAAAATAATTACCCGCTCAGATAACCATGTCAGATAATTTGTCCGAGCAATGATACGAACAAACAAGCCATTTACTTACAACCACTATTAAGCCAGGTCCCGGGTAATAATTATGTTATTATCTCACAAATACTCGTTACCATTCTAATAAGGTTTGTTACGAGGTTCTTGCGGTTTATTATAATTTTTCCTCCGTAGTTACGTACATACATAATTGCTGGCGTTACTTTTTATTATTGCTGAAGTCACAAACCGTGTATCATTTCTACTTATCTATGTAAACTCATTCGCGCACTGTTTTTACAGCTGATAATTTATAATATTTACGGTACTGGACAATCGCATAGTTTTTGGCGTTCGATACGTAGGTGCCTTACCTATAACTAATGAATTATTACATTCTTATCGTTTGCTTATAAGTTTTAAAAAGCTACCCCAGTTACCCACTCGCTACGGTCGAAATGATCGGAGGACGTCAATTATTTTGACCGTCAATAAGGAAGTCAATTAATTAGGCTGAAAATGAGGTAAATTTAAAAATAGTAACAAGTGGAAATACTAAGTATTAGACAGTTGGCTAATTAGGCAAGTAAAATATCATTTAGGTAGATACGTTGAAATAAAACTATTTTTACGGATTATATCGCGTTTATTTACTTTTTATGTTCCCGACGTTTCGGTTGCTTTACAGCAACCGTGGTCACGGGGGGACTGAGGTGTTAGACGTCCTGATGTCATAGTTAAAAACTGGGTACCCTCAAAATTTAGTTGGTGTTTGCGGTCCGATCCACGCAGAAAGTGCTCACTGTGTCTTGAGGTCTTGCAATGGTACACTTGGTTTTGGTTTTAATTATATTAATTACTGGATCCCAAGTTGGTGGTAGCACCCAGCCATCTTCCCTGCAATGTATAGTATTCGCGTAAATATAAGAAAACAATAGGTAGATACGTAGTGAACTTTAAACCACACGATTTATTATACAAGTGGACAATAGATAGTGAATGTAATTGCGTAGACATTTACATGTAAGTACATGAGTAGACTTCAATTTGTTTAGTTATTTGCGGATTCCCACCAAATCACCATGAACGAATAAGGTTTACTAATACACACAGAAAAAAGGTAACAAATTTTTGTAGTTCCTAGTAAGTACTAGTTCCTATAAGTATACCATTTTGTTTTCTTTTACCGAACGATTTGTAATAACAGATGTTTAGTAAAAAAAATCTAAACAAAATAGGTACAAGGTAAGTACTACAGAAATCATTTGTTGTCGTTTTTTTTATCAGCGAGCCTGCTCAGCATCCTTTCTCAAAAAAAAATCTTTAAGGACCTCTAAAACGCGAAACCCAGAGTAAAACAAACTTACCAAACTAAAACTTGATTAGGTTACAAAAGGCTAGTAACAATAGGTACCTACATTATCTTATTTAATAAAAACCGGGGGCGACAAATAAGCTCTGTGTTTTTATTCAGTTATCGCGACAACCAACGCCACGTATCATAATGCCGTTCGTTTTATTAACAGTCAGCTGGGGCGAGGCGAGGGATGCGATCCCGAGGCCCGCTGCAATCGTTCACACTTTTAATTTAGTTGCTCCTAATGTATGCGGATAAGTGAGTAAGAGGGTAGCATCCCTACGCCGCTGTTAAACAACTATCACACGGAGGGTGCGTATAGCCTTAATAGTTTTCCCCTCTGCCTCCATACATTATGCAAATTCGCTAGTGATATGTCTCCTGGTACACTCGGGACTTTTATTGTTGTTCGTGAGTTTATTCCCTTTTATTAAGTTAACTTTAATTAAATTCGAGCCGACGCATTTGTAAGGCCGATTGAGCGAAAATGTATTAGCTCGCTGAGATTTATCCGCTTACATGGCTTAGCGATGTCGACGGTGTGGAGTGCCGGTGTTAATAGCCAACGGATTTTCGTATAGTTGAAAGATGGTTTTGTTGATGGGATTCTTCATTAAATTTGAAATTTAAGAAACCCCCGATGCGACGAGTTTTTAAACTACAAAATAGCTGATGATTTTCAAACCGATTCATGAAACATAGAACTACTACTACTAAACTAAGAACACTCTCGGTCAAAATACCTTTCTGGCCAACAAACTTAAAATCCGTTCAACCGCTTCGGCGCTACGATGCCACAGACAGACACACATGTTAAACTTATAACACCTCTCTTTTTTCGTCGGAGGTTAAAAAGAACTAGGCCCGCCACGTTCTCCCTCTACTGGTTACACCTGTAAGCTAAAAACTGTCAAAATTGACGAATACCGGTAGGTACGTCGGTTTTGACAGTTATTCTATAGGAGAAGTGTCAAAACTGACGTTTTGCGAGTGGAGTGCGAGTCGAGCGAGATAGAGCGGTTAACCAACTTGGGCCCTAAGATTGTTGTTAGGATTTTACACTTTTAATTATCTTAAGGCCATAAAATATAAATTGAAAATTTAAAAACCCCCGATGCGACGACTTTTTCATCAAATGTATACTTTACCCAGTAGTTCTTCCAAATAATAATTAAGTGAGCGAGATTTGCGTAGCTCCCGTAGCTCAGTATTCATAGCTCACGTCGCAAATTCATCTGGTACAACTAGTTTCGATGCCAGATTATGAAAGCGCCATTTACATCGCATCAGTCGTTTTGGCTTCCTCATTTATAATCTAAGATAACTAATGCAATGTACAATAGTCAACAGAAAATCTGTGTAAAAGTATGAGACATTATTTTGTTATGACATTATAATCATTGACATTAGAATAGACAACGAATCTAAATATTGTTGCCACGGAGGTTTAATTCCTAGTAAAAGATTATCAATTATGATTGAATTTGATGTAATAACTCTGGTTGAGGTGGACGGGAGCAGCCCAGGGGAAGAATTTTCAATAACGCTTAAATTATTTTAAATTAGATTTGTTTTTCTGTATTTTTTCTCAATGGCGGAGCAGCGACCTCTAGAATTATTATTGTGTAATATTCCATGACCATTAACAAAACAAACTAAATTTAACGCATGCGCGTATCCATCATTTGAAACGTGACCTAATGGAACGTCTTTAGTTCATACACAAATCTCATATAAAAATTGATAAAATATCATTTTTTTCCAGAATCCGGGAAACTTTTCAAATTTATAATATTGTAAAAAGCCAGTTCAGACTATTACGATCATTTAAAAATATAATAAAGCGAAATCGTTTCAGCCGTTCTCAAGTGATGCAAAGATATTATTCCAATGAGCCCAAATTTCGTACGGATTCGAGCCGTGGAAGTTCGTTTTGGCCGCGAATGTGGCTTTTTTACCTACAAAAAAGCTGATGATCTTCAAACGGCTGAACCGATTTTCATGAAACATAGCTAAGAACACTCTCGATCAGAATATCTATCTAACAAAAGAAACAAAATTGAAATCGGTTCATCAGCTTGGGCGCTACGTTGCCACAGACAGACACACAGATACACAGATACACAGATACACAGATACACAGATACACAGATACACAGATACACAGATACACAGATACACAGACACACAGATACACAGATACACATGTTAAACTTATAACACCCCTCTTTTTTCGTCGGGGGTTAAAAACAACTTTAATGATACAACTTTAATAATTTTAAAAAGTTTTAATTTTTTTTATAATTAGTAAGGTATTTTAAATGTCACTGATATAATAATAATAGGAAGCAAGCAATAATAAGATTTTCAAAATTGTATTCGCAACAAATCTTGCTGATTCGTTATTTAATGGTATTTTAATGAAAACCCCAAATAGCGGTAACATTTTATCATACGTTTCGGTTTTTCATGGCAGTGCGCCGCTCCCGCGCCTCTCATGCGTAACCTTCACAGTGATTTGATAGATTATTTAAAGCTTGCTTACTTAGATAAGTAACTAATTAATATTTACGTCACGCAACATGTCCAATAAGTATTAACGTGGAATGTTTTCCATAGTACTTCAAAAAGTTTGTTTTACTACCTGTCCAATCCACATTTCCTCTTAAATCCCAATGTTCCCGGCTACAATTTTTGTTACTTACATAGACACATTTTCCGATGGTAGAGCCAATTGATTACAGGTCGTATACGGGCTGGTTTGACCTGGGTAGTACCACCCTCTCACAGGAGATCGGCATCAAATAGATGTGTTTCGTACGATGAGTGAGATAGTCGGATGCCCAACACTTCCTCCTCCCTCTATCCCACTTCCCTTCAGATCGGCAACGTGCGAGTTATGCCATTGGTATTGCAAGCATATTATATCGGCTACGGTAACTTAATATATCTATACATCTATACAAATAAATAAAATTGGAGTGTCTGTTTGTAATATCAAAATAACACCTTTTCACTAAATGCATATGAAAGTACATATGACACCTATAGCAAAAACACGATTTAAAAGTTTTTTGTCTGTCTGTCTGTCTGTCTGTGTGTTTGTTCCGGGTAATCTCCGAAACGGCTGGACCGATTTTGACGGGACCTTCACTGGCAGATAGCTGATGTTTTAAGGAGTAACTTAGGCTACTTTTATTTTATAAAAACAAAATTTAAACAGTTCCTGTTGCGCGGGCTCAGAACGCAGGAGCGGGATTTTTTGTTAGGTAAGTTAAATTCCACGCGGACGAAGTCGCGGGCTCAGCTAGTCCGTAATAAGCTGAGATTGCGAACGCGTCCCAAATAGATTTTCATGTTTATATTTAAGTAATGGCGTAACGAAATAAACTGTGTCGAATTTTATGGCGAGGCGCGATCGTGTCGCCACAGGCATGTTTGTTCATTGTGTCGTGCGGTATTTCAGGGCAACCCTTACGCGCTGAAGGAGGGTGGCGGCGAGATGTCTGCGTGGACGTCGGCAGGCCTGCAACCCTCCGGCGGCTACTACCCCTATGACCCGACGCTCGCTGCCTACGGGTAAGTCCCCAGGGTCCGAGAAACCCTAGAGGTCCACACAGCCCGAGCCACTTTAGATAAAGCCCGCGCCGCGCTCGGATTAACATAATACCCCCCTATCGAGAATTATCTCTCTTAATAGATTGCAATGCGAAAGGATCATGTTTGTATTTGGCGACTCGCGTTGACTTTGATAAATTTTGTTATGTTGTGCATATGTACCCCCTAAAGTGTTCTGTGTTGTTCAATTTGGACGCGTTTTAGTGACTGATAGCCTTATTTAAAGTAACATTTTATGATTGTATTGTTATGAATTTATGTATGTATTGCTATATAATATTCCATATAATTATTATTGTGTAAACCGTGATATTCAGTTAATTTATGTGCATAGGTAGGTAAACTGCAGGACCCAATATACGCTCTTGACCCGAGAGAGAAATAAACAACTTACTAGATACCTAATTTTAATTATCTATTTATTTATGTACCTATAGGTAGGTTAGTAGTTTGAGTATCAGTTTCCGTATTAAAATTGATAAGTTTATTGCACGATCGGTTCAGTACCTATCTTTAGGAATCGCTGTCGCCGTCATAAAATAACCGTTACTACGATATTGTGTCCGAGTTTTCAGTTGATTATTAGACGGTTTTGTGTGCGTGCGGACAACACCACTCGGTTTCGTGTTTCGTGCATTGTCAAATCACATGTCATTATTAATTTGACACACAATACCCACGCCCTTGTTAAATAAGTCACTGACAAGTGTCAAGTTTAGGTCGATACTCACTAAGGTTGGTTAAATAAAGGCAATACCTCTAATTCCGTTGGTACCTACATCAACTAATCTTGACTAAACCTAGTGTCGACATCCTTTTAAGGTCGAAATATCGTAATGAGCAAGACGACAATAACATATTTTGATGTGTTAACTTACCCAAATTATATTGTCTACAACTTATTTTACACATCTATCGCTGTCCTATACATTATGGCCATATTACGGATGGCCATAATGTGTGAAAGGCCGACCGTCCGACTCTCATGAGCCCTCTCATTAAGTTAGTTAAGTTAATTTAGTTAAGTTTAGTTATGTACCTCCAGGATTGGCGCTAATGTCGATGTGTACTGCGTTTAACCGTTCACACAATTACAGAAGCGCGGTTACTGTAAGTAATATACGCAGTAGACATGGCAATTATGGCCGTAACCTATAGTTTGTGGAATAGGAAAAATAAAATAATTATAAATGTAGGACCCTCCCGGCATTCGTCAAAACCCTGAAGATATCCAACAACTATTACAGTTGAAGAGATACATATGAAAAACTCTACTCTGATGATGTAAAGTCAATTCGTAATAACTGAGCAATCCTAGAATTGTCAAGATGTAGAGCGGGCTTCTTATCTGCACTTTCAACGTCCTATTGATAATTCAGTTCCAGCTAAAAAAATTCTACTGCACCACCGATAAAGGCTTATACACACGTATCGGCTGGCTGTGCGTGTCGGCCGCGAGGGACAAATGACCGAGTAACCACTCCCGGTCGCTTCGCGTCCCACTCTGACACGTGCCCGTCGGCCCCGCTGACAGAGACGGATGACGCCACAACCATTCGCGCTAGTGCTTGATTAATTCACAGTTTTTCTTTGAAACGCGATCTCTCGACGCGTTGCCTTGACGTTTTCGGCAAACTTATCAACCCGTCAGACTCGTCGACGAACAAGGGTGGCTCTTATTAAATTTTATTTATATACCACCGTCTATACGAACCGTACATCTATCGGCGCCGGTCGTCATAAGCGTGTCATAACAATGTATTACGCGGACGCATCAATTAAATATGCGTTTCACGGCGCACTTGAAATTTATCCGTCCATGAATCACGTTGAAACTGCCCGAAAATAAAAACAAATCATGATACATCAAAGCGGAGTTATGCTGACAATTCGGCTGCGCTCGACTTAATATATAGCGGGCGGTGCGTTATAATCTAAAAATAATTAGAGGAGACATTAGTTTTTATGCGTAAAAAAGACGCGGCCGTACAGAATGGTGGCGGGACGCGCACGGAAATACAACGTGATATATAGCATGCTTGACGCTCCAACACAATTGTTTGCTACCGAGGCAGCCACGCATAGGGTGCTCGCGTTGCAAACGCAGAGCTAATCATAAAACACGATACATCAACACAATAAAATTCGTCCTCGAAATGTGTGAAAATATAACAAATTTCGCGTTACACTTGTCGCGTGCTCACTAAATAATTCATTTATTTGCAAGGGTAATTACACACGGTCCCCGACGAAATTGTTATGTGTTCACTTCAGAAAACTTCATAAGAGGCCAATAAAACGTTCCGGGGCTGCAATAACTTAACCGGGTAGAATAAAATAGCCTTGCAAAGAAACAAGTAAAGTGAAAAGCGCACATAAGCAAGCAACAAGAGTTAGCGGCGAGCGTAGGCGCACTCGAGTTAAGCACCACTGGCGTATTATTTGGAGCAGCCTGTAATACGCCACGCCCGCCGCGCGCCGAAATGAAAAATTACTCAGCTATTTTTAACACAAGTCCGGAGCACAGAAAACGTACAAAAATTTGAGAAAAGAGACGAGGGAGCACTTGTACCGCACCATTGAGTTCAAAACGCTCAGGAAATTACCGCGCCCCGAGCGCCACGCTCGCTGGGAATTATTTGTGCCAACGATTTGGGTTGTTACTTTTTAAATCAGCCGGGTAAGAAGGCGGTGGTTAACGAGACGCCGCTCCTGTGACGTTTATGAGCGTTTAGCGCACATTTGTCAAACACCGCTCGCATACTGAGCTAAAGAAAACATCCATCTATCCGGTGCTATTTTCTTTTACACGAATGTTAGGCACATTCATCTTTACTAATTCTGAACGACTTAAACGTTACAAAGGTTACACATAACTATGAATATTAACTGAAGTGTTCAATCTTTGGGAATTTGCTTTGATAGAAAATATCCAAATAAAAATGACAAATTGCATTGAACATAATAACATAATATAATGTTTTCTGTTGCGTTGTACCAATTAATACTAACAATCTCATTATTTTAAAATTTCTTGAACCTACCAAATAGCTACCGGATGAAATGTATAGCTTTGGATATTTTATTTTCTTACACATGGAAAACAAACAGCTGCTTAATAATAACGTAGTTACATGAGAATAGACATTAGAGAGCCTACAACAGTTTTAAGGTGTATCCTACTAATATTATAAATGCGAAAGTTTGTGAGTGTGGGTGTATGTTTGTTACTCTTTCACGCAAAAACTATTGAACGGATTTGTATGAAATTTGGAACACAGATAGTTTATAACCTGGATTAACATATATAATACTTTACTTAAGTCTACGCGGACGAAGTCGCGGGCAGAAACTTGTAAGTTATATTTTTATTTGTGTTACAAAAATAGTAAAAAAACCTAAATAATTATGTTTACAATTAGAACTGCCGGTGCGTCTGCCGATCATAATTAAAATATCACATGTAGCGTTCCAATCAAGTGTAAGTTGGTAATAAATGCATTTATAATGAATTGTACGAAGGCGGCTCGGAGGAAGCGCGGTTAATTAACTAATTACGCCGGCACCTAGTAATGATTGACACACGGATGTCGGTTGTCCTACACCAGTAACAAGTATATTGACAGCCTCATTTTTTCCAAGTAAGTATTGTATTGGAGGCTTTGGAGCGGTAATGGTACAAAAAATTACATAAAGTTGTATTTTATAATAAAATTATACGGTAATTTAATTTACTGAAATTCTAAGTTCCGTTATAAATGTGTATAACAATACTTAGTAGGTATATTTAATGAGCTGCAATCTCTAATAAATTATAAAAGTACTCTTAGACTAAAAAAGTCTAAATGCATACCTAGCAAAAAACAATTAAGAATCTAAACAAAGTAACGTAAGGAACGGCGTACAGAGTTTAAATAAGGAATGCTTTTTCCGTCAAGCTACCACTTAGAAACCGTTTATTTTATGCCTTGGTAAAATAAAAAATAAGCGGATTGGTCTGAACATTTTCAACTGCATATACCATTTGTAATTTGTAAATCTTAAACTATAGGCTCTGTGGGACAGTTGAAGTTCTAAAGGTTTGTAGACTTATGAAATCTGTCAACAGCTGTATCCCTATAACATCTTTTGTTTTTCAAGTTTCCTCCAAAGCTTATAGTTTTATATGTACAAAGTTGAGTTTTGTAAAATAAAGTATACCCTTTATGTTTCAACCTGTAGAATTCGATTTTTTAACGAATCCCAATAATTTTGGTTAAATATTCATTTATTCATTATTTTACTTGGCATTTTGTCCACTGGTAGAGCTAGTTTAATTTTCACTGGATAACATATAAAAAATACAGATACTCTTATGTAATTAATTTGTAAGTAGTACTTCCTTTTTATAGTTATTATTATGCGCTCTAAAATTTACGGATCTATAGCTTAGTTAAGCAAATAATACATAATGCAGCCTATAAACCAGTCTGCACCATTATCAGTATAGAGATCCTGCTGCAAACGAAGAGAATAAACGCCAGGATCCAGTTCTGAATACGCCTATAATAGAGGCGCACTTCAGTTGCGAATCCTAATTCTAATACGAGGCAGCTCCCCACTGAGGGGGGGAGGGTATTACTTATGTACACACTCGTACATATAGCGGTACGGTTTACGGGGAGGGCATGTGGAGGCCACAATTCCCCCAAGCGGGTAGATCGTAAACCTTCGATACCGCGAATTGAATGCTCTGCAAGCGCAAATATGTAGCCACGGTTGTAAGCGCCCGCCCTACACAGCGCGTCTCGGGGTGGCCTACCAGGACCAAATGTGTCTACATACGTAGGTATGCCTTTTTATTTAATTGTTTTATGGTTTGTAAATTATTAATTGGAATAATATATCTCGTCTTATACAAAGTGAAGATAACTTAAACCTTTTTCTAAAAAAAAACCGTGCATTCCCAATTCCAAGATAAATAAATTTTCCCTCTCAACATAAATAGCGGAAACGACAAAAATAATTAATCCAGCCGTTCATTTATCCCATCTTTGTATTCATATTAATGGAGATATAAAGTATTTCCGTTCTCAAAAGTATTAAGATCCCCGAAGCCAAGTGCATGTGTTCTCACAGGGCGGGCGCGACGAGTAAGTGGACTGTCTAAATTAATTAACAAAGCTTAAAGGATCCGACCCTCTCAGCGGCTCCAGAGCTGCGAACCCACCGTACACCGTCGAATCAATAAAACATAAAAGCAACAAAGCGCTGTTTTTCCTAACCCGCGCCGCTGTCGCCACTAACCGCCGTAGATTTCTGAAGAGCTTATTCGTGTTCAAACTAATGCGGTTCGGTTTCAGAGGCTTTGTGTGGATGCGCGTTTGACGCGCGTATTAATACTTAGCGATATGCGTTTCTTACTATTGCTACATACCCACATAAATAAATAAGACAGGTTCTTGTAATTGTATCGATAATAAAACGACATCAGTGTTTGGTGCGATGTATTTTACTAAAAGCTGGCCTGTCGGGACGCCATGTGAAGACCGTAGCGCCGGCCGGCGGCGGCGGTCGTTCGGCGACTAGCAATACCGGTGATGACCGGTGGCACAGAGCCGGTGGGCAAGATGGCGTCGCGATCGATTGGTGGTGAGTACGCCCACGCAGCCCACGCCTGCGCTGCAACAACGCCCTGCAATTGCAACCGAGATGCAACTCCCCGCCCTCTTTGCGGACGACCACTCTCAAATGACAGTAAAGTCTTCACGACACGTTAAAGAGTTAAAGCAAAACCAAACGTAACATAACCGACTTGTTTCTCTTGCTCGACAAATTTCTGTCGTCGCGAAATAGGTACGCCGTATTTAATCGTATCGATGCTGTCAGATAGTTATCCGACCTAAATCAATATTCGAACGACACGAAAAGTAACAAAAGAACAAACGCTGTCAATTCGGTAAATCGTATTCGCGTCATGCATAACACGTCGGCGAAAATCTGAGCGCGGCGTGGGCTCACGATACTCGACCGTGAGCGGCGCGCACAACATCGCAATTTGCGTGAACACGCTGCGATGCGGGGCCATTTTTTAACTATTTTCACGCGCGATACCTATTTATTGGGCCCCTTAGACCGCGCCTTTGTCATGTCGGCAAGAAAATCGAAGTCAGGTACGAAAGCTGGGGGCGCCGCCGGGGGGAAGCCACAATTACGTTCAGAATGCGGATGCAAATGGGTCCGTAGGCTCTAAAAAGTGTACGGAATGCCGCTCTGTGCCGCGATAGCTTTTATTTTTGCTGCCGTTACGAGAAATCTATTGCCTCTAATAAAACGCCTATCTGCTACGAATTTAAAAGCCACTTTATTGCTCGCTGTGAACGATTCGACGCACGGTCGATGTAACTAGCTGAATATTAGTTGTGGATACGAATCATTTATTCTTATCTGGTAACATAATATTTAGGATTTATTTATTACATCTATATTATGTTCCTAGAGACGATTTAACCACTGGTATCATTTAATAGCAGCAGGACAAATAAAAGATCAATTATGTCTCGCGTAAGGTCTACTACTTTAAGTATGTGAAGAGTTATATTGGCACTATTTATCCCGTTAGGTTACCTACCTACTTACTTGATATTTTTTATTACAGTATTCAAAACTATTTTTATGGAACTTTCAGTCATATTTTGAGGATATCAGTCACTAACACGACGTTGATTTTATTTGTGTACCAATTTATCATCTTTATGCGAAAGTTTAGTGTCTATGCTGAGGCCGGAAGCGTGTTTTACCCTTTAGTTATAATGTAAGTATAAAAATGTTTGTCGACAGATACGGAGCCGGGTACGATTTAGCCGCCAGGCGGAAAAACGCGACTCGGGAGTCGACGGCGACGCTGAAGGCGTGGCTCAACGAGCATAAGAAGAACCCTTACCCGACGAAGGGCGAGAAGATAATGCTGGCGATCATCACCAAGATGACGCTCACCCAGGTGTCCACGTGGTTCGCCAACGCGCGCCGCCGCCTCAAGAAGGAGAACAAGATGACCTGGGAGCCCAAGAATAAGACGGATGACGATGACGATACCATGCTCTCCGACGAGGAGAAGGAAAAAGACGAACAGGACGATAAGATCAAATCTCACAAAGGTTCGTTGAGTCACATTCCAACCCAACATCGGATAGTCAACGTCCCTTCGTGAAAATGACGCAAAATTTTCCACCGAATGAAAATCCGTGCACAACAAAACGTTGACTGTCAAATGTTGATTCAAATTTTAAAGCTAACACTGTCTATGTTTATTATGAATTTGTCCGTTTATGCGTTGCGAACTGTGGTTTCATTTCATTTCTACTACCTATGTACTGTGTTTTATAGATGCGATGGCGAATGTGACTGTGATATAGGTACCTATGTTACAATAATTTCACTAATTACGATTTGGTAGTGTGCGCTATTTTCATGTATGAATTGCCCCAGTGTTGTTAACCGTTTAAAATTGCTTTAATTTTGTCGGTGTATAAATCGTCGAGTGAATTGGCATAACGCGGCTGAGGGCCGGAGGGTGTGCGGGCTCCGGAGGAGGTGAGGAGGCGCGGGGAGGGGGAGGAGCTCGGGGGCGGCGGGGGACGAGGTCTCAGGCGTGTAACTGTGCGTAACCGCTCCTCGGTCCCGGATTTCCTATTCGTAGTAAAGTGGGCGGCGCCCGGACCCAAATTTCATATAACGCGTCTTCCGTTCGTCGCTACAACGGGCCGCCGCTCGGAGGTCGCGTACAACTTGTCTGACGATCTGCCCTACTTCATGTTCTTGCCAAAGGATTTGTCGAGTTCGTGGATCGTTTCTTTTATGAGGATATTCCGTTGGAACGTAAGTAAGTACGGTTTCGGGGATTTATAATGTGTACCGATTGAACGTGGCGCCTTTTGTCGGCGATATTTCGTTTGTTTGCTACTTTATTTTTTTGTTGTATAACTTCAACGAGTGGGTACCCCAGTCGCGTTGAAGTTGAATGTATTTTATGTTATAAACATTAGGCGCGCGGAGTTTGGAGCGCGTGAGAGCAATAATAAAACCCAGATACGCATTCGACACGGTACGTGAGAAGCGGCGAGGGCGGCCGTTAGCGCCGCTTGTCAACAACATAAATTATAAGTAGGCATTGTTACATTAAGATGGCTCCTAACACGAGTGTTTTCATAGTGAAGTTCACGCCGCTAATGGGCGGGGGCGCCGCGCGTGACGCCGGCATACGCTCAGTAATGAAGCTGGCTATTGTCGGAGAGGAGTGCTTAATTCGCGGCTTCTATGGGCTCGTGCGAGGGCCACTCGACAAATACTGTTAATAAAAACCTTCAAGTTGGTGAGATGCACAGGAAAAGCGGAACGAAATTTATGTTTTTAATGTCAGTGGAGTGCTTTGACAACCGCATCGAAAAAAAGTACTGGCTTCAGTTTGTAGTTCAGAAAATAAAGTCTTAAGATAAAGTTGTTAGCCAAGTTAGAGCCGTCTGCACTATAATGCAATATAAAAGCAAATAAAAAAATTAATAAGGGACAAATATATTTGTCCCTTATTAATTTTTTTATTTGCGTAATTGTAGGTTTTCTGTAAAAACACCAAGAAGTTATTCTTATTTTTCTAAACTGTATGATATCAACAATTAATCTATACAAATAAATAAAATTGGAGTGTCTGTTTGTAATATCAAAATAACACCTATTCACTAAATGCATATGAAAGTACATACGACACCTATAGCAAAAACGAGATTTAAAAAAAAATTGTCTGTCTGTCTGTCTGTCTGTGTGTTTGTTCCGGGTAATCTCCGAAACGGCTGGACCGATTTTGACGGGACTTTCACTGGCAGATAGCTGATGTTATAGGGAAAAACCAAATTTAATAAAAAATATGAAAAAATGGGTCCTGTCGTGCGGGCTCCGAACGCGGGAGCGGGCTATTTTTTTAGTTAAATTCCTCGCGGACGAAGTCGCGGGCTCAGCTATATGTCATAAAACATCTGAATGGTCTCGCAATACTTAATTATCAGTAATTTTCTTGGTTGTTTAATGGATTTCATCAATTATAACCTAGGCATTCGTTAATATTGGATAAAAAAATCTAAACACGCGAAAAAACGTGCACTTGTTCCCAAAAAGGCTACTAGAGCCGACACAATAGCCGTCACTCTACGGTGCGACAAAAACAGCAAGAGAGTCGCAATTGGACGTAGTTTTGCAAAATTGAACCAACCAGCACACACTTCTGCAAATTGAAACCAACCTAGAAAGAGTAAACACAAGTTTGATTTTCGTCTGCAGCAGTGCATGTGGTCCATTCTGCAAAATGACATCCAATTGTGCGCAGGATTATAGGCACGCGTCCTGCGGCGGCTGCGCGACTTCCGCGCGCAGCGGGGCATCGAAGTCGTGTCGTGTCACGTGTGATCGTAGGGGACAGCCCATAATTTTCTTCGCAAAGAAATTTAATTTCGATAGTGTTGCGATTCAATGATGCAAAGGATTGCGGTTCGTAGCTCCATTAAGACTGTATTAAGATTTACACGATAAGTAAGCAAGTGCGGAAACTGCCTAATAATATAGGCAATGGTGACTATAAAACAATGCTTTTATCATCATGTTTTAAAGAAATATTCAATAAGTATTTTGAAAAATAAATAATTGTAATTATTTAATAATTGAATATTAATAAAACTTGATTAACCTTTAAATTTAACAATCTACTTGGGTACTCTCACGGAAATGCAATCAAAAACCTTACATCAAAAGATTAAATGTTAACCAAACATGTTAGTGATGAGGGTAATCCCTCAGCCACACTGCAAACAAACCATCACATTTCTCACTAACATGCATACAACCATTCTTTCGCAAGGACGTCAATGTTACCGACGTGTAATATATCATTTTAAGTCACGGCAAACAAAGCCAATATAAAACCTTTCACACGCGATCCGTAGACCGTCGTCGGCAAACAAACATACAGAAACTATCGGAGCTAAGCCACTCATGAATAAAAGCTTCATTTTCTGACCCTAACCGATAAATGTTAATTTTTGTCGCGAGCGTGCGCTTCGCAAACAAAATATTAATCCGGCGGGCGCTAATGGAAAACGAGTAGAAAGTAACGTAAACAAGTGAGCGTCGGTTGGCGAGGAGCAATAAATTGCAATGACCTCAGCTGCAGAGTGCAGAGTGCGGAGCGCGGGGCTGCAGAGTGTGGGGTGCAGACACTTGCCGCGGGGCGCGCCCGTATTATCCTCCTGACACGAGCAACACATTACGCATTAGAGTCTAGTAGGTAAATTTAAGTGCGCGTTGGAGATGTGTAGCTCTGTTACTTATGTTTCCTAAAGGTCGCTATATAATGAATCTTCCGATATACCATTAGGTGAATTATTGCGCTTTTTATAATTTCTATATTTACCTCACATACTTGATTTGAGGAAATATCACACAATATAACTCTTTATAACTAAAATCCAGTGAGTAAACAATAACAATTTATATATAGAGCTAAGTGAATGACTCTATTAAATTATACTACGCTTAACTACCTACCACTCAATCAACGTATCTAAAACATTGTTTCCAACAAAAACAAATCCTAGACGAATTATTACACCCTACACAAGTACTCGTACACAAAGGGTTTTCTTAAGTGAGTACGTGGGGAGAGCGGGGCTCGAGGAGCCCGGAGCCACTGAGACGGCCTTTTATAATGCCCTAGCGTACAGCAGAAGTTCTGTTCAAATATAAACAGTATCCGATACTATGTAGCACAACTTGTCAAGATATATGTTGGCCAAACTTACAAGGCGTATTTTTTCTCGTTATTGATTCATAAAGAATTAACTTTTCACTCACTAAAAGTCGTCTAGTTTTCTTGCCTACCATGCTACATAACTAGGTAGTAGTACTTATAATAGTGTACATATAACCACATAATACGAGGGATGCCTTTTAAGTTTTGTCGTTTGAAGAAAAAAACACAACTAGAACCTTATAGTACTTTTTATTGTTTTTCAAAGTATTCACCACGTAGCTTAATACACTTTTCCATTCGCTCAAACCAGTTATTATAACATTTATTCCACTCTAAAGTGGGGGTGTTCAAAATGGCTGACTTGAAAGCGTCGACTGCTTCTTCACTGGACTGGAACCTTTGACCACGAAGACTTTTCTTAATTTTAGGAAATGTAAAAAAATCGTTAGGGCTTAGGTCAGGACTGTATGGAGGATGGTCAAGAATTTCTACTTTTTCCTGCTTCAAATACTCAATCGTTTGACGAGCGCTGTGTGAACTTGCATTGTCGTGGTGCAGGATGATGCGTCGCTTGGAGTTAGATTTTCGAAGTTCGGCGATGACTTGTGGTAAACAAACTGTGGTATACCACTCTGCGTTAACCGTTCTACGATCATCAAGTGCAATAGTCGCAACATGGCCGGTTTTTCTAACGAACGTGGCCACCATCTTCTTTGAAGTGCTTCGAGAACGAACAACTTTAGTCGGCTTTGGCTCGTCTTGAAAGACCCAGATTGTAGATTGTTGTTTGGAATCAGGATCGTAGGCATAGATCCAAGATTCGTCACCACTGATGATGTCGTAGACGTGATTTGACTCTCCTCGGTTGAACCTTTGCAGAGTTTTCTTACACCATCTGACGCGGGCCGCCTTGTGATCGTCGGTAAGCAGATGCGGTATCCAACGGCAAACTAGCTTTCTTACACCAAGCGCTTCATGCAAGATCTTCTGAATGGTTGTCCCTGAGATGCCTAATAGAGCCTCAATCTCTCGATACGTCACATGACGATCTTCGAGAATTAGTTGTCTCACTCCAATGATGTTATCTTCAGTGAATGCAGATTTTGGGCGACCTTCGCGAGATTTGTCACTAACACTAGTATGTCCACGCTGGAATTCTAAATACCAGCGTTCGACAGTCCGCAGACATGGGGCTTCATCCCTGAACACAGATATTAGCTCTTCAAAACACTGAAGCCGTGTCAGGCCTCTTCTAAAGTTGTAGAAAATTATTGCACGAACATTTTCCTTAGAAAGATTCATTTTCGTACGTAACCTGACAGATTCTAATCGACGCTGTGACTAAACAATAACATTAATCCTAATACATTCAACTGTTTTGAGATTCGAAATTTAAACACATTCGAATATAGAACAGTTCCAAATTCAAAATTGCCGGGAATTATGGAAACGACAGAACTTAAGAGGCATGCCTCGTACATATCAATACAGAAGAGTTACTGTGTTAAGATACAAAAAAATAAAAGCCACTCACAGCACGGCATCAGGGTGAAAACTTTATTGATTCGAATGCCTTTAAGAGAGACGCCACCGTAGATGTTTTGGCCAAGCGGGCCAACCTGGTATGGCTACGTTGAAAATATAATAATTTACGTTAAATTATTATGGGCCCACATTTTATTCTGACTTGTAGGATAAGTATTACAGCTTTCCGCCCATATCTAAACAAAGCTTTAGCTCACGGAAGCGAAACCACTCGACGCAAAGTGTGCATCGAGCTACATATCCACAGTTGCCCCACTCGCCCCAATCTCCCAGAGCGCGTAGAGATTTTCTCTCTTTGCACATATTGCAATCCTGGAAGAGGTGTCACATGACAGATAAAGGAAATAGAGTGATTAAATGTCAGTATTTTTGTTTTGTTTATCAAATCTAGTAGGGCTGGTATTGTGACACAACTTCGTTCTAGAAAAGTAGAACCTATTAAATAAAAAAGACAGGAATTTCTGATAAGTAAGTTTGGCAGAAGCATTAATCCATAACAATTTATTAAATTTCTTCTGAGTAACATAATAGTAGCAAGCAAATTTAATGTTTAAAGACATTTTTTTTGCAATTCAATTAAATTGATTTATTAATTTGCATAATATAGGGTTTATACAGGCATTTAATGAAATCGAATAATTTGGTTAAGGGTTGTAATATATAATTCATTATCCGTATTAAATACGTAACACGGGAGATTATATTTCCCATTTAACTATTCACGAAATTCGGATGAAAAATCTTCTCTATAATATTTTTTAACTCATTAAACCTAGTGTAAATCTACCGACACCTTTCAAGGGCATCCTACCGAAATTTAATTGTTTTATTGTTGCATTTCAACATTAGGGGTAACTATTGTCGTCTTTCATAGTTCTCACCTATCGTATTTCAACCTTTTGTGGGAAGCATCATAAAACATGCATTTATAATTATGAAAGGATTTAAATGGAAATAATTATATCAAAACCTTGATCAACGTGAATATTAAAATTGTAATCGTATCCAACGTTTAATTTTATTTTTCTTTATTCAAATTTATATGTGGATGAACATTGGATGTGGATTTTGTAAAAAATAAGTTTTAATAATATTGTGAGTATTAATATGGGTAATATAATCTCCCGTGCTGCTTCTGAAGCAATAATTACTGGTAGAGTCGGATGGGTACCTACTACTCGTAATAAGACTGGTAGTAACACGAGTACTATTGGTAGTAAGACTCGTAGTAACACGAGTACGTGTTACTCCCAAGTAACACGGGTACTATTGGTAGTAAGACTGTTAGTAACACGGGTACTATTGGTAGTAAATCTGGGAGTAACACGGGTACTATTGCTAGTAAAACTAGGAGTAACACGGGTACTGTTGGTAGTAACACTGGAAGTAACACGGGTAATATTGCTAGTAAGACTGGGAGTAAAACGGGTACTGTTGGTAGTAATACTGGGAGTAACACGGGTAATATTGCTAGTAAGACTGGGAGTAAAACGGGTACTGTTGGTAGTAATACTGGGAGTAACACGGGTACTATTGCTAGTAATACGTGGAGTAACACGGGTACTATTAGTAGTAAGACTGGGAGTAACACGTGTAACAAATGAAAAAAATCACCTTTGAAATAGACTTTTGCAGATGTATGATAGGTAGAGCAAACTGATGAAGAAAAAATATTAGCTACATTAATAAAATAGCTAATCTATGACCATTAGGCCTCTTATCGAGGTTCAAAATACACTTATCGACCCGAGTAAAATGTTGATGTAAATTCTTGTGAAAGCCTACTTTTATTCTAATTGTTTCCAAGTTTTAAAGTCAATAATTAAAGCGTGCTGCTGTTTGTTGTGTCAGGCGCTCAGTCTGATGGACTGCGCTGGGCGCTCATGGTTTTATGACGTTCAATATACTCCGTCTTTTATAAAACAAGACGGAGTTCATTGAACGTGCGCGCTTGACGCTACGTCTCGCAGGATAGATAGTAATATGGCGTAAAAAACAGAAAAATAATAACCGGCATATATTTGTTTATAAGTCCAGTGCACAGCATCTCGGTTAATTTGTTAAGAAATTAACTTAACAACATCACACAACATATTGCTAAAATTAAACATTACGGAATAGTCCATTGGCCGCTTATCTTCCGCCATTGTGGGGCTTTATTAGATTAATACAATGAAAATTAAAACAATTTGCCGGATAAATATCTTCGCGCCGAGTATCAGTGGCGTCCCTATTTATCCTTAGTGAAGGGCAACGCGGATAACCCCTCTTAAAAGCTAGGAGCAGTCAGCATTAAATGGAATAAAGAGAATGAAGTCGAGCGGTCGCGGCCGCCCCCGCCCGCCGCGCGCGCCCCTCCCCGCCCTCGCCCTCCGCATATTCGCGGGCCTCTGAATTTCATTAGAGCCCCGGAGCCCGCCCCCGCGCCCGCCGAAACCCACTTTACAACAGAAAATGGCATTATGATAATACTTAAAGCCTTATAAAATTCACTGAATAAACATTTTGTGTAATTGTACAATAACATCAATTTTTTTTCAAGCGAGCAAGGTCAGATTAATTTCATTGCAGTTTTATAACGATGATCGCTTGCAAGATCCAGGGGCTTTTTAATGTTTGGGAATGTTCTATCAGCTATATAGGTGAATTAAAATAAAAGTGAATTTAAATTCCTACTTCAAAAAAATGTGAACCAAATAGGTCGTGATGCAAATAGGAATCGGGCACATAGATCGGTTGACCGTTAATTGTGTGGCGCACATTCCGCGGAGGAGAGTGCGGTGGTGCGGTGCCGCGGTGCCGCGGGGCGCGCCGGGAAATGCGAAATAAATGCCCGGCTTAAATACGAAAGGGATCGCCAGCGCCCGCCGCGGGGGACTCGCGCCCCAAAGTGGTATTTTCACTTCGCTAATCGGATAACCACTTAACGAATGGGTCACTGCACGCCTAACGTATTTTCACACGACTTTTCAGAAGGGAGCGAGGAGATCCCGCTTCTTACTAGCTAAAACTTACGTCTCGCTTGTAACGGTCACGTCGTCGAACCGATCCGCAACGTATCGATTTTTTGTCAACATTTTAAGCTCTTTTATTGTTGTCGCGTTAGTTACGGCGGCTATCGGCGACTAATCTAATTGCGATGTGGTTCCCTCCGCGTTTCTGACGGTTGGACAGGACATTTGATCGATGAATACGATTATCTTTACAGATGAGGAGCGGAAGGGCGACGATGTGCTGCAGGGTATGCACCACCAGATGCTGGGCTACGGGATAAAAGAGGAGTCGAAAAGAGGAGCCTCGGAGTGCGGCGTGCCGATCCCGGCGTCGAAGCCGAAGATATGGTCGTTGGCGGACACGGCGGCGTGCAAGACGCCGCCACCGGCCGCGCAGCCGTGGCCGCAGCACTCGTACGGTCCGCCGGAACGGGCGCCGCCAGCGGACGGTAGCTCGAATGGGTTCGCACTGCCGGCCACGGCCGCAGCCAGCCCCGCCAGCGGCTCGTACGGACGGTACGGCGGCTTCGCCGGCGGTCAATACGGCGGGCAGCACCCGTGCGTGCACCCCGCCTCGTTCCCCGACGTGCAAACGGACACGCCGCCCCAGACACCTCCCAATATGAAGGTGCCCAGCGTCGCCAACCCGCTCGGTAGCGGCGGCGGTTCCGGCTACTGCTTCCCTCGGCACCAGCAGTCGCCGCAGCGCGACCCCTACCACAACCCGCACCACGCTGCCAACGCCCATCAGCCCAACCAGCCGCATCACAACGAAGGATCCGCCGCTTTCAAGCCTTTTTATAAAAGGTTAATATATCCCCATTTACTATAAAATTTGCATGAAACTTTAGACTTCGATTAGTCGTCGACTTTATAGGTGTAGATTATGGTTAAGTTTCGTAAAAAAATATTAACGTCACGTGAAAAGATTGCATGTTTCCTATTCCAGCTCGCTACAGCATCCCAACGGTTTCGTGCCGGCCGTCTGAAAGAGGACCGCGAGCGACTAGCGGTGAGTCACAGATTGATTCAGATTGACGAGCTTGGCATAATCGCGGGGCGACGCAACGGGTACATGTAAATAAGAACTGAGAGGCGCAGTTATCGGAGGAGCCATACATTGAGTTGGGGCTTAGCGGAGGCACGCTCGCCGGGTGTCATGTCGGTAATTGAAAACAATGGAGTTGTGTCGAGGCGGAAGGGCGACGCGGCTCGAGGGCGGCGAGATTGCAATCTTGCGTCATTTGTCATTGTCAGAGCGACGCGAGCCACACACCTACGCGCCGCTGACCTGCCCAAATTAGCTCTTTCTACGAACGTGTTAACTCGCCGGTTGGTCACTGTCGCTCGTAATGGATTCTGACTCCGTTAATGTAATTTTTGAGTTGCTACAGAAGACGCAATTTATCACGAGTATTTTGGTTTGAGTTTCAAATGTGATTTGCATTTTCAACGGGCGACTATCTGATGATCATAAAGAATCAGCAATTTTATTTCAACAATGAAATATATTACATTGCGAGAGTTATACTTTAGTTATAAAACAAAGGCTCCATGTATTACCGTGTGAAAAAAAATGCTGTTCAGTTTCCAGCTACATATTTCTAAGAGTTGCCAAAGATTTTCTAAGAAGAAGTAGCGGCATCCGCGTCTCATTACAATAAATCGCATCTCCGCTGCCGCCGCACAGGACGGCATCGCCAAGAATTTTGTTTTAGCCAAACGCTCACAAATTCACTTCTATAAACCTTTTGTATTATTTTGGTTTTCACGCCTTTTTGTCCCTCGAATTCCTTGACGCGAAAATAACTTCTTATCGCGGCATTCCTTTAAAGTAGCCCCCAAAAAGAAGGGACTAAAATCGACAGTTTTTATATTCGACTTAAATAACATTCCTGTATCGTTTTAACTTATTATTTTCCTAAATGATATCGCTACTGAGTCGAGATGCGATTCCGTCTAAATTATTTTATTGGTGTCGTAATGTTAATATTATACCGAGGGATAGTGCACGAACGGCGGAAGGGGCATCATCGGGGACCTCGGCGTCGAAGCGGCGCTCGCGACCGGGACAATTCCAGCTCTAATTCCATTTACTGGGCCTGATTTAAATAAACACGACGGGATTGTAGAAAGACAAAAAACGTTTATATACGTGTACAATGAGTATTGTTGTTGGCGGGGCGCGGGCGCAGCGGCCGGGCGGCCGCGCGGCGCCGCCGATAGCGCGCATCCCGTGAGCCGGCGTGGGCGCGGAATCTCAATGGATCCTCTTCATTCACAACACTACCTCTGCATTAAAAGCTGCTTTACTTTTTTTCGACGCCCTAATCTTTTCTCTTATCTCCCGATCCTGCCGCGGGTCCTTCTCCGTTTCATTCAGTCGCAGGTCGCTCGGACAACCTGTTTGACTTCTTTTTTCATTGACGCCGTACAAACTTTAGATGACCGCGGCCGAGGTCGAATTTTTATTTCTTTCACATTTTGGTTTTCCGGTCCGAGCGATTCGTTAATAAATTCTCAGATAATGAGACTGAACGTTTCGTCACCTCGTCTCGATTGGTTTAGATTTTTACTTTTTGGGTTTATATGTGTGAAACGCGGCGGCGGGCGCGCACCGGCGACGAGGACGCTGAGATAGAATCGGAACAACTATCGGAATGGACCTTCTTTTTTGTTAATTTAAATACCGCTATTCTTTTTAAGGGGGATACTTTTATTGTTTTAAAAGACATCGAATTGACGCGGGTGTTACGAGCGCAGACGTTGAATGAATTTCTGTCCTCGTTTAAATGTGGTATCTCTTGTTACAGGTAAAGCTCGTGAAACCTGGGTCGCTGCACTACCCCTCAACCACTAGGACTGTCTGATGATCACAGTGGCACAGTGTTTCCGTTCAACGTTGAGATGATACCTGCGAGGCAATCGAATCGTAGTATTCTAGGCCGGCTGACTATGTCTATGACTATAGACCCGTTTGTAAACTATATTAATTTAGTACATACTTACGTTAATTTGTATAACGCATAGAGTATGTCATTTGAAATTTTCTATAATCAATGCACAGATTATAACGATGTATAAATTTTTATATAAAGTTTGTTAAGTAATTAGTTTGGTTCCATGTGGTCACTTCTACGGTTGTCACTCTAGTACTTAGGTATCGAACGAAACATTGTATAAAAATCGACGTTGCTCAGTATTTTTTTATAGATTTAAGAATATTACGGAGATAATATCCAAATTATTTATAGTCTATGGATACACAAAAAGCGCAATTATGTGTAAAATTAAAGGTAACCGATATTGGTTCTAGTGAATTATTGTAAATTTATAATTACCTAATTAATTCCACAGGCGGAGAGACGTATCGTGACACGGAATTATTTAAATATTATTTCACTATGTTCTTCCAAACATATTTTATTTGAAATTATTCGGAGCAATAAGTTATTCGTGTGCACAAGTGCCAGACTTGGGCCCGTATTAATAAATCGGTCTTAAGTCTGAGAGAGAGTTCTTGGAAATGTCATTCTTATGACATACCAGTACAAAATGACACATCAAAAGCGTACTCAAGACCGCTTTTAGACTTGAGATTGATTTATTAATACAGACTTTAGATTCAACTAGACTAAGCGACTATGTAAATTGCGTGAGTAATGGAAGGCAAATGTTAGGTTTGGTATCGGTCTGCTGCACAAACTATTGTTTAATTTTGTTGATATAATATAATAGATGAATAGTCGATTAACGATTTGGTTATTGTTGTTGTCTGTACTTGTACATAAAAAAAAATGTTTTGTAGATTTTCTAATTTTAGTTTGTCGACATGTGTACAAAGTAATAAGTATGATTTCGCCACGCTCGATGTTATCGACGGACACTAATTATGAACCTTATAAATATTGTTTAAAAGTATTATTAGAATACATATTATTACATGTACATAAAATATATTCTGAATATTGATTATTTTTTATCGGTCGCAGTCACTTACCAGATTCATTGTATACCGACTCTATGGAAGATATTCATTGCCAGTTTTATTGCCATGTCCTTTATTACTATAATGCCACTACCGAGTACTTACTGAGTAAAATTGTTCGATTAGTTTAAGGCGTATGTGGCCATATGTACACTTACTAATATGTGGCGAATGGGTATTGACGATTGAAATGTATTTACTTTCTTTTTTATGGTTGGCGTTAGCAGTGGGCTTCGCACTGCTAGAAACATGCGTTGATGAGAAATGTTCTTAACACGTCCGATCGCGTGATGCGCATTTGTAGCCAGCACTACAGGTCCCGCGACTAGCGCCAACCAATCGGAGCTGTGAATATCTAAGAGACAAGTATCAATAGGTACATTTTGTAACACGAAATATAATACATGCATTGATCGGTAGGTACTATAAGATAATTTATTAAGCATTACACATAGCAGTCACACTTGATTTCCTCACGGCTAGAGAAGACGTGTTATTTTTCTCGGGTCACAAGTACATACCTAATAGTTTGAGGCTTGGTATAATAGAAGTTTATCTGATGCAAAATCATTGATGAGAATAAAATTCAATGTGACCAAATCGA
Source organism: Notodonta dromedarius (assembly GCA_905147325.1). Classification (NCBI taxonomy): domain Eukaryota; kingdom Metazoa; phylum Arthropoda; class Insecta; order Lepidoptera; family Notodontidae; genus Notodonta; species Notodonta dromedarius. The sequence continues at coordinate 9,408,485 of LR990160.1, read as the reverse complement.
ATACATTCGCTTAATATTAAATGTTCTATATAGATATTTATAGAATATATTATACCTATTAATTATTATTATTATGAGTAAAATTATGTAACGATTGTAATTAAATCTTTATTTCAACGGTGTACGTTTCATTTTGCGTTATTTGCAACCAATCCCTTTGGAAAATATAATATTATGTCAAATATTCTATCGGTAGTAAATTGAGGGGCACACAGTAAGATGAATAAATCACCATTTAAATTACTCTCCTATAATCTTTAAACGTACAATATCAGCGCCTTTTCATTAAGAACCTCTGTCGGTTCAGACCTTTTCCATTAACTCGTAATTAAATACTAATGAGGGCGAACAGCTTGATAGAGGCCACATTAACCTGTGGCTTTACCGGTACCCTATCCGAAGTAAATTAAAAGAAGCCCATTTCCAAATGGTTCCATCTTAAGGTACTTATACACAAACAAAATGGGGTAAAAAGTCGATAATGAGCCGGTAAAAGTCGGTGAGCGGGGTCCCCCTCGTCTCGCAACTCTTAAACAATGCTTAAGAGCTAATAAAACGAACCTTTTTTCAAGTTTCACAGAGTTATAGCCACCGGCCGCAATTTAGCGGATTACGTTAATTGAAAGGTTTTGCTTTATTATTTATTACTGCAGATTTAATTATGTTGGTAGGTAATAAAATGTACTTTATAATATAAGATTCTCATGCTCGGGGCATGTAATAAAGTTTACTGCATATGTTTTTGCTGGGCTTACGCAAACAAAATAATTGCCAATCGTCAGTGATCGGTCAGTGGGTAAAGGAAATAATATTTTATCTCGCAAGGAAACACACTGGAGCTATCTTATTTATCATAAAAATACCTGCTCTCTGTGCCTAATAAATAGAAACAACTGGCAATTTAAAACAATTGCAATTATTATGTAAAAAAAGAAAAGCCCGCTGTGTTTCTTAGCAGACCTTCTCAGTCGAGGTTGCGTTCGGATACCTAAAATAATACAATCTGTAGGTTCATCTATACGCTTAAAAAAAATAACGATTTCAGTTTGTGTTTAAATATTGCAAAGAGCAGTAGAGAGTTAAAAGAACATAAACTACTCACAGCGGTGGCGTCTTGATATCTATCTCTATTGGTAGCCACTAACTACTCTATTAACGTCCGCAGGTGATTGCTCTAGAAATTTACAGAATTATACGTAGATGAGCCACACAGCATTTTTCAGTTACAGCAACCATGATTCCGGACTCTACGCTTGTGATGTGAGAGGGTAGCCAGTTCTCTGATGTACTAGTACTCTCCAGTGACTTATGTGATACCTTTTGTTTATAGGAGAGTTGAGGTAGAGATACACCCTAAATTTATGTCAATTATGTTTCTTAAAAAGGACTGTTATTTCGCACTGTCTCTATGAAACTCTCTTTTTTAATCAGCTGCTTATGTTATTTGTACAGGAAAGACGTTTGTTTTGAATGCATTTCATTGTATGTCCCATTAAAATATCGATAAAAATCAATATTTTGTTATATTTGAACAAGAATCCTAATTTTCAGGGATTAAAATCTTTAGATATATTCACAAGGTGGGCATACTGCAAGTTTATTATAAAAATCTGGGTATTCAAATTTGTTACGAAATGCCTACATATAGGATACTGTATCCTACTAATATTATAAATGCGAAAGTTTGTGAGTGTGGATGTATGTATGTATGTATGTATGTATGTATGTATGTATGTATGTTTGTTACTCCTTCACGCAAAAACTACTGAACGGATTTGGATGAAATTTGGTACACAGATAGATTATAACCGGGGTTAACATATAGGATACTTTTTAACCCAATAATCTAATACTACGCGGATGAAGTCGCGGGGCACAGCTAGTGATGATATATATTTAATAAACAAAAACGTAAGTACCTGCAAAGGGATCATAAAACGGATACTCTCTTTTGCACGCGGTGGAGGTAAAGTTAGCTGCAATAAAATGCAACACCAAATTCAACACAGTTAACACTCTCACGTAGTACCTATACGGTCAAATAGTCAAATAAACAGATTGCCTAAGCATAAACCGGAACAATATCGACCATAAAATCTACTCATTTGCAGCGTCAAACAAACCTCGAAGCGCTAATACTTAATCAAATCAAACTATACCAATTGAATCCGCAATAAAATCTCCATTGCTAATAAAATGGCTATAAACATAGACAGCACAAATAGTGACTAATATCCTGCGGAACCAATCATGGGTGGAGGTGGTTTCGCACGAAATATATTTTACCTTTACGAGATTGCTGGTAATAAAATTGTTTGGTATGGCAACTGATTTTAATTAATTAAACTAGTGTTTGGTTATGATCAATCACAATGTAGGTAGGTAGTAAATAGAGCAACTTAACTTTTTGTCATCTCTAATTGAATAGCGTCTAGAAGAGCCTCTCTAGATATATAGAGGCAATCGAAATTTTAAAGGTTCCGTGTTATTGCTGTTGTTCAACTTACTTTGTCTTACGGCTAGTTTCTCCATAGCAAGGAGCAGCCAAAGTAATATGCAGCCAAATTGGCTTATTTTGTTACCAATTTGGACGGCTTTTAGCTATTACTTTTACTTTAGATGTTCATTAAGAAACCAGCCGTAAAGTGTATTTATTTATATTTCGGCACATTCATAATTCGTGTGGAGTTAGTATGAGCAGTAATAAACTCCATCTTTAAGGCTTTTGCAAAAACAAATAAGGGCCATAATGCGCATAATAAATCCGCACGAAATTTCAATAAAATCACAATAAGCCCTGTGAATCTGAACCAAGACGTTCCCCCATCTTTAAGTGCGCATCGATTACTGTGGAACTAATAAAGTAACTCTAATTCATGCAAACTACGGTCCTTGAAACCAGGAAGTGGAGTACCTCTTGTTGTGTGACGAGCTTCCAACGTGCGGCGACAGATGGCAGGCGCGGTCCGCTGCTTCGAGGCTTAGGGGCTTGTGTTGAACCTAAGTACTAAGCTATATGTAAATGTAAGTATATGTAATATATCTAGCATATGTATAATAGAGCTGGTACCTAGATTCGTTCACTATCAGTTATTTTTGAGAGATTAGGTTAGCGATAGTGTGCCACTAATAAATGAAACTGTGATTCCTTTTTATACATTAATTAATATCAAACATAGCTATGTTTTCAACTCAAAGGAGATGCAGTTTTTTCCAATATAAGTAGGTACTACTGACCTAATCATTACGAATAATTTTTAATTTAACATAATACTTATATCATTATCTCTTTTGTTTATAGTTTCATAAATTGAACGGTGATGAGACTACACGGTCATTGTTCTCTACCAAGTTAATATCAATACTTACCTACCTGCAATGACCACCAAGGAAGTTAGCAGTCGCGATTCCTGCCCGGTCGCCTATCGATTCCTTATGGAACGATTTTATCGTACCGGCGCGTTTACGTTCCCTACCTTCATAAATATTTCAAGCTCGTCTCGGTTAACCCCTAGCGAAGACCGCGTCCAGTCGCCGGTCATGATTCCCGACGGCTCCACCGTCAGCCGCGCCCTCTGTCGCCCGCTCAGTAATTCAAATAAATATTTAGATTTCCGAAGTCATTTCACCGCGTCGTGAATGTTATTCCGCTATTGTTCGCCGAGAATAGCTCGTATTGCGGCCACGGTTCCACATTTTGAGATTGTAAAATTTGTTAGTTGTAAGTACAACTCGACTCGGAGAGTAATTCAACATTAAAAGGCATACTTAGCTCGGACACGCCCCATGATTTAAGGGGTAATTACGCACTGTATTAGCAACCACGTACCAAGTACAGTCGTAAACTTTATAAAAACACAGGTGGCGATTCACCTGCGCGAAGGTGTCGAATCTAATCACTTCAGTTTGAAGCGCGGAGGGGCAAATTTATTCATAACCCCACATTTATCACCGCAGGCCTCTCCGAATAGTTTTTCGCATGTACGAGAAAATTGCCGAGCCGAAATTTTATCACGGAGCGAGGGCGCGAGCCGTTAGAATTTCGTGCACCTTGCCGAAACCGATAAATCAAACTATTGCGTAATATTGCCCCTATATGCATGGCGATCACTGCGGACCTTAAATTTTATTTATTGCACCACCAAACAGATTTTTATGAACGATTTATGCGACGCCAGGCCGTTTAAACATTTATATCTTGATTCTAAACATTCCTTAATTTGTTATAACAGAGGTTGAACGACCCGAAAACATTATTTTTGCGGCCGAAATAATTTTGTGATATCGATCCGCAATGATCGATCCAGATGTTAATCTTCAAATTTCAGGGGTTTATCGAGCAATTTATTAGTTTATCAGTTTGTAACGATTCTATAGGCGAGACGTAAAACTTACATTAAATAAATGACAGTTGTTTGCGTGTCGAGATATGCCTAATTATTTACAGTGACATCATGTGTTCGACGTCATGTTATTAACGAAAATAGCCATCAATAAATCTCTATGACTTCGATAAATAGGTTTGGCTGGCGGTTCACGCCGATAACTAACTAGTGGCTACCAGATGTGATGCCGGCCTCGTATCGGCGCATCGATCGGTCCCTACGCTCGAGATGTGATCGGCATTCCAGCATCCCGACATCGGAGATAACTTAAAACATTACGTTTAATAATTTATCTATGGCAATTCGTCTGCGCCCGGCTCCCAGCGTATGCGGTACATCTAACTATGGGTAACGAGCGACTAGATATTCCTCTTACAAATATTAATGCCATCAAAGATAAACAGATAACCACAATTTACTGCAGATACTTCACTGATTAGAAATTGTTATTATCTCGTAGTACCTATCTACTAAATGGCTGCTGTACGGTTTTTCTGAGGATTAAAATAATATATATGTAGATGAACATAAAACTACTTGTTCCTACAATATAGGAGATATTCTGCGTCTAACCGAAGCTATATGGGTAAGTTTCAGTTTATTTTGCCAAGAAGAAGCATGCATAAAATGTCCACGTAAATCAGAGACAGGAACAAGTGGGTAAGTAGGCAGAACATGGAAGTGGTAGAGAACCGAGACGTAAGATTTACTTCATTAATATTTCTATTGGAATCAAATGCCAAAGTTGGGAATACTTTCACGGAGGAGGCGACGCATAATCTGAGGAAAATCAATGAGACATTCCTACACGGCCGAGGGTTCGCGATCCACAGGAACTTTGGAGTCTAAATGAGTTCACCTCCGAACGTGATTTGATCCGCTGGAGGTACATAATATGCAGATGACTTTACACATTTTCTGCAGAAATCTGGATTCAAGATTTTGAGGTACCCTATTGCTAACTTTAAATAATCCACTATTAATATTTTCTCTATTCAGTACGAGTATATAGAGTATTTTACTAGCAGCAGACAGAAGCAATACCTAGAAAAATGAAGTATTCCAGCTCTTGACTGACATAAGATGAAGACAGAAAAGAAAGTCGGAAGAAAAGAAGTCATTGAAAAGAGTAACCATTGAGTTTCTTGCCGGATCTTCTCAGTGGAAGCAGCATTCCGAACCGGTGGTAGATTCTGACTATTCATAAATGCTTTGTTGGCTTACGTGAATAAAAACAATTTTGAGTTTGAGTTTGAGTTTTGACACACAAATCATAACGACCTCATAAATATGACAGGAAAAGAAATCCCGCATTGCTATTGACAGATCTCAACGTGAAATAAATCTACGGTAACGTGTGAAGAAATACATATTCATACCACCAATGCAATGGTCTCAATAATACAGCGGCGCCAAATAATAACAGCAACGAAGGCGAACTCAAAAGTAATAAGCAAAATGATGTTATATAAAAACAAAGTGATTTAGTTTTCACATTAACAAAAGCCGGACAAGACAACATAAATCGGACCCCGCCGCGTGAACTCCGGACTTGCCTCACTCTTGCGCTCGCAACATGAACAAATACTTTATTGCGTTGATAGGAACATCCCTGGGAACACGTTGCGCGATCGATGAGTTACGGTACAGCGTGCCTGTCAATTTCGCGGTATAAAATTCCTCCTCGGACATGACAAAGGCAGCTGTCAACGTGTAGCTTGAAGGGTCGCCGCATCCCTCGAGGCTAAGCCCCCGCTGGCCGCCGGAGACACGCACGTCGTCCCAAACTCGCCTAATCCGCTTCTACTCCACACATAAACCGATCTAATTGTTAATAAAAGGAGGAATTCGGAAGCGTGCGGTTACATCACTCAGATGGACTCTCTAATTGATTTTTACTGCCCTTCTAATTTAATGCGAGTTTATGGGGTTAATCGGTGCTAAATATTGTTTAGCGCTAATTATGTGCAGCCTGCTTTTGCGATCGTTAAGGGTAGGTGTGGGGAGGCAATTTTGTAGAGGCTTTGTCTGAGCTCCTATCGAGTATCTGAACGGCGGCGGGCGAGGCGTTGTTTTAGCTCGGGATAAATCGTTCACGGATTAATTTCCCTGATGAAGAGAGACTTGACAAGCTATGGTTAAAATAGTTACTTTAGGTACAGTGTACATTAATGAGTTTATAAAGGTATACCTACATTATGTTGAAGCCCAAAATATGTTATAATAGGACTATTGCACTCAGCAAAGGAGAATTTTTGACGGAGTAAGTAATTATGTGCCGTATAGATCTAGTCCTTCTACTTTATCTACTTATACAAACCATTTATCCGATCTTATCAAATTTGGATTTTGCTTATTGATACAAACCGTTACAGTAAAATATGCTATTTAATCTCCTAATGAACGGCTCTGATCAAGTAGGATTATAAAGGAAATAAGAATCCATATGGAGCGGTATAGTTCCTAAAATTATTCATGCCAGCGATGAATAACAAAAGGACGCCATGGTGGTTCAACGGGCGGGGTGACATATAGAAATATTCGAGCATTTTATTCTATTTCGAACTCATCTTAATAAGTCGGACGATATATTTTGTGAAACGTCTTATTTTCTAGTGAATAAGAATTTGTTGGGACTCCTTGAACGTGTACAACATAATGTTATTATAATTTATGTCACACTAAGCAGGTGAAGATATACGAGCGGGTCATTCATTTTATTGAACATGTTTGCTAAGTCGATTTTGTTATTTTTTTTTGTCGCTCGGCTGTGAGCATCTATCACACAGCGTGCGGGCGCTTTCTCGGCCAGCCCTTTATTAGGTACAGCATCAATGATTTCCGGAGACTGCGACGGCCCCGGCTCCACGCTACACAACACTCACTTCCTTCAAACTGGTCACTTCATTACTAAGTACATTGATAAAATAAATTTAGGAAAATTAAGAAGTATAACAATTTGTACGAGTCTGCGCCCCATAGGCTTACTTATACAACATAAACCGTTTGAATTTGACTATGAAAATCTTTTACTACTTTATTGCAAACCTATTTTAGGACGACGGACATTTTTAATTATTAGGTTTTTAAAATGGAAAACTATAACAGGTCACACTCAGAGGAGGCCTCATAAGTCTGTAGCAAATCTTAAGAAAAACCTACTCGTGTCTACGCGAAAGACTTCATAATTTAAGCTGTTCATCGTTCATCTATCTATAAATCCATAGATCAACCCTACTAATCTTTACGCATCAACAAAGTCCAAATTTTAGATCAGTTAATATGAAATGGTCAATGTCTAATATAAACATTAATGAAGAGGCAGTTCAACAACCTCATAAATGGTGTAAACTTATTAATTAACTTTATTTTTGTCACACTTCGTTTATTCTAATAACGAGTCGTCTTTCTCACCTTTAAATCTTGCCTTTCAAAGTAAACCGGATCACTCGACAGATTATAATCTATAGAAAACTCCGGCGAGCACCCCAAACACTCTTATTATAATAGACGGCGAAAGAAGCAACAAAAGCATCGATTCCACCCGTAAAGATATATTTCGCGATATAATAAGGGAAAATACTCGTATATTGCGCAAAATGCGAGCATCGCCATCCATTATATGACGTCGAGGACAGAGCGACCACCACTCGGCGAACACTTTGTATTAAGTCAACAAATCTAAAAACCATTCAAAGGACATTTGTTTCCATGAATAATAATATGTAAATATATTATTATAATACATGTTCGGAGAGCTCTTTTGCCTACTTCGCATAGCAGTGCAGTTGTGCTGAAGTGAAATCGGTGTCCGCTGGTCTTTGAAATGATTTTGTTTTTTTTTATGCGGCATACAATAAATGTTTTGGTTGCATGTCTCTATTATTTCATATTTCGCTGTGATTTGTATTACCTACTAAATATAACTAACCGACGTGCAGATTTAACTTTAAAATAAAAACAATGTATGACCGGACATCCGTCAATGACGTCTGTGCTTAAAAATGATAGTATGTATATACCTATTATGTTGGTTAATCTATTAGTACCTATAGATATAAAGGGGGAAATAGTTTTTATTATTTCATGTTTTCATTACAAACAGAACTCTACAACTTCACTATTGCCAGAAGGCAATTTTTCGTGTCCACATAGAAATGTGGACACGAAAAAACTGAAAGTGGGATATACAACATCCTTTTGTAGCAAAAATAATAATTTCTGCAAACATTCAAGCGACCTTCAATTACCGAAATAATTTGGTGTGTAGTCTGAAACGCGCGAGGTACGACGGCGAGTTCGTCCCGCGACTTTTACAGATTTTAATTTTCCTTTTGTCTTTATGGATCACGAAATGTTTTGTGTAGTGGTGCCCCGGGAGGGCCGGACCCCCGTCGCGGCTTCCTTCCTACGTCGCCTCACTACAAAAAAAGCTTGTTATAAAAATGCACGAGGAACAAAAACGCTTACGTCGGGTGACAAGTGGCCTTTGTTTATAATATTTGTTGATTTGTTTAACTTGTTTATGAATGTTCATAACACCTGATGACTGGGCTCTTTTGCAGCTCAGAGTCGAACTGCTCGCGTGCTGTGTGGACAGACATCCGATACCTTTGTGGTAGGCGAGAGTGGTCTAGGAGCGGTGGCCTCGTTAACACGAGACGAATTACATACATACACCTCTTACATCGCGCTAGAACCGTAAATCTCGGTTATGGCGTAAGAAATCATAATGTAAAATAAAAATTATGTTGACAGTGTTAAATGTAATACTAGATTAAGTTTTTATTCTAGTATTAGATTTAACAGATTCATAGTTATGAATCTACTAAAAATGCTCACTCACATAAATGTTTTGCAATACTAGAATATCTGACGATCATGAAACCGGCTTTATAATATTAGCGAGCGAATTAAAGCAATGCCATCATGAAATATAGTCAATGTCACTACGAGAGCTCAAACAAGTTGTAAAACTCCTACATTCGAGCGGGCAGTCGAAACCGGAGAATTTTATTAGCTGACACCTCGATATAAAGCGACGTCATTATCGAGATATCATACTAATGTGGAATGTTAAATTTATCAAATATACGGTATTTGGATGAAAACATACTTACAAGTTGACAACACGTGTACTCGCTATCTACGCGGACGGATCGGGCGCCCCGGGGCGCGGGCCCGGCTCGCCTGCATTACTCATCGTGACCTAATGGGCGGGGATAAATCATGTGTGTATGTAAAAAAACACACAAAACAAACCCAGAAACGGGCCAATGTTGAATAAACAAAATTCATGGAAATGGGGACAAATCGGACAATGCCGAGTGCCGGTGGTCCGGACTCCGCCGTCTGATCCATTTGCGAATCCGAATACTGACGTCATAATATCGGCCAAAACGGTCGCTGGCCACCACTAATCGATCCAGAACCCCGTGCTATCTTTAACTTCCGGTTTGTGTGAAATACCAGAGGCTTCGATTAATAGAGCCGCATTAATACTTAGGTGCTATACTTATTATTATCGACTTACTTTAAATATTTATAGTATGTATATTAATTACTTTAAGTATCATAATTTTAGTAGGTTCCTAGGTATGGAATAAGCCATACCTATACATTTTTAATTGAGGTAATCTAACCAACGCAGCATATCCTAGTATTTTATTTCTTAGATAATACATAAGTGCATACGTATCTCATAAAAAAATTCACTCAAATATAAAACGCCCCTCTCACAACATAATATTAACGTCATAATACACTGTCAGTTTAAACTTATGCAAACCAAAGATAAGAATTGCAGGCGTCGCCCGAACAAAGATACAGCTCCCTCTAATGCGATTCAACGAAAAGTGCAACAAATTAAATTCTCCCACGCGAAACGTCCCTCGAATAAAGAAAGACATTACGTCGGTGCCCAAATAGGAGTAATTCATAAAACTGAGCGAGCCCTTTGATATGAAAATACAGCTAATCCGCGGCACGCGCGCCGAGCTCCGGGAGGCGACCTATGTTTGTTTGCCTTCCACGATACCACGTTGTTATTTATTTATCATAACTTCAGACTTTTCAATACTCTCGTCGAAATTTATTAATGCGCCGATCCTACACCATTATAAATTATAATTTATCCCGAGATTAATGAATATAAGTGTGTTATAATCATCGTTCGGTATTTATTTGAATACGTAGGCAAGTAAGTGAGTATATACTTACCTATATCTCTTGATTTCCTGTAATGATTTTAGTAATAAGTTATATTGGTTTATTTGAGAACGATTTATAATGGCACTGACATTATGCCAATTCAGAATCTAGATTTCGGAATCTGTATATCCGTATATATTTCCTGTATATATTTTATACAGATAACGAAATCTAGATTCAATTATGTTTTCAGTAGGCTACTTTGTTTGTCAACTATGTTATTTATCTTTAGGCTGGATGCCTGTATGGAAAACTAAACATATGGAGTAATAACACAATATTTTGTTCTAAAAAGGTTTACTTCCATGTTTATTCTTTAACTTTTGGCTGTCTATTATAACGTTAAGCTAACCTACCTACCTTTACCTCATTAGATAATAACAATAATAAGAACGTCGATACAAGTAAGCCTTGTAATAGAAAATATGCCACACTTATCAATTATTTCACTAACAATCCTACTAATATTATAAATGCGAAAGTTTGTGAGTGTGGATGTATGTATGTATGTATGTATGTATGTATGAATGTATGTATGTATGTATGTTTGTTACTCCTTCACGCAAAAACTACTGAACGGATTTGGATGAAATTTGGAACACAGATAGATTATAACCGGGATTAACATATAGGATACTTTTTAACCCAATAATCCAATACTACGCGGATGAAGTCGCGGGGCACAGCTAGTTACCTATAAAACCTTTCGCGCAATACGAACAGATAGGTAACAACTAAACACTACCTAGACAGAGTACCCACTGGTACTTAATTACTTGCATGAACATTTTATGGCATTCGTCTGGAACATCATGGTAACAGGAATTATTTATTATAATAACAGTATTAACAGTAAAAAGGCTGGGTTATTTTATTAAAGGGTTTGTATAAAACGTCATTTAGAACACAGTGTTCTTAGAAATAAATGTTTTTATAATACTCGTAGCATCTTGTTGCGGTATCTGTTAACAATTTATTAAAATAAAAAAATTGCCATTTTTGACGTCCCACTCCTTGGCACGGGCATCCCCTCACTACGAGGGGAATTCAGGCCGTAATCCACAACGCTGGCCCAGTGCGGGTTGGTTGGTGTCTTTCGTAAATTGGTTAGATTTTCTAAGACATATAGTTTTCCTCGCGATGTTTTCCTTCACCTTTAGCAAGTGATAATCAATTATGATTCGCACATAGATGTACAATCAAGGATGTACAAGTCAGATGTACAATCCAGGGTTTGAACCGATGATCTTGTGCCTGCAAGACGCGTGCTAACACTGCTGTTAACGATTTTATTAATTTTAAACTAGCTGTGCCCAGCGACTTCATCCGCGTAGTATTGGATTATTGGGTTAAAAAGTATCCTATATGTTAATCCCGGTTATAATCTATCTGTGTTCCAAATTTCATCCAAATCCGTTCAGTAGTTTTTGCGTGAAGGAGTAACAAACATACATACATACATACATACATACATACATACATACATACATCCACACTCACAAACTTTCGCATTTATAATATTAGTAGGATTGACTTCGATTGTCAGAGGCCTTATGTGAACACATACCCACCGACATGTGTTTGTATAGTTAGTAAAATACTTATATATTGCTGTTCCATGTATGTATCTTACTAAAGGTTACTTTTTAGTTGAGAGGGTTTATTCATATGTTAGGTACGTTCACGAAACAGGTTAAGATTATAATAGATCTACCATGGGAGTTCTCGCAAGAGTCGCTAGCTGCTTCGTGAAGAAATATTTTGTATGACACGTTTCTAGTTCTTAGTGTGACCAATAAGGACACAGTGGCAAACAAATTTTACGTAGACGCTAGCGACTAGCGAGCGTAAAACACTCGTGAAACTCATGGTAGAGCTACAACGCTATCAACTCAGAGAGATTAAATGGTCTAAGTATCAACTAGACACAATAAAGGTGCCCGTCCACTTGAACCACGCGGACTGGATGCACTACCTATTGAGCAATAGGGTCGCTCCATTTTCCACAGTTCAATACAATGCAGCGATCTTATTGGTGAAAAGCTAGCCCAGCCCAGAGCGCCTCAAGTGGACAGGCACCCTAATGTTAGATAATACAACTTTCCTGATAATCGATTGCCGAACTTATTGGCCCGAATTATCTCTTCAATTCGACTAAGTTTAAAACTAATGAAATCACCCCACGGCTCCGTTCGACAATCATCATTAATCCCGTTAATGAGAGTTGGAACTACACGGCCGTTCATGTCGGATCTAGTAAACATGACGTGGGGCCCGCTATCGCGCCACGATCAATGATGTATCGATATGTGTATTTCATTAAGCACGTACGCACTAAGGTTCTAAGCGATTACTGGATACGGCAGCGTGAAGTGATTTCTTCAATCCGAATTTGTGAGTCGCGCTACCAAATAACAAAGATCATATGAAAATATGCCGGGTGAAGAAGTATGTAACGGTTTGATAACTGGAATTGCTGGCTTGCGCTACCTAGGCCGCTCAGCTCACTGCAACCGGTCGTCGTGAGTTTGATCCCTGACAGGGTAAAATTCTGAGAAGGCCTTTTCGTAATTTTCTCTAGTCTGGGTGACACATGGATCGCCCCTAGTCCTTCGTACAGTAACCATAGGTAAAGCATTGTTTAGTTTGGGACCATACTGTTGGTTTGTTTGGCCATATTTATTTATTTATTTAGGTATACCTATATGTTTGAAAATGCACAACGCTACTATAGTCACATGCTTTATACACATTATAATGTAGTTTTCTATGTATAAAAAACCGGTTAATAGCCATTTGACAATGATGTCACACGAGAGATAATAAATTGTAGTTTTCATACTGGTACAATAAAAATAAAAAATAAGACAAATAAGTAATTAAAATAGAATTATTCAGCAAGAAAAACCACTTATTCAGCTTTAGGAAACGATGTAATGGATTGATATTGTTTAAACATTGCGCCACTTCGCCACCCAACAACAAGCTCAACCTCCTTATCGAGAAATATACAAATGACTTTGAACTTTTACATATTTTTAACTGATTTACTAATTGACGATGTTGTTCCAAGATACGGTCTAATTAAATTTGTGGCATTAACAGTCAAAGGCTATCGGTGACAGAAGCTATCGGCGTATTTAATGAAACTGATCATGTGAATGATGTAATCGGGGCGAAATTCAATTAATTGGAAAATAAAACATGGTCGGTGTTATTACCAAAAAAGAAGATAAACACGGTGAAATTGGAAATAACTGGTGCTTTTCACGTGTTTAACAATTTTTGTGAGATAGGCAGGGTACGTTTTAAAAAAAACTCAATATTGAAAAGATACATTATCTAGCTATGTTGTTTATGACGTGGACATACGGAAATGTCGCTGCAACATATTGCAAGAACAGAAAACACTATAAAATATTAATTTCGTTTGACAATAACATTAAATCTATTATTTATTTTTACTCAACAATTTCTGTACTTATTTCTGTAAGTTCTATTACCCCTAAATAATTGTACAGCTGTCATTCACTTGTAGTCTTTTTTCAACCGACTTCAAAAAGGAGGAGGTTATCAATTCGTGTGTATGTTGTTTTTATTTTTTTTAATGTTTCTTACCTCATAACTCTGTCATTTATAAACCGATTCGAAAATATATTTTTGCATTTAAAAGGATGTCCATGCAGATTGGTCCCATAAAATTTTTATCAAAATCGGTTCAGTAGTTTGGCATTAAAATCAAAATAACTGAAAAAATACATCATCATCCAAGTAAACGAAATTACGTGAGTTGCTTTCCTGTGACTTTTCAGTGGTGGTTGCGGTCACTAAAATAGTCTCAGTAAACTACCTACCTTACGGTTTCATCATCAGATGATGAAGAAACTGGAAGGTAGGGGCCGGAACTCCGTAATATCACAATATAACCTAGTCGTGTTTGGGCTTAGTGGAATTGTCATGAGATGCATTCTGGCTATAAGTGCCATATATACCAATATACCAATGAACCACCGACTCCATATGAAATAAATTATAAGGTCCCTAGTTATTTCTAGCTTTTTAGTGCACCCAGGTTTTTTGAAGTCGGTTTAATTTTTTTATTAATTTTTTTTTTCTCTGTGTTGTAAGTACCTCCTATAAGTAGTGATGTGATAACCCCACTTTGCTAATATTGTTTTAAAAAAATACTATTGCTTGTGTAGGTATTATTTCATTTTAAACTGATGGCACATCTAGTATTTTCTATAAATCTTTATGGGCACGCATGGGTGGTGTCCTTGACTCCTCGAGCCATCGATCATATCCAAACGCGTCCTATAGTAGATCCACATTAAAACATAACACCGAATATTATCGTCATTATATAGGTACTTACTAATAATATAAACAATATTATAAGTATACATTATTAGTATCTAATCTGTGTTCCGGTCATCTCTGGAATAGTCTCCGGCGGCAGTATGAGTTCGGCAAAAATATCAAGACGTCCATTCAATGCCTGAACCCAGAGTAATATAGACAACATAGATGTGGACATAGAGGAACAGACCAAGCATACATAGAATCACAATTAGGTAAGTATTTAGATTGAATTAAATTAAGATTTACAGGTTATCTATTACTACATATACTATACTACCTACCGCATAGATACATTCGGTAGGTAGGTACCTACGTAGAGGGTATTCAATTATACAATAAGTAGTTATATTTCTTGACACCGGTAAGTATACTTTTAATGAGGTACTTACCTAACCTACTTACATTTGATAAAGGTAATACCTACCTACTAATAACAATAATTATAGTTTTGTTAACCATAACTAGGTAACGTCACAGGCGTCATAACTGTTAAAGAATTGTTTTTTGTTATTTATCACAAATTCTGGAATACCTATTAAACATTTTATAGGTACTGCATTATAAATCCATATTTCGCTTGCTTGATTGCGTTTTGTTTAGATATTATTCAAACAACTCAGAACGCCTGCGCAAAAGTTCGCTGCACTAGTGTTCCGTTATTGGAGGAACTGCCGGCTTTCTGACAGGCGGTATGCGCAAGCGCACCGGGAACGTGTTTGAGATCGACGCAGTAGTGTCTACTTTGTAAGTTACTTTACAACTTAACACCCTATTACACGAACTCAGAATAATTTTAGTACTTAACAGTCAGATATATCAAAATGCTAGAGATTTATAAGGTACTTATTAAGTTCTACTCAGTTGTTGAGTGAGTAAGGAATAAAACTGAACAGGTAGGTGACTTAAGTGAATAAATCTTAAAATATACCTACTTAAGTATAAGTATGTTTAACATGCACTGTGATGTTGAAGTACAGATAGGTACTTACATAATAATTGGTGACCATTGTATCTCAATGGCAGGTAGGTATACAAGTTGGTAGGCAAGTATGTAAATGATGGCGACACGTTTAGCTTCGTAAAGGTCATTCTGGGTTATTTAAATAACACTGTATTATCTTATCTCATTAAAGAAAAAAACTAATTAATGACAATAGAAACATTCAATTAAAAAAAAACCCTATTTAGATACGAGTATTAGGAATATACTTCCTTTTTATGTTAATAACAACTCGCCTGGAATCTATTGCCGAAACTATTTAATAATAAATACAGTGGTACTGTTCCATTTTTGACGTCTTATTTTGCACTGACAATGGTCACTCAGCGGTAAGACGGATAGATATCTAAATATAATGTGAACTGCATTTGTCCCAAATCCTGATGTTTATTCTCGCAACGGGCTGAACACCTACCGCGCTGCAACGGCCACGCAACCCGGAGCCAATAATATTTCACCTTCATTGTCCCAATACGTCTTCACTGACAATATTTTATACCTACACCGACCCCTCATTTCACGGAATCCGACCATATTACGGCAGACAACATTCGGACATGTAAGCAAACATCTTAATGTTTACTAATGAAACATTTCTAAATACATTGATTGATGATGTTCGCCTCGCACGGGTTTTGTGTTGGCTTGCATTATTCTATTCATAAGTCGCGCTGCGGGGCGCTCGACGTCAGCGTTGGTGGCTTCGCTATTGTTCAGTGCGGACACAATTTGGCAAACATTCTTGTGCTGCGTTTTTTTGCCCTTAGTCGCTTTCCTTTCGAGTGGGTCATTTAAATTTCATGCGTATTTTAGCAAGATAGACATTGCAGATGGATTTCCATTAGGAGTAAATGATTAAGAGGTCGAGTGTCGAAGCAGGGGCGTCAAGTCGGGCTGAGCGCCTCCCGGGTCCCGCGGGAGTGTGTGCGCCCCTGACGCCGGCGGTGTGTGGTGCACTGCTTGCAATTAACTCCTCTGTCAGGCATTATCTCGGCATTAGGTTCCCGTCGCAGTAGGTACTTACCCTTTGAGATATCCGTATCCATGCTACACACTGACGCCTACCCCAATCGGCACTAAAGAGTCTCGTTATTATGCATTAGTACCAGGTGTAAAATTATTTTTATAAAACTAAGTCACTATCCCAATTATTAGTTTTGATACTCTACATAATCTACGTCGTCGCCTAAATACTATTATGTTAACACATGGATCAGGCAGCAAACTATCTAGTCACCCCGCACTAGAGTTTCGCCAGTTCAAACCAACAAAAGGCGCAATTCAGTGGTGTAATAGAGAACAAAAGCTGAAAACGTCAACGGCTGTGATTGCCAATATAAAAGTTAATCATGTTAGTGCGCCGGGGTGGGCCGGGTGTCGCGATATCATTGTCCCAGGTTCGAGTCCGGGCCACCCCCCGCAAGGATTCGTTGCTTATTTAATGCAACGATGCACACGTAAACATCTAAATAACTTTTGTGTGACACTTCTCCCCTACCCTCTAATTTTACTAAGTAGCCGTATCTTTACAAATGTATTGGGGAAGGAACATTCAAACCAAATGTGTTTTAGGAGCTGATTTGTTGTCTATTTCAATTGGAGTGAGGAGCAAAACAAAAAAGAATACCTTTTTAGATCAATCATGTTGGCGCTATTTTAGTTAGTCGAGGTTGATGTCTCAGCGGCCGGAAAAAGACGTAACAATTAGGGTTGATGAGTTTATAAAGAATATCTACTTTCACATAGAAATACCAAAATAAAACTGTATGACAGGATCTTAATATATAAATTATTATTTATCCATGTAGTAAACCAACAAAGCATTTATGAATAGTCAGATTGTTTCGACGATGAATAGTCAGAATTTACCAGTGGTTCAGAATCCTGCTTCCACTGAGAAGATCCGGCAAGAAACTCAATAGTTACTGTTTTCAATGAATAAAAGATGGTGTACATTCTCAGGAACAGCAACAGAATGTGAGCAGGCAACACCATTGTCACTAAATAAGTAAATAGTTATCAAA
Source organism: Notodonta dromedarius (assembly GCA_905147325.1). NCBI lineage: Eukaryota > Metazoa > Arthropoda > Insecta > Lepidoptera > Notodontidae > Notodonta > Notodonta dromedarius. Next base: position 9,390,504 of record LR990160.1, on the reverse strand, counting down.
TATCACTCAGATTGAGATATTTAAATTAGAAAGCTAGTTTATTGAGGTGTGAATAGAATAGACTTTAGTATTTTAAAGTGAGCTTAGTTAGAAGTCGTGCTGTGTTTAGTGCTAGCACTCCTAGTGTTATCCGGCCGCCGCACGCCCGCTCAGCGTCCGGTAGACGCGCGATGCCCTAATCTCGCACCCCACGGTCGCTGCCACTCTCCTGTCACAGCTTACGCAAACTGACAGCCTCCCAATAATTCGTTACGAAAATGTGTTAATCGCGAACACTTTCACGGTCCGCGACTCCGAATTAGATTAGCGCGATGACAATAGCTACATCTGTAGCTGAATCGGGCTCGTCATATTTTGACAGGTATCGTCGTCTGCCGTACCCTCGTCTGCCCACATACACGTGTTAGCTCGTCCCACGCGAGCTCGAGACCTTCCTAACGCTCCAGCCTTTTTTCCTCACAAATGTAGTGATTTCACGCGGCGCGAACATTCATCCGATTGTCGTGAATTTCGTTATCTTGTATTAGCGAGTGTGAGAGGTGATATTGAAAAAATAATACGTTTGGGATTTGACGGCACCCCATGTGCGCACGGCAGCTTCCTTTTCACTGCGACGCTCCTATAAATGAAACGGGATGATAAATTTATTTAATGTATACAAATGTTTGGACATTTTTATTTTGTTGTCGTTCAGACGTAGGTAACATAATTTAGTTCACCATGTGTTACAAAGTTGAAGTAGGAAGTGGAAAAAATGTTTTACGACTTGTGAGAGATAGTATGACAAGCCGGCCGTTTTACGTGAGCCCACGGTCCTCGGTGCGTCGGTAAACAAACTTTTTTGTAAACGCAAAAAGGTATCTAATAGATGAAGCCCTCGGATCGACGTGACAGTGGAATTAAGTCAATTACAAAGCGTATAATTACTGCACCTATACATTATTCTAAATGCGCGCCTTCCCGACAATTCTGATTGAACCGTGCGTGCTGAGTAGGCACACGATACACGTGGGTGAACTGTTCCCGTCGTAAAAGAGTTAAGATTCCGCCTATTAAAGATCCGATAGCAGAAATAAAAATTTGCTGGTTCATTAGCGGGGGTTTTAATTCGGGGTTTCCGTCTAATTGATCTCTGGCCGGGGTAATTATTCACAGGGGGTATATAAAGTAATTATTGCTGGGTAGCCCTTTTTCCTTGTCGCCAGAGCCTCCCCCTGCATGCCCCCCCTCCCGGCTAATCACCGCCCGCGCCCGGTGTCGATGACGGCTCGCAACTGGCTCTTGGATCGCGATGACAGGATTTTAATATATTTCGTTGTTGTATGTAAATGGTTGTGCAGATGGCGTCGCATCGCCGGATGTCACTCGCTATTCCCCACATCGTTTGTAAAGTTCCGGCGCGCAATGCTAAAAATTTTATAACAACACCATGTGAATAGGCCGGGTTCAAAACATTTCCATAAACTAACACAAAATTCAACAAATAAACTAAATCATCTTGACTATCACCTACTTATTCAACTTACAACTTCTCTCTGATTGCACATAGGTAATAAAACTACGCGATGTAGTATGTACTTACCTACCTAGTTATATTGTTTTTAATACGTTATCTAAAAAATTAAACAAACAAACCACTCCATATCCCAATCATAATAAAGATACTTAACCGGAAAGGTTAACAGCAAACAAACAATTACAGACCATAAATTAACATTACCCTTAACAGTTTCAAAAAACAGCATAGGATGAAAGGAGATTTATATTTGTTAAGGCAAAGTTGTTCGTCTTCATAAGGCTTGACGTTTCATTTCTGTCTAGGTAGGCCGACAAGTGCTAACCCTCCCGGCCGCCCCGCGCGCCCTCTCCCCACCCCCGTCTCGAAGGGCTCCCCTTGTTATGCATAAAATTTTGTCTTATTACTTCCAACTTTGCTATTATATTTGACGAGACGAAGTTGGCAAGTTATTTTGTTATTAAAATTTTTGGCCAAAGACGGCGGCGAGATGAATCTAGTTCGAATGTAAATGCGAATGCTTAAATTATAAAGCAAGAACTTATTTGATTTAACAAACCTTACGATCCGGGGATTAATGTCGGAAATTGGTAGGTTGGGTGGGGGGCGGCGGTCGGTGCGGCGCGCCCGTGCCGCGGCATCGGCGACGACTTTGTAAGAACTTTGTTGGTATTGATGTTATTCTTCAGTCTTCGGGCGCTCTTTATATTTACCGTAAGGTACATAATAATTTCTTCATTCGAGTGTAATATCATTCAACTTGGTTTATTTATTGTATATATAGTGTACAATTTAACTTTTCCCCGGGACTCGTCGAGGGTCAAACCTCGACGTCATTATTAGTCACCATTGTCGATCCTGGTTTACAGGAGTAACAGTGGTGGGAGTGCGTGGCGGGACCAGTCCCAATAAAAAAATAATATAGTGTACTTACCAACACAGTACACACATATAAGATATATTCAATTTATTTGCTCTGCCCATAGTAAAATCTGCGCTCGACAAATAATCTTCTCTTACGATGTCCCTCACACCGCTCTGGGTTTATCCACTCCTCTTTCTTTGTCCAGGCGATCTTCCTTTGGAACGCGCTCCCTCTGAATATCAGGACGGCAAAAAGTCGGTTGTCTTTTAAGGTGGAGGCACGAGAGCACATTCGCAAGAAGTTGGTAGAATCGTCACAGCGGTAATTCGTTGGATTTTTTTTTTCTTTACAATTTTGTTTTATATGTATGTATGTATTTATGAATATATGTATATTGCTATAAATTCCTCTATTTATCTCGTTTTAGTTGCACCCGCCATGTTGTTTCTGCACCACCCTAAGGTCGACTGGTAGATAATGCCTAAGGCATTAAGTCCACCTTTGTACAGTGATTTTTACTTGTGCATACAGTTTAAATAAATAAATAAATAAGAATATAGGTAGTAGTTACAAGTGGGTTTATAAACATTTATTTACGTAGGCATTCGCACTCATTACAAATTTACGATTTCTTTCACAGATACTTATCTATGTCAATATTGTCGCATTTTATGTAATTCAGTACAAATTCTATAACGCTTGAGAATCAAAATCATATATAAATAAAACAGAAACCCTCCTTCCAAGATTCTGTTTAAAAATCTCTCTCCTGGATAATCTGTTGCATTCTGACCTTTCATTAAGCATTAATGAATCACTGCTTCTCTCCGTTTTTTTCGTAATTCGCCGTTGCAGTCAAGGTCCCGTCGCACCGCCCACCGTCCTCCGCTAAGCAACATCTGTTCCTTTTGTAGCGACAAATTAACACCGACTCGAGCAAACTGAGGCACTGCAACCAGCCGTTTCCAGCTCGGAACGAGCCCTAAAGCTTCCCTTAAGCGCGACGCCAGCTGCTCGGCCCACTAAATTCTACGTTACAACGCTTTGTTTTAAAATTTGTAATCATTCTCACATTTTACGACGGTGAACGGTCCGTTTCGGAAAATTTGATACGACTATAAACCCTGTAATTGTGTTAGCATTCCAGTTAATTAAAAGTTATGAATTTAAAGGCACAGCTTTAGTACTCTTTGACGCTCGCCGTCTGTATAAAACGGTCATATAAAACGTGATGAATTTCTTTTTACTACACCAAAAGAGAGTTTAGATAACAGCCGAGGTAATGTTATAATGAGCAAACAAAAAAACATTACGAGTCTTTTTGTCTATCATTTTATCTCTTCAATTGTTACTGCACGCTTTAGAGTACAACAAACGCTCGTAGCGCGTGTATTGAGTTACAAACGCCACATAAACCTTTCTCTAGTAAGCATCTGCTTACGTCATAAAAGTGTATTATGTCAATAAATTAAAAAAAAATTGCCGAGTCAAAACATCGCTTTCCCACAGCGATTAAACGCGCGCATTAAAAAGGGCGAACTGAAAACACTATGGAACAGTGAGTTATGAAAACAAATACACATTAAGAGTATACGTACGAAATCTCGTACAACTAATGACGTTAAAAGCGAGGGGTAAGAGTTAACATTGTTAACAGTCGTAGTTCGGGTGTGTGCGCCAAAACTTGGGTACGGAGGCCATAAATACCGCGGCGGGGGGCCGCCGGGCGTCGGTAACAATAACCACGACGTATGCTGCGTTAACATTAGCCCCGCACTTAATTCCTTGTTGCCCTAAACTCGCTTAAGAGGGTAAGACTCCGTGACACGGTGTTAATTAAATAATTACTTTAAATAATAACTCGGGCCGGTCGGTGTGCACCGCGCCAAGAACATCGTAATCACTATTAATTTGTAGACAGCTGTTTCAGTGTTGATTGTGCCATAAGTATGTAATCCACAAGAATATATAAATAAAGTAAAAGACAAGCCCGCTGAGTTTCTCACCGCCTCACCGGACCTTCTCAGTCGAGGTCGCTTACCGATCTGGTTGTAGATGTAAGAAAAATATGTAAGAATTAGGTACAATTTGTAAGTGCCCCCGTAGGCCTAAACAAAATAAACGCTTTGACTTTGACTTTATCATTTTCAATATTGGTGTGATTTCAACCAAACCTTCTTACATGGAAGATGAAGTGACAAAATTCCAGAATTTTCAGGCAACCTCGTTAAGCGTACAGGTAAGAAGATAGTATATAAATACGTATTCTGAAGGTTTTTCATATAATTTATAACAATGTAATTACGGCACTGCATCCGAGCTGCCAGTGACGCGGATATTGTTAATACAGAAAATCACAATTAATTTCAAATTACGAATCAAACCTATGCATAAAACAAATAAGACATAAAAAATAACTTGTCTATGTGCTCGAAAAAAAATCAAATTCAGCTACATGGAACAGCGAGTTAACAAAATGTAACGTGGCCGGGCGGAATCGCGGGCACAATTTAATGGGTGCACCTTACAGCCCGGGGCGAGTGTGTTTGGCCCCGCATAAAACTCTACAGGCGATGTTCAAGTGACTCTACAGTTTTAGAATGTTTTCACTGATCGCCCGTGGCGCACCGTTGTAGGTACATTGCGCAAATATTATTATATTTTCGCTTTATATTATACCTATATTGGTTACACAATATAACTTGGTTTAACCAAAAGTTTAAGCCTGCGCGGGAAACAATTTTCTGTTATAAAAGGACTCTATAATAATCAAAATATAGTACTTATATGCTCACACTATTATGTTAAAGTCTAACACGTGCGTTTCACGGGTTTCACTCCATGGAAATACTTAGGTTTAATTTTTTTTCAGATAGGTTCATATATACATTATATTATTTTAGAGATGATCTTAGCTTTAAATATGAAGGTAAAGTCCTCCGAAAATAGCTATAGGCTATATGAGACTTTATCATCGTATATTATGTCTCTGTATGGGCATGATACGGAGTCCAGTCTTTGTCAAACATTTTGATATCATCTCGTAAGCAATTACGTACAAAATTTATCATACAATGTTATAATAAAATTTAAATGTTCTATTGTATATATACCCTTAATTCGGTGGGTAATTAAGATTTTTATTAACAATTTAACGCAATTAACACCTTTTATAAAACTACGATATTAATATTGAAAACTGAATATTAAACATACACATAAGAGGTGAGGTACCTACTTCCTTAGCAAGTAGGTAGTTTAGTATTATTTCTTGATTATTGTTACTTTACAGTTAAATGTACACAATCGGCCGCTGATAATAATCCTTAATTTGATATCCTAAAGTAACCACACCTAATAAAAAAAAAGTTCTAATAAAACAAAATCTAGTTATTAATTTCCGACCAAGTTTTTTTGTTTTCTTCCACAAAACTCTTCTTTATAATGATATATTTTGGTGGAAAAATATTTCTATCATTTGGCAACATTGCATTTGACATTAATCTAAAATGGCGTCGAGACATCGTGCTCTGCGAGCCTTGCAGGTATTTAATAAGGTTGTTAGTCGTTACTGTTTACTTTTCCAAAAACAAGAAGTAATTCAAGCGGCCCCGCGCACTGCGGGTGTTATTTGTTCATTAGGGCGGGCCCCGACGCTATGTAAAGCCTACCCTCAAGCGCCTTCGCTATTGACTTTCTTCCGTCACTTTCTTATCGAGTTATGATAAATGGCCCTCCGTGCAACACGAACGCGACCCTGTAGCCAGGCGCAAGCGTACATTTTCGCCTGCCGCCATCTAGTGAGCATAATTCGTTTCACCGCATCGACGCTACTTCTTAAATAATAAAAGCTCTTTGTAAAACTTTCCCTCCTTGAGCGCTCTAAAGCTTTTCGGTATCCAGTAATTAATATTCATGGAGGCTCGTGCCGGAGGGGCCGTGTAATTAATAAACTTATATGATACTTTTGTTTACAGTGTCATTCCTGAAACGCAGGGGGGCTTTGGTAACGGCCGTGTTTGTCCCGCCGTACAGCCGTCTCGCGTCCCCCTCTTCGTATAGTCACTTTTGCCGTTGTCGTCGGTCCTCCAAGAAAATTCGAGCGGAGACACTCGGTGAAAAGGTAAGCCCACCACCTATCGGAGCGTTTGGTTTAAAACGGGTCCTTAAATAAATGAATGCGTCATATCAACGAGAGACAAGTATCATTTAATTTAATTTGAAGGCTCAAGTAATTCGACAAAACTTTTGTAATAAAATTATCGAGCATTGACCGTGCTTGTGATAACGGCGAGTGGGTGTGGAGCGGCTCGGAGCGGGCGCGCGACCGGACACCACTCACCATGTTAATACACGTAAACCGAGATAATCCATAAAACTCACAAAAGGTGCCGAGTTGTCTTCACGGCGCGGTCGGCGGCACGGATCCACTAACCGCAGTTTAATCCACACGTTAACTCAAGATTAGTCAAAGCGGATAAGCAGGTAAGTTTCCAAGTTGATAATGTTACAGCGTCGATTTAATAAGCTATGTTTATCAGCAATCGAAATTGTATTACTCGCATTAAATAAAATGCAGTAAATAATATCCTGATCATTATACCTATCCAAGAAGTAACTTTTAAAACTTTGACTACGCGGAATAATCTACAAAAACCGTGAACAAAACGTAAATACCTATTGCCAAATGTTAATAATGTGCATTGCATATTCATCAACGAAACGTAATCCCCCCGAAGCACTTAAGCACTTAGCGCAAACATATCGATTCTCAATAATATGCGTCGCTGACGCCCCGGGGACACTGGGACAATGTAAAAACGCGAGTGCGACGCGCTCGGCACACTGCGTCATTCAATTATTTGTCCTCTTGTGCGGTGAGTGACGAGCACCGCCAAACGAGAGTTAAACTAGGGTTAAACTCGCGAAGGGTCCACCCCGGCCTCATAATATTATAACGTGTAAAGAGTAAAAGAGTTGGCGTTATCTCCAACACAGGCCCGATTCCTGACCACTTTAATGGGAAAAGCATGTTAGAATTAAACTAAACAAAGACGACGCATCAATTAGGGGCTCTTCTCGATTTTTTTATCTTTTTTCCAAAAGGGCTTAACTTTTTAAGGCTTGTTCGTTGACCAGCCGGCGCTCGAGGCTGTTCGTTATTTTTTACCGACTCATTTGATTAGATCAATCTCAATGATTCTTGTACGGATTTCAATTAAATTGATAAAAGGGCGCAAACATTAAGTTTCATCCTGAGAGCGTACACTACCTGCTCACAACGAATCACCGACGCGTATTTTTGCTATCTGTCCGGGTGAAGTTGTTATGGCCACTCTGGCCAACAACATATAGTCAATTCAAAAAAAAAAAAGCGTATTTTTGCTCATCATGTTAAATACACTACGTGCCTATAAAAGATATTTATCACTGTCTTATAATAAAATATAGATATTATGTGTTTGTATTCCATTGCCAATTCACAATATCGACTTAATTTGATTGCCTTAATGACACTCTAAAACCCTATATTGCAATACAGATATAAAGGTTATCGTCGTTCCACTAAACAGGACTTGTATCATACTAAAAATGAAGTGCAATAAAACTGAAAGGATGTATCCTCTGTAATTAAGCTGAGGTAAATATATGGAACGCATTGACGGATCGTAAAGTTAAAGGATTCGAACAACAAACTGCAAGGCCGCGTTTACGACGCCGGCCGAACCGCTTTTATTGTTGCTGTAAAATTCACTATCCATTATTAATTATTACAGGCATCATTAATCTACTAATCTATTTAAGGGCGTGCGATAAGAATCTCATTTAAAGTATTGAATGAAGAGTGTCCGTAGTGGACTTGAGATAGGATTAAATTAGCTGTCGAAGGTATGACCAATGATACCATTTTGCCGCACTCGAAATGATATCTTATTCCGTTATGGCTTTGGTTTAAATTTGTTGTCCGGGGGATTGGAGTTGGCTCATTTGGTGTCAGTTAATATGTTGGCTGATTTATTACAGGTCGGTGTTTAAACGACAAATGCATCGAAACAGATAGGAGCGACATGTCCTACATTGGAGGACCGATGTTGACCACTATACGCGGTGTATGCTTTGCGTCATAGTCCGCCGATGTAACAAGATACATTTCTGGACTAAAATGCAAAAAAATAATAATAAAACATTTTCTATAATATTTACAAAAAATATTTAAGTAATTTCCAGTTAAGTAATCTACATCAGTAATCTTTAAAAAAGTGGATTCGAACTAATAAACTTCAATTTATAGGCATAACTTACGATTACTATTTTATTTAGAGTAGGCGATAATTCAATTTAAAATAATATAAATATCTAACCGCCTTCAAAAGGTAAAAATGATCAAAAAACAGAAATTCGGCTACTCAAATACACGAACTATATTTAGAACTGCCGATAGATAGCGCTAGTAGGTATTTATAAACGATGAAATATGATATAACATTGTTTATCTGTCGCTTGTTATTGTTTATATTGTACTATATTTATATGAACTCAGAATTTTCTAATCTTGCATCCCACTAGATACGACATCAAAAGAAATGTCAAGGACCCCTACTATTTTGGATGGAACATCCGTCATATTGATTTTGTTCGTATAAAATGTAGCCTATGACACCCGGACTATAATAACGAATTGATTGACACTTAATTCATCAAAATCGGACGGGTAATTTAGGTGCTACGATGGAACATAAAAATGATACATACATACTTAGACTGCTAAAATCATAACCCTTCCTTTTGGCTTTGCCGTATAGTCGGCTAAAAAATGATGAAATAAAACCACTGTTAAAATCAATGTCTATCTAAAACATTTTGGAGGATATAATTACGAAGATATTAAATAATACCGTGTGTATCAGCCCCCTCTAAAGACCGGATGGGAGTTTCTTAGGGACATAATCTTTACAACAAAACCGTGATCGCATCACATACTAACGAACCAGTACACAAGAGATAGATTTAAGTAGCACAGATTATAATAGGACGTATCTGGTAGGCTTTATCGGGTTATCACGGGGACTTTTGTTATGAACTTTGGACTGTAATCTCGTCCTCACTGTACCTGTATAATATAGAGTTATTCTTATTTCAAATTAAAATAGAGCACCAGCCTTGCTAAAATAAACTTAATTAGGTATTAATAAATCAATCTCAATTCTGAGAACAAACTTGGAAATATAATTTTGAATGTCGAGTTCTTACCGGTAATAATCATAAGATATAGGAAACTTGTACATTATTTTAAATAATTAAGAACATGCCTAACTCTAAAACCGTCCATGGAGACCGCTTGGCGCAGTGGTTCGAGCGTAGGCCGCTCGGCTCACTGAACCAGGTGGTTGCGGGTGCGATTCCCGCCGGGGCAAATTTCGGAATTGACCTTTTCGTTATTTTCCCAGGTCTGGGTGTCACTGAGACCGCCCCCAGTCCATTGTACGGGACAAAACCATAATACAAGCGTTGCTTGCTTTGGGACCATACAGTTGATGTATGTCCCAAACTCAGTCAGTCTGGCGATATTTATTAATTAATTAATTAAAAAAATACAGTAACTCAGACATAAAAAAGGTCCAGTGAAACGAGTTCGCCTATAGGTAACCAACGATTCCTACTTGTCTGGTCAGGCCTCGCAGAACTATTGTGTTCAACTACCTACAGAGTATTGTGCGGGCGAGATTGCTGTTTACCTCTGTATGTACCTGGGGGGTGGTGGGGGCTAAGGGGGCCGGCGCGGGGGAAGGGAGGGGATGCATTGCTTGCTTCGCTATTCTGCGCCACCACATAGTTTTGTTCGCAAGCTCTCATCGGCCCCCAGCTTAAGGCTCAGCTCCCACTAATTGGACATTTTCAAGTGTCTTTTACGCGGTACTAGAATTAACAATGGAACACAATAAGCTTGTCGGAAATGCTCGAAAATGTGCACGTGAATGTACCGAAAATGTTGTATGAAGTACCTACACTAATTATTAGGCCCTAGGGCTAATATTTTGTTTTGTACAAAATGGCTTCACTGCCGTTTTCGTCATTTAATAAGGTCTAAAATGTATTAGCGTTTCGTAATAACATTGTGTATTTTTGCCTTTGTCTGATTGTGGCATCCTAGTTCCAAAAAAAACGACAAATATAATGTATATAAATAGATTGAAGTGTTATCAAGATACCTGCACATATCCTAGGGCGTAATAAACAGATTGGCAATTCTATATAACATTTCATTCATCGTATCATATTGATGTCCACTCTATTATAAAGAAAATAATGGTATAAATAATCTTTCTTACGAATTACTACAAAAGCCAACTAAGAATAGGTCTCCTAGTTTACCAGCGGACAAAAAGGTAATAAATAAACTTTAAACCAATCTATACAACGTTTTACTCTTAGATATCAATCTCTAAAGGGCTCCAAGCTGGCCTTTCCAACAATGCAACGTTTAATATACCGCTATACGTCTCTTGGCCTTAAAACGGAACTCAGTGGAACTTCGCTCGCAGGTCTTGTTAAACGCCGCCGCCCCGCAGCTTAGAGCAATTTGCAAGAGTTCATAGCAGAGCCGAGCTGTTTGTTCCACGCTTTTATTAAATGCTCTTGCCGTTTGCGAATGCAAATTGCAAGCGATATTAAAATTACTGACTAATTTCGGACGGCCACTACACAACTAATTTGCTAATGCAACTGACCGCGGTGCGGGTTGGTTGTGTGCGCTCGGGCCGCCGCCGCCGAGCACCCGTGGCTCTTTTATCGCTGTCACTGTGATAAAATAGGGCGAGGTTTTCCAAAAGGCAAGCAGTTTTAATTAATCAATTACTGTAATAATGAGATCGTGGCATAGAGACAACATTTTCGCAGAAGCAAACACTAACGTGGTTAATTTTATTTATGAGATGTCACAGAAAAAGGTCTTCAAAGCGATTGAAAAAAATATAATATTGCCGTAAGTAATTAATATTGCTCATTAACACTTAAAACTAGAATCTGGAAAATATTACGTAGTTATAAATATTATTGTAACTACCATTTACTCACGCATTTATAGTATGAAACGAAATAACACGGGCCCGACGAATTTATAGAGAGATATTTTCGCAAATGTTGTCCCCAAACTACCTATATAATATGTCAATCTTTTCAGGTTTCAGCGTCAGTGAGAGTTATGTTTATTTTTGGATAGTTCGTGGTCTAGTTAGATGCATAATGTGTGTGATTAATTAATTTACATTCGAAGAGCACTCTGTTTAATTAATTAAATAATTAAGTACTCTTTAAAGCCTGTGAATATTGATTCTTGAAACTACCTACTTATAGTTTGTGTTCCGAATATTGCCTTTGCTTAACTCTACGTAAATATATGTATTGGGTTTTATGACGAGTTCTTCACCGAATATGTGGAGAATTCTCTCAGAGTACCTATAAGATCATGGAAATTTAGGAAACGTAAAATAAGATATGAATTTGCACCTATATGAAGCTCCAATTCAAGCCGATTGACCTCAACAATCTTCGTAAAATACAGGCTGAAATTGAATTCAAAGACCAAATTGATTTTATGATTGGGTTTAATTAATTACATCATAATCCAGTGCCATATTACCAGTGCCGTGGCCAGAATAACTTGACCAGGATTGTTGTTGAAATGAGATACTTTGTTGGATTCTTCGGTTTGTTTTAGATTTGTTTCTGTATTCGTGGTTTCTGTATTCGTATAATTTAGTTTTTTGTGGCATACTTTGCAGGATGTGTTTCTCAAGCATTTGTTTACTGAATGATTAGGTATCAAAAGTTGAAGCAAATGTTGTTATTATGTACAAAATCATGTCTGTCTTGGTATTCTTGTTTAGCAAAGTATTTACATTGGTAAATGTAATTATCTGCCTTACAATATGAGCATCTTTTGTTTTCAACTGACGAGGCATGGAATGACTTTGGTATGTTTTGGCATTCCACCATCTCTAGCGACTTGAATCTGTTTTCTAAGAACTTATATAATTCATCTAAAGTTGGTAGTTCCGTATTGTCCGTAGTTTTGAACAACTTATTAAGCAGGCAGTTAGAGATGTAATATATTTTACTGTCGTACCTTTTTGTAAGAATGTTCCAGGCTTCTGTATAATTTTGATGTGTGACAGGAATGTTACGTAGCAGCTGTTCTGCCTCTCCTTCCAAGCTTACCTTCAGTTGTCTAATGACTTGTTGTTGTGGATGATAGAAGTGAATAAATCATGAAATTCGTGTACATTTCTTGTGAAATATGTGCTTTTATTTTTTTAATTCTGTAATACTTACAGCGGTTATGCTATGTATGTTGGATCTGAATAGTTCGAAGTTGGTTTCTAATGATTCAAGACTGGGATGATTATTCTCGCCTTTGGTGACTTTGCGTAATTTTGATGAGATTTGACGATACTTTCAAAATGTGCTATTTGAGCAATTATTTGTTTTTGAATTTGTTCCGAATCCATTTTTATCCGACGAGAAGAAGGACCAGTTTTATGACCATTCGATAATTTTTTGAGCGTATGTATTTGTTGTATCTGTATTATTTGTGTTTTGCAATGAAAATCATGAAAATTCGTTGCTTTGTTTTATTTTCACTGAAAGTTTTGATTTTTATAAAAATATATTCACATGAATTGTTAATTATCTATGCTTTGTTCATGAAGGTCTTATTCGTCTCAACAATAAAAACTCAAATCAGGAATAATACTAATTTTAACGCTTGAAGCCATGCCTCGAAATTTTTTAAACCTGCTTAGTAGGTAGGTTAGACATTTAATAATAAGTCGTTAATAACAACATACGTGGAATAATTTATTTCAAAATTATGAAATTTTGTTTAACTGTTTTAGCCGGGCTTTATTTATACTATTTAGTATGTTGTATTTGTTATAAATCTTGAATAAGCACAAGAAGGATGAATTATCAAAATTTGGCCAAATAATGCAATTTCACCCTGTATACTAGGTTTGAGATAAATATTCTTCAGTGAAAAATAAACTAGCTTCACTTAAATCCACCGCCAGAACAAAATACTGGAAGTGTAGCAACGTAAGTTCAAAAACTCGAGCACAAGACACGGTTACAGTTAAGAACTAATCCGCAGCGAGTAGAAATGGGAGACATGAGTGTGAACCGATAGTTCATACCGACTGAACGGCTGCCATCTTAACATACGACAAAATACTCTGTGAATATTGTGCTAGAGTTCCTTTTTGTTGGGACAGTCTAGTTGGCGCCACATGTGAACCCGAGAAGGAACTTTTCAGATTCGCGGTAAGGTAGTTTCACATAGGTAGTACATAGTGTTGTGAACAATTGTGTCAGGTCTTATTCAGGGTGTTAGGGCGTGGGTAGATGTCGCATGATTTTTTAAAAGATTTATTTTAGTTCTGATTATATTCACCTCAGTGTTTCTTTTACAGATACGAGATTTATTTATATCGTTTTATCTAGTTATGTGCAAATGATTCATAATTAGATATTTTGATAAAAATAATAATTGTTTTTTTTGTGTTCTGTGTGGATGTGGATTGTTATCACTATTTGTGTAGGCCAAAACTAAATAGGTACTTACGGTAGTTTTGCCTGCACGCTCATCATACGAAATATGCAACTAGTCATGAAAATAATACCTTGAATCTTGAAGCGACAAAGCTTATTAAAGTGGGAATGAAGATGTAAGAACATCTCCTGGAAGCTGTTAATTTCCAATTATTGAGACACAATACTTATATACATTATACCCCTTAAAAATATTCTAGATTTCGTATAAAGATTTTTTAGTAGCTATCAAGGCGCATCTCAAAGCTTCCACCGTAAAGACGCGGGCTAAGTCCCGATTAACTTGAGGTCTGTAGACGCGTCGACTCCGTCTGTTAAACTTTCCGATTGTTCGCCAACACTGCAATATGAACCCCGCTTTAAAGGAATGCCATATCGCAAGCGATGATCTGTTATCGGTCACACTGTATTTCTATTGCAGCAGCATTGAAGCACCGCTGTGCTTCATATTACAAAATTGTTATTTTACAAAGCTTTTTGTTACTGACCGTAGATACTTTATGTTATAGTGTACCTGGAAATTCTACCTCAAATAAAAACCAAGTAACTGGGAGTTCCATAACAATTTAGCTTAATTACAGGACTCACTAAGGGTCAAAATTTTAATCAAAACTACTGTAGAGTAGGAGTGTTTGACGCAAGCCCCATTAAAAGTGACTTTAATCTAAATACAAATTTGTTCGACTCACCATTCAGTTGAATGAAAAGTTCGGCACTTGTAGCAAGACACCAAGAGTTTATAATGTCCCTAGGATTTTTTTCAATATGTCATAAGACTGAATCCAGGGGCGCAGACTTTCCAACAATGTAGGTACTAAAGCGGGATCCTAATCATATTATGCGTCAATAGCGTAGTTGTTAAAGGGCCCGCCATCTTAGCTGAGAGGTTCCCGTTTTGATCGTGAGGATGAGGATCCTGGACTTTAAATTATTGAGGTGAACATTCATTAGCTTAGCACGAGGGGCTAACGGGGATACTTGTACGATAAATAATCCCATATTGATAGTAGGTTATTAATCATAAAAAATATATAATAACCCACCACGCTGATCCACTGAATATTGATCGCCTTTCACACGTCATTCAATAATCGCATGCAGATTTTGTAATCTGTAGTAGCGTCGCGAAGCATGCTGTAAGCTACGCTTACTGTGCAGTCCACCCTATAAAATTCCACCCTTCTTTCTCGTTCAAACTGGCGGGGAAAATGAAAGAAGCGAAATGAGACCGCGTGATAAAAGAATCTGTTTCAGGCGACAACATTATGGTTTTATCTAATTTACCTTTGTCACTGGAAACTTCAAATATCCCAAGCAAATATTAGTTGTCTACTTTTGAGATACCATCGCCTTTGTTATGAAATTACTTGAATATTTTCGAGGTGCTTAGTAATAGTAAGTGGTAGTTAGGTGACCATTTCGGGAATACAGAGTCATAATATTATATTATTTTGTAGATACTTATCGTAATTTCGTGAAAGTCTCTTTGCAAAAAGTATAATTTATAATATTACCATATAAGTTGTTTTGTTATCCAGACACGTAGGTACTCTTAGAATTAAAATTCGCAATAGTAGGTAGATAGGCCCTAAAGAAGGTATAAAACTTAAGTCACAAAAAACGCACATCAGTATCTTTAAATCCAAGACATAATCTCCTATGTGTAACGTGTGACTATTTTTCCTTCAAACAATTCATGATAATGATCCTTCGTGTACTTTGTTCGAAGTACCTACATACTTACCTATGCGAAGTTTTCAATTATTGTTATTCTTACGGTACGTTAAACGTGTATTTAAATAGGCAATTAAAACGCTATAATACCTTATTGTTGTCATAACACCATATTTAACCAGTTTTACTTACGTCATTGTTTTAATTTGTCATTAAAGCTATTAACATAATATTCTTTTTTTGTACATTTTAGTAATTATGGGCGACGTACTTACCTACTCGTACTTACGATAAAATGAACAAACTTTCAAAGATCAACCCCTTAACGTGTTCAAATTATAACATAGGTAATCATATCGTCATTGAGAAAGTATAGGCACTGCCACTGTAATTAGCATTTGAGAAATCTCGTGCGCGGTTGTCACTTTAACGTTAATGCAACGTAACGAAGGTGAGTACTTACTTTAAGTATAATTATATTTATATCCAGTTATTTGTCTAGTATGTTGGTGATTTATTTATTTATTTTATTTGGCTCTTCAACAATGAGTACATTATAACGATTACAATAGATCACTCCAGACTTAAGTTAAAGTGCCTCATTACTTAAAGAAGAGCACTACATGCACTCAATTGTACGCATAAACATCCATGGAAACAAAGAGAAAAAAAACAATGAAAAATGGCAATTTAGAATTATACACATTTAGATAGGATATACAGTGACAGTAACAGTTTAACGACAAATATTTTACGAAATGCACCTAAAGATTCTCTTCATTCTTCTTATTAATTAATACAGTACATATTTTACTGAACATTTTATTTAAAACCGAAACCAAAACACAATACTAACCCAAACTGACACCTCGAGTCACATAAACATAGAGTAGGAGGGTACAAGAACATCCACCACGGCGAAAACGTGAAATGGTAGCTATCTATGCATAAGTATTTATGCATGTCATAAATACCTATTCTAACTAAACAATATCGCCAAATTGTGCTCGCAGTGCTGTGGAGGAAATTGTAAGTAGCTCGTCATTATTTATTATTTTACGTACCTCTATAATTATTACGACGAATGCTTGGCGCAGTGGTTTGAGCGTAGGCCGCTCAGCTCACTACAAATAGTGGTTGCGAGTTTGATTCCCGCCAGAGAAAATTTTGGAAATGGCCCTTTCGTAAATTTGCCCAAGTCTGGGTGTCACTGGAATCGCCCTCAGTCCATTGTACGGTACCCATAGTACAAGCGTTGCTTAGTTTGGGACCATACAGTCGGTGTGTCAGTCTCGCGATATTTATTTACCTATATTTTTTACTTTGAGATTATAACATATCATACACTGACTCGAAACTATTATATTACATACTTATTGGATACTACCTGTGCCCGCGACTTCGTCCGCGTGGAATTTAATTGACAAAGTTTCATACAAACTTTCATCCCCTATTTTATCCCCTTGGGGGTAGAATTAATCAAAATCCTTTCTTAGCGGATGCCTACGTCATAAAATCTACCTGCATGCCAAATTTCAGCCCGACCCGTCCAGTGGTTTGGGCTGTGCGTTGATAGATCACTATGTCAGTCAGTCAGTCAGTCAGTCAGTCACCTTTGAGTTATATATATATAGATATAGATACTATAGAATAATGCTTTTCCCATAAGCCACGGCACTAATCATACATTTTTAATAGCTCTCGATCAATCAATATTCTTATGACTATAGCCGCACATTGTAAAATAGACCTACGGCTGGATAGCCACCTTCTAACCTCACATTAAGCGCCCTTACCGTCCATATATAATTTGTGCCGATTATTCCATCGACGTACACCGACGCGAGGAATTATTTACGTTCAAAAAGGAGCATATTTCACGCCGCACTACCAATTATCCCATTAACAGCGGTGCGAATTTGAAAGAAGCGCTCTACTAGATTATTATGCGCCGCACCCTACCATAAAAGGCGTCACTTGGTGTATTTTTACGGGAGCCGTTTAATTATTTTTACGTTTAAGTACCCTTATTCTCGCGTTGATTAATATATTCTGTGATCACGGGGTATAATATAACGGGTTGGTTTGCCGGGACCACTAATATCTATATACATATAACTCAAAGGTGACTGACTGACTGACATAGTGATCTATCAACGCACAGCCCAAACCACTGGACGGATCGGGCTGAAATTTGGCATGCAGGTAGATGTTATGACGTAGGCATCCGCTAAGAAAGGATTTTGATTAATTCTACCCCCAAGGGGATGAAAGTTTTTATGAAACTTTGTCAATTAAATTCCACGCGGACGAAGTCGTGGGCACAGCTAGTAAATATTTTTTTTTAGCGATATCACAGACTGGAGAACTCACTATTACATTGGGCTGTGCTGTGAGATTGAGAACCATCTTTAAGTAATATAAGTGTATGTTGCCTGCATCTCATCTCGGAAACTACTGTATTTAATTTAAGTTAATCATCTTTTTTGGTAGAGCCAACATGTGTATAGCTCTTATGCGGACTGGCTCAACCATGGTAGTACCACCTTCTCACAGAAGATCGGCATTACGTGGGATGAGGAACCGGAACCCATATTCCTTTTCCCTCACTCTGTTCCAATCCCTTAAAAGTCGTGAACGTGCGAGCAATTCCTGTGGTATTGCAAGCATCTATACGCTACGGTAACTGCTTAACATCAGGAGTGTCGTATGCTTGTTTGCTGACTATGCTGTATAAAAATAAATTTGTATTTAATATTTGTGCAGAAACTGTAGCGTAAAATTACATACAAAATAAAATTATGTGATGACAACGCTTATGGACATAAACGTTCGGTTAAACATTAAAACTGGAGACTCCAAAGGGCCTGAACCAAGGGCCGTAAAATTAACTTAAAAAAGGTCAGTTAAATTTGATTGTGCGTGCGTAACTTCTAGATATCAAAGTCGTCAGTGTTGCCACTTTTCATCCAGCTCGAAAAGGTAATAAAAATCCAATTTTAAAAAATTAAACTTCCATTTGACGGCGTGTGTGTGACGAATGGAAATCGAGCAAAAGGGGTCGTCAACCCCTTCTTTTAAAGCCGACGCATTAGTGCAACAATCTGTGTCCAAAATTATGGTGACAGACACTTTTTATAGCGGCCTCGTAATATAATATTAGGAAAGTAAATTAATTTATTGCCGCGTTAATAAAGAGAGACATAATTTTTAAATTGGTTAGTTACGTGCTGAGTTCCGTCAGTATTGTGACGGCTAAAAATGACTATTAGGCCAATACGGCCGCTCGGATTGATGACATGATTTATATTTAGACAAGCACTTTTATAACAGCCAGTTAATTTCGTAATGGTCGCATTAGAAATATTTTATAGATCATGCTTTACGATTCGGTGAAAATTATTATAAGTTGTGTAACTCAGAATAAAGCACTTATTCATGGATATGCGGTTCATAGGTGCCGATGGCACATGAAGAGGTCCGGTGCGTAGCGTCAGAAGATAGCATAACACGTCCGAAGGCGGCGACCGGGGAGGTTTGGTGGATAAGAATCCCACATACTCAAGTTCTCTCCCTCAAGAGGCCTTCCTCCCCGTCAACAAAAAAAAAGCTTAATACGTGCCGAATAATCTGTTGAAAGTTATGTTATGTATAGTTTTCCTATCGAATACAGCAGACAGTTATTACTTATTATTAGATACTAACATAACTATAAATAACGAAAAATCATTTAAAAATAATAACACAACTAAAATCATTATTTTATTAATGTCAAATATCATAATTATACCTACATTGTTGACGGTTCATTAAGAATAAATACATGTTTTTTTATTAAGTATTCTTATTTTATAACCATCATGCAATCGGTCTGGTAACCATAAGCAGAAATAAAATCATAAATTGTTGTACTTACAATAATACTTAACTCACATCGACTCTGGTCCCCTTCGCCTGCGAACAACCACATCGGCAAATAAAAGTTTGCTCCTAATTCTCACACGAGCGTAAACCAATTGGATTGAAGTAATTTACGAGTTAAATCTAAAAATATGTCTTCTCCATGGCGTCCCGGCCTCGTCACAGATGGCTACACAATAACCTTAGCACAGACCCTTTCAGAGGGGAGCACCACTTATTTTATAAAGTTTGAATAAGATTTTAAAAAGCTGAGTGAGGCTTAGAAAGATTTGAGTGGAAATGCCGGGATATTGTTTTGGGACTTTGTAAAAACTCAGTTACCTACGCCCTCCCCGACTATTGACTCCGCTTGATACATTGCGTACTTTTATATACTTATCTAAGTAGTTCTAGTGTTGAGGAAAATTGTATTAGCAATATAGACTTACCCCTCAGTCATACTGCACGCACTACAAGGGTTAACGAAATCATGCTATCACATTTCCTCGGCAAAAGACATGAAACTTACTCAAGAACTTGTCCCAAAAAGCCCTCATTTGATATATTAGAACGTTGATGTAAATTAAAAAATTGTAACACAACTATCATATAAAGAAATCGAATTAACAGACAGAATTAGGCAAACAACTGTATTCACTTCATAAGTCAATACGAAATACATCGATATCAAAGAAACATGACTCGAAGATTATGTAAGTAGTCCATTAACCACCCTGGTCCGTCCACTACAATGGCGGCAATGATCGCCGCTCATCTGGGATCAGCGCGTCCAGTGCTGCGCGTACCGTGACGTAATAAAACTTTATTTTGTTGGAGTCACTTTTTATTTCCTTACCGTGACATATTTCCCAGGGCACGGTAAGGGGTGGTGCTCACTGAAACAGATGCTAAGGGTAGGGTACGGTGATAAAATCGAAGTGGTAGAGCTTGGTCATTTTGATAGGGAAATTAAAAACCAAGGGAAAAATCTGTAGCATCCATGCTACAATAAAACCAAGAATTGTTCCCATAACAGCTGGGTCATGTGATTAGGCCCAAAATTACGTCATTGCATTTTAGTAAAACTTGGTAGCATCCTAATATTTTCAGCTTAGGTATGTTGTCAACTAGCTCTTTTCTTCATGGATGTTACTTTTGATTGAGTTTCGGGATCATCTCAGTTAAGATCGTGTTCCTATCAGTCTTACTTGGTAGTAGCACAAGCCTAGACCATGCCCTTGAGCTGGCTGCCCCTCCTACCCCTTTGGATCAAGCTCACTTTAAGCTGGCCTTTTGGTAGAGCCACTCACCTTTTTTTATTGGGACTGGTCCCACCACACACTCCCACCACTGTTACTCCTGTAAACCAGGATCGATAATGGTGACCAATAATGACGAGTCCTCAGGAAAAGTTAAATTGTCTTGGAACCCGCACGAATTTAATCGAAAGAAATAATAGGAGGTGTTGGAAGAAAAAAAATCCAATTCGGCCTCCTACCTATAGTCCGTCATGAAAAAATCTGGTATCGTTTGGTATATTTCCCATAAATCTTAAAACCACAATAAGCAAATAGGTCGATCTTTGACGACTCTCTCAAAGGTAATTTTTAAAACACTAATAATTGTCTAGGTTTCAAATATTACAATAACTACTCGTATATAGTGCGCGATATCCCTTAAGATCGGTTTGCGCGAATAATCCGGCACAATAACTTGACGTGACCCCCGAACGATGTTTGCGACGTGTTTCTACTATTGCCTGAGGCCCTTCACACCACGCCACCGAGAACTAACACTTCGATTTTATATATGATAAAGGTTTATGTAAGGATAGAACTGTACTTTGAAAAAATAAAATCTATTTATTCATTATCTGGTTTTTTATCTTGTTCTAAAGTCAAAAGCAAATGTTGACAAATGGACTCATTAAATCTGCAAATCTAGGTTCATTGTTGTTGATATACCGTGTGAAATGTCCTCACAAGCTGTGGCATTCGGCTATACCTATATGCTGCCAACAAGCTAGAAATCTCTACATTATATAGAAAAAAAATTGTATTCATTTTTCGTTATCTTTTCTTTGACTTGATTATGTTAGTCGTACAGGGATCTAAATAGCCTCAAATTATTCACTTGATTGCTTCGTTTCGAAAGGTGTTATAAATACATGAACCTACTCATCCATTAATAAATGCAGCCCGAAGATCCGTGCACGTTTCACAGTCACTAATATAAACTAAATTATAGTCTAGACAGCCCGCTCTCAAATATCTTGGAGTTATAATCATAGCTTTACTGACTTCGCCGTCTGTTGTCTAGAGATGTTTTAATCCCGTCTATGAGTTTCTGCTATCTGCGGACGGGTCATCTTTATTCCGGTGGCGTTCGGTGGCGGAACTCATCCCGCGCCCTTTTGCGCCGATGGGCTGCGTCATTATCTGTGCTTTTTGCCAACGTAACTGGCCACAACCTCGAGTCCGGCCCGCGTTTGCGTAGATCCTTCAATTGTAACAACATAAGTAGGGGAAATGCTTTCAGCAGGTACTTAGATCTATACAAATAAATAAAATTGGAGTGTCTGTTTGTAATATCAAAATAACACCTTTTCACTAAATGCATATGAAAGTACATGCGACACCTATAACAAAAACGCGATTAAAAAAAAAATGTCTGTCTGTCTGTCTGTGTGTTTGTTCCGGGTAATCTCCGAAACGGCTGGACCGATTTAGACGGGACTTTCACGGCAGATAGCTGATGTGTTAAGGAGTAACTTAGGCTACTTTAATTTTAGAAAAACAAAATTAAAAAATGGGTCCTGTCGCGCGGGCTTAGCACGCGGGGGCGGGCTTTTTTGTTCCACAAATTCCACGCGGACGAAGTCGCGGGCTAGGCTAGTATTTAAATAAAAAGGAAAAACAGTGGTATGATTAGGTCTTGTGTGGCAACCTGTGTGGTAATCAGCTGGTGCCCTCGCCTGTAGCATACACCGACCTGGGGGGGGGATGGTATGTGTTTTAAGTTTATTCAAATGTTGAGCGGTTAAAACTGAGTATTTTTTTGCTGAATAGGTTGGATGGAACTAAAAGCGTGTTTCCAAACTACCGTTGTGTTGCTCTTTCTATCTACCAATTATTTACCACACTTATAATATTTAAACGAAAATATTTTTACGAGTTCCGTAAGTAATAAAGTGAGTAGTATTGAAGAATTGTAATCCTACTAATATTATAAATGCGAAAGTTTGTGAGTGTGGATGTATGTATGTATGTATGTATGTATGTATGTATGTATGTATGTATGTATGTATGTATGTATGTATGTATGTATGTTTGTTACTCCTTCACGCAAAAACTACTGAACGGATTTGGATGAAATTTGGAACACAGATAGATTATAACCGGGATTAACATATAGGATACTTTTTAACCCAATAATCCAATACTACGCGGTTGAAGTCGCGGGGCACAGCTAGTCGTTGATATATTTCACATTGACCACAATATTTACTAGAGGTACTAAACGACGGATCGGGCCTACACGTGAAAAGATAATATAATTTTTATGTTTCCTCAACTGTTAGTGTGCATAATGGTATTATTTTATAGCAAACTGTAACTATAAATTACTCTTTTGATTTATTAGTAGTAACTATTACTGAAATAAAATTATCGCATGCTTGAAGGAACGACAATATCTTTTGAATAACTATAACGCTTCGCTGCGCCCCACATGTGGACACACGTTTTAAATAGTATCTATCACGTAATTTTCCAAACGAAGTACAATTGATAGCTATTATGATGTACCTATGGCTATCGAGAAGCAGAGTGTATCTTATTTTATGCTCTCATACTAAAAATGTGGTCTGAGCTTAAAGTGTTTTTCTGGCATCGTTATGTTTTTTGTACTGTTCATATTCAGTGCCTAATAATAATCTATAATTATATTTCAAGTTTCATAAATAAGTAGAGTAATTTTAAAATGTATTCTCAAAGCTGCCGCTATCATTTAAAGGTGAGGTATGAATATAGAATGCCAAGCCAAATTGCTTGCGAAAAATGCTGCCATCCAGTCTCTTGATGCTCAGTATCCTAATTGACGGGAGCCAGTGAGCGTGAGCGGGCGATTTGATCACGACGATCGTTTCAGCCTGTATTGTATACCTACTGACTGGCGTGATTGTTCATACTAGCACGAACGAATAACAGGGGGTGACGTAAGCGGTAGCAGCAAAATGATCGCCCGAGGGGACTCGATTCTCTTCATGCTTTTGAAAATAAATCTTCGATCATTCTGTGTTTCAAGCCTAGCATACAAATCATTTAAATAAGTTCAGGGGAACGTATGGTTAACTTCAATAATTAAAATAAAGCAAGTGCCATACATCACTGTCGAAGTCCGCACCGCCACCGACACGGTTTATATTCACAAGACCATTGCTCGTGTAAATCGTATTCCCAATAGTGTGACATGTTTATTCCCCGCCACTGAAAGCCTTCTCGGGGAAAGGAGTAAAATGAAAAGTAGACACGGGTCCGATAAATAATTGAAGGCTTTGATAGAGCATCGGGAATTCCAGGTCGAAATACCGCCGGCTGGATCTAGAGGGAGCCATCTTTCAAACCACCCTCCGCAGCTACTGAATTATTCTGCAATAACACACTTGTTATAGACATTTCTCGAGGAGTGATACTTTTATGATTTACTCCAACTTTTATTGGCACTTAAAGGAAGTATACGATTTATTTCCCGTTCAATATAAGGTGTGGAGTATATCATTTTTTGAGTCGGTGCGGAGGCTCAGAGGGCATTCGGAGCGATTGGGCGTCACACTCAATTTATATTTCGGCCGTTATGATGTTTCGTCGCGTTTTAGAGATGTGAATTATGTTACAGTTTTAAAGTTATTTTTCCATTAACTCGTACTCTATTGTTCCATGATATTGGACATTTATTATAGGTACCTACTCTACCTACTCTGGTATTAAGATAAATTAATTCACATAGAAACGAATATTTGCTTTACTGCAAATCAAATATACTTCTATTAGATTTGATGTTATGGATAACTGTTCTTACCTAATGTTTAATTTTTCAATGCAAGAAAGAGGCTTTCGAGTATGTCTACATGTTCAGCTTCTATTCATAATTTATGCAGCTATCATTAGTAGGTATATTCGAGTGTTAAACAGTCTGCATTAATTCTCACCATTCTAGGAAATGTGAAGTATGTACAATGTGGAGTGTTTGTACGATATTCGAGTCAAGAGGGTAATATTAAAACTAAGTAGGCACTCGAGATATTTAAGAACAAAGTCTTGTGGCGGCCGAGAGGCCGGGAGCCAGCTCACGTCATATTATTTGCTCACGGGCACGTGTCCCACGTCCCGTGCCGAGGCGCGATGCATATCGTGAACGGAACCGATCACAAATTATTATACGGGAACATTAAACTGCTGTACATTGTGCTTTATTGACGTCACTTCCGCGGCAATAAAATCGACTTGTCTCGAAAATGCATAATTTGTACGACAGTCACGCGCATTACGCTACTAAACGGTGTCTTTGAGAACACATTTCACACTAAAGTCTGCCGGGGCTGCGTTCTGATCATAGATAAAGCTTTGTTTTATGCGTTCGAATTATCATCGTCAAATGCTTGTTTATGGCCCGGTAATATTAATATTTCTTTATATCGAACACGCACGCACAGTGACGCCCCCCCTGATCCCCCTCGGACCATTCCTTTCAATAACCTCGCGTACTCTACAACCTACAATGATGCATGCTCAAAAACTTAGAAGGGTTACGTGTATCTGAATTCGGAATACAAAAACGCTTCAAGATGTCGTTTTTTTAGAAGCCCGCGGTATCCTTTGTGACAAAACATTTCTAGCGAATCCATTAATTAGTGAGATATACGACACACCCGCAGCCTTCGGCGTTCAATTATAGCCAGACCTTTGACGCTTGATTAATTCCGACACAGAACTGACCTATTACAGTTTACCGATTACGATCTAATCGATTCAAAGGGCCGCGTTTCCCATATGCCGGTTTGAATAAAAGCTTAAAATTCTCTGGATGCCGATCGAGAAAAACAATAACCGAGGTGGATAAGAAGGAACGGGGGCAGTGTCACGTAATAGCGTCAGCTTCCGGTGCGTTTATCAAAAAATTTATTTGGACATTCCTAGCGCGCCGCTCAGGGCTTGCCCGGCTGTATGTGTTGGCATTCAATTTATCTATAACGCTGAAAATGCGGAGACGGCCGCAACCGTTATTGCGGGGTGATCTCGCCGCCGCGCCACCAGCGGGCTACGCACTTCCGCTATGTCAATGATTTATGACCGCTTACGGCATTTGCGGCGTTTAACTGTGTGTTGTCCGACCCATTGTCCGCCCGACGGCGAATATGGACGACGATGATTCTTGAAATATGACCGGGGGTCGGCCGAGGACAGTTTTTGATTTCGCGTCCTAATGCGGGGTCACCGTGTGCTTTGTAGAACTTTAATCTGCTAGCGTTGGCTAAACTTGACGTTGATTTGTTTGCGTTCCGATTCGTTTAGGCATTGTCACCGGGCGTTTTTTAAAAACAGAATGGATTTTATATTCGATTGTTGGTACCGGATGTATTTAGTGATAAATTTTAACAGAGTTCTTTGTTGGGACTGACTGGTGTGCGTGAATAACTGGATACCTATCAGTAGTACAATGTCAATTTTAGTATCGTTAAATTGTTTATTCAGACGGTCACAGTGCTAGCTGATGTACCTCTATGGCATGCCGTGTAAAGACAGAGGCTATCAACAGTGATCGGCAGTGTTCGGTGAGCAGCGGTATTCCTTGCGCACAATAACTTATCTGTGACTCTCGAGTGTGTGCGGCTATGTAAATATTAATGTACCTACTGGTGGCATTAACAGGACCAATAGCATTGAAAATAATTGACTCAAAGTCTTATCTTAGACATGGCAAAAAAAATCAGTACTAATAAGCCTCTGTTTATCCTCATCCTGCGTTTTTGGAACGAAATTCCTTTACGCGATTTGCGTTAGGAGTTATATAGTAGAAATCGTCACGCTTGACAAAGCGTTACCCAGTTCAGGCATCTGTTAGTACTTTGTAACGTCCACTGTGAAAAAGTTATCTCAAAAATGAACTAGATGGCGTAAGTGAGTTATTCAGGTGACTGGCTAGTGCGACACCTGAAAACTTAAAATTTTGTGCATGCATCATTTAACAGAGATCTTCGTTCCTGAGGGGGGTCCCCAGACCGCACCTTTTTCACTATTCCTTTGACTTCAATGTTTGAGGAAACTTGAAAACTTGTCACTGAAACAAAAAAGTTGGTATTGAAAATACCCTTATTCGAAGTGGAGTACTGATTGTGTGACGCACCGCACGCCCTGGCTGGTTCACACGCTGATCACTAACGCTGTCAACAGCCCCGTCACTCTATCAACGCAACGCTTGTATTAATTAATACATTTTACACTATTTCAGATGTGACTGAGTATTTTTGTGTTTCATATCCTTTGTTCTTACCGATGATCCATGTGTGTTAAAATTAATGCCCCTTTGATGTTTGCCAACTCTACATTAATAGAGTTTGTGAAATGGAAACTGCGCGATAGATAGGTATGTTTAATAGAATGACTCACGTAATGAAGGTAATTATAATGATGCATCATTTAGCTAGAAACTTAAAGTTAAACTAGCTCAGCTTTGACGCCATTAGAATACAATAAAATGGCTAAATAAAACAATTCAGGTGGACAAAACATTATTAATAATAGATCTCATCCCCTCATCACGAGTCGAGTGAAGCGAGGGACAGTATATTGCACATAACTATGTCCATTTCTCGTTAGCCAGTAATAAAAGGCAAGCGCAAAAACGTCCAAACATTTCGAGTGCCAATTAAATCGCCACTAACATCCTGTAAGCCGAGATTATCGTATCGTAACAAGCATCGGAAACCTGCCCACTTCTCTCACACTGAATAAATTAAATAAAAACCCAATATAAAATAAATTAGAAATTGTTACAACGCCAGCGGACCACTGTCCCTGGCTCGGCCGGGGCTGGCTCATTAACTTTGCGCATAAGCGGAACTCACCAAACCCCGAGCGAGGTGCCATTTATATTTTATTCATATTTCATGTCTTAAAGATAATGTTGAAGCGCGCAATTTGAATTTCACTGTACTTATTTGTTTAAGTTAATTATTGGTCCTAATGATAGGTGGCGCTCTCTACTATTTCATTATCACACACAATTATAATTAGTGCTATTTGAATACCATATTTCATACGTACAATAGGTATCTATTGTATTATTAGCTCTCCGAATGGGTGGTAGAGTCTTAACTTAAAATAGTTTAGTGTCTTCTGATGATTTAATGGTAATTTGATGTTTCAACAGTGGCAGCTAAACAGATCCTTATATTTTTCGATCCAGCCTTGTTAGTTTATTGTATACTAGCGGCCCGCCCCGGCTACGCACGGGTACATTGCGGTTACATTATTCGAGTTTTAGTAAGGATCCCAAATTTTTTTGAAAATATATTATAGCCTATGTCACCCGGGGATAGTGTAGCTTCCCAACAGTGAAATAATTTTTCAAATCGGTTCAGTAGTTTCGAAGCCTATTCATTACAATCAAACAAACAAAGTTTTCCTCTTTATAATATTAGTATGACAATGTTTGAAAGCAGTACATACTACACTATTAACATTTTATAATAAATAATATATATTTAAGCATATTTTTTGTAATTAGAAACGTCTATTTTTTAAATATTAATATAGGCAGGTAATTAACTTGATAATTTTATTAAAATTAAGTACCTTTGCGACCGTTTGATAATAATTGTTTCCAATTACACGAAGTTAAAATATTTATTATATTTAAACTAGCCTGCATAATTAGTGTGTAGCCTTCAACACATTTTTTTCTTAATAATATGAACAGACAATTACCTAATGGTGTGTTTTCGTGGGAAAGCATTTGAGTTGTGCTGTGTGGTGTTGAGTGCTGCCAGGGAGTTGAAAACTGGACCTGTGAGTTGCCGTGCCTCAAGAGTGTTGTGATGTGGAGTGTGAGACAGGTGGGGTCAGATGTTCTCATAGGTATATCTAGGGCTTATTTTCTTTCAGGGTAGGGTAGAG
The DNA here is from genome assembly GCA_905147325.1 of Notodonta dromedarius. NCBI lineage: Eukaryota > Metazoa > Arthropoda > Insecta > Lepidoptera > Notodontidae > Notodonta > Notodonta dromedarius. The sequence goes on along the minus strand of LR990160.1, from coordinate 9,361,766 downwards.
TAGGTTTCGATTGTTTGATTTGAATAGTTTCTCCTGTGAGTCTTGTTTCGCCTCGAGCTGTTTTCCGTTACTTTATTGAATACTTAATAATTGTAAAATTAGCCAGGTTAAAGTTTTGGTAAGTAAATTATTAGGTACTGCTTTTAAGTATCCCTGCTTACCGCAAAAAGTCTCAAATTCTTTTTGGCGCTTTTATCTAATTTTGCTATTTACTTCATTGCCTAATAGCAGGTGTAACTTCTTAACTCTTTCTAACTTCTGAATCACCCTGTGTTATTCAGATCATATCATTATGTTATATTTTCCTCCTGTATGCCGTGCTCTTATTAATTTGCAAATCCTCTTACACCGGCTCTTGGGAACTCAGTATCGGGCAGTTTGTGTGTGTTCCATTTTGTTTTGATCGCGCGAGGATGCAGGCAAGACAATGATCGAACAAATAGGTGTTAGTCACGCGACCTGCGCCTAATCAGGGATCGACCGTGTACTGGAGCGCTACTCGACAACGTTTATTTATACCTCGCCGATATCCGACGACAGTTTTTATTACTCGACCCTGTCCATTATAATTCATACTGTATTGTGCGTATTTAATGAGAAACTGGTGCTTTGTTTTGGTTATATTTTAATGGCCAAGTTTTTAATAATATATATCCTGCCAAGAGCGTGTCGGGCTACTCCGGCTCCCTGTTTTTCAATAACGTATTCCAATTGTACTCTTCCATTAAGATTACCTCTATACCGAAGTTCTTAAACTTTCGTCAATAACTGTAGTGTAGTATTTCCTTATGTGTTCCCTGTGCTGAATAAATATTTTTCATTTCATTTTCATTTTCATTTTTCATAGTGGGACTAGGAAAGACTGAGCGGATGGATGGCCCTGACTGAATTTTCTTGGATTGTTCCTCGTGGGGGCTACGAATGCCTAAAAGTACAGTGTGTAAAGTACGACTCTATTCCCAGAAAAGGTAAGCAGAGGTGCACTGTAGAGCACCCGTATTTCACCAACGGTATACCCTAGTTAAATAATATTTGGAGTAGAGTCTACTAAGCCTATAGTCCATTCATACATTTAATAGGCATCCTGCTCCATTACTTTATGTATGTACTTACCATAATAGAGCGATCTTTATTTTATCTATGGTACATGAAGAAATGGAGCCTTACCTTATATTTTTACTTTACCTTGGTAATTATAATAGTTAAAACTTTAAAGAGGTGCTAACTTAACTATTATGTAATTAGGTTTAACCAACTTTGAAACGGCTAAATTAAAACGGTTCCAACCAAAACATTAGTTTCAGTGGCGGAGTTTCATCGCTTGATATGAATAATTTAAACTGATAACCTTGTTTAGATACATTTAAATTAGCTACCTAGTTAACATAGAGACATGTTTAATGTAAACACACTCATTAGGAATTTAGTTTCCATCTTGGTTTTACCGTTAATAAGATGTAAGTAACGCAATGGCTGAATATGGGAGTTCATTGCATCAAATGGTTTTAATTACTCGACATGGGTACCTACATTTTAAGAAAAAATACACTATAACCTTTTTTGAGCAATTCAGATAATTGCGATGAAAACCGCGCTGAAATATGTTTAGTGGTTTTCGAAATAAACCACTTGTTCCTGTCGTTTACTTACCTAATCCAATTGAATCCAATCATCTAAATGCATTACGTATACAATAATGTAGATAATACTTTTATGTGTTTGGAAACTTCAACTCTCACCATATTATAAAATGTGTAAATACGAGGTAATGTTGTATATTCGCCAACTTCCCGATTTGTACTTTGGTACGGTATGTATCGCGGATGGTAATTGCTTCAGGGTTTGCCCTGAAGCAATTACCATCCACGATACATATGATACATTGTACTGCAAATAAAATACAGATATCTTCATACGAATTATAAAGGCACCTATATCATGAGCGATAATCCACCCACTAATAACAAGTGATATACAGCGAACAACATAATAAAATGTATGCAAACAAAATGACTAAAATTTAATACCTACTAAAATCGGCTTTGTAAAATTACACATGCATTCGCCGGATGAACATAACACTTGCAATTTAATTTTAAATATTGTTTGAAGGTGTTATTATTTATTTAAATACACGATGTAGTGTGTATTTCCCGAAAGGTTGGGCAGATGTGCACCCAAGAGCACCCAAATTGGTCTAATGCAAGCCTATTGCCATGAGGCTAGGGCCGCCCGATAAGGCGATTTCGATGCGACGGGTGCGGCCTCAATGCGAGGGCCTTATTGGGGCCGTAGTCCACCAGGCTGGCCCAATGCGGGTTGGCGAACTAAACCGGCCAACTCCAAGCCTTCGAAAGAAGTACAGGTTGCATCACGATCTTATCGATGACCGTTCAACAAATGATAATCTTAGTTGAAATTGATATCATAAATTTATATATAGAGATAATAATTGGGCACCTCAATTAGTTGAGACTAGGCAATAAATGATTATGATTATTAAAATGATTATTTTATGTGCTTTTAATGCGCCATTTACATTATTACTTGCCTATAACGTTTATAATAAACAACTTTTTTTCAAATGGTATCAACTTTCCAAAAGCATGAACTCGAATATGTTATTTATACCGAATTTTACACGCGTGTTTTCTATAATTCACTTTAATTAACAGCTACATACCTAATTAAGATTTGATTCAACGAAAACAAGAATAATGATTTCCTGTGTATGCCGACCGCTAACAGAGTCATCAGGCGAGTCTGCCCAACAACTTACGCCTTATCATAAACGAATTTGAAGCCAACATCGACGCCTGCGCCGCGCCGACGCAAATAAAAATGACAATAAAATACTTCATATAAAGATATAACAACATCTCAATTACCGGGGCGGGTTCTCGCGATTGTCAATCAGTACCTACTCTAAAGAGCTTAATAAACAAAGTTACACAATCATAATTCGAATGAATCGTGAAGCTGTGACTGTGAGGTGAATCGGCTCGGTGTTCGTGGTAGTTTTAATGCATGATTACTCGTTCCTCCCACTTCGCGGCCGGCTATCATTGGCTCCCACAGCGCAGACGCCGCCTCCTCTCCTGCGCATACTCTACTTCAAAACAACTCCATCCACAATAAACAAGTCTCGAAGTCCATTGTCTCCACACCATTACGCCGTCACATCGACATGCACCGCGAACTCGTCATAGATCTGTTAGAAATAAATAACAAAAAATACCAGAACGCTGGGCGCAGCTGCTCATTATCTGATTCTTAAATAAATAACACTGTAGAGACGTGATTGTTTATTTAAAGTCCTGATTGAAGTACTTTCGTCACTTGCATGGTTTGTAATTCAAATTGGTTTGGAACAAAAATTGTTTTTCGGTATAATATTGTAATTTATGACTTGAAAATCTCGCAAGAAATTCTTGTTAATTGATCGTCGTCGATGCAGTAGGGAGCATCAAGGGCATACAAGTTCTGTATGCCGGTTAGCGGGCGTCAACGGCGTGAAATGTGGCGCCGGCCGGAGGGCGTCGCGGGGGGGTCCGCGCACCCCGGGAGGGGGGGGGGGGGGCTAGCGCCTCCGCAAGGATAAAACCACCGTTTGCCGCCGACGCCCGCGCTTCCTCTACAGCAAAAAGTCGAAGACGGAACGAGGCGACAACCACAGAGGCTCGCCTCCACGCTGCCCGCGGATAAAATCGACATAGAATTAAAGAAAAATACAAAAATCACTCATTGTTCTCATAAAATGAATGTGCTGGGAGTTGAATGTGAGGCTTTTTGTGGAAATATTCTCATACTTTTAAATGGGGTCTCGTGTGGCGCCTCCTAATGATTTGTCCTTTTTGCGGCGGCGATGCGCGCGCAGGCCGCTCGATGCGACCACTCTAGGGTTTTGGTGTGTCGGCGCATGTCACCACTTCAATCTTTTTGTTTCACTGTTTCGGATGTAAATTAAACAGTTTAGGCGGCATTGTTCTCAAAAACGGCGAGGATAACAAAAAGGAAATTATGATTATTGATTGCGGCTTATTTAGTTTGTTAGCTTTTTGTCCTCCGCACTTAATTTAAATTGTTCCAAATAAAAGAGAAAATATTATTTTTAATTTAGTATTGTAAAATAATTTTATTAAATGACTAGCGGCCCGCCCCGGCTTCGCACGGGTACATTATAGGAGTTTTAGTAAGGATCCCTATTTTTTTTAAAAATATATTATAGCCTATGTCACCCGGGAATAGTGTAGCTTCCCAACAGTGAAAGAATTTTTCAAATCGGTTTAGTAGTTTCGGAGCCTATTCATTACAATCAAACAAACAAAGTTTTCCCCTTTGTAATATTAGTATGATAATAATTTCATGTAATATTGGACCATCACAGCACTCGACAACGCATTCGGATTTTATGTGGATAGACTCTACCTATGGAAGCCGACGGACACACTAGACTGAGTGCTTAAAGTCACAAAACTATAGCTGAATGTCCTATCAGTTAAAACCATCCAATACACAAAACGGTCGTGCTCGCGACCGTCACAAACTACCCGCTGGTGTTTGCTGTGCATAAACTTCCTTCGCTGTACAACACAGTTACACACCATCAAGGAATAGCATGGCGGCGCGGTTTCGAAAGTGGGAATAAATAATATACCAAACTGGCTGAGTCGTGACACAAACTCACTAATGGAGCGTCGGCTAAGATCGCATTGTGCTACACCAATCAAGATCGTTCTTCAGCTTTTCTTTGCTGTTTTTTCTGACCAGTGTGATGTATCCGTATACGATACTGCTACGGAAGCTTTTCTGTACGTGGGAAAGCATGACGCTACATTGTTTCCAGCTTTTTCCCGAAATAATCTTATAATTTTTAAACATAGGTTCCTATGTGAGTTTATTTCAGGGTGGGTTTCTGCGGATGCGGTTTTTTTATAAAACAAAGTCGGCAGTCAAGCTTACCACCTGTCTGATGTTAAGCACTTACCTTAGCCTATTAGATGCTTGCAATACCAAAGGCATTGCTCACACGTTATTGATATGTAGGGTAGGGGGAGGCGGAAGAGAGGGGAGTTGGTCTACTGGCACTATCACTCATCATACGAAAAGCAGTCTTATTAGCTACGTCGATCATCTGTAAGAAGATAGTACTACCCCAGTAGAGCCAGCCCGTATATGAACTGTTGCCTTAATAGACAACAGCTATTGCTACATTGCTGTAGCTAATGCTACAGCTTGAATCTACCACCTATGTACTTATATCATGATTTTGAAAAGCCAGAGCGAAATACCTGTGCGAACCGAGGTTTGAACCTGCGCTCTTAACCAATCGGCTATCACTTTCATCTAATCTTCTACTAGGGTCTCCTACATCTGAAGTCTTAGAGGCTATAAGGTTCAGATTCTTCATAGAAGTAGTCTCCAATGGGTAGGATATTCCATTGAAAGTGCTCGTTTAAATGAAAAGCACTTTAAGTTCTTAATATTTTTCTTTTTAATGGAACGGTATGCGGTCATTTACTGGAGAGCCAAGTCCACGCTTAATTTTGAATGGGTTGTAACTATTTTTGTTGTACCTACGATTTTTATTCATTCCGGGCCACACAGGAGAACAGTAGGAGCGGAGTTATCTGAAATTGATGGGGTTAATCTCCAAGCGATGGTTTGTCGTGTGTCAGTTGAGGCATCCTCTGTCTCAAGATAATAGATACAGAAAGCTATTACGTATATTCGGGGACACACGTGATAGGTTCCTGATTTTAAAAACAACGGGCACCGTATTAAATACCTTATCAATATTCGGCTCGTCCAATCGTTCCTATTTTAGTTTTAACTACCCTATTTTCCGTTGACATTATGTTTCGTTGTCGTTGCGTCGCGTGACACGGCTAAGTAAGTCAAAGCAAAAGTTTGACTTGTTGCCCTAATTTCACTTCACTGTATTTTTTTGTTTCAGGTTTTATGTGAATTGAGTTTTTGATTTACCTTTTACCTACCTCCCGACCAATAAATTACGGGCGGCTAATTCATTTTTTTTTGTTATCGTCGTAAACACGATTTTGTCATCAAAGTGAAATAATCGGCCTATGTATCAAGCGATTATGTATGTACGTGTGTACTAAAGGTACCTAGGTACCTCGTTAACAAAGTTACCGTTGGTTCCTTCTGCTGATCGCTATCTTACACAAACATTTAGGTAGATATGGACATTATAATTACCTACTTATTTACAATGTTATAAAAAAATGGCTATGCTTGTTACCCAGTGTTTGTTTTCAAATGTTTTGGTAGGTACGTTTGTAGGTACTTTTTTCCATTCATCCATTAGACTGAGACGTCCACTGCTGGGCATAAACCTGCTTCAATGATGTCCACACTCACGAGCCTTCGCCACTAGCATCCACTGCGTATTTCAAATTTAATACAATTTATTTACGAGTAGTAGTCATACATGCTATGGTGAAAATGTTGGGAATGTCTATTGCGTAAGCAGGCAGCTATTAATGTAATAATAAAATCGAGGATTCAGCCAAAAGAGGCTGTTAAATTTCTTACTGTTGCCATTTTATTACGCTGCCAACTCTTGGTTTAATATGCGTTCAAAAAATGTTAACAAAAAATAGGCGCCACCAGAGGGAATCTCGAGTAGATGTACAGCCGGATCGTTATTATGTCGCGTAGTGGATTTTTTATATGTACCTTTTCGAGGCCCGGAGTTTGTGTTAAAATACACACCTAAGTATCATTAGCTATAAACACACTTCTTTGTGTCTACCTTCGGAAGAAATAAGGGCAATAAAGTGTGAAGATTGAGCGTGGAGATGGACCAAGCATGGAGTGAGCTTTAGTCTCGCAGATAAAATGTTAAATATAAAGTGATTAATAATTATTTCTCATTCACATTAAATAATGTTGATAAGATAACAATATTTTTCATATGTTTGGTTCATTGTTTTAGACTACTTGCCGCCATGTATTGACATTTATGTAATCATCGTATTTTATCGATACTGGGCGTAATCAATACAATTATATCGATTCAACGGATACGGTTCGATGTCGCGATAGCCTGCTCCACATAATGTTAGCTTATAAATCCTTTGAGCGTCAAAGGAGCTGCGCCTACGCAAGTCGCCAGTGCCAGTGACCCCCTCCCCGCCGCGGCCCGCGCCGCCGCCCCCGCCGCGCGTACTGCCGCGGCCCGGGTTTACTGTGGCGCCTTATTATGTTACCTTTGTTTTCAAATTTAATTGGCTCCTCAAAGATAACTTATCTTGATAATAAACGACGACCAATAAACCGGAGGTCGAGAACAACCGACTGTTCCTGAAGATAAGATTGCGTCTGAGTGATGTCTAATAAAAGCCAATTCGACAAAATATGAACGCTAATATCAAAACATATTTTCGTAATGAATAGTTTAAACTATGATTGACTCTTTCCATCATCCTTATTAGATCATCCAGTAAGTAAGCCTATCACGAGTTTACACATTCGCTAAGAGTCGATAGCATTAATAAAATTGTAATATAAACGGTAAGTTCCTCGGATGTCCGGACGGATAAGGGCGCTGTGGAATTTGCTAAACAAAGTACTTTGCGTAGGTGCTAGCGACTAGAAAACCGTGGAAGAGAAAAAACGGTGCTTATAGATCTATAAAGGCTATGAACGATCTTTTAGGTGATTAGAAAGAGATGATTTTTCGAAACAGTGCGAGGATGTGGGTGGGAAATTATAGCGAGCGGACAGAGTCGGGGGGATCACCTAACTATTTAAAATGAAAGTACCTACTTATTATTGGTCTACTATGGGGGGGGGACATCTAAGAGGATATTGAGGTACGATTTTTGACTACTTTTTATCTTGTTTAGCTGGAGATAGGTAATTGGGTACTTCATATCCTTAGGCAGGATTTGCTTGATTGTAGAGCTGATTTTGGTCAACGCTTAAATCTAGGACGATTACATTTTCGTTTTACATTTAAAAATTATTTGTTAATATCTTTTAAATATACTTAACTGCTTAAAATAAAATTAATCAGTATGAGCAAATAACATTTTTTAAGAGGAAAATAGGTAAGTACTATTATTGTTTAATTAATGTATGTTATATTTTTTGCTAATACAATAAAAAATTGGTTTGGAAGTATACCTAGGCTAAAAGTTCCCTTAAAATGGTATGGACATAAAACCTACTTATTAATATCAAATAATATGCAGGCGGAGCCACGAGTATAATATAATCAGCCAATATAATCAGGATGACAATTCAAATAACCGAGTTTTCAATAATACTTATTATGTTAACAGTACTTATTGTGTTAACAGTACCTACTTATTATGTTAACAAATAGGCTATTCCCGATTACACACAGGAAGTTCCGAGGTCGAGTTGAATTTACGTACGTGGAATATTTAACATACTGTTGTATTATCATAAGGTGTCTGCCCTCCGCTTGTTGCACTCGCTAAATGGATAATTTTTATCATAAAGTTGGGTCCACAATGGGATTACGGAGAATTAAATGCGAATAGGCTTACATTACACCAGCGCTAAGTCATCCAAATACCCACCTAACACCTGTACACTGAGAAAACAATACGACAGCAAATGATTTTTGTAGTATAGATATCTTTTTGGTATTTTTTACGAGACGTTTTGTAATTACAGTATTTTTTTATGTAATGCCTCGTATTCATGGATAATTTTCTGGATCGACAAAATGTTTTGTAAAATCCTCAAAAGAATACCTAGATCTAGAAAAACATTTGCTGTCGTAATTTTTGAATATTTATTTGGTTAGTAGCATTGCTATACCTACTCTTTGACTCAGTTATTACCTATCCAATGTGAAGAGGGCCAATAAAAAGCCCAAGAAACTCTATTTTCTGAATGTACACTTCAACCACGCTTCTGGCATCTCAAATAGCCACGCATCTACGAAATAACAATAAAAAAACTCTGCCACCTGCAATAAAATGTATGTAGGTACACTATCTAGATGCAATGAAATCTACTTCTCGAATACAGTGCGCCGTTGCAACTCGAGTTCACGACAGATGAGGTCCATTTGGAGTTATAATCATTATATTCTTAATGACGAAGCAAACATTCATCTGAGGCTAATAAAACAGCTCTTAGTATAGATTTTAATAAAGTAAATTTCCTTGGGATGTGTATAAATTGGTGAAAAATTGAACTCTAAATAAAACTCTAAATATAGTCAGGAATTTGTATCAATCGCAGCCATAACTAATTATAGAGTTATTTTGAATGAAAAATAATAATAAACTATACAAAAATGCTCTTATCGTTACAAGATATAGTCTGATATTACTAGGTAACTACATTGTTATTTAAAAATAATGGAACAAAGCTATCTATCTTTGATAATAATAAATGTAAAGTGCAAAACGTAGTTGGTAGACGTAGTAGGTGAAAATGACGCTGATAATGCTGATTATAATCGGATAAACGATTCCTTCAGTAGCCAGTAGAGCTTGCTTCCTTAAAAACAGCACTCTACCTGTAAATAGGTATATACATAACCCACAACCTATACAACTATTTGCTGGCCTTGGTGTATGCCGTGTGTTAGAGTGAATCTCTGCTGCGTCCTGTTGATACCACTGTTGGTTTTTCCTACAGGAGTAATGTAGAGCATAGTCATTAAATTTGGTAGTTGGTATCAGGCAGCGTCTATCTAGTATAGGCTCGAAATCTCATCTTTGGGTACGTAGGTATCGAGGCGGGGAGACATCTTTGTAGAGCTACTTGTGATATGTGATATTTTTTGTATGTTTCAATATTATATTTCAATATTCCCATGTATATGGGAATATTGACGGCAAAAAATATTCAAAAAAACTTCAAAAAAACCTGTGTGCTTTAAAAAGCTAGAAATAACTCGGGACATTATAATCATAATAATATATTTAATTTGGAGTGTTAAAGAGTAAATAATTTTTCAAATCGGTTTAAAAATGGCGGAGTTCTGAGGTAACAAACATTTACTAAATTACATCCGAATTATGAACCTCCGCCTTTTTTGTAGTCGGTTAAAAAGAGCACGTAGCAGATCTCGTACGCGTTGAACCAACCAAGATAAGGTCACATTTATTGGTATATTTTATGGGTATGTATCAGGAGTTCATGAGGAATGTCGACGAGTTGTCAAACGTGCTACTAATCAATCGATCATCGATCAGCCACCGATTGATGATCGATAAAACATTGCTCTATGTAGAAACTGTTGATCGACGTCGACTCATCTCGTTATACCATGGATTGACCATCGATAGACAGATCTGGTAACACTTGCGACGAAGAAGTGAGCCAATAACACCAATATTATAAATTTATAAATTAGGCCCAGAATTGGGTATTGGGATTGAGGGCAGAATTATTCTAAAATAGTGACCACGAGCCGTAAGACTTAGTTGACTTCTTCGAAGAAAGACGCTGGATGCAAGTGTAGGGTCTCGATGTGTGGAAGTAATTGGGAGAGCTCTGTATCCAGCAGTGGGCCTTCCGTAAGGTGTCAGTCTGGTATAATGAATAAGTGTTAATTGACATTAAAACAAACATTATTTAGGTCTGTTAAAAATCGCCATAAGGTTCTAGTCGCTGAACGCAGGTAACTGTTAGTCATTAGATAAGACTCAAAATGAGAGTTCATACAACCAGAAATTTTAATCCAACTTTACACAAATTTGGGGTTAACCTCTAAAATTATATCTGGTTTAACAACTGCGTGACATGTGATTATATAATTTAATTATGGGAATGAGGAAAGGGGGTTATTTACATTGACCCCGTGTTCATTGTTATACTGTTAAATTAGTCATTCCAATACATACAAATTGCATATTCATCGACTTATAATTCAATTTTGTCAATTCTTTTTGGAACAAACAATTAAAATTAATTTATTTCATCAACAGGATTGTTGAACAATATATTTTTGTTAAGCAAAGTCATTGTTGTCGGCAACATCTTCGGAGCGGTGAAGGCAATTACAATTTTAAGGTCCTTTTAGGAGTTGCTAGTCAATTAAATCTATTTGTAACATAATCTCAAACTAGTACTACTAGTATTTCAAGGGAGGTTCGCAAACGGCGCTATCATTGCGCAACCTGTCTATTCAGTACCTAACGTGTATACCTACAAGATGGGAAGTTGTTTGAAAAGGTTGGAATGGAACTCCCTGCAATTAAACTGTAATACCTAGAAGGGTGCTACGGATTTAATAATAAAAAATAATATAAGAGTTAAACAATTATGGTTTGCCTACTGCTGACTAATTTATCTCCACATAACAATGCAATGCTTTTTTATTACACAATAATCAATTTAAGTCCGTAGATGAAAGCAAAAAACCTCAGCGTAGGTAGGTTAAATGTCCAGCGTCCTAAACGTTATCTTTCCCACTCAAAAGGCCTTCCTACCTACGCTTGACAATCAAAAATGTGTTTTACGATAATATCTGTAGTTAGTAAAAAGTAGGTAATATAAAATAGAGTCAGAGAAGTGATAAAGTTTAACGAAAAAAAATTAAAACCCCAAAAAAATTGCCAGTCCCACAATTTATTACCGCTTTTAGCAAAAGGTTTGTTGTTTACAAGACATCTTTTATTTAAATCTTAATTTACGATTTCTCATTCAACAACATAAAGATAAGCTGGATTTAGATGGTTAATAGTTGTAAAAAATACAAAAAAGGTAGTTCCATAAAAGGCTGTCCAACCGGAAATTGAAATGATTCTTACTGGCGGCATGGGTATTACCTATACCAACAGAATAAAACTATCTTCAATTATCCTGATTTTGGAAATACCAAATAAATAAAAGCAATTTTGATTGGATCTTTATTTTGACTTTCAAATTTAACACGTAGCAATTCTTGCATTTTGTTTTTTTAACACAATTAATCAATGCGACCGTACGACCTGTCTGACATTAAGCAGTTACCGTAGCCTATGGATGCTAGCAGTACCAAAGACATTGCTTTCACGTTGCCGATTTGAAGGGTGTAGAGACGGGAGATGTTTTTTTTAAATCTATACATCTTCTATACAAATAAATAAAATTGGAGTGTCTGTTTGTAATATCAAAATAACACCTTTACACTAAATGCATATGAAAGTACATACGACACCTATAGCAAAAACGCGATTTAAAAATGTTTTGTCTGTCTGTCTGTGTGTTTGTCCGATCTCCGAAACGGCTGGACCGATTTTGACGGGACTTTCACTGGCAGATAGCTGATGTAATAGGGAGTAACTTAGGCTACTTTAATTTTTGAAAAACAATCAGGGTTCCGTGTAAAAAATAAAAACACATGAAATCAAAGAGTATTTCCGAAACGGCTGGACCGATTTTGACGGGACTTTCACTGGTAGATAGCTGATGTTATAAGCAGTACCTTAGGCTACTTTTATTTTAGAAAAACAAAATTAAAAAATGGGTTCAGCCGCGCGGTCTCAAAACGCGGGAGCGGGCTTTTTATCTTAAATTAAATTCCACGCGGACGAAGTCGCGGGCTCAGCTAGTATTTAATAAAATGCATAAGTACACGTTAATATAGGTAGTTCATGCAATATCATGAACGGCTCTCCGACTTGAACTTATCCGGACTTTGTTAATTACATTTGGCTTGTCCCGATGTTAATGAAAACACACTGCCCCAAATACAACCAAATCAATTAAATTATGTCACAGAACAATTGGAGGTATAAATAAATAAATTATTACTCTTACGATGGCTTTCAGTAGCTATGTAGGAAGGTACTTATCTATATGAACGACGTGAAACGGTAATTAGCCATTGTTTTTAATAACAAGTTGGCTAACAAGCGTTTGACGCACTTGATGTTATTAGCGCCTAACAAAATAAATCTGTCTTCACTATTTCTTGGGATATTATCTCGTGATTTAGCCTATAAGTAACTCAAAATTGGGTTTATTCACTTAACGGCTTGTCAGTAATCCGACGGCTGTATAGAAACCTATATTACGTACCTAATTATTTGTACGTGCTAAATGAAATTCCATGAATACTGAAGGTTGTGTCATGTTTGCCTGATCGCAGATGCGCGTATACGGCGGAGTGGCTATAGGCTATTCGTTACCTGTTGCGGCCTTGATTTGAATACCTACATTTCGTAATGATTATTAGCCGTTATCGTCAGGGCGATTTGATTAAAATGGGCATGCTGAGCTATACTGAGTAATTAAATATATTAAAATTAATTATCTTTAATCAATTATTTTGCAATATTACCAACAACTGAATTGTAGCATAATTGCATAATTGCCTTCTAGGCAAGTATGCACCACCGTAGACCACATCGTCACTTACCATCGGGTGAGATTGTGGTCAAATACTTGCCTTATTCGAAAAATTAAAGAAATTGTACGTGTTTCGTTGTGAATACTTTTGTTGTTACCCAAATAAGTTCAAAACTTAATTAATTAAGTTAATTATTAGAATAGGTAATTACTTTTTTTAAATATCCACGTATTAGGTATGTTATAATAAAATAAATTTAGTATTAGGTTGTGATTAAATATTTTGTTAAGATTTTTCACACCTTTGTCGTTGACAGTGAAAATGACCCTGACATTATTAGTGTAATTTTTAAATTAATTACAATTATTTAAACAGCTAAATAAAGAGTCGTTTAGATTTTATAGTTTTTGTAAAAAAAATTAAAGTCACATTTACAATTCCATGGAATTATTTTGTAATAAATAATGCAGAATGAACACATTTTGAACAAAATAAACCAATTTAAAAATAAATAATGAACTAGGAAAAGGTATCAAACCGTTTGCAGACAGTTAATTATGAGTGTAAAAATAAAATTCAGAGAAAATCTGCATACCGAATCTATTTCAAATACATTTATTATAACAAAACACTTCCAGACAAATATTCAAAAGTGTCAACGTTAAATTTCAAAGTTCTAAACACCAATAAACACACTTTGCTTTGATGGCAGGCCTGTGTTATATTAGGCTGTCACGTCAGCGGAGGGGTCACCGCCGCGACCCAAAACTAACAAAATGCTCATTTGAATTGCCAATTACGAAATTATGAATATTTGCATTGTTATTAATCCGACGGTGGCCGTTTAGATTTCACTCCACAATTTTAACTAGCTATAAATAGACAGATTGTTTTCAAATTAAACTGTCTATATTATAGCATTCATAATTCCATTTGATGAAGTTGTTAATGAGTTTTCTTAAGATATCACAATATCAATGTCGCTTTTCGAACGGTGTATTAAATTTAATTTTCATTACTCATACTCTGAAAGTAGGTCTGAAGTCCCTGAGGAGCGGGTTGAAAGTAATACTTTTCCGGCCCGGGAGTTTTGCTTTCAACTGACAGCTGTCAAATTATAAAAAAAAAACTAGTTCCATTTCTATGGAACCATGTTCAAACTTTTTCTACAGTCACTCAATTACAGCACGATGTAAAATTGAAATAACATAAAGTTGAGTATTAAATAAAGAATATATACTTTTAAATGACTTAATTATAATTTATTTTCAAGAATTTCTTTAAAATAACATAGATTTGGTCAAAATATTTAAAAATGAAAATTAAAAATACTGGCTAAATAATGAAGTTGGCCGGCCAACGAAAAAAAACAAAATAGGCGGCAATCCGATCTTTTTTTTTTTCGAGTTGTAGAGTATTGTTCATGCTTCCTTGTATTATTTCTTTAGCCAATTCCTGTTTTTATTTTCCTTGTATTCGTAATGAAAAGCACAGTGTTTACCTCGGGTGAAAGACTTATTTTGTCCCTCGAACTATTAGCGCCCTCGCTACGCTCGGGCGCCAAACCCCGTCTCGGGAAAAATAAGTCACTTTCACCACTCGTGTAACAATGTACTATTTCATTACTCATACACTGAAAGTAGGTCTGAAGTTGCCTGAGGAGCGGGTTGAAAGTAATACTTTTCTGGCCCGGGAGAATCACTTTCAACTGACAGCTGTCAAATTATAAAAAAAAAACTAGTTCCATTTCTATGGAACCATGTTCAAACTTTTTCTACAGTCACTCAATTACAGCACGATGTAAAATTGAAATAACATAAAGTTGAGTATTAAATAAAGAATATATACTTTTAAATGACTTAATTATAATTTAGTTTCAACAATTTCTTTAAAATAACATAGATTTGGTCAAAATATTTAAAAATGAAAATTAAAAATACTGGCTAAATAATGAAGTTGGCCGGCCAACGAAAAAAAACAAAATAGGCGGCAATCCGATCTTTTTTTTTTTTCGAGTTGTAGAGTATTGTTCATGCTTCCTTGTATTATTTCTTTAGCCAATTCCTGTTTTTATTTTTATTTTCCTTGTATTCGTAATGAAAAGCACAGTGTTTACCTCGGGTGAAAGACTTATTTTGTCCCTCGAACTATTAGCGCCCTCGCTACGCTCGGGCGCCAAACCCCGTCTCGGGAAAAATAAGTCACTTTCACCACTCGTGTAACAATGTACTATTAATCGCGATGAACCACTATTACTGCAACATTTGATTACCCTCGCCCGCTCGCATGTAGAACCTCTTTTAATAAAGATATCTGCCTGATATACCGTTTACCTTATAGCGCTGAGGTAATATTATAGAGACTGCGAATTGAAATTATAATATTCAATACTTACTAGTTGTAACAGTACAAGTCGGATTCCAAAATTATAGTTTGTCCTAGAACCTGCGATACATAAATACATCCTGACAAAAATAATATTATCGCTCTAACAAAAGACATGAATACTATTTTTGTTCCCTAATTATATAACACACTAGCTGTGCCCCGCGACTTCATCCGCGTAGTATTTTAACTTAGCAAAAATTTTGGGATTATCGGGTTAAAAAGTATCCTATATGTTAATCCCGGTTATAATCTATCTGTGTTCCAAATTTCATCCAAATCCGTTCAGTAGTTTTTGCGTGAAGGAGTAACAAACATACATACATACATACATCCACACTCACAAACTTTCACATTTATAATATTAGTAGGATTATCTTACGATTAGTACCTTGAAATTCATGTTTCATATAAGTTAATGACTGGCAAAAACACACATGTTTAAAGTTCCAAAAACAGTACTCGATACTGTAAAATGACGGCATAACTGACTGGTGTAACAAATTTAAATATCGAATATTTCGTTATTTATAAAAGTATTATAATATGTTTGATAAATAAATAGCACCTATGTCAAAAGAGAATTGGTATCATTTGCTTACCCATGTGAGCTGACATATAAACACTAATTTCAATATCAGTAATCACACCTATTACATTGTAGGCGGTACTTTATTGATGAGTGCAGCAAAACAAACAAGTTCCGAGATAGACAGCGGATCGTTTAATCAGTCTATGTAGCAGACTAGGGGCGGGCGGGGGAGGCTACCTTCCACTAAACGACCATCCCTCCACTCTGTTAACCCGTGCCACCGTATCCACAAACAGTATAGTCGGTGAGTGCCGCAAACAACATCGCCGTATACTCTAGTAGAGTTGGCACTACTTTTTATTTATTTACTACCTGCTTTTGGGAGTTCATTCGTTACGATTATTGTAACTAGTAAATTATGTACTCAGCCTCTAGGGAAATTATGTTGGTATCCTTATTATTATTAATGTATCAAGGATGCAAAGCTATAAGATAGTTAAGACTTTAGAAACCCATTAAGAAGTGCCTGCATATTGCATGTTAAGACAAAAAAAAATATCTTTACGCCACAAACTTTTGGCTTTGAGTAAGAGATATGTTTTTATGATTTGGAGAGAGACTTACTTTCGCATTTACTTCCAACTAGGTATTAGTGCAATCCGATGCTATATAAAAATATTACCAAAATAGTTATTTGATCGATTCTTAAAAATGTTTGCATTCATCAAAAACAAGGATATTCATTGGTTACCTACTTATTATTCAAATAGTGGTTTATTTTTACTTCTAAGTTGTACAATGATTGTCTTGTTTGAATATTCAGATAAATGTTTGTTGCATACAATATTTTTTACGTACCTAACTACCATGTTAATTAATATCATAATATAAAAATAGGTAATATATTATAGTAATATTAGAATTCCTACAATGATAAACTTAAGTATATAATGTTTTTCATGAGGACTGCATAAACGGTAACAAAAAGGATTGAGTATATAATGTGAGAACGATTTTTTTGAATAGATATTTTTTTACTTGTATTTATTATTTTGAATTAAATACACTGTAAGAATTAAAATGTCGTAACTTGTGCACGTTGGTAGTTCTATTACGGTGTCGAGTCTGTAGCGCTGCCTCCCGTGTTATTTCCGCGCCTCGCCCGTCGGTCCCGGGCGGAAGCTCTCCTTCGGCCGGATTCATTTCTGGTTTTCGCTACTCTTTTGTCTTAAACTGTTTTTGCAACTTGTCGCCCCCCTCTCAAGAAAATGTTTTCCACCACAATAAGATGAGTTCATATACAATTAAAATAAAAAAATGCTCCGTGCCGCATCGATAATTGGATACCGAGATAATTAACGTCTCTAACTCGAATAGGGAGCAAGACTAATGGAAATAAAATGTTATCTTGGACTCTATGTAGAGTAGTTAGTTAAATGATTATAGCCCGTTAAGTGAATGGAGTAGTACTGTATTCATTCATAGATAGCTTCCGATGATGTAGAATGTAGATAGTTTAAGTAGCTCATCACGGAAAAATCTATGGTTATTTATAGTTAGGTAGATTTTTGTTGGGTTCATCACTATTTCTCATTGTACAAAGGTACCTACAGCATAAACGACGTGCCCAAAAGAAGCACACCCTGTCCAGTCCCCTATCAAGAAATTGGAGTAATAATAAGAGAGTCACCTATCTATAGGTACCTACTGTTATTTAATTTTATACCCATCGATACCTGAAAGTCTTACATTTAAAGACAGAGGCCTATCCTCGGACGGAAATTCTCCTGAATCCATTGTCCACCATTGTGTTGTACGTGTTGGTAAACTCCACACGTTAAGTGACTCTTACAAAAACGGAATTTACAAGATGTTTCCCTTCACAGTTTAGCAAGTGTTAATCATGGTTGGAATTGAGATTGGCACATGGAACCCGTAGGTCATTGAATAAATGAAGGTATTATTCAAATCAGCGTTTTGTAACTCAAACTCATCACTCACATTCGGCATCTGAAAGCGTCCAATGTGTGCAAAATCGCTGCGCAAGCGAAGGCCCAGATCAAAAGCGCGAATGAAGTTTGTCGAATCTACACAGAGGCATACCGCCAGATAAGCGGCTAGCTATCTACAGGTATACTAGCTAAGTATTTACCAGCAATAAGCCCGCTGCACACCCCCCGCGCCCCGCTCAAACAACCGTACCACCGCGGACTCTCGGTATGCTCATTTCGTATGCAATTTTATTCATTATTTGTAATCTACTTCAATCGAATAGGGTCTCAGTATAAATCACTTTTAGGATTTGCTGGATAGGACGTATGTAGATTGACGCTTTTAGCGTGATATTTAAATGCGATGTGTCTTTGTGGTATAGGCGCGTTAATAAAGCCGCCTTCCACGAACTCGATATGTATAGGGCGCTCACGTCAGAAACTCATTTGACTAAAACAAATAGCGCTCATTTTCTTTTTATTTTCTTATACGCCTTTTGAGACGCCGATGCGTCTTCCCATTTTATTTTGATCTGTCTCTCGGCCGCGGCTATAGAGATGTATAAGTGAATAGCACCTAATAAAGATCAACACATGGGCGTCTGAAATCAAAGAAAGGAAAGTCCATCAAACTACGCCGTCAAATGATTTGTTGCGGCTACCGACCGACCGACTCGAAAATAACTGCTTCGGGAAATATTATGACAGCGTGTTAATTGCTCAGTGTTATTAAGAAGAGCGGCCAAAACACACTTCGACTTTACGAGGATGAGCGTTTGAAATGACAACAGATGCAAAGAAATACCCACATTATTTTTTACTTTGAAGCCAATATCACTATTTAGCTCACATTCATGAATCCCCATCCGCATCGTCGTGTGAAAACTCGCAAAATATTTAAAATGTTGCGGAAATAATGTTAAGTAAACTGTTCAACACAGAATTCATTTTAAATAATAATTGATAACAAGTAGCTTTGAATAGACGAGTACAATTTCATTCAGGACACTACCATGTAGGTAACTATAATAAAAATTGGGAGAGGATTTATCGAGCCCAGCGAGCAAAACTGCCTAAGTACAAAAATACGAAAAATATATTCTCACTCACTGAGTGAGTACTGACTTAGGTACTAGTTGCAACCTACCTACCTAGGTATTAGTTGCAGCATTCGTGATAGTCAATTTAGATACTGAAACTAAAGATATCGTTTGATTGAAAGGTGCAAGGTAAAATACAAGGTAAGTATTTCAGCTGTTCGTCTTGGCCAAGTCAAGTAGTGGAAATAGGTTAATGTGGTTCTAAATAAATAAACTGTCGGCTATAACGGGCAACCTGCTGTCATGGCAACCTACTAGAACCCTTTCAATTGACTGTACAACAATGTGATACTTTAATCATTGTAGAAATATAACTTGAAGACGTCAGTAGTAGGTATATACCATTATAGTATTAACCGACACCTGCAAGTCATAATTTTATTATAATACAGTTCTATGGCAAAAATAATAGTATGAGTACAATAAATAAGATCATTCCTGAAAATAATAAGAATGAAGGTTTGTTGATATTTTAATCGTTCATAGTGAGGTTTCATAAAAAAAGAAATAAATCACTTTAAACGCCATCGAGATTTTACTCTACAGAGCTAGGCAATATACAAGTGTCGTTAAGTACAATGTGGTGTCTGTGAGTCGTGGTAATGAGTCAAAGGATTAAGGTCAGAGCTTGGTGATGGCCGGCAGCGGCGGCGGCGGCGGCGGAACGAGAGCGTAGCGTGTGGCGTCAGCAGCAGCGTCGCGATGAGTGACTTTGGCCCGGCGTCGCGCGCCGCTCGACCCAATTGGTCGCTCGCCGGCGGCCCGCCCAGGGGAGGGGGCAACGCACACAATCTCACATTCACCTAAGATAATTTATTTTATGTTACACCGTTTGAATATTTTATATCTGTGTGAGTTTTTTCGGTCGGTATGCGTTCAGTGTGAAATATTCGCGCGATAAGAAAGAAGAGGGGAACAGATCGATCGGGGACGTTGCGCTTTTTATTTCGATACTTGGTTGTGTTATTGTCATAGTTTAATTGTAGATTGTATCTCCTTTGATCTTGCACGGTTGCTGGAATGCAAGCACTTGGTTAGGTTTTTTAAATTAACTAGAGACATTGTATACATCTGTCTGTGTTTTACTAGTTTATGACGGTCATATTAGACTTTGAGGATTTGTTGGATGGATGTGCATATTCTAATTTTCAATATGAAAAAAACGAATCATGTCAGCACAAAAAGACATATTTTTTAAATAAAATGGAGTGAAACGAAACGTAACAATATTAAGTTTCCGAAAAAACTATAGGCAATTAATTACAATGGACATAATTATTCTAGTGATTGAACCTCTAATATCTAAGTACCTACCTAAGTAGTTATTGAAATGGATTATACCTTAACCTACAAATTTTTTGGTACTACACATATACTATTTTCTCATAAATAGTTTTTTTTGCTGTAAATGGGATGTTATGTTACTAAACCAATATATTATAAAATAAGCATACATTCTTAATTATATAAGTATGTATAAACGTTTTTGACTTAAAGTGAGAATGAGTAAGTATATCCCAAAATGATTACCCTAACGGTTACCTATTTATTTATGTTCAAAATAAAGATTACGCTTATTTTTTGCAACAACTTTATGTAGGTGTTGGTACGTAATTCAGATGCCGAATGAAACACATTCAAAAGATCGTTTAATTCTGTCACCGCAAACATGTTTCCACCGCTAAAGCGACCCCCAGTAATATAAGCTATCGAGTAGTAAGTACACAACAGGCCACAACCGCTGCCTTCACAGGTAAGCGCCTATAGCTAACCAGACTACGTTTCACTTGGCAGGAGAATAAAAATTACAAACGTCGTGGTTACCTTTAATCAAATGCAAGGCTATCATTAAGTCGACGCTTCGGCAAACTCGCTCGTCGTGCGCATCGTCACTGTTAATTATCACAATATATATGTATAAAATAAAATAAAAGAGACCGCTCCGTACCAATACTAACATAAAAAATACGAGAAAAGAAAGAGAAGCTTTAAAAAAGAAAAGAGTGCATCTACCCCCACCTTCGGTTGCCCCCACCGCGTCGGGCCGCCCCTGTGGCGGGCGCCACCCACAGCACCGCAAAAATCGAGAGCGTCGACGGCGGCGCGGGGTCAAACGGCGACGCGAGCGTGAAAAGAAGGAGCGGTGTGCGAGCATCACGCACACAAGCATAACTGTGCGTGTGCGCGCCGAGAGGGACGGGCGACGCGAGAGCGGGACAGCGGCGCCAATTACTATCACCTGGCGGGCAGCTACCGCATTACCCACTGCCGCCGCGCGCGCGACCACGCGCCCGCTGCACCACGCGGCTCGCTCCGCTCCTGTGACGCTTCGCTAGTACCTCGAGTCCAAATCGAAATCGATATTCGCGTCGCCGCGGCCGGCCACCGTTGCGAGTGCACCCCGTGCTAGCCGTCTTGTAGACTTTCGCCCGGTTTGGGGATGCACCGCGACTTGGAAGTAGCGCCAGCGCGCGACATGAAACTGTGAAGTGTGTGCGGACAGTGACACAGACATAACGCTAAACGTGATTATTGACAAGTTAACTGGCGGTTTACATAGTGAAAGATGACGTCCCAATTCGCCTTCAGAGGATCTCCACCCAATCAGGTAAAGCTACGTTAATTTATGTTTTGGAAAAGTAGTTTTCTAACTTTTTTGTGTGTTGTTTAATTCAACAACTCGGTTTCATAAATTTGCAGTGCGATATTCGTTGTATTTTGTAAATTCATTGTTTTATTAGGTATGTCACCAATGTAATGCTTATAAATGATATGTTTACGTGGTTAAATTATAGAGAGGTGCTCATCAACTGCTTATTACAATTATTATCGGTAATCTCTGTAGATAAATCAAGATAATTGACACCACAGTGATTATTTCTCTGATTACTTACTTGAATTTCTCAACAAATAAATAGAGAGTAAACAGTTTAGAAGTCTACTCCGGACTTAGGTCAATTTATTAAATAATAAATATATAAATTAGAACGTCCAACATAAAAATATTTTTTTTTAATAAAATTGCGGTTATTCAGTTTTGCCCTCACATTCCCTTGTATGAATTACTACCTACGCAACGGATTACCTTAAAATAAAGTACCTACCTACCTACGTTTGTTTTGTAATTAGAAAGAATATTTTGTACAAAAACTTATACATAATGTTGAACGTAGCATAAACAATTGGAAACTAATTCGATAAAGTTTATAAAAATATAATGAGCGAAGCCGGTGCCTTTCCTTTTCTTTCCAACAGCTAATTTGTAAACAGGACACAAACTATTCATTACATACAAATAAACATTTTCCTTCGTAAGAAAGATTTTTTCAATCCGACATTAATTAACGTTACCTCTTAGATCTGTTGGAACAAACCGTCATTGGTTAAAATTTAAAGCTTAAAATAGTTATGTATATTTAATAAAACTCTATTAACTTTTATGCACGTTCATTTAGTAAGTTCATAAAATTATAACTAAATAAGTAGGTACTTATTTAGTTATAATTATCTATGCAGGTATTAATTATGTCTGAATGTTCTGATAGAAATGAACTCTTCCGTGTAGTATGACTACCTAATTTACTTAGGTAAGTATGTTTTCTGCCGATTGCCGAGGTGCCGACGCAACTCCGACATCCATAATTCAATGGTGATTATTTTTTCTAAGATCTCCCTATTTATTAATACTTATTGATGTTAATACAATCAATTAATAACTTAGGTGTCAAAAATTTCATTGCTTAGAATTAGATTGTAGAATTAAAAACGGCGCACGCTGTCAAGGAGCGGCTTTATGACAGAAATCATTAATCGGCATAATTAAGTCTTATGTCCTCATGTAAGCACCTAGGTAGAGTTCCTAGAGGTCTCTCCCTTGGAGACTCCACTCGAAATCCGGAGCTATATGTTCAATTAACTGACCCACTCGATCCGTAATTATAATTGTATTAGTTATAAAATACTCTGATGTTAAAATAACTGTCAAACGACGCAAGATGGCACCGCAAAAAATAACTTATTACTTAGGTAGATATTTAATTAATAAAATTCAAATCAAAGTCCCAGTATACAGGGGCTCTTTCAGTAGGTACTATTTTACGGGTCCTAAACGGGTAAAAAGCGCAAGATGCTTGGGTTTAGTGAGTTGAGATTTTTTAGGTGATATACTCACAGGTTTCTTTAAAAAGGTTAGAAAGTTGGTAAATACTTGTAAATGATTATTTAAAACACTTAGGTATAAATTAATTAAGAATTGCTTTTAATTGATATTAATAAATAATGTATTTGCGATTATTGAATGTTTAGGTAGCTGCTTTGAAATAAAACATAAAGGTGTAGGTACCTAACTTAGTTAAGAACGTCATTAAAGTGTAACTTATCTACTTGTAAATGATAATGAACACAAATTTGTATCAATCTTGAACAACATTTTACGACTCTACCAAATTCAAGTTATAAGTAAATCAATTATGTTTTATCATTCAATGTTAATTTAAATATACAAAAATCTATACTAAACCTGATCCAGTTAAATCACACGCACGCATAAATAAAACATCATGTTAATGAATAAAAAAATGATAAGAAGGCGCAATATGCATAGTATGGCAACATTTGGGAAATATAAAAAGGTGCTTGATAACAAAAAAAAAAACACAAAACTTCGGAAACGAGTATAGAATAGACCAGAGGTTAATAACATGTGGCAAACAGACTAGTTTCCTCTTTATTGGTAATTTAAATTGCAGTATCAACGACGGACGTCATACAAAAAATGTTGATAATACATGAGCGGTGAGTATACTTAATACAGTATCGATGTAGGTACTATATCCACGTAATTTGTTAGAAAAAAAGCGATCATCAATTATGGTAAGCACAATTGTTAAGCCGGTCCGAACGGGTTATGTAAATAAACTTAAATCAAGCTTAAATGTTTCTTTGTTTGTTACAACATGTAACAATGTTGAAATATGTATTCCTATATTTATTTGAGTCATTTTATATCTTATTTCATCTACTTATTGGTGGGTGTAAATTATTTTAGAAGAACATAGAGCGGTGTAGAGAAAATATTATATTTTTCTCTGCGTTGTTATTTTCTGTGCTTAGATTAGGTACTATAAATTAGTTAATTAATATCTTGAATACTTCTCTCAGTTTAGTGTAGTTTGAATGTCTTTAACATTGTATGTATTGAATTTTAAACTTAGATAGACACGGTAAAGAGCCTTACTTAAGATTGTAAGTACTTATCTCACAAAGATTCTAGGTTTTCGCATGGTTTTCCATACAGTTCAAAATTGCTTTATTTTCGTTTTACCGATGTATCACTATGAGTTTAATTTCACTATTTTGACATACTTTAAAGAATATTATATTCCTAATTAAGTTTAAGTTTGTCTGCAAATAAATAAAACAAATTGATTGTCTTAATACTAATAGGTAGGTATGAGTATAGATGCGTACTATCGAATGTTATAATACATGAATAGGCATAATAAGTACTAATGACAAGTCTCCCTATAAATCACAGTGATGATTCTCGACTGGAATCTGGTCAATAACAAAATTTAATATGCTGGACACATAATAATATCTCTTTTATAAGTTCATCATTGCCTGCTACTGGAGACGATATCTCGAGTGGATGATTCATTAATCAATTATTAGATACACTGTCACCCTTATTTGCTATCTGATAACGGTTTATTAAATTTCACTGTTGTTATGTTAATATTGGAATGGTCTAACTTATCTGACAATACAGTTGGTTTTGTCTGGCATAATTAAAATTCTGAAGTTTAAGTATAAATATAGCGATGTTAATAAAGATAATAAATGGAGTGATTTGGTCAGTGGGCGAGTGCGTGCCGTGCGCGATCCACTTTTGCTATCTCCGTGATAAGGGGGACCCCACGGGAGGGGATAATCCTCATTATTCCACAGTTTCGGAACTCGCGCCCTCTCTTGCGATTCGTCGCATTCCAACGGTCTCTACACTCAATAATCTGCGTTCCTGTTAC
Organism: Notodonta dromedarius; assembly: GCA_905147325.1. Lineage (NCBI taxonomy): Eukaryota > Metazoa > Arthropoda > Insecta > Lepidoptera > Notodontidae > Notodonta > Notodonta dromedarius. The sequence goes on along the minus strand of LR990160.1, from coordinate 9,336,441 downwards.
GCTCTCCTATTTTTTTCATTTCATAACACGAACCCGTCGTAAACTTTTGCCTTTAAATAGGTTTACTTAATAAGAATGTAAGTTTTCCTTTTCTTTAATAGCTGCCCGGTCCGTTGCTTTCATGGTACGTTTTTATTTAAATAGCAATTAAGTACAAGAATGGGCTGTAAACGTTTATATTGCGTTGTATCGTACGGTTTAAGACCGCAGAGATGCTAAACCTCGGATGGCATCATTTTACTTTCGATAATAAAACGTTGGAAAAAAAAATTCGCGCTTTGACAGACTTGATTTCTAACAATAATAGCAAACAGATACATTCGGTTATGACCGCAGGCGATTACTTTTTACATCGCCTTGGTTCCTCTTTCTGCGATTCATAATGTCTGTCACTTTCTAATGTTAATGCGCAACAGGCAGTTTAATTAGCTTCATGTTTCTAATACTGTACCTAATTTTATTTTTTATTTAGTCACACATGTGATAAGATTGTTTTTATTAAGTAGTTTAAGTTAGTTTTATTACCTTCCATTTAATCAGTTGCCCTCTAACTATAGAGTGGCCTGCTATGTAAAGGTCCGATTTGAATGATACATGATATTTTGCATGTCAACCTTGTAAATGATATCACAAAAAATATCAGATGGGTTACTTTAAAAAAAACAGCTGCACCGATTGACCAAAAAGATTTAAGCCATCAGCTTTTTTATGCGGTTCGTACATCATCTTTACCATTTAGTAAGGGGCCATGCAGCACATCGATTACTATTCAAATTAGAGTAAAAATACATGGATGTTTTGTAAGAGATTCAACAAATCGGTTTACATTACAGACAAAGTAGGTATAACCCGCTTGCGCTAACTTATAACGTTAACGTTAGACAATGAAAAACCGTATACTTTATGTACTTACCCACTCGTGTATAAGTTATATAGTTACGTTTTCATTTGGTAAACAAGCTGGAACAAAAGACGACAAAGTTGTTTTTATTTAGGTCATACGAGTCTCGTCAAGCTTGCGTTGCGAGAGTCGAGTTCCAGATTAATATTTTGTGAGCTCGTAGTGGTGCGGGCGAGGCTTTAGCTCGAGCACATGCTATATTAAACGGTGCCGGGGGCGGCGGGAGCTACGCTAGATTTTGTACGCTTTAATTATTGGAATCGATAGGTACTATTTATACCTACAAACTTTGAACTGTGACTATGTAGGTGCTTAGCATCCGAAAATGTTGTTTACTTGTGTACACCTCTGTTCTCTCTCTCTTCTGCGGCGATGCACGCATATCCCAATGAATAACATCGTAGTAACACATAATTTTACACAAAATATATACATTAAATTCTTCGCATACAGGGTGAAATATCGAACGGTAAAATTTTTTTAATTGTTGTGTTTGTTATAGGTATGTACATTCGTTTTGAAACGACATTCATCAAAATATCTAGAAAATATAAAAAAAATTATGGTAAACGCACTTAAAATACTATTTACATCGTATTTCCTCACAATCACTTCTCAACTAGAACGTTAAGTTTTGTAACGCGTTAAAATTTATATCTAGCCGTTACATGAAATACTAAAAATATCGATTAATTGGTATTCTATATTTTTTTCTGGCGCGACGTTACTTTATCAGAATGGTTTTATCTCATTTATGATGTGATGAGTCCCAAATACTTATCGATTAAAATTCACCCTGCATATCAGTTCTAGTTTTAGTAAGGTAACGGTGCTGGCTGCTTTCATTTCTTAATTTTAACATTATTAGGTATTAATTTAGCGGAACCAAAGTTCCGAACCAGTAGTAGATTGACTAATTCCTTCGTTATTGACAAATCCTTTTTTGCCCATTTGAATATAAAATCTTCGATTTGATTAGGTAATTGAAAGTGACGATGAAAGAGGAGCCGCGGAGGCGTGAGCAGGTCTCGGCTGGCTGGTCTATCGACCGGCGCATATGCATACCCAACACGCGTGCACGACCTAGGCACTCGCAAACTGAAAAACAAAACCAACGCCATTCATTTAACTTCATAATGAGCCATGAACAATCCTCGTCATTTTTGCAGTTTGCATTCGACCACTCACTGACCCCTTTTTGTAAAGAATCGTAATTTAACGTTCGGTACCCTGTTTCAGTTTTAATAATGCGTACCTAATAAAAAGCCATGATTAAGTAAATGTTCCTCCAGCGACCTATTGTTCTTAACACAGCCGATGTTTTATGGTGCCTATACAACGTGTGTTTTTTTATATTCGTGTAATATAATATACCATCGGTGCTTACTAATTACTTCTGTAAATGTTATTTCTTTGATATTTTGATAAATCTAGCACACAGCTCATTCTAATATAATTAATAGTAATCATTAGGCAGACTATGAGCCAAACTTAAATAATGACAGATAGATTTTAATAAAGTATTTTTTTATCATTTTAAAACTGTAAATACGGATTTTTTTTATAAAACAAAAATAAACAGTCTCTACTATTTTCTTCTTGAATAAATTACATGTCTAGTCTTAATTACCCAATGTAGCGATCTACTTAGTTTTAAAATTGTGATACAATAATTCGTCCTAAACCTTTTTTCATAAAATACGTGCTGAACCCAAAATATCAATATTCTTTTTTTAAGACACTCTACCGTAAACCCGACACCTTATCGCGCCGACCCCGAATCACTGTGAAACGATCCCAGCACCCAACGACTCTCCCTAATCAGATAGGTGAATGAGACTTCACTTCTCGGAAACTTTAATTAATTTCTCCGAAATGGAGGGCGTGCGCTGTTCACGCGGTTAGTAAATTTTGTAGTCTCTCGTTACGGCAGCGACGAATTGTGATAGTGTTCATTCTAAAGCGCGGGCGCAACCGGATTTGGCGGCGCATGTGTGCGTGTCGCGTACGCTCGCGACGAACACACTCCGGCCATTTCGAGAATACCGAGTCGCGGTATCGTTTCTTCGAATATGAATCTTCTTCATCCGCGATAAAGGTCAATTCGTTCCTTTAATCTACCTGGTGGCTAGTCAGACGGAACCACGACACTTTGACGATAATATAACTTTTCGCGTTCAAACGCGGCAATGAAAAAACGATGTTAGCGAGATATGCTGCGATTTATGTGAACGTACAGTAATTCTTATGGATGATCGCATAAAATTATAGATTTTGCCGTCATGGGTCCCTTAGGAATGCGATTTAATAATAGAGCTAAGAATGGTTTTGTATAAAATTGCTGTAGGTCTCTACGTAAATAAATTAAAATATCTGTTAAATTAGAACCCATAAACGTAGCACACGATAAAATATCTACCAAAAATAAACATACATATTCATAATTTAACACAAGGATGACTTTCAAAAACTCTACATAACGATTTCACACCGTTTTTATTCGTTTACAAAACATAAAACGCTTTAAAAAAATCGACACATTTCTCTCTTTAAGTTTTCTCCCGTTGTTATTTAGGTACATTGGGGATTAACGAAAATACCACAAGAAAACAAACGTGGAGACAACTGCGGTACACGAAATAAACGGGCGTTTGCGGGCGCGTCGAGACCACAGATCTTTCGTTAGTGGTGCTAATCAGACGCGCCATAGAGAGTCGTGAAACTTTATTACCAACATTGTGAACTTAAAATACACATGTATGACAATTACTGGCGGTGTCTCGGGCCGGGCGTGTGTGCGACGGACGAGGTGCTCACATATCATTAGTTCACACCTCGTCGCCTCCGAATCGGCCGCGGAGTCGACGCTCAGCTGCGTCTCATGTGTGACACACTGCCGCGACGACCGGCGAGACTCTACGTATCGAGCAATGGATATTGTTGGATAATACGTAAAGTGTAGAGTTTATGTAAGGTCTTTTTTTGGAGCAACTGTTGGTCTCATTTTATGCCGCAAATTAAATAATCACCTTCTATATTATTAACGCTTTAAGTATGAATAAATGCGGTCATACCTCAGTGCGAGGGAAAATTAATATGAGTAACTTTAACATTTTTTCGAGACGTTGAAATTCTTTGTCAATTAAATTATATTGTTTTTAATAAGTGCAATTTCGCTTCGTTATCAACAACATTCCACTATTTCTCAAAACAATTTTATTATGTAGAGTTGGTTTGCATAAAAAAATCATATCATAAATGGGCTGATTTTGAACATAATATGTCATGGTTAAGAAGGGTTCATAAAACATCATATTTTTATAAGCAAAACAAGTACATTTATTGATCATGAAATACATTTAAGTAATCACCAGTTTTTACAAGCAAACAAAATAGTTTCACACAAATTATGGAATAAACTACTGCCTCTATGTACCACTATATAATCGTCGGTGTGTCCCACGTTTCACTTGACACTTTCAAAATGTCCTGTAAATAGAGCGTCTACAGAGAAATATTTGCAACGGGTCTCTTATTAATGTAAAACTAGCTTGCGCCCACGGCTTTGCCTTTGTACACCAATTTGACGCGTTGGTAATCGTAATTTCTTAGCTATGACGTACTATTTCATTTTATACTAGGTTGTTAAAATGTAGCAAGATGTGTGTCTGAACATGCCTGAAGCATACAAACCTCCAGCTTTTTAATTGACCTGACTTTATGAACCCATTTACTCTATCAAGCTATCATTCCTAAAGTGTGTTGGATGTAATTAAGATTATAATGTAAATATATACAAATATAATTATCTAAATCTATGCAGATTTCACAAGCCCTCAAACACGCAAAATGACACGCGAATGTATCATGACTGTCGATAAAACCAATTTCCCAATGAATTTACTATAACATCCAGTAGGTAATTTTGAGCAGAGTTATTTTGGTAACACAGTTGTCGATTAGTGGGTAACGACAGGGAGTGCGTAATAAAGGCTTGGCCGGGAAAAGCACGGGATGTTTTGAATCGCCACCGCTTTAATGGCGACTGTATTAACCGATAATTCAAATTTCGAAGCCCCTCCGCCACTTCTAAACTACGGCTGACACAACACACGATACGCGCGGCTCTAGTCTACCGATCCGATTAAAATATCGATCCTTAGTATAAACTTTAACAATCGATTGTTATAAATAAGTGCCGACAGTAGAGCATTCCAATTTTAGGGTTTCGTACCTCAAATGAAAGGTCGGCCAATCCAATTTCTTTTTTTGGGATATAATTTATATTGATGTAAACTTGTTGCTGTCATCGAGAAATACAGTAGTTTTAGGAATAGGTATTGACTCATGATTAATTGCAAAAAAATATCAACCTGCTTTTTTACTCAGTCTTCATTCCACATTCTAATTAATCTTACTCTAATTAGAAATAATCCTATACGATATTCGTTTATCAGAACTTTCATAACAAGCATATTTCTTGAAATAACCCTCTTCAGATAGCTCGCAAGGTAGGCTCCAGTACGGAACCCTCATTCGATGGGTCGACTCGCATTTCCTAGGTTTTTTGAACGTAGTGGAATTATTAACAGTATAGCAATGCAACCCTACTACCTAATATGTCCAATAAATTATAGATTAGAAAGAAATAAGAACAATTAAAAAAATTGCGTCAAGTAGGTACTTACATAAGAGCGAAAATAATGACCTACTTTTAAACCAACAACATTGATTGCACTCAATAATTCAAACCCATTCACCTCGAGTTTTGAAATTTGACCCTGAAATTCGAAGATGGATATTATATTTACTTAGCAAATTTCGTATTTGAATACGTATTGAGAACTTAAATATTTTAATTATTATTTTAAATTGTGAAATAGGCGACGGGTCTCAGGCAGAAGCTAGTTCTAAAATAATCTGTATCAAGATCAATCTACTACAGAATATTGAATCGTTAAATAAAACACATTCATTTCTGGCACCCAAATGTAAATCTTTATCAGAATGATAGAAGCGTTTGTCGTATTTTTGCATTTATATAAATCATTGTACAATGTTCTGATTACGTCAATCTAATTTCGGTAGTATTGTATTGTGGGAATGTTTGCAACCGCGTCACAGGGGTATTAAGCAGAATAATGGCCCAGTTATTAATAGACAAGTACCCGAGCACTAGCACATGTTTATTCCGTAACGGGGGCCGATAAATCTCGCTGAACAATCTGAAACAACTTCATTAGCGAAATCAACGGCCGCGTCGCGCCGGATGATTGAAGACACATGACCCAATGCTCCGTGATAATGAATCGTATATTTTTCACATATGTACGTATATGCGATTAAAAGGTACAGGTAAAAGCTTCAGTCGCCCACATTTGCGGAGGCGATCATGTGTGACGCCGCGCTCTCCGGTTGCTCTCGAAAGAGTTGCAATTTTATGAATGAGTTGTTTGAATGAAATACAATAATAATACGGCGCGGCCCGCGAATCGAGGCGGAAAGAGCCGGCGACGAGTACGTGGCCGAATCGCCTTTTAAACGTACATAATATTTGTCCTGACGTTAAAGATTTCAGCTCCCCATAAAACACTTAATAATATTGTATTTCGATATACAACGCACCGCCACGCGTTGTTGTGTTATGCATTTTTTGTTCTGCACTGAACTCAGCAATAGAAATTATGAGCCTTTTTCACTTTTAAATAACGTGTATAATACCTACATTCCTCAGTGACCTTCTCCCTTCCTCAAACTACACATATTTCTAATCACATAATCTACTAAATAAAGTTATGGAAATTTTTGTTCAAAACAGATTGACATCACCACTTATTTATGTATATTCTAAACACTGTATCAATTAAATCAGTGCATAAATTAACACATAACACATTCCTACAAAGACAATATTTAAGAAGTGATAATTAAACCTCTTAACTATTGTGTCTAATAAACAGCAACACTAAACCGAGAGCGTTACATAATTACAACAAATCATCAAAATAATTACCGTTTGGTTTTGTGCCGAGCGTTTTAAGTTGGGTAATTAAATTTATAATCTTGGGGCAAAAAAAATGAAACAACTCAAGTATCTTTTACCCACAGAGCCGGGAGATCATCAGTCGATAAGAAGGCACTATTATAATTTGCCGACACTGTTTTATAACATTTTTTATGGCCGCGCCCGAAATGTGGATTGTACAGTGAGCGTATACAATATGTTTGCAAATTCGCGGCCATAAATTTTAATTAAAGTTATCTAGTAACATGTAGAAATGAACTTTTCGTTTACCCACTTAGTTGCATAAGTCGACGGGTATTCATTGTTATTTATTTATCAGCGACTATCTTAGTTAAGTACTATGTTAATTGCGGGTGGGCTTATAAATGTTTTTATCGAACAAATTGCATAGGTACCAAAATCTGCTGATGTCCTAAAATATTTAACTTAATTTCACTGATATAATAATATCCACCATCTTACTTAATAACATGTACCTAAACATTTTTCGTATCCCGCTGTATATTGTATTCCCGCTACTCCAACTTAGAAATAACTTTTTTGTAATCATGAATATGCATTAATTACCATTATACTCCATTATTACGTATTTATCTTTACATTACCGCTGTATTAGAATAAGGTTGGCGGTTTCCTTTCAATATTTATTCTTCCCTAATTCCACACTAATTAGGGAAGGTGTGAATTTCTTTAGGAGTATTATGCGTTTCGAGGGTGGGCCAATTTCGTGCGCTTATCTATACGGATATCTCGATACAGGATGCGGTCAGAATAGACACCCACCCTGGCTGATCCACCATGTAATTGTCCAATTAAAGTCAAAATTTTATGTAAATAACTTGACGGAATAACACAAACGTTGAATTTATTATAGTACTAGTTTATGCCCGCGACTTCGTTCGCGTAGTATTTAACTTAACAAATATTTAGATTATCGGGATAAAAAGTATCTTATGTTTTAATCTGACTACTACTAAACTATCTGTGTTCCAAATTTCATCCAAATCCGTTCAGTAGTTATTGCCTGAAAGAGTAACAAACATCCACACTCACAAACTTTCGCATTTATAATATAGTAGGACGTTGTATTTAATTAACCGTTACATTTGATCGATCACTGCAAAACAAAAATCGCATTAAAATTTGATTACGTGAACTTGTGTGATAAATTCACAGGGAAAAAGCTCGAGTAGGTATCAGAGGAATTATTATGCATTTGTAGAGCACATATACTAGGTGATACAAAAAGGGTATACTATTTTTTTTGCAACTTAACTTTGTAAATCTCAAACTATCGGCTTTGTGGGACAGTTGAAGTACTAAAGGTTTTGTAGACTTGTGAAATCGGTCAACAGCTGTATTCCTATAACACCTTTTGTTTTTCAAGTTCCCTCCAAAGCTGATGGTTTTAGAATTACAAAGTTAAGTTTTGAAAAAAAAAGTATACCCATTATGTGTCACCTTGTAGTATGGGTAGTATGACGTAGGTACCTGTTTTCATGGCTAGAGTAATATACTCTCAGACCTTAGGCTAAGACTAATGATTCGCGTCGCTTAATTTTTTTAAGAACAAACCTATTAAAATTGCATTCTATCTAGAACGCTACCTAGTTTTTAGGACTCTACGACTTTATCTATACCTACCTAAATGATAATAATAATTCTCGAAATAAATATCGCCAGACAAATATCGCCAGACAGACACACCAACGGTACGGTCTCAAACTAAGCAAAGCTTGTACTATGGGTACCGTACAATGGACTGGGGGCGATCCCAGTGACACCCAGACCTGGACAAATTAAGAAAAGATCATTTCCGAAATTTGCCCTGGTGGGAATCGAACCCAACCACCATGTGCAGTGAGCCGAGCGGCCTACGCTCGAACCACTGCGCCAAGCGGTCGTCGCAATGTTGTCATATTCTTGTCTAGACCCGTTAAAATAAATGCATGGAAGAAATGTTATAGGAACTTTCTTATTAATTCCCATTCCCGTCACGAAGGTGCCGTAATTAAAGTGGTATCACACGATACGCCAGCGATTCATTGTTTAGATCGGCGATGATCTATCATACTTTGTCAATGGGTATCATACATTTTAAATTAAATAATGAGGCAGACAGGTGCTTTTGTGCGTGAAGAGGCGACAACATTTTTAGCTCTTGTAACGACTAGGCGTCTTCGAATCATTATTAACATCTAATTTCAAACAACAGGTTTTAACTGGACTTTGTAATAATTGTATACCAGAAAATACAAGTATATACGTAGGTATTATCATCACCATTGGATGCAAAATAGCTCGTACAGGTATGTTAATGATTATATTATTTAATTTATGATACATGTATGCCCACGATGTGTGCATAGAATTGTAAGGAGTTACAGTAATGTGTGGCTGTTAAACAAATTATTTTATTATTGATCTTAATCAGCGATAATTAAGCCTGGTGTGCATGCGAGTAAAAAATAATATACCATAAAGGAATTACTCGCGCACACTTTTCTCAAGACAAGGAATGTAAACGCGAACGCAAGCTGGCGTGACGCCTGCGCCCGCGCTCCGGTTTTATCAACCGATCTATCAAATAGTAATGCTCTTTCTTCCAACCATGTGCGAAAAAGATTAGGCGAGAATATTGCCTACCTCTCACATTATTATGTGAATTGATAATCATCTCTATTAGGTATTATTTGTCCAATTAGTAGATGTCAGAAGGTTGGTGTAGTGATTGCAAGCCTGGTCTACTTATCATGAGGTCCTGAGTTTAAATACCGGGACTTTTATATAGATTTAAAAACGATGAACGCAATATTGTGGGCTGTTACTCTGAAAGCACCTGCATACGGGTAAATCATAATGTACACAATAAACATTGTCATCTTTGTCGTGTGAATGTAGCCTGAGGCCAGTGACGTAGATAGCTAAAGATATGTTAATTTGTAAATAAAATAACTTAACCAAGGTCGAACGGTGCAAAGTCAAACATTGTAAACAAAAATATGCTTTATCCACGTAACCGCGTATTATGGAATTTAAAACAAATATAACCCATAACCAATTAAAATAAAGACTAAATTATAATTTCAGATGAGAAGGCTTTAATTAACAATGTTGCCTGCGAGTGTATTACATCCAATCTATTTTCTATTCAAGGCGTTGGTGCCACGAACTCTAGTAATTTGGTCTGATCAGAAATTAATATCGACCCGAGGACCTATAGCCCGCTTCGCCGAACCTACATTCATGCACTAAGATAACACGTCAATAGGTTAGTTAGGTTAGTGCGATCCGCAAACATTGCACAATTTCAATTTAGGTACTTACTTATGTTACAACTTGTAATTATACTCAAGATTGCAGCGCGCTCCGAATTCACAGCAGAAAAGATAACGTACTCGTATACCATACCACTGATGAATAAGACACATAATATTCTAATTCAAAATATTTTTATTCATGCAGGCCAACAAGGCACTTATGAATAGTTAGAATCTACCACCCGTTCGGAATACTGCTTCCACTGAGAAGATCCGGCGAGAAACTCAATGGCTCCTTTTTGCATTGGAATGGAAGATGTAAACATTCTCAGGAACAGCAACACAATTTTCACTAAAAAGTACCAGAAAATAATACACTAGTAAGTTTTTACCTACTAGTATTGTAGAGTGTCATGCCTGCATTAGTTGGGTGGGGTTCTCGGAGGGCGTGCTCCTGCGTATTCAGTTGGACAGCCACGCTTCTACTATATGCAGTTTCAAGTGCGACTGCGTTTATCTTGACTTCATCGAGGAATGAAACATTAGCAAGAGTTTCCAAATTATTATTGTGCACCGGTAACCTTATCGTAAACTTAATACTTTAATGATGTCTGCTTAAGGGCCGACTTTTATAAAAAGAAATCCCCGTCGTACCTGGACAAAAGGCATCGCTCGGCGTCACCCACGGTTAGCTGAGCGAACGACGACATGTCATCGATATTTTTTGCCCGGCTGATGTCTTTAACGAAATTCATGTCATTGGGTCCGATTTCTCTAAGATTAACTTTTTTACATTATTTAACAAATAGATCGGACCCTTATACGGCCGAATATTCAGTTACATGGTTTAACACTTAAAAGGGCTTAACGACTCTAACACATCCTGCGGGTTACGATAAAAAAGACGACAAAAAGAGAATACTTTTCGTGTTTGTTTTTTAAAAGATGTCTGCTGAAGATAACGGGCAGCGGCACTTTAATCCTCCAACCGTCCGATATTTGAAAAGGATATGATGACAACTTTTTTGTACTTTTTATCTAATAAGCACACATAACCAATACTTACTTAAAGACGTACTTAATACCCTGAGTTTGTCGATGTTGATAAATGAAAACGACGTATTTAGTTACTTGTCATGTTTTCATACCGTTTTGTGAACCGTCCCGGCTAGAAACAATGTGTTAGCGTGGAGGCGCAGAATGCCAAATGTCTCACAGAATCAGATGTTTAGATTAGGAGCACTTAACTGTTTCAATTCTCGTGAATGGAACGTGTGTCGCGGAGGTTATCATTAATTTGAAGTGGTAGAGATACTTGGGAGTGTGTAGAGATGGACGATGACGTATTTGGGCACTCAATAAACAAATGTTAATTCGTTGCGATTAAATTACCGTCATCAAATTGGACATAGTTTTGCAAAACAAACAAACCGTACACATACGTCTGCAGACCAAAACCAACCCCAGTGAAGGTGTAAGTAGGTTGGTTTCACATCGCAAAAGTATTAGGTTGGATCTATTCTGCAAAGCTATGTCCAATTATCACCAGTAATTCAGCATAGCGTATTAGAAAAAAAAAACAGGCATCGTCATTCAAGAACCTGATTAGTTCCGTGGTCTGAACCAGCTTTGCTTGTTCTGCCTTTTTTTCTTTAAAGTCAGACGATTCATTTCAATTGGAATACGTCGTGAGTAAGAACTGCGTTCCTACATAATGAATTGCACAAACTTATTAAGTAACTAGCTGAGCCCGCGATTTCGTCCGCGTGGAATTTAACTTAACAAAAAAGCCCGCGCCACAAGATCTATTTAAAAAAAAAATGTTTAACTAAAATTAAAGTAGCCTAAGTTACTCCTTAAAACACCAGCTATCTGCCAGTGAAAGTCCCGTCAAAATCGGTCCAGCCGTTTCGGAGATTACCGGGAACAAACACACAGACAGACAGACGGACAAAAAATTTTTAAATCGCGTTTTTGTTATATGTATCGTATGTACTTTCATATGCATTTAGTGAAAAGGTGTTATTTTGGTATTACAAACAGACACTCCAATTTTATTTATTTGTATAGACTATCTGTTTATTAAAGTAATTATTTTAATAATAACATTATTGTATACTGACTTAATATAACAATATAATATGCAGAAACAAACTATGGCCCGTATTAATAAATTGAGCTCAAGTCTGAGTGCAATCTGGGGAATGTCATTCCAGTACAAAATTACATTTCAAAAGCGCACTTAAGATCGGCCTCAGACTTGAGATCGTATTATTAATACGGCCCTATTTTTGATGAAGTTTTCAATTATAAATATACATAGGTACAGTTAAAATACCATTTAATAGGTACACATGGAACCGTCGACAATTGCCGCCCAACCGAATAAATAGGACGCACTTTCCATCCAACATAGACTCGTATCATTCGAACGGATTGAATCCCATTTAAGCACTCGCGTTGATTTCAGCCACAACCCCCTATCGATCGATATGATCTCTATTACCATTGTCATTAGGCCGAACGAGGGACGGAACAGCGCGAACATACCTTCCGACCCTGGAATCCGCGATACATACACAATGTTAGCGAGCAAGGATTAAATAACTATGCAGGGTATGTAATGTAGGTAATGCAGGGATTCGACGTTTAACGGCTTCGGGATTACCTCCATAATTCCCTAACACAACAAATGTTTTTAGCTGTGGTGTGCGTGCTGATGCCATAGGTCGTCGAAACGGCAGGTGAACGCGAGAGCGGTTTTAGGGCGGCTGAAGCCATACGTCGCTGGCAGGCGGGTCACAGCTCCAGCTAACGCCACCTTCGACACCAACAGGAATTCACTGCGCTTGTATTGCGACAACACCGCCTATTTACATAATTAAAGGTCAAGTCACACAGGGTCAATCAGTTACATCGATAAAACAATTTTTATTACACTCAAATCACATCCGTAAACACGGATAAAAAAAATATATTTGTAAACGTAATTTTTCCGGATATTCCCCATAACGATACGTGAAAGGACACAAAGGACGTATTAATTATGATTTTCTGTGGACAAAAAAAAATGATACGGAATTGTATAAGAACGGACGGGTCGCATTTCTCGGTTTCTAATCCCATTCAAAGTACAATGAATGTCGGACGGCTGCGACCATTTTTCATTTCAATGACAAATATTTAGAAAGTTATTTACCCGCGTGCGAGCCTGCAGTGTGTTCAATTAAAAGGACGATCTCGACTCGCGTCTTTGCCATTATAATCGGACAACGGCCGGATGTTTATTTTGCGACCGCGTTATCGATTCAGGTAGTCCGGCGAATAAATCTATTACGACAACAATATGTCCGCCCAGCCCGCTCCCATTGTCATTAATTTTAAATCTTCAATCGGATCATATTAGTACCGCTCGCGGCGGAGCATTCAATATTTTTAATATTAACAATTCAAAAGGGTTTTTTGGCCGTTTCGAATTTGCGTACCGTACACGAACGTTGACGACGCATGCGACACGCCCTGTCGTCTCCCTTTCCGCGCATTAAATACTCATTTACTATCCATCAATTATTTTATGCTAATATTTCCGATGCATTAACCACCTAAGCATATCACGAGCATTGAAATTTGCATTGCGAGTGTCGCTGCGCGCACGGAGGCCTCCTATAACTTGTTGTATCTGCAAAAGCGAATGTGAAAACGCGCCATAAAGGCATTTCAAAATTTACAACTTACAGAGCACCATCTCGACAGCCTCCAACAGTCCGCCGCCGACGCAGGCGGGAATGAGCGGTGGCGGCGCGGGCGGCGCGGGCGCAGCGCGGCCGAGCTCGCCCGCCGCCGCCGCGCCCCGTTGCTGCGACACGGGCCGCCCTGTGTTCCAGGACCCTATCACTGGCCAGACCGTGTGCTCGTGCCAGTACGATTTCCTCAACTACCAGAGGCTCGCTTCTGGCATGCCACTGTCCATGTACAGCGCTCCGTACTCAGACGCTGCGGCGGCGGCCGGTATGGCCGCCTACTTCCCAGCGCTAGCCGCTGACCAACCACCCTTCTATACTAATGCCGTGAGTATACAAAATAATGTTATCTCAAGTGATCTCTGATCAGCTTTTTGAGATTAATAGTTTTATTTGAAATTCGTAGGTAATAAGAATTGGTCTTGCATTTTTTACAGGTTTTTAAACTAATCATTACATTGTTTATGCTTAGATGTTAAGTTATATAATGGTTTAAAAACTAATGGAAACATCGCAGCCCCTATACTTTAGGTATTAATATACTAACTACTTTAGGTATACTCATACAAGGAACCGCATTATTAATGAAACATTGTATATTGTATCAGATGACCATTAGGACACGGAACTTAAAACATAAAATAATTCAAAAATACTTTGTAGTGTTTCTAGCAATACGTTTGTCTGTCTGTATCAATATGTTTCAGGAACGCGTAAATTAGTGATGGATCATGTTTCACAACTTGTTGCATACAAAGACATGGATCGCCTAAAATACGTTAATTGATGCTAATATTTGAATAATTAATTACAAGTGTCCTACTTGTAACCTACTACCGTTGTGTGAAAAGACAATGTAATCGACTGAGTTTTAGGTATTATGCGGCCTATTCTTGCGGTCCACCTGATAATTGGATACTAGTGTCGAAACCAATCATGAATTAGGGATATCGAATTGAATTGCAAATAAAAACGAGAATTAATTCAATTTTTTTGGGTTACATGGTAACAGAGACGTCGGCCGCTTAATTTTAGATAATTTAGATGCCATTCAATCACTTTTTTAGAGTTTAGTACCGCAAAAGGAAAAAATAAAACCTTTATAAGATCGCTCTAACGTCAGTCGGTCTGTCTGTCACAGGTATCTCGAAAACGTTAGGACTTGATCCCTTAGAATCTTGACATTTGGCATAGTGTTTGGAAATTAGTAACTCGTACATATCCCATAGTTTGTATTTAGAAAACCAAGAATTGTTTATAAAGTAGATTTTTTTAAGTAAGTTTTTTTGTCCCTTATACTACCCATACGCAGAGATGATCCCAGTGATTCACAAAAATTGATCATTTAGTTTCTTAAAAAATATCGCACAACTAAACACACGTAAGTGCGGGAAAATAGTGCTTTCCATTTTTTGAAGTCATTTAAATAAGAACACGAAATGTAAATTGACCAAGATTTTCTTAGAGAATAAATTTCATTGCTTGTTTTGAACGTTTTCCAATATCTCGAGGCAAAGATACTTGTACGAGCTGGGTTTTAGTAAAATGGGTTTTATTCAATCTGTTATCGAGGCAGCGTGTCTCTGATGCCCAGTTTAGAATACCTAGAATACCTAGTAGATGCCGTTGCATTACACAAATAATACTATCAACGGACCGTGAGATTGGCACCTGTACCTATCAATATGGTATCTTCATTGCTAATAATGTAAAATAATAAAATACAACTCAGAAAACGGTATAATAAATGTTTTAAATTGCAAGTTTAACTAATTTCTTAATCTTATCCTAGATTGGATAAAAAATATAACTATTATGCCTATATTCTACGGGCGGGCAGGTAGAGTAGTGGTTTGCACTGACGAAACATTTACACCTATTTATGATGTTGTCTCTATTTTATGCATTTAAAAGAATGAGACAACAACATAATACATTAATTACGTATCTACGTTTTTAAGCTATGGTAGAGTACAATTACATGATCATATTATTATTACTAACTAGCTGAGCCCGCGACTTCGTCCGCGTGGAATTTAACTTGACCAAAAGCCCGCTCCCGCGTTCTGAGCCCGCACGACAGAACCCATTTTTTATTTTTTTTTAACTTTTGTTTTTCTAAAATAGAAGTTACTGCTTATAACATCAGCTATCTACCAGTGAAAGTCCCGTCAATATCAGTCCAGCCGTTTCGGAGATTACCCGGAACAAACACACAGACAGACAGACAATTTTTTTTAAATCGCGTTGTTGCTTTATGTGTCGTATGTACTTTCATATGCATTTAGTGAAAAGGTGTTATTTTGATATTACAAACAGACACTCCAATTTTATTTATTTGTAGTATAGATACCTGAGAATAGATATTTCAAATTTAAACGAATTTCGTTCGTTGTAAATAAAAGAGTCAACATTTATTTTATAAGGTAAAGTTAATCTTTGATACTACATTATAAACTATTCAATTGAAGCCTTATATATAAAGTTCAAGTCTTTAAACGTAGGTACTCCATTAACGGATGGTAGCCGAGTAGGCATACTACAAGATGCTCTTAGCGAGGCATGAGGCGTGTATTTAATTTTAGTATAATAAAATGTATAGGTAGAGACAGCAGATCGCCTCATGGGCTGGTGTTCTCGAACCTATGGCCAGTCCGAAGCACTTATACAGAACTAGTTCCGTTGACAGGTTTTTGTACTATCTTGTGTAGTAAGCGAGCAGGCGATTTAATATTTTATTGGTATAGCAATAATGACGTTAACCGATCCCTTTTTATCAGACACAGTCCTATTTCAATTGATTCTCCACGCGAAATAGGTATTTTAAATTGAATAAATATGAATATCGATATGACTAGATACCATTTCAGATGTAGAGCCGATTGTATATTCTATTTGTAATTCATTCATGCAGTTTTCTTTAACTCTATATTTTACGTAATTATCATTAAATATTAGCAGATTTTTTTTTAATTTGACAAGTGACCTTTAAGGATAAAAAGTAGCTTTAATATTATTCTAGAGTTTATGTTCCGAAAAACTTACAAAAAAAATATACTTTCGCATTCACAATGTTATACGTAGAAAGGATTAACATTATATTTGTAATTTTTGTATTCATATCCCTGTTAGCAATCAGAAGCATTCTTGTTAGCGGTCACGCATTATTTCAAAACATTATGTTACTCAATGCCGTCTAATCCTATTAAACTATGACTGAAATTAATTACGTCCATAACAGCTTAAGGCTACATCATCGTTTGAAGACGAGATATCATCAACCAAAGGGATTACGTACATCTACAGCGGAGCAGCTTCACGTTTTTTTTTCTATCTTTTTTTTTCTTTCCACACCCTGCCACAAAGGGTATTACGTTAAAATAATTAAGATCCGATGTCAAAATAGTACCTTAGAGTGGTAGTTATAAGACTCCTCCGCAGCGTTAAGTAGCCAACACAATAAGGTTTACGATACAAGTAATAATACATTATAAATTAGAATCGTAATCCGTTGATGCATGTGCTTTTGTCCACAACTTCTAAAAAAGTCGTATCGCTCCGACAGAGTTCAATAACTTAATATGTTTAACGACACCTTCCTCGGGTTTTAACGTTACAACTCTCATATAACTCCGTGTCCCCGATTATGTAGAATAATGCACCTACCGGCTAAATTTGTGTTCAAAAATGCTGAATAGAAGAAAGCGGCGAACAAATCTTTGTTTACATGAAATTTATAACAAACAACATTAGAACACAAGATTCCCGCTTCGCACGTCACACCTAATAAGAAAGTATAGTCGTAAAAGCACTCCCTGTGTTAGAGTGTGCCTCGGAGAGCGTGTGTGGGTGGTGACGCTGAATGATAATGATCATAACAACATAAAAGTAGCCACACCACGTAATATATGACGCGTACTAAAACTTTTGGACGAAGGTGTTAAAAGCGGTGAACGTGTCCCGGCAGATGATTCAATCATTCATGAAGATATGATCATACATCATCAGTGGCGAAAGTGTTAACTCCGGCTGACGCTTTGAATGGGATCCTGCCTCACAGTTTTTTTAGTTAACGCCTTTTATTTTGTCTATAATTTATTATTTCATCCCGTCGCGGGGTATCCGTGCACTAAAGTTGTGTGTTTTTTTCCTAGTTCTTTGTTTGGTGTTTTTAGTTATCGGATTATATCGTGTTTGTTTACACTTTTAAAGGGCTAAGCTTTTGAATGGTCAAAGCAAACAGTGAGATAAAAAAATGGTAATGACAAACGGACAATTTAGTGTCAAAATATTTAAGAGCAAAATACTTTTTTTATATTTTAGTCAGAATAATCGCTTTTATTCGCGATCGTCGCAGGAAATGATTGTATATCGGAAAAATATCAGTATTCAAATCTGAAGAAGTGTCCCAGAATAAATCATGCTGCAGAGCTACCGGTCATAACAGATTTGTGTTTAACGTCCGCCACAATTTATGATAATCGCAGCGTCTACACAACCGATGTTTGTATTTTAAAATGTATTCAAAACAAATTAATACGATTATTATTTATAGTCAGGTAATTTAAACAAGATTTATTTAGCAAGAGTTAATACAAGATAAAAATATCAATTGTTGATGTTAGTAACAAAAATGTTCGCGAATGCGAAATGTATATTTTTAGTAGGTATCGGGATAATTATTGTTTTAATCGCATTCTTCACGTAATTTATAAAAGCGGTTTTTTATCACTCGAAAAATCTACGTACTAGTCCCGACGCGACGAAATGTCAGATCGCTACCTGCGCTCGCGTGTTCGCCGCATCGCTCACCGGATTAAACTTATACCTTCCATAAAAATATATATCAGGATAGTTCAACACACGTATGTTAATGGGATTATAGCTAGGTTCCATTAAAGCTATAATGTTGATGCCAGTAAAGATCACGAACAGCGGTTTTTGTGTTTAAATTGTTTCGTCAAGTTACCAACACGACTATCAATCATAATATTCATAATAAGATTCCGAATACTATCAGTGGGATATCAAACACTGACAGTATAGGTAGGTACAGTCTTGGTACTTGCTATTGTAATTTTTGCGCTGAATGTCGTCGTTCGATTCACTACTTAGTAGGTACCTATTTTTAGTAGAGCTGTTTTTCAGCTATCAATGACGCAATGAATTCTGATGAATGGACTTGTTTTTTTTATTAGCCTGTAAGCCACTATATTACTGCCACTATATTTTTTTCAGACTAGGAACTTTTGCTTACATTTTTCTTTTAGTTCTTACTGCACAAGTTTTCAAAGGTAGACACAGTATTTGCGATCGTCCGAATAAATACATATCGTTCCAACAAAATAATAAATCCGAATAGCAGCAGATTCGCGTTACAGCTTAGTCCGATTATTTGAAGTAACAGAAAACTGGAATTATATCAGAAAGGTCGCAGCAACAAAGAGCGACAGCGAGACTGGATTACGCTGTCGTACTTGAGTAAAATTTATTATCGGATTTTCGATTCGGCCACCAATGAAGTTGTTGGACAACAAAATCTTTTGATAGATTTATCCTGGCTGACCGCATTAAGACTTGCTCCTGAGTTATTTTTAATGCCTTGCCATAAATTTTTGGACCCTTAGTGACAGTGCTGCTTTATAAGCGACCTCTACTGCGCGCGGGGTCTCACCGACGAATTAATCATCGACACTTTAATATTTATACAAGTTTTACGGTTCAAAAACAAACGAGCACAGTTTTGTTTAAAGATCCATTCATTTGTTTATCTTGAAAACATAAAAGAAAGCAAAGTTCAACAATCTCAAAACGAAAAAAAGCGATAGGTACATTTGTCGACCGAAAGATGATTGATGCACTCGGCTCGTATCTTTGCCCATTAAGTAATAATAGTTAAAACCGAAACGTTAAAGTGATCGATCAAGAAATCAATCCGACGAGGATCATTTTCGTAATGGATTACGTTAAAGCTACCGGAAACGATGAAGGGGTTATTATTGAGTTAAAGCTTAATAAGATCTCACTATTTATTGGCTGCCAATAATTACCTGATGGCTATTCTAGGTATAGGAACGTGTAGGTGTTAGGTGGTTTTTATATTTTGATGAATACTAATGTATTTTTTTCTCATAGGCTGCTGGAATAGAGCTTAAGGAGAACCTCGCAGCAAGCGCGGCGACCTGGCCATACCCCACCGTTTACCACCCTTACGACGCGGCCTTCGCCGGATATCCATTTAACGGGTAAGTCATAATTTTCTAACTAATTCAATATACACCGACGGATGGAATAGAACCTCATCAAAAATGTATGGAGCTCCAGAGGCCACTAGCTGCCCGCCAGCGCAGACTGCAATGGGAAATTTAGAGCTTGGCATAATTAATTTTTGAGTGTGGCGTTCCGAGCCCGTGCTCGACGGGGCCATCCACGGCAATTGACAGATAAGTCCCTAACGCCTGCAATATCGATAGAATAGACGTGCAAATCTCTCAAAAAGGAGATAAAAATCAACATAAATCCCGCTCCTCCCTATACACCGTCACTCTACATCGGATGTAGCTCCCTCCGCTGCTCTGTTCTTTTTGTGGGCTAAGCTGTCCCGTCTATCTAAAAGGCAAATGCCACTTCTGTGCATATCAGTTGCATTTACAAACAAAATGTAGATGATCCAGAACACTCTATTTTCTTATTTGTTGAATATTACTAGCAATGTGAGTTTATAACATCGCTAAATTATTTTCGTTAGACCCTCCAGATAAACTAATACTTGTACTAGAAGTGAGCTCACGGTAGTAGTTTAATAACCAGTGTGGGGATTGAACTTCTTAGCTATGAGGGTGGCACTTCTTACTACAAGGATATTGGTGTTTACACTATTTAATTTGTTATTGATGATCAGGTGCCTTTCATGGACAAGTCACGTCGAACTAACTCTGTTTGTCTACAAGACTTTGCCCTTTGTATCGGATCGCCCAATGGCCATTTAAAACGCGCAAAATAACAAGATTTCATACCAACATGTATTCTTCAAATATACACCCCATATGAGATTTAACTGAACTTTTTCGCAGATAAAGTATTGACCGTAAAATAAAATAACAAGCTGTCAATTGTGTCAGGCGGAGTCGGACGAACCAGGACTAACTTTTCTCTTAGTTCATCGATAAAATAAAAGAGGGGCGTACGTCGACAAATAGGTGAAACTGCAATTCGAATTGTGGCTCGTTGTAGATTTGTAACTGATGCCGGAATATTTTCAGCCATTTTTTTTTGTTTTTATACTACAATGTCGGCAATCCAGCGTACGACTTGCTCATGTTGAGCAGTTGATGTAGCCTATAGTAGATGCTTGCAAAACCAAAGGCATTGCTCGCACTTTAACCACCTGAACGGGACTGGGACAGCTGATCGTAAGCTTGTTAGCTGACTGTGCTCTATTAACATAAAAAATAAAGATGATCTAATCAAAACAGTAGGTATATACTCTAAACAGAGACATAGAACGAAAATGATGGTAACTGGACACTTGACCGGTGGGGTGTAAAGTATCGATGAACCGACTCACGCCCCCCTCTATAGATAACAAAGACGCACACAGATGCAACAGAAAATCTCATTTAAGACAAAGCTCATTTAAGCATAGCTTAACATATAGTAGCCACTACCTACTAGCCACCGTGCGCACTCGACTCGCAAGCAAAATGAATTAATGTGTCGCATTATGGGCAGGGTATTGGAAATGGCGAATCGGAAACGGAAGTAGAGCAAGATTATTTAGAGGTAGGATGTTTTACGATGTTAGATTTACAAACAAAGAATCTTGTGTGAGTATAGGTACCTATGTTAAGTTTTAAGTCCTCGCTCCGTTGACAATGCGAGGAGGCTCGAACTCGATTATCGATTTTCGAAAATAAGCAAGTAGTTATTTTTAAGTCTTTTGATGTTCTGAACATTATCGTAATCGGCGCGGACGTACCTATGTAGATAGAGTTCGATACAGTCAACACGCTTATGTAAACTGATAGCGGCAAACCGTAAAGGTTACAAAACATGAGTTTATTAGATAATTATGAATGTTATATCAGATTATCGAAACTGTGGCCATGTTTGTTGGGCTCAGCGTACACATGGGGACACGGGAACCAGCAATTATGTGCAATCACCGCCGACCTACATACGGCCTGCTGATTTTAGGGAGCCAGTCCACATATTCCTCAAGTCTTCAAAATGAAACGATCCTATTGGTCGAAGCGAGCGGGCCAGGTAGCCCAGCCGTCTCACCAGGCTCAAGTTGAAGGTCACCCTTATGGTATATTTCACTTACAAAGTCCCGTAGATACGGCGCTGTTGTCGCGTGTCGGCAATACAATTTACACTGTGTATAATTTAGTTCCGAATTCTCCCGCGGGACTTCCTATGTAAAATAGACTGTAGGGTATAACGCTATCAGAAAAATATGTCTTGAGACATCACTGCTAGAGCTTAATTATGAAGAGGTAATAATAGGCATGACGTCATGAGGTAATAATAGATATTCCTGAAACTCATCAACACCCCCAAGTATTATTTCGGAATATTGAAATACCTTGTACATGTGTTCTATACAACTGTACCTGTCATTGTGCTCGAGGCTTAACATGTAATCTATTTTTTAACATTCTCACCTTTTCCGGTAAGAGCTTCTAAAAGGACAAATAAAGGGGAAAATAGACAAGGTTAGACGGTTTTTGGTTGATTTGAATATTTTATTTCATTTTTATCGCGGGATGTTGCCTGTGCATTCTACGGGCGAACTAAAACCAATTCAGCGTTAAAATTTTCGCTCTTTAGAAATGTACAAACATTTTCATTTTCATCAATTTTCCGGAAAACCCGATTGTTGATTCATTTAGTCCCTTCACAGAACTCCATTTGATTTCGAAAACAAAACGCTTTCGACATTCGCTAGGTCTATTCATTGAGCGCTGCATGCGCTAGTTGTTGAAAAATTAATATCCGTAACAATGTTAGAATTAATAAATAAAAATGTTACCACCCGCAAAAACAAGGAAGTCGACTGGTCCGCAGTAAAGACACGCATCCTCGTTTTTGCTTTAGAAACGTTTCATTAGTTTCACGCCTTGTACTTTGTACATTATATTTTTTCCGGGATAAAGTCGGCGTGACTCTATTGATCGTGCAACAAGAACAGGAAAGTTAATAACAATGGTGGCATTCTCTTGGAGTTGTTTTTGTTCCGTGCTCAACATGCCACGACACATCATTATAATTACTGATGGTAACATGTCCATATGACGAGGTAACATCGTTTTTCTGTCGTCATTTGCATTTCAGTTTTAATCAATTCAATTGGTCAGCATAGTTATGAAACTGTAGAAAGAGAAGACTTATTGGTAGGCAAGGACTTCACTTGAGCCTAAGAAAAACAAAACACTGTTGAGATTTATAATAAAGTTCCACCGGCTGAATGCTTACTTGAACGTAGCTCAAATTTGAGAGCAGCTTAATTTTGATGCATCAGACAATAAAATACATAAACCGACAGACATAATGATAAAATATAGGTTGGCACGTCCTTAGCATAGAATTTTATTTATTTATTTATTTAAGCCTTTTCTTTTACACTAACTTATTTATCTAAGGTTACACTTGTTATATAAAATTTATATTTCATCCCACTGCTGGGCGAAGGCCTCCCCCTTCCTCTTCCACTCTTTCTTGTTATAGGCGGTGCGGGACCATAGTGCTCCTTCATAAGCCTCAATCTCGTCTCTCCATCTTGTCTGTGGTGTTCCTTTTTTTCTTTTTTTAGCATAAAATTAGTAACCAATATTTCCCCAACACTAGTAGTTTCCCGAAAACTCTTGATAATTCTAAAACAACCGTGTTTATGAACTCTATGTGATTCTTTTCCCAGTTCCCAGTACTTAGTTTCTATCTTTCAGTATAAAATACACATTCGCCGAATTAAAGCTATCTAGTCGTCAGGCTGACGTCATACGCATTCATTTGGTAATTAATTAGCTTATATTTTGTACAACATTGTGTGTACAGTACAATGATAATCGCCGATATATCGTTTGTAATAGTGGGTAATAAAAAATGTGTCAGGCATTAAAACACAGTTAACACATACTTCGCTGTTCTGGCTGTGTAAAGAACAGAATACCAACTAATGATATACTATATATGTATATACACATACAATACGTAAACGTATACGATATATACATGTTTATAAACAGTAATAACAGCTTTATGTAGGTACCTATATATGTGTACTGACCGTCTCAGCAGACTCGCAAAGAAGCCTGAGCACGCTCAGTCTCCTCTCTTATCTCACCCTCTCCTTCAGATAGGCGAAGTTCAAGTAATGCCTTCGGTATTGGAAGCATTAACATCGGGCAAGTGTACTTATTTGATCACCTTATTAAGTATATATTAATGATAATAGAGTTTCCTTTAAACATTAAGAACTCGTCTGAGACAAGTGCTAGAATACCTTTGAACCATTTAAATTATTGCATTGCAACGTCTCTCCCACAACTAAGGGGTGGGAGAGCCAAACTGTGGCCACGTGACTACAGCTCATGATACGGGTTAGATAGATCTAGGTATTTCCTCTCATAGAAAATCGGCGCAAACTAGTTATTATAGCGGCGGTTCAAATGATGAGCGAGAAAACTGGAAGCCCAAACTCTCTCTAGGGGAGATAGAGTTTGGGAGATCTCTTCCCGCCTCTCTGTCCTACTCTCCTTCAGGTAGATAACGTGCGACCAATCCTATTGGTATTGCAAACATATAATGTAAGCTACGGTAACTGCTCAACATCAGACTGGTCGTAAGCATCGTTGCCAAGTTTGATCTACAACAAAAAACTGACAAGTAACATCCGGACGTTCTTGAAAAAAAATCCAATGTGAATAATGACAAGTTAATTGCAAAGGTCTTAATAAAACTTAATAATATTATTTTGAGCAGTGATAGCCGATTGGTTAAAGCACGCGTCTTGCGGGCACCAGGTCTTGGGTTCAAATCCCGGCTCGCACCTCTGGATTTTTCGAAATCTATGTGCGATTCATAATTTTGTATATGATTATCACTTGCTTACGGTGAAGGAAAAACATCGTGAGGAAACCTGCATGTCTTAGAAGGTCTAACCAATTTTCGAAAGACATGTGAAATCCGCCAACCCGCACTGGGCCAGCGTGGTGGATTATGGCCTGAATCCCCCTCATGTTGAGGCGAGGCCCGTGCCCAGCAGTGGGACGTCAAAAGGGCTAAATTATTAATTATATATATAATAATATGATTTTACTTAAAACTGGGTATAAGCGAAATTTAAAATATAAGCAAACTGATACGTTGACCAGGATTAAGCAAACATCTGTAGCGCAAAACATCAACTATACATGGAATCCACATAATAAGAATCGATGATAGTTCAGGGACTCAGATCGCGAACCACTGCGATCCAAATCCGCAACTGATCTATACAAATAAATAAAATTGGAGTGTCTGTTTGTAATATCAAAATAACGCCCTTTCACTAAATGCGTATAAAAGTACATACGGTACTTCTATCTGTCTGTTTGTTTGTTTGTACCGGGTAATGTCCTAAACGGCTGGACCGATTTTGACGGGACTTTCACTGGCAGATGGCTGATGTTATAAGGAGTACTTTATTTTTAGAAATTCAATTAGCGTTCCACTTAAAAAAATAAAAACACATGGAATCCAAGAGTGTCTCCGAAACGGCTGGACCGATTGTGACGGGAGTTCCACTTAATTAACAATTTAAACTCTACGCAGACGAAGTCGCGGGCACAGGTAGTACAGTATAAAATCATCACGTCGCGTCGGTCGTGAAATAAAAAGCGTTAAATAACACAATTATAACGTTGTAAAACGAGGGGCGTTCCACTAATAACGAGGTAATGTGAGGTTCGAAGTGAGGGTAGGGCAGGTGTGAGCCGAGACAGCGTTGCCTTGATGGGTATCTCACGTTAATCACTCACGTCGGCGCAATCCATAATGATATGTACTAAATAAACACGAGAGCGGACCGCAATTAAGTATATTTAACTAAGTTACCGACTCGGAAACATGATGGAGGTGAATTAAATAGGTTTTTTTTTGTTTTTTTTTTAAGAGCTTTTGGAGACATCCTCAGGTGAGTCGATGATAGCATATAATTAGTAGGTTTTAAGTACGGGAGTGTAAATGTCGAACCGATTAATCGTTGTTACTTTGTTCGTGGGACAGAACGGTTTCCGCACCATGTCTTAGATTAGTAGCAATGTTGCAAATATTTGTATGTACATTGTTGACATATATTTTAATGTAGACAATTAGGTATTTATGTAGATAGGTAGGGTAGGTAGGGTCTTGGGTTCAAACCCCGGCTCGCACCTCTGGATTTTTCGTAATCTATGTGCGAATCATAATTTCTATATGATTATCACTTGCTTACGGTGAAGGAAAACATCGTGAGGAAACCTGCATGTCTTAGAAGATCTAACCAATTTTCGAAAGACATGTGAAATCCGCCAACCCGCGCTGGGCCAGCGTAGTGGATTATGGCCTGAATCCCCCTCGTGTTGAGGGGAGGCCCGTGCCCAGCAGTGGGACGTCAAAAGGGCTAAATTATTATTATTATTATTATATAGGTAGGGCACTTACTGTAAGTGCGTTGATTATATACAAACGTAAAATATAGTAGTGGTAGAGCCAAGCTATATGTAGCTATGACTGTATAGCTGATTGACTATACAGCTTATATACGGCCTCGACTAGGGTAGTGTAGTACCACGCTCTCACAGAAGATCAGCGAATAGCTACATTTCGTCCGATGAGTACGAAAGCCGGAAGAACTACCCCCTTTCCTTTTCCTGCACTTTATCATCGGGCGAGTTGTGCGCTTACGTTATGACCTCGTTAAGTATAACAGGTATTATGATAGAGTTTAGCTGAAAAATGAACCAACATTAACTGCTCTACATATATGAAAATGTAGTTTAAAAATTTAATTAATAACGTATCTGGCGTTAATGGAACGAATTCGTGATTGTAGAAAACTATTTTCATAATTTAACCATATCTTAAAAATATATGAACTTGCTTAGTAATACTATAACTGTAGGATTCTTGCATAGTTAAAGCCATAATCATATCTTAACACTAGCGGCCCGCCCCGGCTTCCCACGGGTACATTGCGGTTACATTATTCGAGTTTTAGTAAGGATCCCTAATTTTTGAAAATATATTATAGCCTATGTGACCCGGGGATAGTGTAGCTTCCCAACAGTGAAAGAATTTTTCAAACCGGCTCAGTAGTTTCGGAGCCTATTCATTACAATCAAACAAACAAAGTTTTTCTCTTTATAATATTAGTATGATGACAGTTGATACTGTTTTAGCTACTCGTACTTATGTATTTTATAACCGGTAGCTTAAACGTGCAAATTACAATACCTACCTCATTAGTGTGTTTTTGCGCTATAACACCTAGTGTTGTATTAACAAAGTCCTGTTTACCAACTCGGCAATCGCGTGATATGAACGGACACAGACACACTCGGCTATGTTTTTATTTAATAATCCAACATTTATAACTCCACAGACTCTGAACCTTCTTAATGTAATATGATATAATATTATGTATGCCCCATTTGGATTTGACCGAATAAAATACACAATAATTTGGACAGTATCAATCTGTTTGGGTTTTTCAAAAAATCTTAATAATAATTGAGGTATTGTATATGCATATAATTATATGCGGAATCTGATATATATACTTCGATGCCTGCGTTACTATCATATATTCCGAAATACGGACTTTCGAATATTTCTCATAAATTTCGGGTTGTGTATCATCAATAAGTAGTATTCAAAATTCCAAAATGATAAGTACAGTGAGACAAAAAAAATCCGACAAAAAGTTATATTTTTGTAGATACCAAATGTTTTGTAATTATAGAAAAGATTTATGTAATACCTCGTATTTATATATTATTTGCACTAATGACTAATCGTTAGAAGAAAGTCATCAAATATTTTTTTGAGGTGGAATCCCCTAACATTTACTGAAGCGATATTAAAACTATTAATAAGACCAATAAAAAATAGCACCTTTAAGGAGTGCAAGATTCAAGGTCTATCAAAACATATTTCACGGAAAATTCACTTAATATTACCTTAAATTAATTCTTTATAAAGTGGGTAAAGTGCTTAAATCGCCCGCTAAATACTGGTGTGGAAAACTCTGGTGGCGATAACAGCAATGATTGTCGGAGCTTCTAGCCACCAATTAGCCCGAGGGCAGCCTTGTTCCGAATGAAGAGTGACACCGGCCTCGTCCCCTGAATGACTACAAACAAACCCTCTTAGCGCCCTCCCCGGTCACTCGGCCGGGGCAGTTCCTATTTAAATTATTGTTGATCTTGAGAAATCTGACAAGGAATTGTTTAAGTGAACTTAGCTAAAGTGGGTGCCTGTAAATATGTCACTAAAAATATTATAATATACAAATTAGTCATTACCCCTTTTAATATCCCACTTCTGGACATGAGCTTCCAGTTAATGTGAGGTTAATATCACAAAGAGATAATGCCCAAACATTTTCCTATGATATATATAATGTTTTTTTTTTGTATTTCGGGACTTCCAGCAAGAACATTCAGACCTGTTATAATATTAAATCATAGGTCATCTTTTTTATAGATCCTACCGGTAATTTTCAAACGCAATTCAAGTTTGTGAGCTGCTTAATTTATGTGCGGCATAAAAATCTAGACGCCGTCGCGGTCGTCGCAAACAGATAAGAGAGACTTAAGCCGTTGAGTAGCATTTCATTATTCAGCCGCTATCTAGGTAAAATGTTGCAGTCGCTACCTATTTATGGTGATAAAATAATCTTAATGCGTTGAAATTATCAAAATCTAATGCAAAAATAATCCATCAAAAGGTATTCATTAACGAAAACACGACAAAAACAAAAGTATAGTTCATAAAAATGCGTGTCACAAACCACTTTCCGCCATCATCGCTCCAAACTGCATCGGATATCGGTTTGTAAGAATCACTTGTCAACACACGAGATACGATTATTACGTCGAGAATCAATAAATGTTTTGTATTTTATATTTCATCGATGGCCGAATAAAATTATTTGAAGTCCCCGAGCGGGATGGTCGCGCCGAGGCCCATAGTCGGCGTTAGCCCGTTAGTCGAGGGGCGACGGTCGACGGTCGTCAACCGGCCGCCTCGTGACTAGTATAACAACCATCGCCGACACTTCCGCCGTCCGCCGACATAATTACAAACGGAAAATCCAACTACACCATACAAAATAGAGAAGGCAGACGAATTTCGTTGAAGCAAGTGTTAATACATGTGAAGCTGAATGTATTCGGGTCACGTATCAATCTATTTGGCCCCCGCCCGATATTATTGTGCACACAAAGTAACGATTACTCATACCCGCCGAAGTTTATTTACGACAGGAAGAAATTGCGATTGTATTCTCTTAATGGTTATAACTTCCCAATATGAACCGCCTGTCCGTGCTTGTTTGCACGAAATATTTATCTGAGCCGTATTGAATCATTTGGCGTTGTATTATTCCACAATTTAATACTTTGCAATGTTACGCCCTTTAGACGTTTATAAGTATATTTTATAACTGTTGTTATTGGGAGTAAAATAACCATAGAGTTTATAATAAAAATACAAGCACTATTTTGATCATCTATTGATAAAACAATTGTTTATTTTTGCTAGCAGTTACTCAAGCATCACAAAAAACCCTATATAAATGGGATTTCTTAATAGGTAGCCTTAGAAAGAGGTAACATTATCACATTAGTAGGTAGAGATTTTGTAAGAAAATCGATAGTTGTGGTCGGATCTGAGGGCAATATGAATATTTATTTTACATCATAGATACCTTGTGCATATGAACGCTCACCACGCTACCTACGAAATCGTTATTTTTCTAGAAGCCTCGAGGGTATTCAGCGTGGGGTAGCGAGGGGTAGTGAAGTTAAGAAGGTTTAACGTTCACAATTTGTCAATCACGGTCTCGGTGGAGTTGGGTAAATGTATCTTTACCTTTTCGCACCACCAAGCTGTGACAATACAAATCGTAGGTATTCTGTTTTTTTAAGATTGCCTGAATCGTAGTGAATGAAGATTGAATAAAGATTTCTCAGTGTACGTTAACGTGATAAGCTAGAAGTAACGTTACATTTTATCATAATAAAGTGAGTATAGACAAAACACATGAAAGCTCGTATATACATAGGTACACACTAAGTTGTAGATGTAGGATACTTTAAAAAGATTTTGCAATTAGTGCACCTATTATGATATTCACAATAAAATTATAATTTAAAAACATTGTTTGTGGAGATGCATAATATACATATATAGTAGGGTAGACACCGACCTAGTCATTAAGCTCACGTGTCGTATAATTAATTACGACTACTTTAATACACTAACAATAGAGTAATTTACTACGAACTCTACGTTGTGTTAACCGAACTCACGCCAAAAATAAACGGGTTTTATTTAACGAAATTACAACCTAAGATTACAATAAAACGTAAATCTGCCGGCTTGTTAAGGAACGCCACCGGCATCCTTTACGGAGGAACAAAACCCGCTTGCTTTTAACATTTATCAACACGACGGATCAATTTCACATATTGATGTCGGCCCGGCTGCAGGGCCATGCGTCACCCGCGACGCGTCCACCACGCAACGATAACGAGAGACAGTCATACACGTAGCCTCACGTTTTCTGTGTGGCCGGTCCGTTCCGGACATTATGTCATCGGTTCACACTGGCGCAGGCCGCATGTGTGACGCGCTCCCCGCGTCGCCTATAGCTACAGCACACTAATCGCGGATACGTGTACAGACAACGATTTACAGCACAAAGTGCCAGTCCTCCCGTGTATTACCAATCTATGGAACAATAAAGAGAACGCGTCAAGGCATATAAATGAGCATTGGCGTATGCAGGGTACGCCGTGCGCGCCATTAGTACACTGGACTCGGTTCCAAGTAATTGACCGGCGGGCTAATTTCATTCTAGGCGCATTGGACGCTTCCTCTTTCCTTTTTCCTATCGGTCAGCAGCGGCCACGAGGCGGCCTGCGGTCGATATGAATGTACATATTGAACTTAATTAAAATATTACAATCACGACTCCACTTCGAAGTTGTTCGCTTGATTTTGTCGTGTTTGTGAGATGGAATTTTCGGTTTGTAGGCGTCGTGTTTGCGTTGACGGCGTGAATGTTTGGATTTCCAGTTAAAAAAAAATATTAATATGCAGTTCTGAAACAAGTCAAAAAGTTTTTTAAAATCAGTGAAACGAAATAATTACACAGTAATTTCAAGCGATGATTACTTTCGAGCTACGTAGTTAAAGGAATCATATTTTTTCCCTACATTTTGGGGGCATTCACTTCAACAATTTGTATTTATTGTGTACCTACGTGTTTTTTTAATACAATTAATTCGGCATACCAACTTGCGGCCTGCCTGATGATAAGCAGTTACCGTCGCCTTTAGAAGTGCTTGCAATACCAATCGCATTACTCGCACGTTACTGACCTGAAGGGGAGTCAGATATAGGGTGAGGAAGGGTCGAGCGTCCGGTTCTCTCACTCTACGTAGGAAACACAGCTATAATAGCTACTCAAGGTGAAGGCGCCTGTCTAGCCCGCGAAATTCAAAATTTTCGAGTATTTTTATAGATTATCCAAAATCTGTAAACATTTAAGACAAAATGTTGTGATTTGCGAAAAACACAGTATGCAGTGCATTTATTAATACATTTATTTTACTCTAAATATTATCACGGTGATATGATACTAGTAAATCACTAAATATACAAAAATTGCCAGATTATCTGGATAGCTGTCGTTCTTGAAATGTTTTAGAGTAAGTTGGATATATTAATAAATGCACTGCACACGGTCTTTTTCGCGAATTACAAAATGTGCCTTTTATTATTGTCAGATTTTGAAAAAAATCTAAAAAACCTCAAAAAATTTGTACTTCGCGGGCTAGGTGGGCGCTTTAGCCTTAACGCCGACTTATACGCTTACTTTTAAAATATAAATCCATTTTACATCTGGTGTATGCCCATCAGGTGGGTACCTATGTCACAATATTTAATTCCGAACGTCTATCAGGCTTAAAGGTTCTATGTGCGAACAGTAAACAGTTTACCTTTGCCTAGACAAGAGGCCTCAGGCTACCTAGTACAATGTCCATCATTGATGATCAATAAGCCTAGCTTTCGTAGAACGGGGAAGGAAGGTTGAAAGTTCAGGTAAATTTACGTCTATTCGAGGAATTTCGGGCGCTGGATAGAGTCAAAATATATTTAAAATAGTTATACTCACCTATATTTTTCATTTTGTAACGTAGTAAGAGACATAGTGATTTTTCTCTGTTTCCCTGAGATGCTAATAAAAAAATTATTTCACAAAACACAATCGAATCACAAACAATCGAATCATAATCGCATGTAGACGTGTGCCTACTACCAACTGAACAACCCGCCTCCATTGAACAGTTTAACGTATAATCGAATTCGTAGCGATTCGATTTGCGGTCCCATGATCGATATAAGTAACAAGCTATGGGTTGGCGAACACGCTGTACACTGTTTGTTGTATTGGTCGTGTATCGGTCTCGCACGTTCAACCAGATGTAGGTGCATGTACCTACATATCGTATGGACAGTAATGTACATAGAACACTTGCTTGGAGCCCCGATGGCATCTTCTCGACGAGATAGGCCAAGAAAACGGTGGCGTGATGACTTGGCAACCTTTGGGAGTCATACCCAGAAATTACCATGGATACCAATGGTAAATGGACATAATTAAGGCTTGTTTCATATTCAGTTTCACTTGTATCCCTGCTTCTAATACACAGTATTTGTGGTAAACTCAGTGTTGTAAACATATCGCCTCTTATACCATCGATAACCAAAGAAAAACTGAGAGTCGTGATGACCATACAAGGAAATTT
This sequence comes from Notodonta dromedarius, assembly GCA_905147325.1. Lineage (NCBI taxonomy): Eukaryota > Metazoa > Arthropoda > Insecta > Lepidoptera > Notodontidae > Notodonta > Notodonta dromedarius. The sequence goes on along the minus strand of LR990160.1, from coordinate 9,303,454 downwards.
TTCCATAATATTACTAAATATCACAATTCTATATTGAATACTTCTCTCACCCTGACAACCTAAATTTAGAGATATTTAGGTCACCGGCGATATAGAGAGCTATCCACTGTCCAGTCACGGAATAGTTTGGGGTTAGATGTTAATAAATAGAATTTGTTTTGTCTGTGCAACTGGAAAATTTGTCAAATGTTATAATTATAACCAAATTTGGCCAGAATGAGGTCTATTCTGATTAGTGGCTGATTACCGATATCTACTTTCAAATTACTGACATATAATATGAGAGAATGATAGCCGTATTTTCCGGTATAACGTGACCTTCTAAACAATGAGGAGATCAGTTAAGTCATCCGAATCGGTAACAGATTCAGAAACTCAGAACGTCTGTATTTATGCCAATGATTAAAATACATCCCCCCCTCTCCCCTTGAAGTTATGACACGAAACATGCAAATCTAACTTTGCTGAAAAAAGCACAACTAACTTTGCTACGACGCTTTTTATATTATATACAGAGTTTAAACTGCGATTCTGTGAGGAACAGATAAATATATTGTATTATTAAAATTGTATAATACACATGCACAGTATGTGGTGTGTTGATATAATCTGGGATTACTCATACATAATTTCAGATTATTATATTCGTTTTAAATCGTGAATCGATTCTCAAACATTTATGATTTGCGTACCTATCTGTTATTGTTTTGTTCTTTCTTTAACCTATGACATCTGATGCAATATATCGGTTTCAACTCCGTCACGTTAGTTAAGTAATTTCACATCGAAACAGCCAAATGTTATCCCACATTAATTATATCAATAAAAATAAAGTCGTAAAATTATACTAGAACAAATTAGATCGCAGTAGACGATATATAGTGCGACATAGATAAAAGTATGAATGATAAACCCCCGCAACTACAGTCTGTTTCACATAGGAAGTCCGGCGGAAAAATACGGAACTAAATTGTACACAGTGTAAATTGTATTACCGACACGCGACTACAGCGCCGCGTCAACGGGACCTCGTATGTGAAATAGACTGTAGCCAGTGATTTTCAGTGAAGAACACAGAACTGTCAATTATGTATTAAAAATAATAATATCCAAAGAATAGTTGCGAAACGGTTGCCTGCTCACGGTATAAAATTGTATGTTCTCATCGATATTAATAATATGTCAGTAATAAAATGAGACGTGACCTCAGATAGCAATTGAACCGTGGTCGCGACACTTAATTTTCACTAGTTTATACGTTCTACATAAGGCGTCTTGTGAGGTCCTCGGCTATCGCGTCAGTCAGCTGCGCGGCGCGGCGCCGACGCACCCGACTCGACGCAGTGGAGCACGCGTTAGGGCATGCCTACACTGAAGCCATTAGATTGAATCTACATCCTACTAATATTATAAATGCGAAAGTTTGTGAGTGTGGATGTATGTTTGTTACTCTTTCACGCAAAAACTACTGAACGGATTTGGATGAAACTTGGAACACAGATAGTTTATAACTTGGATTAATACATAGAATACTTTACTTAAGTCTACGCGGATGAGGTCGCGGGCGGAAACTAGTTCTAAATACTTCCTTCTGACCTAATAGTTGACTTAACATGAAGTCGCTGATAACTCTACTATTGATATAGATACCTACCTATTTAATTTCTAAGAGATGTAAGGTACCTTCTTTGGGTGACCGTCCGCTCTACTTCTACGTCTTATTTGCTTCGACCAATTGGATCGCTTCATTTCCTCTCAACTTGAGCTGAGCCGGGTGAGGCTCAGGAAATAAGGCTATTGGTCGAAGCTGGCAGGCCCGCTTCGTAGTACCTACAGCCAAGTGTAAGGTCACCCTAAGAGTTCTATGGCAATAATTTTAATTTCCATAAGCGAATAACCCAGTTTTTAAATTGTAATAAATGTTAATTTTCTCAATTGTTATGTATTTTCTGTTCGTCATAGTTAACGCAATCACCATGTCTAGTACTTGCTATTGTTCAACATCTAATTTATAAACAGTTAACTTAAAAATAATAATATCCAATATAATATATAGGTACCTACAAAACAGATTACCCATCTACATAATATTTTGAATGTAGTGTAATAAAGCGAAAATTCAATAATTTCAGGTTTTATCATTTTAATGACTTAATGATATTGAATTTTTATTGTATCATAAATAAGACTTGTCATTTAAAATTACACTTAGGGCTAATGTAAAAAACTTTGCGCTCACCCTCTGTTACGTAAAGTTCAAGCTATTGAGGACCAACAACGAATAGTCAACAAAAATATAATAAACAATTTACCTACCTTTTCATTGCAAATGGCAAAAAAATCAAAATAGTGCACGGTAGGTGATGGCAATTGTCTAATTTAATTTCTGGTTTTGATAATAATAAATAAATATAATAATAATAAATATCGCCAGACTGACACACCAACTGTATAGCCCCAAACTAACCAACGCTTCAACTATGAGTGCCGTACAATGGACTGGGGGCGATCCCACTGACACCAATATAACAGTCCATATCTCCAATGGCACAAAGTCCAAGACAGTGTCTATTCTATCATCGCCTTTACACTTCCATGTAGGTAGACAGCCACATGTTGATTGACATTTGATAAATAGCATGTGTTGACATCTCTCTAGCGAGAGCTGGACGATAAGTCTTTGGGAGGTCGTAAACAAATTTACAACTACAAAATAAACACGACAATTTATCGGCCTGATAAATGAATGCGTTAAATATAATTTTATTTGTACAAATGATCGGTGGTGCAATAGTTTCAGATTTCTTTAGATAGGTACCTATTGTTTTCTTTAAAGCCAGTATTAATAAGTCTCAAGTCTGAGAGCGATCTCAAGTACACTTTTGACGAGTCATTTTGTAAGGTGGTACTGAGATGAAATAAGAATGGCATTTCCAAGGTCAGTCTCAGACTTGAGATCGATTTATTCAAACTCAAAATGTATTAATACGGGCCTGATATCCTATCGTGCATAATGAGATTTTAGTAAACAGAAATTTATTTTTATTTTTATTTATTTTAGCGGTTTTCAAGAAGTTGTTCCAGCAAATTCACAATCCTTGCTGACACAAGCTTCACGATTTGTACTGAAATTGATATGGTATGGTGTCAGCAAAACGTCAAAAGCGCAGCGTTTGAAACGTAATCGCGAGCGTTTGCTTTTCTATTACGATTTGAGTAGCTAGCGTGGTTAGGGCCCAGACAAGATGTTTGTGTGCTTCGAATTTGACAGATAGAAAAAAATTGAATCGAAAAACAATTGCCAATACAAATTATAGTAAATTGAAATATAGTAACTATGAAAACGGGCCAGTGCTTTGATGATATAGGTACAACGTAGGTTTCAACAGTTACGCTGCCCACTCTAGCATAAAGCACTTTTTTTTTTTTTGATATGACTATACGTTGTTGGCCAGAGTGGCCATAACAACTTCACCCGGACAGAGGGCGAGCGCAAGTACGCTCCAGCCAGAGGGGCAGGGGGGCAGTTAGCTCAAGGGCGCCACAAGGGACACGACCTCGGCTTGGGCCGCTGCCAGAAGAGGTGGCGAGGGTAAATCTACCACCGGATCGGAACGCGACCTCGACTGAGAAGATCGAGAGCATAAAGCACTGTCACTGTCTAATAAGTATTAGAATAGTGTAACAATGATCCTCACCGCGATAGTTGATTGAATGTGTTTTCATACATTATCGAGTGGGTACATACATTATACACATACATCTCGCGTCCAGTGGTTAAATCCTCCTAAACAATGCATTATTACCGTTTGCCACAACATATCATAAATAATAATACGTTTCAGAACATACATTGTTCCAGAAACGACATAAAATATTTTCTATAAATACCATTAATATAAGTTCTTATTTTAATAACGCACGACATTTTGCATTGCGCAAAAAATAATCTGTTGGTATAAAATATTTTCTGTTGGTTAGCACATTTGGTTAATAGCGAGTGATTTAATCAAAGGTCCACTCTTGTTTTTTTTTTGCCTCAGATAAGTACGTAGGTACACAACATCTTTAGCAATAACTAAGGCGCCACGCAAATTATCGTGCATTATTAAAATAGGACCTTATATAATAAATAATATTATGATAAAATAATCTTTGTTCGATATAAATGGAGATTTAAAGGTGACTGTCGGATTAAATTACCACCTAGGTAGGTATACAGTAAGGGGTGTCGGTCAGTTTCAACAGAAATAGACAATATCGTACATTAAACCAATGTATTGTCAAATCCACCAATAAAGACCAAGATCAATACCTATTCAGAATGGAGCTCTTAGATTGGACGCCAAAAAAAAAACCTATGTAATAAAGTCGGCAAACAATCGTTCGATCCGCCTGATGTTAAGCAGTTACCGAAGTCTATCTAGATGCTTGCAATATCAATGGCATTGCTCGCATGTTGCCGACCTGTAGGGCAATGGGATGGAGGAAGGAAAAGGGCGGTCGGGCTTCCATCTCTGGCACTCATCGTGCGAAACGTAGCTATACTTAATCGAGCCAGCCCGTATATGAGTTGTAGTCAGCTGGCCACAGCTTAGCTCTGCGACAGTAAAAAACTGACCATCTTTTAAGATGATTTCTATTGGTTACAATGATAAAGACAAGCCCTTGTAGAAAATATTTATTGTTGATACTTATATACCTACTTAAAATAATAATTTTGCCGTTTTCACGTCCCAGTCCTGGGCACGGGCCTCCCTTCACTGCGAGGGGGATTCGGGCCGTAATCCACAAAGCTGACCCAGTGCGGGTTGGCGGATTTCACATGTCTTTCGAAAATTGGTTAGATTTCCTCACGATGTTTTCCTTCACCGTAGGCAAGTGATAATCATATAGAAATTATGATTCGCACAAAAACCCAGAGGTGCGAGCCGGGGTTTGTACCCAGGACCTGGTGGCCCCAAGACGCGTGCTTAACCAATCGGCTATCAAAGTTATTATTTTTTAAATGATCCTTTGATTATTCTGAAAATAATCACTCCGATTAGTAGCAACACACACCTAAACGATGTTTTCTTCATTGACCGACTTCATTAAACTTTCATACATTCGGTGACATCGGACGTTCAGCAACACGATACATTGAAATTCAGATTTTTGAATTTCATAAAGTGCACTTTTGGCCTTTCAGGGATAATAACACCGAGATTATACAAGATGTGAATGACTTCCTGTTGGGTCGTTTCAATCTTTATGAATTTTAAACTGTAGTCGCCCTAATATCTGAACCTTTGTCGTTGTCGTAAATGCAAGACACCTCGTATAATCTGTTACATTTATACCTAGTATAGATTCGGTGATACTTGATACACAATTGTGGCCCCAGTATGAGTTTTACGCTTGTTTGTCGCTAACGTTAACGTACAGTATTTAAAATAATAATAATTTAGCCCTTTAGACGTCCCACTGCTGGGCACGGGCCTCCCCTCAACATGAGGGGGATTCAGGCCATAATCCACCACGCTGGCCCAGTGCGGGTTGGCGGATTTCACATGTCTTTCGAAAATTGGTTAGATCTTCCAAGACATGCAGGTTTCCTCACGATGTTTTCCTTCACCGTAAGCAAGTGATAATCATATAGAAATTATGATTCGCACATAGATTTCGAAAAATCCAGAGGTGCGAGCCGGGATTTGAACCCAAGACCTGGTGCCCGCAAGACGCGTGCTTTAACCAATCGGCTATCACAGTATTTGTATGACAAATTATAATACGGCTTCTTTATCGGCTATTCAATGTAAGAACAATATTACATACAAATTGCGAAGCCTGAATCTTCATGAAGATATAAATAGACTCATGACTCTGCCAAGTTTTATGGAAATTTACTATTAGGGACCAAGACTCTATACAAGGTGTTTTAAAAGTTTGAAATAATACCTTAGGGGTTTGGGTGAGTCAGGTAAGTCTATGGAATTGGGCCGTATAAAAATGTGATTTGTTTTTTTTTCCGCTACAAAAAAAAAACATGTTTCATGACATTAGATGTCTAAAAAAGTGAGTAAGTCTCTACATGAATCCGACACAAGCGAGATAATGAGGAAATGAAATAGGTACCCATCACAATCACGGTGAAGGCGCCTGTCTAGCCCGCGAAGTTCAAATTTTTTGAGTTCTTTTAGAAATTTTTCAAAATCTGACAATAATAAAAGACAAATTTTGTAATTCGCGAAAAAAACCGTGTGCAGTGCATTTATTAATACATTTATTTTACTCTAAATATTATCACGGTGGATATGATACTAGTAAATCACTAAATATACAAAAATTGCCAGATTATCTGGATAGCTATCGTTCTTGAAATGTTTTAGAGTAAGTTGAATATATTAATAAATGCACTGCACACGGTCTTTTTCGCGAATTACAAAATTTGTCTTTTATTATTGTCAGATTTTGAAAAATTTCTAAATAACTCAAAAAATTTGAACTTCGCGGGCTAGATGGGCGCTTTAGCCTTAAGGAGGCTATTCGAGCAACCATGCACGCTTTAATTTGATATTTACTACTAGAGTAGGTACTCGTAGCTACTAAATATAAAAAAGGAACTCCTGACATAATCAGTACAATTACTGCCACCGTGTATATGTTATCTACTGGAAAAAATTACCATGTTCTAAGAATACCGTGACCATACCTACCTTATAATTTAATAAAACTTAATCAATCACTTTTATCTATTGCCCGTAGACAATGCCAACGTTTATGCAGTGGGAAAATCTAAAGCTTCCTGTACTTACCTACCTAGGCCACAGATTAAAACCGTTTTTGAGACCGTACACATACATACATACGACTGCTAAAAACATAACCCTTCCGAGGCTATGCCGTAGTCGAGTAAATACAATATGGAACTAAAACGAAAATGAATATTATGTATTATTAATTGAAATACTTAGTTGTTTTTACCGTTTCGACGTTTTATTTTAATTAACATCACGGTTCCGGTTCCGGTTCTGATGTTGGAGAGCCCTAAGGTGACCGACTTGAACTCGAACATTATTACCATTTCGTATCAATAAATTTCTCATGACTGTGTGGATGTATCTTTGAATTACACCACTAATAGTACCTACATCTATACAAATAAATAAAATTGGAGTGTCTGTTTGTAATATTAAAATAACACCTTTTCACTAAATGCATATGAAAGTACATACCACACCTATAACAAAAACGATTTAAATTTTGTCTGTCTGTCTGTGTGTTTGTTCCGGGTAATCTCCGAAATGGCTGGACCGGATTTGACGGGACTTTCACCGGTAGATAGCTGATGTTATAAGCAGTAACTTAGACTACTTTTATTTTAGAAAAACAAAATTTAAAAAATGGGTCCTGTCGCGCGGGCTCTGAACGCGGGAGCGGGCTTTTTTGTTAAGTTAAATTCCACGCGGACGAAGTCGCGGGCTCAGCTAGTAATATAATAATAATTATTATTGTTAAAATGGACTAAATTAAGTTTAATATTTCAGTATATTCCACTCCACATCTTGTTGCCGGTACCTAATAATGCGGACGCCACAAAAGGTCATCATTATCTTGAGTGATCTAATTATAATTTAAATAATTAGTCGGATTGGTTCAACTGTCTAATAACTTCTAAGAATTATTCTTAGCTAGCTTCTGCCCGCGACTTCGTCCGCGTAGACTTAAATAACGTATTTTATGTGTTAATCAAAGTTATAAACTATCTGTGTTCCAAAGTTCATCCAAATCCGTTCAGTAGTTTGTTCGTGAAAGAGTAAAAAACATACATCCACACTCACAAACTTTCGCATTTATAATATTAGTAGGATTATACACTTACTTAAACACTCTTAAGCTGTCTTTATTGATAAATCAATCTAATAAATATCCTTCAAGTTTGCTGTTACGGGTGATTTTGAAGGTAACATTTTGTAAGGAACCGCATCACAAAAATATTCATGTTTTAATATTTATAGTGTTATAGTAAAAATGGCAGTGATAACCGATTGGTTAAGCATGCGTCTTGCGGACACCAGATTCTGGGTTCAAACCCCGGCTCGCACCTCTGGGTTTTTCGAAATCTATGTGAAATCCGCCAACCCACACTGGGCCAAGCGTGGTGGATTATGGCCTGAATCCCCCTCGTGTTGAGGCCTCCCCTCAACTCTCAACTCCCCATGCCCAGGAGTGGGACGTCAAAAGGGCTAAATTATTATTGTAGTAAAAATAAATTAGTATGCGTGCATTAGCTCGCAACGGTCTAGGCAAGTAATTAACGCTGAATTCTCTCGTTGTTTTTGACCGGAACCACAACGGAATAGGCATTTTTATGGAGTTTACGCCACTCACCAAATTCTCTTGTAGACATCTAACTATTTATTTTTATGTGTAATTTACACCGAAGTATTGTGTTTAAATGGTTCAATTACATACGTAATTTATGTTTGTAAGCCAAAATTAATGTGAACCACAGAAATACCTACCTTGAACTATTTGTGTCAGTTTGTTGTTATGCATCGGGTGTACATTTTGGTAGTAGGTCTAGGTATTGCTTAATAGTTTGATGTGGATCTTAGATTAGACGCTTCAACATTTCTAATAGGTATTGGTTAGGTAATCGTTTATTACAACGACTCGTTTTTAGGGTTCCGTAGCCTCTGCGCGTAACCCTTAGGTATAAGATCTGTCACCCACTTTGGGTTCTTCTGTAGTAATTATAATTTTAATATTCTTGTTTTTATTTGAACTGGTTAGTTTCCATGATTTGAAATCATTTTCATCTCGGAAAATTTGAATCAAAATGGCTAGGACAAAACCGGTAATTAACGGTCCAATAAATTGGCATCTTATTATACTTGAGTCCATCGGTAAGTAATAATCGGCCATCACAGTCAACTAAATCAAAGTCAAAATAACCCAACCATGGATGTTACTAGAATTAAAACTCGTAATTCAAACAAATTTTATTTCCAACATTCATTCGAACCGTAGCCACACGTCACATGACGCAGATTTACTTACATTCACTTAGATTTTAATTGCATACCTCGACAATATTATTGTTTTAATTAATTAATACAGCTCGCTATACTGTATCGCATACATTAATTCTTTATCATTTACGCAAATGGCCGGGTCAAGTGGAGTTAACAGAAAAATAATTTGCCACAGATAAACAGCACAATTTATGCCTTGTTTTGTTAAGTCAATGGCGAACAAGGAAAGATTGATGTAAAAAGATTTCAACATAAAATGATGTTTCATTAAGCTGCTAAACTGATAGGAACGATAGGTACCTACTAATGAACCTAATTTCCTGTCTCTAAATATAATGATTTTTTTTTATTGCTAACCCCGTCTGTTTGTTCCGCTTGGTTCTTCTAAAGTACGCAATGGATTTTGATGCGGGTTTCAGTATCATTTAGGTTATTTAATCCAGAAGATTTATATGTGTAACACGTTCTAGTGAAATATATTATATATTTGAAAAATATCCGCGCAATTGGGAGGATTTGCTAGTAAAACTAAATCTTGGTTCATTGTAATCTAAGTCTTATATGAACTTTATTAATCTATATCAGTGTACTATTTCGAACGCGTTTATGTAAACATCGCATGTAACATGTACTTAACGTATCATTTCACTGGTAATGACGCAGGTAATTCGAAACTTTCTATAATAAAAGCATTTTAAACCGTCACCCCTCGTTACAAAAACAAAGATGGCGCGTTCGGAGCACCGGTGGTGGGTTAACGCTTCGTTTGTCACGTGACATGCGCCGCCCAAGCCTCTAGATAACACGCCCTTCATGCCACCTTACTTAACGATTGGCCCTCATTTCAATTTTCCACAGTCGAAAATATTCGGTAGGCTACGGCCGTTACACGCGCACCTCGCAATCATTTACGTTTTGGCCATAAACCGGCCCCCCTGGCCACAGTTGTTTCTATTAGGGGTTTTTGTGCATGAAGCTGACCAATTAGTCGTCGGATAGCATGTTCGGGTGGCAGCTATCGGCTACCATAGACTCATGCGGTTCCCCGTAATAGCGCGTTGCCGGCTGGTAATGTGTTTTTGGCGTGCCGCGCGCCCCCCCCACCCTATCTACCCACCAGTATTTGGGCCCTGTTTCGTACCTTTTAAAACTTCGTCCATAACCCGAGATTGGCCGTTGCGTGCCCCCATTTCTATATTACGACGACGAATAATTAGCTTTATCAGAGATCGTTTTTACTAACATGGTAATTTACTTGTAGCATGAAAGGCGATGTTTGTGATGAAAACGGTCGTACTTACCCAAGTTATTTTGTATTTATTGCCATCGGCTCGGAGGTTAATAAGTCGAATAGTGGTTTAATTATGCGAGCTAATGTCAAAATGGGACATATTGTCGGCGGCACGGTTTAGAATACTATCGAATTGACACGTGAAATATGATACGGGGAAGATACGATCTCGAAGCGTTTTTACACAAAAACTGTCACTGTGCATTAAAGGCGTATTTTGAAATTCATAGTTGGTGGATAGTAATCCCCGTCAACATTATGTTGACGAAATCTATGAGGCGTAAAGAAAAAGGTGTACATCCATTACCTCAAAAATATATCACCGTGGCGTGTAACCTTATATGGGTGGAGGTTTGTCATTGGTATATTCAAACTGTGGAGTAACACTATATGCGAAGGCCGTTGTCTCAGCTGCGCGAGCGCGGGGTGGGTCGGCGCGGCGCGGCGGCGGCGGGATCACTAACAAAAACCAGTGTACGGTTACATTGTATTCTAATATACATTTATGTGTTTTATTTGTTAAGACATGTATTACCGTGGCAACTGGTAATTAATCAAACAACTCAATAATAACTCTAAATTGAAAATTTAAAAACCCCCGATGCGACGACTTTTTCATCAAATGTATACAATAATCAACAGAAACTCTGCGTAAAAGTAGTCATTATTTTGTTATGACATTATAATAATTGACATTAGAATAGACAACGAATCTAAATATTGATGCCACGGAGGTTTACTTCCTAGTAAAATATTATCAATTATGATTAAATTTATTGTAATAACTCTGGTTGAGGTGGATGGGAGCAGCCCAGGGGAAGAATTTTCAATAACGCTAATATTATTTTAAATTAGATTTGTTTTTTTATATTTTTTCTCAATGGCGGAGCAGCGCCCTCTAGAATTATTATAACGTAATATTCCATGACCATTAACAAAACAAAGTTTAACGCATGCGCGTATCCCTCATTTGACACGTGACTTATGGAACGTCTTTAGTTCATACACAAATCTCATATAAAAATTGATAAAATATATTATTTTTCCAGAATCAGGGAAACTTTTCATATTTATAATATTGTAAAAACCCAGTTCAGACTATTATGATCATTTAAAAATATAATAAATCTAAATCCAATAATCTAAAATTTCGATTGGATTCGAGCCGTGGAAGTTGGTTTTGGCCGTGAATGTGGCTTTTTAACCTACAAAAGAGCTGATGATCTTCAAACGGCTGAACCGATTTTCATGAAACATAGCTAAGAACACTCTCGATCAGAATACCTATCTAACAAAAGAAACAAAATTGAAATCGGTTCATCAGCTTGGGCGCTACGTGGCTACAGACAGACACACAGATACACAGATACACAGATACACAGATACACAGACACACAGATACACAGATACACATGTTAAACTTATAACACCCCTCTTTTTTCGTCGGGGGTTAATAAAAAGGCGTGCATACCTATTTGTTAACATAATATTATGTAGTAGCTAGCTACATCGTAAGTGCTTACGCGTTTTCATTTATTTAACTTCATTACCTAGTTAATTGAGTATATTTTTACTTACTACTGTATTTCCGTAGTCATATAAATATAGATTTATAACAGACTAGCTGTGCCCCGCGACTTCATCCGCGTAGTATTTTAACTTCGCAAAAATTTCGGGATTATCGGGTTAAAAAGTATCCTATATGTTAATCCTGGTTATAATCTATATGTGTTCCAAATTTCATCCAAATCCGTTCAGTAGTTTTTGCGTGAAGGAGTAACAAACATACATACATACATACATACATACATACATACATACATCCACACTCACAAACTTTCGCATTTATAATATTAGTAGGATTTGTTCGAGAATCCTCCTAATGAATCGGTTAAAGGATGATTCAAATAATTATTAACTACATATTACAGTGTACCCTTTATTCTGTGTCAGATTTTTACTAAGCAGAGCAACTATCATATCGTATTTTTGTGGGTTTCTTTTGGAATTAAAACGGGGTATCTTACTCTACATATAGCCTTTATTTTTTGTTGTTAGATAATATACGTACAACCTTATATATGAGCTCTCAGTCAGTTCAACTCATAGAGCTTCACATTTATTTATCTGGACATGGGTCTCTATGTAGGTAGCGCCACACCATTCCACGCGCTGGAGTTCGAATGTAACCCGCTCCTTATTATAAGCACTATTACCTACTTCTCTTAGCTCTACATAAATAATATCTCTACTATATAAAAATAAGTCGGGATTTCCTTCCTGACGCTATAACTCCAGAACGCACGAACCGATTTCCACGGTTTTGCATTCGTTGGAAAGGTCTCGGGCTCCGTGAGGTTTATAGCAAAGAAAATTCAGGAAAAAATTCAACAGAACGCGGACGGAGTCGCGGGGCACAGCTAGTTTTTTTAATAAATATAACAAAGTTGTCAAACAAGCGTACGACTCGCCTAATATTAAGCTGTACCGTAGAGTCTACGGCGTAAACTATAGATGCTTGCAATGCCATTGCTCGCATGTTACCGGCGTTGCGTTGCCTGAAGGCTTAGGCGACTGTAGTAGAGGGAAGGGAATGGTTAAGGTTGGACTTCCGGATCTATCACTTATCGCACGACACTCATCTATAATAGCAACGCTATAATAGCTATAATAGCAAAATCTTCTGTGGGAGGGTGGTACTGGTCCATTTGAGCCAGCCTGTATTTGAGCTATAGTATATTCGCTACAGCTTGGCTCTACCAACTCTACTGTTTAAATAACGATCACGACGCTGTGTCATAATGACACGTGACGAGCTAACAAATTGCCTAACACATATTTTGCTGTAGAAACTCATTATAGACAAACATTATTAGTACCCACTGCCAATATTTGTCGATACACATACTACGATATACCGATATTAATTTAATGCGCTATCTACATGCAATTGTACCAATTAATGTTAGCACGGATACCTATTAAGTTAGCACAACAGCGACCATTCTAGTTGCTATCGGCCTGCTTGCAACGGATAATAATATCACGCAATTTAGTTCAATGATGTAAATCGAATCGATGGGCTCGCCGCATCACCGAAACAGTGCGGCTTACGGATTAACCAGCGTCCATTAATGATCGGAAACAATCTAGCATTTTAATTAATTATTTATAGGATTCTAAATGATATTTACTACTAAGTAAAGGATTCAGACGATGTTTTTGGTCTCAAATAATTTTGGAAATGTTATTTAGTAACATGGCTAAACGATTTTGGGGGTGTTTTTATTTTATTATCTACTCGCTTTTGTCTGAAGCTGCGATAGCGTGTTTACTGAATGTCGAGAACAACACCATCTACCACCTAAGTATAACTTAGAACCTTCCAGGTAACCCCAGAAGTATTTTTTTAATCAATAGCGGTCAAGCTGTTTAAGAGTTCACACGTTCACTTGATTTTTATATGGGCACAGGGTGAATTTTTCAAGTAATCGTGGGTGGCCATATAATATTATGAGGAAAAGCGAAAAAATACTCCAAGGACGGCCCGATTTTGTTGAAAACTAAAACTGCATCATTCGAATTTTGGTAACCAATATAGGTACTTGGCCAGGAATCGAACTCGTTGATTTTGGAAAGATAAAGAAATACGAACGAGTATGCGATGATTCCTTCCGAATGCCAGCTAAACAGTAAACAATAATATTACACGAAAACCAGAGAAACGAACGAGATAATCCTCAATGATTGCGTAACCTCCTCAGGTTTCACCAGGTGTAAGTTCTAGCAAGTTTCTCCTGCAAGTAAAGGGGCGAAATTAAACAAGACATATACATGTGCAATGAAATTTTAGATCGCAAGAACATTGGAGATGGTCGCTCGCTCGAATAACCTTTTAGGCATCCTTAGGCGCCGCCTTCAAAGATTCAATTAAGTCACGGTTTACAACACGTCGGTTACTTTGTTTAGAAAGTCTGTTCTCTCATGTAAATTGCCTTTTGTAACTTAAACTTCAGTTTCAGATGTACAAGTTCAAGTTTTAGGATTCGAATAGGTATTCCTGTGGATTCTTTATGTGTATAATAAATGAAGAAAACCTATTTCACCCATTTTAACATAATGTTTGTTCAAGTTTCTATCGTCATCTTTATAAAACTCCGGTGTGCGTGTTTTCGTTATTCTTCTCCTCCCAAACGGCTGTACCGATTTTAATGGTATTTTTCTGTACTTATGGGGATTCGGGGTACTTAGGGGGATCTGGCTGATTCTTAAGTAAGTTAAGAATCACGAAAAGAATCGCGTTGTTGTCGAAAATAAACTCTACGCTAGTGCAGCAAGTCGTTATATTATAATGTATAATGTCAGTTGTACAGTATAGTATGTCAGGCTCTACTCTTTGCTAGAGATCTGCATTGTCATTATTAATAATTTCCAAAATCAGAGCAACCTCACCAATCTTTTACAATTCAAATAAAATATATGTGGCGATAATTCTGTGAATATTTATTTACCACTGTGCCGTATTATAGCTTTGAATGTCCCCACAATGGTATACGCGATGTCCTGCGCCATGGGTATTACAAACGAATGCTCCTGGCCACAGCCATTCTTTCACCTTTATTTCATTATTATGACTCCCAATTCGCGCCCGCCCCGTGCCGCCCGCTTTTATTGGCCTATCTCTAGCTACTGGGTGTAATCTATCACCGATCCGACAATGAATTCTATAGGACGAAATGTGAACGTACCGACTGATTTTATACTCAACTAGCTGTGCCCCACGACTTCATCCGCGTAATATTGGATTATTGGGTTAAAAAGTATTCTATATGTTAATCCCGGCTATAATCTATCTGTGTTCCAAATTTCATCCGAATCCGTTCAGTAGTTTTTGCGTGAAGGAATAACAAACATACATACATACATCAACACTCACAAACTTTCGAATTTATAATATTAGTAGGATCTGTTCGGTTTTCGAATCTGTAATTACTTACTTATTTATTCCGTCAATATCATGGAACATGTAAATGGTTTTCGACAAGACGGTCTATCCGACAATTGCAGCGAGAAAAATATAACAACAGCAAATATTATTTGAAGTTCCTAATATTAACCTACCTATAATTTTTTATCAAATAATGTATGTATACGTGGCATTACATAAATATTTGCTTAGAGTACAAAACGTTCCGTAAAAAATACTCAATAGAATACTAGGAAGTACAAAAGTAATTTGTTATCGCAATTTATTTTCTCAGTGCGGTGCATAAGTATAATTTGATACGAATTAATGAGCCGCTTAGCGCGCAGATTACTTTAATAACAACGACAGAAAGTACGAGCAATATTTTTGTGTTTATCTCATTCTTCTCCAGCATGAAGTGGCGCGAGAGATAGGGATTTAATTGAAGGCGACGGCAGAGGGGTGGGTAGCCACAACCCCGCGGGCGCGAGCACGCCACGGGGGTAGCAAAATAATAAAAAAATGGAGCTCGCAGACCGATCCCCCGCAAGCTCGGATGCTGTGAAACTGGCACGCCGTGGATAAATGAAGCTTTTTTGTTTGTGAAATACGCCTAAGCTTGGCGTCGCTCCACTTTTGTATTGTCACTCCAATTCTATGGATGTTAGTTTTATTCATAGAGGTCGCTTCAGCGCGAGCATCATTAAATTTGTGTCGTCTTAAAGCGGTGTTTTCTGCTCAAATTATCGAATAATACGCTCATATAGACTTCCCTTTATTTACGCTATCATTTCAATCGTTATGTTTCAGTGTTGCATGATTTTTCCTGATAGATAAATTATAATATGTTCATTACACAGATCAGGTCACGTAACACATGTAACGTGTGGAAATCTTACTGGATACGTCGATGTGCCCCTCACATTTAGGAACATAATTAGATAGATGACAAGCTTTTATCAAATTAGGTACCTAAAAGATATCGTGTCCGGACTGTAATTAGGTTCATATTCAATTCCCACTCCAAATAATAATGAAAATCGAAACAAATCGAAAAGAATTTCCCATCGTATTTATTTACGAGAATATCATTCAATGGGGTCGTCGAGAATTAAGTCAACAGCGAACTTAACAATAGAGTGAGTTCATTTGACGAGCACATTAACTGAATTGTGACCATATTTACTAGCACCCAAGACGTAGAATCCACTGCAGGGTGGAAAGGCGAGGGTTGGTTCCCGTCACTTCTGCTATTTAAGTGACAGTTTTATTAATTTCCCATACTCTCATCCCTGTTTTCCACCCCAGTTAGATTGACAGTGGCGCAAGCATATGGTGCCTTTGGCTGTTGCACCATAAAAGTAATTCAGACCAGAAGTGTTAAACTCGTAATAAATTGCATATTAATTTCTTTAAAAAACTTGAGTTCACAAACCTTTATTAATTTTCTCATTATTTTCCAAATAATATTATTTTTTATTTTTACACGAAAGTTCTTCCCACTCTTTATCTACATCACTTCATATTTATCAATCTAATAATTACCTACATTACCTACGTTTTGTTATATTAATTTTAATTTTTGTAGCACTTGTGGAGTTTTTCTACCGAGTACCTATCTGTACATTTCAATTTATATTGAACATTATTAGGCACTCACGAGATACGCCCATAACGTATAACGAAAATACATTTTGTGAACACACACAACATGCTGTGAATGAAGCTTAATAGGGCCGATACGGCAACTGCATAGTAATAAAGATAGTACAATGTACAATTCAAATAATGGCGTATGGCCCGCCAACAAATGCGTTCGGAGCTGTCTGAGATAAGCTGCAGCTTAACTGGCGCAGCAGCCGATGGCTTATCTCGATTCCAATTATTATGCTGAAGCTTTCATTGGTTCAGTGTGGCGATCACGGGGCGGGGGCGCGACGGGGATTGGGGCGGTCTCGAGCCCCTTTATCTGAAATCTCTCCCAAATCACACTTTACCATTATACGCTTGATTGCGTCTGTAAAAAATTTGCAGCGTTTTCAATGTGCTAGAGTGTATAAAGCGTTATATTTTAGTAACACGCAAACGCTGTGGCTAAGCCAATTGTTTCTGTTTTAATATACTGACTTTATAACAGCTCAAGTCAAAGTGCGTTGCTTTACTCGAGACCATAACTAAATGAGGCTATCTATAATTTGAAGCACTATCTTCTTTCCTCACTATTTCCCTATGAATTGAAAGTGCCCAAACATTTAGTTTCCAATGTGCTCTTTTTAATTTACAATATTGAATTCGTACATTTTCATTGTTCTAGATACGGCATGGACCTCAACGGAGCAAGGAGAAAAAACGCAACGCGAGAGACGACAAGTACCCTCAAGGCGTGGCTCAACGAGCACAAGAAGAACCCTTACCCGACGAAGGGCGAGAAGATAATGCTGGCGATCATCACCAAGATGACGCTCACCCAGGTGTCCACGTGGTTCGCCAACGCGCGCCGCCGCCTCAAGAAGGAGAACAAGATGACCTGGGAGCCCAGGAACAGGGTCGATGACGATGACAATAATAACGATGATGATGATCATAAAAGCACCGACGGGAAAGATGGATTAGGTATGTAGCCTTTTTACATTTGCAGTTCTGCTGCATAACAAGTAATAACAATAATCACCTCACCTATTTTTCTTTCGCCTTACTCTATGTATTCTATTATAGATGGAAAAGACTCGGGCACTGGCTCCAGCGAAGATGGTGACAGACCGCAGCAGAGGCTGGACATGCTAGGACAAAGAACTGAATCAGAGTGGTCCGAGTCCCGCGCAGATAGCGGCCCCGAGTCACCTGAGCCTTACGAAAGGCCAATTCACCCGGCTTACCAGCACCTCCCCTCCCGCGCCCCGCCAGGCAGCACGCCGGCCTCAGCTAAACCAAGAATATGGTCGCTGGCAGACATGGCGAGCAAGGAGGGAGATGCGCCGGCACCGCCCTCGTCTGCGTCAGCGTTCTATCAGTCAGCAGCGGCTGCCGCGGCGGCCCGGCTCGCTCATCCCTATGGCCGACCAGAACTCTACCGCGGCCTCTACCCCCCGAGCCATCCGGCAGACGTAGCTCTTCTCGAGTACTCTCGCTCCCTTGCGCTGGCCGCCCCCGCCCCCGCACCCCCGGCTCCCTCGCCGTCCTCCTCGTCCACCTCGTCCCTGGCCGAGCCGCCGCCACCGCCCCGTGCCTGACCGCCAGCCTCCCGCCCGCCGCTGGTGCATCGACAATAACCGCGATCTCTCCCGATGAGTGCCGCAAAGTGAGGCTCTCTCTTTGTAAATAGCGATAGACTATTATTATAAATATGTATACATACGTATAAATACGTGATAATAATTACTATGCACCGGTAGAGAAGCTTAGATTTGTGATAGTGGACACAAGGCGAGCGCTCCCGCCGCCCGCGCCACCACCGCGCCGTGAGGTTGACAACTCGCAAACGACGTCGACGCTGCGCCCGCGCCGACCGACCGACAATACTAGGTGCTAATACAAGTTGGACCTTGCGACATATTGCTGTAGTTCTTCTTGGAGGTGGTTAAACGAAGTGATTTAATTGGAAAATAGGTATTAATAATGTGTTACGTTTCTATGATAAACAACACTGCTCTAGACTATTATTTGTACGTAGTGTAAATTATTACTTTCAAATATTCTCTTTATATTAGTGCCTAATTACGTCCAATGTTTTTTCTATTGTTTGATAGTTTCTTGAAATATCTATCAACATTCGAATTTTAATATTTATTGATACGAGGTCAGTAGTTGTAACGAGTCTTAAATTTAAGTTTTTTTTTATCAACACAATATCAATAATTATAAAATATCATATTTGTTGAGGATTTTGGGAAATCTGCAGGTATGTAATTTTCTAGTCAGGAGACTACGATTTGTCTGTGTTAAACATTTATGAAATTACACACTATTATTTACTTAAAAATTCATCTCTGATAGTAACTAAGATTTATCATTAGGGCTGGCACGGCGGCACGTTCCATAATATCGTTAAGAACTATACGGAAAATTAAACCAATTTTAGTTGGAATTAATTTGCCATAGATCTCAGTAACATTATTTAAAACAAAAGGAAACACGGAGCCACATACGTATAAAATACAGATTATAACAGTCCTGAAAACCGTAATATACTTAATATTACGGTAAGTGGGTAAAGTTTAAAAACTTTGAATCATGTGGGACCAACGAAACGTGAAATGCGGAAGAGAGGCTTGCTTCCTGCGAAACTAAAATAATTAGAGTCCGCATAAAAGTTGCTCACAGCTACACACACACACACCCATTATAATTATTGTAAAATTATAGTAGCAATTAAAATAACTAGCATTATAGTTTTAACCCGTATTTGCATATAGCAATGGCCAACGGTTTTAACAAATAAAAAAACCGTTGCAGAGCTGTGTTTGCGTAACCATTATTATTACTGATATACAGTTTGTATTTGCTTTGTGTTAGCTAAAATGTTTTCTCATTTTTTTTAGCTAGTTTAAGTAGATTAAAATTAATTATGTACATACCTAGCCGTGAAAGATTAGAATTTTGATGACGTGAGATGGATGGAGATTGAAACTAAATATTATTTAGCTACTAATAATGGGTACCCATTTTACATATCAATTTATGTTCCAACCCAATATTAATAATTTCGCGGATATTTATAAAGTCGCAGGGCCAGCCCTACTCGATACAGCAATAATATTCCACACGAAATGTTTACCTAAGATTTGTCTCCCCCACTGTTTTGACATTACTAAATCTAAAATGGCCTTGTATATTGTAAACGTTAAAATAATGTATATTGTCGTATCGTTTCTGAACATTGTATCATATCCTTTTTATTTTCAATATTGTAGAGACTGAAAGTCCAAAATTGAGTCTATAGTTTTGTACATACGTCACTGTTGTAAGTATATATTGTAATAATAACTTGAATATTTAAGAGAGGTAAATGCAATAAATTTTCTGTATTAGAAGTCCTTTTGATGTAAATAAAAATGTGGACGAAAGGCGTGAACCATCACAGTAGATAATGTAAACAACGAAATATATATTCGACGATAGACGATCCGAATGTTAATCATGTGTTTGTTTTCTGTGAGTTCACATAATAATGTAAGTATAATAATATACTTTATTGTTACAGTAATAATGTCAAAAATACACTATTATTTTATTTGAACGATGTAGAACCAGAAACCATTATCACATGGGATAAGTTTAAACAGTAACTGTTATTAAAATTATTACCTATTGTATTATTTCGTTAGCTTCGAACGTCTTTAACCGTTTCCCCAGAAAGGTGTGTGAATAGATGCAATAAAATTTAATACAGAAATACTTTTGTTGTTTTGAATTGTTACATCCTGCCTGACGATGCACATAGGCACCTAAGAGTATTTATATCATTAAGCTAAATCTTCTGTAGATGTACCTTTACATCTTAGAAGATTCTAAAGACCAATTTTCCAAGTTGTAGCAATCAACCACGGTGACGACTCAAGTTTACTTTCAAGACGCACCGCCTGATTCTTGGCTGCTAATTAACATTTCTTAACCGAACATTTACAAACGTAACGTAAATATATTGTTTCGATAAAATCCACCTGCATGTGCGACGGTTTATGCAAATGGTGATCAGTAGGATTTTTGAAATGCGACCCGCTTAAATATAGGTAGGTATGTAATTTAGAATTCAACGTGCTCCACTTATTACCACTACCACTTATTATGTTTAAATAAAAAATCCTAAAGAATAAACCGATAGGTAAAAGCTTCTAATGGTGTTAAGTGTGAACATGTTCGATGATCCCACCTTCATCGTTAGCATGCCTAATGAAACCCTATTCCTTGGTTCTAAGTCTCATTTTGCGCTGTCAAACTTAGCGAAAATGTATTATACCCCACCCCGGTTGAGCCAGTTTATATATGAGCTTAGTCAATGGACTGTAGTTTGGCTCTACCACCGTAACCGTTGTAGCTCTATCGGTATTGTCATATTCTTCTATCGTGGTCTGTGAATGCCAAGGGCGACTTCCGTGCATCCACAATGATCTAAGAATAATTGTCTTACACTTCGTTCGTTTGTCACGTACCTATTTATAACTAGTTTTAAACGCCTAAGTAATCATTTGAAATACGTAGGTATCAAGATTGATAACAAGATTGTCCATAAGTTTACCATGTCTCTTCCTCAGATGACGTTCGAGTAATTTTTTTGTAACTTATCAATAATCACAACTACCTCCACTTTATACACTTAGCAAGTAATCTCTTTTATCAGCTGACTCCAATCGATAGTTCAGCAGAATACGGGAGATAAATGAAAAGTAGGTAGATGCAACATTATACCATATTACCTAGATGTCAAAACATATTGTGCTGTTGGGGATCCCGGTCAGGAACGAAGAGTTTTGCATGCACAAAATTTTATGTTTTTCGATGTCGCACTATTCCGTCACCTGAATAACTCACTTACGCCATCTAGTTGATTTTCAGATAACTCTTTCACAGTGGACGTTACAAAGTTACGTATAACGCTGTACAAGCGTGTCGATACCGGAAGCCGTGATACGAGTGCGCCATTAAATTTAGTAGGTAAGCATTAAGCGTACCATTCATTTGAAATATTCCGTTAATAAGATTGTATGTCGTATGTACGATTGCATACAATTTTGTTTTACTTATCAGCTTACCACCTATAAGCCGACTACAGTTTTGTTAACTTTCTTTTTATACATTTTTCTTTATAAACATGTCAGTAAGTTAAGCGTATATACGACTTACGGAAGTGATCATTATGACAACTTTTTTTTCAGTTCGTGTAGCTTGAGTCATGGCCCAAGTGTGGAAGGCGAATACCGCTTCATAAATCCAAATATACAGTGTATCTTATTACCCGTGCCCGGGCCTGCAGTTATTCATAGTGTTACTATAAATCAATCACCAATTACGAACAGACTCTTAGTTATAGATATATTATGACACCTCAACGCGCCATCCACCTAATTAGACATCAAAGGTTTTCAGCGCTAAACACTTTATAATGAACGTGCACAAATTTTCACGAACGTAATTGGGGTAAACCTAACAAAATACGCATAAATCACATATTAAAAGTGAAGTGCTTTGATGTGGCCGTGTCCGGAGTGACGTCACTGGCGGCTGATATGTCATACATACGTTATTTACTCACGTATACTAGATGAAAGGCGAATACAATATAAATAAACAAAGCGTGGCCGGCCGGGGCGTTATGACAGAATTATAATGGCATTCATGGGAAAGTTGGGGTTAATCGAATCGAGTTTATGGGGGGCAAGTTAAGTTTACATTATCGCGACCGTGTTTTCCGTAGGGGTAAGCAGAGGTTACCACATTATTGCACTCACATTTGGAAATAGTTTTGGAAAAACGAACCAATCCATACATGCCGACCGAAACCGACCCCAGTGCAAGTGTAAGTAAGTCGGTTCCACATTGCAAAAGTATATGTGAGTTTGTTCCATTCTTCAAAACTATGTCCATTTCGTCGATAGTATTTTCATTCCAGTGTAATAGGGGTCTACGCTAGCCATTTTACCCGCCACATTCTTCCTCAATGCGTGGGGAATTTGGGCCATAGTCCGCCAGCACCCAGTGTTGTATGGTGAACTTCACACGTTCTCCGAAAGACGTGCAGATATCTTGACGATTTCCTCACCGTTCATCAAGCAATCATCTTAATTGGAAATAAGATTTGCATGTGCTGTGAATAGAACCTGCACCCCTTTTGTGCCAAAGCGTACGTCCGACCGCTGAGCTATCACCAAATAACAGGTCAGTTAAATGGAGGTTTTAGCTTTGTTTGTGGACAATCCCACTTTGGATAACATCCTGTATTTAGGTCATCGATCTCGGCGGATGACACTGAATGGATTTGCTCGTTTATTCATAAAGCCTCCAAAGAGAACTTTGATGTGTGGTAACGCAGCGAACGTGATATTCTGTGATCGATGACGCCAGACCACTGGGTTCACTATTTGTATTGTCCTATAAATTATAACTATCGCCAGATTATCACACCTACTGTATGGTTCCAAATCAAGCACCCCTTGTACTATGGATCCCGCTGCACTAGGGGCGATCCCAGTGACACCCAAACCACACACCCAAGGTACATTAGTAAATGGCATTTCTGAAATTTTCTCTGACGGGAATCTAACCCTCGACTTATCGCTGTAGTCGACCGGCCTACGCCCAAACCATTACACGAAGCAGTAATCTAAATGATGCCAATGTCACATAGAGGTAACTACTTAAATAGGAACATACTTTAATTAAAACTTAACGATTTACTTATCTTAAATTGGACGAAGTTTTGCAAAATGGAACCAATCCACACACACTTCTGCAAACTGAAACCAACCTAGAAACACTAAACCAAGGGTGGTTTTGGTCTGCAGCAGTGCATGTGGGTTGATTCCGTTCTGAAAATCGATATCGAATTGTAATATTAGTTTTCAAGTGTTTAAAATGGACCGGGAATATTTCGGAAAATATAATGGAACATGAATCAAACGATAGGCTTTATGTAATATATACAAGGTAGGTAACAATGTGGATGCCGTCATCCAAAACACGTGTTCATGCGGCCTTGAATACAGGTGGCTGGAACTATAATCTGGCACGTATTGATGAGAGAAGAGGGGTTGTGGAGCTTACTAGCGAGATAGTATTCTATCCCTTGCTAGCGTATTTTGAACTGGACTACAGATAGGCCCAGGATCTTGGTTAAGGATTCCTTATTTAATAAAACGTTAATTAATGCTTTATAAGGACGTCTAGCTTCAAAGAATCCTAGTCTCAAAATGCTAGTCCACAAAAGTTCTCGAACGCGCTCTAGAGAGCTCTTTTGTGTACTTCCTAAAATCCAAATAATTTATTATTTCGTTACGCTAACACATGGAATCGTTATTTTAAAAATGCGAATTTATTTCCGAACCTCATCTAAGGAAGATTCTTAATGTCATTGGAAACTGAATCATTGCATTGCACAGACTTGCGCAGCAAGAAGTTTCTGAGTTAAACGGGACCCTTGAGAGATATCAGCTTCGATGTGAGCTCACTCTTAGGGGGGCTAATAAAACTCGTAGTAATTGAAATCAAAATTTTCTAGTAACAAATAGTAGCAGCAAAATTTTGACAATCACCTATTTCTCAAGTTTGCGAACAAACTTAAGGCTCAGGTTCATTACCTACATCTTGTTTCATCGACCTTTTTAAATGGCTATAATAAGTATATTGGATTCAAAGAAAACATTTCTAGGTTTCCTAGTCGCCAATACATTTGCCCAATGGCAATTTATGGATATAAAGTTCCACAGCTATCAGTGTGACGCATCAATGACGCACAGTGAAGGAGGCCTACGACCAATAATGGTTATCGACAACCTAGACTAGGATATGTGGGTTTGTCAGGGAATCATAAGCTGTTCCTATTGCGGTCACACACGATGAGTCACTTCCGACCAGACATAACAAAAAGTTCCTTCCAGAATCCTGACCAGAATCGCCAATACGCACCGCCGAACATTCCTAGCGGGTCGCTCCTCAAGTGTTAACATCGATGTTTACTCCTTAGTTCCCAAGGTCAATCAACATTTTTGTACAGTGACTCAGAGCCAACTATTTAAACCCCATAACTCAATTACAAACTCTCACGCGGCAATCACGCGTCATTGTCACCTCGAGGTGCCCGCTTTGTTGTATATTTACCGGACTATATCACCGTCATTCGGCCTCCATAATAAAGCTATCGAAACGATTCAATAAGTTAAAAAGCAAATTCTAACGTCACATCGCTATGACTCGAGGATTTCATTCAAAATCGTGAGAGCGATACGCTGACCGACATGAAAAAAGGCCAAGTTATTTCTACAAAGGCACTCTGAGAGCAGCGTGTTGTGTAAATAGTCCAACATGTTTCTGTAACAAAGAAATCTTAATAGCCGATGACGGGCATAAGTCAATATAACAATCTACGGGCTGATTGCTCATAACTCCGTGCGCACACTCGGCTGAGGTGCTTGCCAATAAAGCTTATTCCCCAGTGATTCGACTCTATAACGTTCACGAAGGCTCTCGAAAATTTGTAAGTTATGTTTCTGTTTATAGGATTAGCATAAAACATGGTTATCTATTGCATACCTGGTTACTAAAGCGTTGTTCGAACGTCGCGATACAGTCTCACTGTACAAATTATTCTGCATTCGAATATGGACTTTAGCAGCACAATTTTATGGATGTTAGTAAGCGTCGAGCCTGCGGAGAATCCTTGAGGCTGGAATTCCGATTTCGTAGCGGCGACTGCTATGCCATCTAAAATATTGGACATCTCCATCTTGGTTGGTGTTTTGCTCTTTCTTTGGTCACAAACAATGAGCCGGGATCGTCAAGGGAATGTATGCATACTTTAAAATACGTTAAAACCTTTCTCCCACGTGGATAAGTATAATTTAAGTAAGTAAACGATGCGAGAAAGAATTAGTATTCTGTTGTGCGTTGTTTATTTTTTAACAGGACAGCGGGTCGCAATGTCGAATGCCTTGCAGCCGAGTTATTGTCGAAATTTTAAAAAATAACACTTTGTTAATCCACAGTTACTTGTACTGTGCAAATTTCATACAAGCATTTTCTTGTGACAAATATGCAGATGCCCGTAACTCAGAAAATATAGGTAATGTCTTCTCTAAATATCCACGTAACAGCTAAAGATACACTGTAACTACATTATTATTTAGGACTGTTGAAACACCTTATATAAAGAAATACCACCTATTGGGTATTGCTACTATAGTGTAAAAAGGAATTTCAGAGCAACATTGAGAATTGACCCCATAACACTTAGTACGAAGTAACTAAAGACAAAATAGAATTAATTTAAAGCTTAAAATTAATTTACCATCATGAACTATTATTTTATTTTTTGTGAAGTATGTCATGTTTAGGTGACTAACGTAAATACGATAGATAAATAAATTAGATGACTACTCTTTACAATAATAACTTCAGTATAAAATGTCCTTTGTTCATAATCTGATTCTTGCTTAGCCAAGGTTGGCAAAGAATCGAAAAGTTTCTTATTTAGACTTAACAATAATAATCCTTTATCAGTTATTACCTAGGTATTTAATTATATTGGGAAACAAAAAAAACACAGTATAGATGAGAGATGATTGAAAGGAAATTGTATTTTTAAACAGATTTTAAGAGCTCAAGTTATGTTGGTAATTGTATCAATAGTATTAAATAATAGAATACATTGTTATTCAAATTCTTCAAAACAAAAAAAATCCAGCAGTAGTATTAACCCAAGTGTACCGGTAGGTAAGGAAAAAGCGAATAATACAATTTTAGAAATATTTCGTATGTGAACGTGTGTAAAATATACTTAGCGACAAAAATAAAATAGACAGGGATGTATTTTATAAACTTACCTACTAGCTGTGCCCGCGACTTCGTCCGCGTGGAATTTAACTTAACAATCATCCCCTATTTTATCTCCTTGGGGGTACAATTAATCAAAATCCTTTCTTAGCGGATGCCTACGTCATAACATCTAACTGCATGCCAAATTTCAGCTCGATCCGCCCTGTGGTTTGGGCTGTGCGTTGATAGATCACTATGTCAGTCAGTCAGTCACCTTTGAGTTATAATATTTAGATAGATAAGTAAATTCCAGAATCGGAATGAATGCTTTAATATGAAGGAATTTTAAGAGTGTAGTACAACCCTACACTTGAACTAAGGTCCCACCCAATTCTACGGGGCATCTGAATGATGGCTTGTATTATTTTTTGTGAGCATACCATGTCATCGGAACGATTGTGGTCGGTCCCCTATGATTTATCGATGTCCATATTACAAATACGACACAACATTATACGACTCTTTATTTCTTCTTTAAGCATATTAGTATTCCGCCAACAAGCCTGTTCCGCGCTGGTTTTGTCATACCGACTAAATGTTATTTTGTTGGAATTTCAAATAAACAATTCTTGACTTTTTTTCATAGGCTTTATTTGCAAAATAAATTAATTCGGGACTTCAATCAGTTGACCATGCCTGTTGGCATTAGGCCGCTCATGAATTAATACAGATCATTGTGTTTTAGCCGATCATCGAATACAACTTAATTTGTACTTACGAAGTTATTAAAACAACTATGTGATTGACCGCATGATACGTCGAATGTCCTTTGTGTATATTTTTTTTACATGAAGTACCTTTATTATTCATAAATAAATAAATGAACACAACCTAGTACTGTACTCTACCTACGGAATTATAACCTGCTGCCCTAAATGCTCCACGCTCTCTTCACTTTACTGACAGTCATATCCATACTACTGCGTACAAGAGTGCATACATTTAATTTTTAGTTGGTAGGTAGTATCAATATGTTACGCGAGACCTAGTAGGTAGCTATGTGGCCAAACGTAAAGCTGGAAACAATAACGCAAATATTAACAACATACCATCGGTATCGGCAGCGGGGCATCCTCACAAGTGCTCGTGATAAATCTCTTTCAGCACGCATGGCAATTAATTGGCTGGTGACACTTCATCGCCGCGGTGCTAGGTCTTTTGCGGTCAAGCGGTAATTCGCTGCAGCCTCGCATTTGTGACCAACTTTTACTTCACATACTACACGTTCTAGGACTGTGCTTTATTGCCAGTCTATTATAGTCTATATGGACTCCCTATATTGGTGCTGATTCGGTTGGTATGTACAAACTAAGCATGGCTAAACCATCTCTATTAGAAACACCGTCCTGAAATGTTTTATGAAACCAATGTCAAAATTTGTCGTGGTTTGACGACAACATGTTAGCCAAAATTACGACAATACTTAGGAAATAAATAAAAATATTGCTGGCTTGTTTATTTTAGTTTTCATTCTCAATTTAGTTTGTGTAGCAACAGGTTTTACCGGAATAATCCTTTGTTGTCAGTTACTTTGAAACTCACTAAATTTAGTATTTTTTTTAATTAACAATGCTTTCTTTCTAAACTAACTAACATGGTCGCTAACACGGATAAATTATAATGCATTTAAATACCCAACTTCGTACATAATTACCCATTGTGAAACATAGGTCTTTAGACTACACACCTACAGCAGCTTTCTCAGTATTAAATTATCATAAAATTCAAATTAATAAAATTATTCACGTTCTTACCTATCTAATTATACACAAATGAATGTGTTTCAAGATTCGCCAGGTAGGTTGGTACCCATACTAAGTAAAAGAATAGTTGTTTTCGTAATGAGCTAATGCAGGCAGTAAACAGTTTTATGTATTTCTTTATAGTTTTGCTAGAATCAACTAAGCACAGTAACACATTATAAAAAAAATTTGTTCGTTAGTTACATTATGTGCGCCACGAATTTCACGAGTAAATATATGTTAATATTATGTATGCAACGATAAACATATACAACAAAAATATAATCTCCTAATTATGCTAAATCTTTAAACGGGTCCGCGTAGAATCAGGGCGTGAAGTTCCAATTTTCATTTAGCAGCGCTGTTCACGTTATTTGAAAGTAACCCTAAATCCCGCGTCCTCTGTGCAGTTAAGTCTTAATTTGCATATTAACGAGAAACTTTGCATCGGCAATACCGAAAAATTCCGGAGGTCGAGTGCGAACGGACAGGTGGTGAGGACTAATGCCAGTATATTTCTCAAATCCTCTGGCGCGGTGGCGGCGAGCCGCTGCTCTGATGTCGCCCTTAAGCTTTCGCGAATTCGGGGAGCTCCACTTGAAAAGGGCTCTTTAATAACGTGACCCTAAGTTCCGAATTTGAAAACATCATGATACGCGGCTGCAACGCGACGCGCATCTGTATAAAATGCTCGATTGACGAGCGGCTGACCCGCGTGGATAATTACGTGAACAAACAGTAGAGCCGAATGATAACTACCATACGATATTAGAAACGCCTCATTAGGTCTTTAAGCTGAGATGACAGCTCTATAAATAGTGGACGGGCGTCTTCTGTGAGTATAGATATTTTTTTTGTTTATTTTCGAATTGTCGAAGCTAAAAGAGAGCGTTTGTAGCGCTAAGGTGATGTGATGACAAAACATCTGTTCCATGTGCGGGAGCCCGGGGCTATTCCGACTAAATCGTTTACCGCGTCCGCGACGCCCCGTAAACGAGCTTAGTACTATACTCGATGACAAATATAATCTTTGCTCTGAAGCTTGACTTGACACTGTTGTTATTCCGAGAAACGGAAAGATTTATTTTTACTCAAAGAGCTAAATATTCAGGTGAAAGATATCTGTGAGGGCGTTGTTTGGCCGACTCGTTAAATCCGTCGGCGGTGTCGCGGCTTCTGTGTAATCGCGCCAATGATACCGAAAAATCTGCCGGGATTTCATTGCTTTGATATTCGCTTTCAAAGAAGGAATAACATATTAATATTAAACTCTCTAGACTGCGTTGTGTCGGTATTGATCACTTCAATCGGGTTCGCTATAGTGTTATTTCCTGTGGTTGCTCATTTCCAAGTAAAACAACAATATCTTTCCACGAATATTATAGTATACTGTGGAATAATAATCGGTAGGTAGAACACACCCCACTTAAAATTAACAACGAAATACAACAACTAAACGATTACAATCAAATATTAATAAAGTAAGACTTTGAAATATGAGACTATTATAGAACCGATGTACAGAAAAATATAGGCCCCAAGGTGTTAGTATCAAAATACTCTACAATCTCCACTGTGTTACCTAACATGAACAAGGGAGAACATGACCTACGAGTATGTTCTTTACCCGTTCAGAGTTCCATGTTCACACTCCAGTTAGTTGTAACACCTCTCTCCACCGTAAGGCTAGCTGTATTTCATGCAAGACAACAGCTGCTGTATAGTAATTAATACGGCGCTCACTCATTTAGTTATACACATAAAGAAATCTCTATTTTTATTATTACGATCTTGCTTACATTACTTCCTTATTATCACGTTTTAGCAATTATATTTATTATACAGCGCTAATTATGAACGAGTTCTTTATTACACAAAGTGAAGGCTCATTCAGAAAATATCTTAGAGGAGGTTAATCGCCATTGTTTTATTTTATATTTCATATTTGGGGTCCGTTGGTCGAAACCCAATGAAATCTTTGAGTCGAGAAAGTGTATTAATTACTTAGTATTCTTTTTATTGAATATTGAAAGAGATTTTTCTATCCCCTAAACAAAGCTAGAACTATTTATATGTATTTTTATTATATTTTATTTGGAAATACACTTACAGTGAAATATAAACATTTTTTTATAAAATTGGGCACTGACCGACCACTTATTTCACATTTCTAGGTTTAATTACCTTTAATTGACTGGAGCTAAAATAAATTAATTACCATAATGTTAGCTCGCGCGAATATCGCGAGGATTTTACCATCCTAGTGACACCCTTTTAATATTCCGGTGAAATGGAACATTGATCCAGGAGTTATCTATATATATAACTCAAAGGTGACTGACTGACTGACTGACATAGAGATCTATCAACGCACAGCCCAAACCACTGGACGGATCGGGCTGAAATTTGGCATGCAGGTAGGTGTTATGACGTAGGCATCCGCTAAGAAAGGATTTTAATTAATTCTACCCCCAAGGGGATAAAATAGGGGATGAAAGTTTGTATGAAACTTTGTCAATTAAATTCCACGCGGACGAAGTCGCGGGCACAGCTAGTAAATTAATAATAGTCCAAGTTTTATTACCATCTATGTAGTGATCAACGCGTGATTCATTAGTATTGGATAAGTACATCTTGTACAGAATCCCCAGGTCCCGAGTGTGATAGACCTATTCTATCACACTCAGGACCTGGGAATTCTGTATGAAAAAATGAAAATGAAAAATATTTTATTTCCAAAGTACACAATAAATAGGATAGAACACATTCTGATTCTAGTACTTTTTTTTATTGGGACTGGTCCTGCCACACACTTCCACCACTATTACCTACTCCTGTAAACCAGGATCGTCAATGGTGACCAATAATGACGTCAGGTTTGACTCTCGACGAGTCTCGGGGAAAAGTTAAAGTGATTCTAGTAGATATATCCTTTTGGATCAAAATAAAATATTATTCTAATTGCTACGGAATCGTGATCGCACTTAATTACCTGTTACTTGACCGCTGCTAACTAATTTAATTAACATAAATTGTTATACTGGATAAACGTATTTAGACTTGTATTTTTTTGTCCCGGTTAAATGACGTGTGAACAGAGGCTTGTTAATTTTATTTGCTATACAAAACCGAGTCCCCGCGGCGAGGACTCCGTGACAATTTCCTCTCCGGAAACCCGAAGACTTGGAGTACCTGTGTCATCGACCTCGACAAGCAGGTACTGTTAAAGTAACATCAAAATAAAATGGGTATTAAGACTCATAAATAAATAAATATCGCCGGACTGACACACCAACTGTATGGTCCCAAACTAAGCAAAGCTTGTACTATGGGTACCGTACAATGGACTGGGGGCGATCCCAGTGACACCCAGACAAGGGAAAATTACGAAAAGGCCTTTTTCGAAATTTACCCCAGCGGGTATCGAACCCGCAACCACACTGTGCAGTGAGCCGAGCGGCCTACGCTCGAACCACTGCGCCAAGCGGTCGTCATATTTGAATTATTTATTAATATGGACGTAAAAGAATAATAATGTGAAATCTAGTGCTTATTCTCAGTGTGTGCTTCCAGACTGGCACAGTCTGCATGCCGCAAGCGGTGCTGCAGTTGAATGTAGTACTTGTATTTTTTATATGAACTCAGGAGTAACTCCAATTCTTTTTTTACATATTGTGAAATAATGTTGAAAAACTATGAATGTTTGCTAAAACTACTAAGGTATAACTTTCTACCTACTTGACTTACAAATCTTTAAGCGTCTGTATTTTTGCTAAATTTAGAGTTGGTTTGAAAATTATCTCACTGGTAATCGTAGGATGCTTTATACAATTTATGCATAATAAAAATGATCATCATGGCTATTCTACATAATTATAAGCTACATTCATAATTTTAAGTGTATTTCAAACTGAAGCACAAGGAAGGCTAGGAATTGGGCGAGCTTAGAGAATTGTCTGTTTTGCCTGCAATTATTTAAAGTGCGTATAGAACTAATGGAGGGTGTTAACAGCAACACTTAGGTAATAGTTAAGTACCTATTATAATAGGGAACTTTAAAGTGCCCGTCCACTGAAGCCGGTCGGGCTGGCTGGGCTAGCTAGCTCGCTTGCTTCAACCAATAGGATCGCATTATTTTGATGAGCTGAGGAAAATGAAGCAATCCTATTGTGGTCAATACGAGCGGGCTAGTTAGCCCAGCTAGCTCACCCGGTTAAATCGACAGGTACCCTTAGTCAAGTGGTAATTAGTCGGTCAATAGTACTTGACAAATTTTAAACGTCGACGATTTCTACATTTCAATCGTTTCGAAGAATACAATGAAAACAGCTACAAATAAAAATTAAAAAAAATAACTATTTTTGAATCCACTAACATACCCTAGTGCATCCAGTGTCCACTAATACTCAGCACATTTGTAGAATAATTTGACACCAGCTCACAAGCAAACCTCAAATCGTGAATCGGAATTTGGTTCCGGTAGGTACCCACATAGGTTTCTTACAGTACAACTAAGTAGGTACCATATATTATTTTAATAGAAAGTAAACTTGATAATCCGATAACGTAACTTGTGTTTCATTATAATATTTATTTAAAAGTAAACGCATCGGCCACTTCTGACGACAGGCTTAATGTATTCCGGCATAACTTAAACAATACGAGCTTTATTAAAATGCGTATTAAAACATATCTTGGAACCAAACAAAGGTCGTTCACACAGGTTCGGTTCCTACAAAACGCGGTGTGCGACCGTGACCGATCGTTCCCTCCGACAATTTTTAAATTTTTTTTTTAATGCTTGTACAAACAAAGCATCGGAACTGCCTCCTCGTCTCCCGAGCGCTCGGCTCGGAGACATTTAATCACTCGCATGTACATTAAACTTTCGCGCATTGACTAAGTAGCCGGGAACAATTCATAACGAGGTGTTGTGACTTTTCAATGCGTGTCATAGTCCGCCGCGAGCACATCAGTTTCTTAACCGCGGCGGCGGCATTAACCGCTAACGGCGAGCTCGACTAAAAAATGTCTCCGTAAGTAGGGAGTTAAGAATCCGCTGTACCATTTATTTACAAGAGTGAATCTGTCTTAGAAAAACTAGCGTTCAAAATTATTAATGGTTTGTTTGAATGGTGCGTCACGGGGCTCATTGTTGGCTCGCCCGCCGTCCGGATGCGTCCGCTGACACTAATTATTCCCATAGTGCTTGAATGATAGATTGCCCTGGACAAATCACTTCTAGCCACACTCCCAAAGAGTAATAAAAAACGTCGTGTGATTAGTTTTTTTAAGTCGGGGCCCACCGATTGTCAAAGAACGTGGGCTTGTACCGTTTGTCTAAAGAGGCAATATGTTACTGTGAAGTCGGGATGTCCGCGATGCTATCGTACCTACAATTCTGTCAGATCGGTTAACTTTAATCCCATTCAAAATTATACACGTCAAACCAAACTTCTTGTATAATGTTGATACTTTAAATTCCGTGACTAATCTATTGTTTATCATTTCCCTACAATGGAGAAATTCACGTGGTGGGTGGGGTGTAGTGTTGCCAGATCTAAACCTTGTAATTATCGTAGTTCAGTGTGAAAATTATAGTGAGAGACGCATGGAAACTTGTTGTTTTGCTTTGAGCGTTGCTCAAAATTATCGTATCTACATTTTACATAATTTCGCTATCCGCTATCGTACCTACATCGTACCGATGGCCAAATTATCCTACGCCCCCATAATTATCGTACGGTCTGGCAACACTAGTGGTGTGTGTGTGCGTATTCAAATGGCCGCATGTACCTATGTGTGCGGTAAGTGGAATACAGTTCGCGGAGTGTGCAATGGTAGCAGGTGGGCTTCTAATTAAGAATTTGCTATCTCGAATGTCGGCTAATTATATACCTCTACTAGTCGCATGTGTAAACACCTGATTATGTCTAAATAAACCGTTGCTTTAAGCTCTTTTATTTTGTTCTAGCTTTTATAAATAATACATTTACCATTAGACACATTTCCATGTTATCTTGTGCTCACAATCGCATCAGACTGTATTATAGTGGCCGATCAGAAACGGGATTTTATGGTCGTGGCAACCACAAAATTGTGTTTTTCATTCAAGTTACCTACATTATAGTAGATTTTGTGAACGATACCTTAAAGCTGACCTATCAACCTCGAACAAAGTAACGGAGATAACATAACAAATCGCTTCGGTAACTGCGATACTAACTGAAACGATAGCGTCGGCCGAGCGGCCACCGGCCACCGAGCCCAATGAAATATTATCTCCTGTGTGACTTACGGGTACTGGCCTCTCGGCCGACCATAATGACATTTTAGTATTACAACATTTTATCTACACGAGACGAAAAGTTCCAAGATAAGTTAAACGCCAACTGGTATATTGTTTCAGAAAGTTGACAGCCGATGTAATTTGTTAATGTCATGCGGCGTTTGCGGCGGCCGGCGACGTAGCGGCGTATCTGCGCCCGCGCAGAGCCGCTCCGGCCTGACGTAACCTAAAAATACACGGCGACACCTCGCCCCAACTTCTTGCCTATCTGTCGTAATGATTTAAACAATGAGATTTATTATTCTGTGCACAAACTTATACAACTATTATCTGGCATTAGCTACCGAATAAAGGAAGTTAAGTATATTGAAATAATAATTCACCTGCTACTTTAAAATCCATTTTGTGTAAGATACCACCATTTAACTTAACTAAGAATCTGAATGACACATAATAGATGTCGGTGATAAACGTGCGCCCGCGCCGCCTACACGGTTTATCCTCGATCTCATGGTAGATTTGAGATGAATGATCGCTATGAATGATTTCCCTGAGCAATTTGCCACGGAATATAATCATTTGACATATTAAGGACTTGCACTTAACTAATACTTCACTAAGTATTACTTAATCTCTTATCAGTGTACTCTTTTGAGACACAGTCCCCCTACCACCCCCACCAATGCATTGTCAACTTGTATAAACCATCGAAAGTGGAGATCAACGGAGACCCCTGGATTTGACTCTCATCGACTCCCGGGAATAAAACGTTATTGTTTTGGAACCCGCAACAGAATAGTCTACAAGAGAGAACAGGCGGACTGGGAAGATATTATAGCCGCTTATCTCTGTTCCAAAGATAAAAGGAAGATAAGAGATGAGTGCAAAGATAAGACGGAGATAATAAATAACTTATTAGTAAATATTATTTCTTATTATTTTACTAGCTGAGCCCGCGACTTCGTCCGCGTGGAATTTAACTTACAAAAAAGCCCGCTCCCGCGTTGTGAGCACGCGCGATGGACCCATTTTTTAAATGTTGTTTTTCTAAAATAAAAGTTGCCTTAGTTACTGCTTATAACATCAGCTATCTACCAGTGAAAGTCTCGTCAAAATCGGTCCAGCCGTTTCGGAGTAACTCTTTGATTTAATGTGTTTTTATTTTTTTACGCGGAACCCTAATTGTTTTTCTAAAATTAAAGTAGCCTAAGTTACTGCTTATAACATCAGCTATCTGCCAGTGAAAGTCCCGTCAAAATTGGTCCAGCCGTTTCGGAGATTACCCGGAACAAACACACAGACAGACAGACAGACAGACAGACAGACAGACAGACAAAAAAAATTTAAATCGCGTTTTTGTTATAGGTGTATGTACTTTCATATGCATTTAGAGAAAATTTGTTATTTTGATATTACAAACAGACACTCCAATTTTATTTATTTGTATAGATGGTGGTAGCACTAAGTGTCACCAATTGACTAAGCCTAGCTAGGCTAGCTCGAACAGGGTTGTACCCCCTTCTCATTGAAGAACGGCGTAAAGTAGCTATTATAGCTGCATTTTCACCCCTCCCTTCCCTTCTCACTCCCATTTAGCTTGGTAAAGTACGAGCAATGCCTTTGATATTGCAAGCATCCATAGGCTACCGATCGTACCTTGTTAGACAAAAACGCACTTTTGAGTTCTAATAACAAAGTTCATAATTGGTGTCCAAAAAAAATGGTATCACCCCCACCACTAAACCACACAACGTAATAATAAACAAAAACCGTATCCGTTAATTAATTAAGCAATCAAAATAACGTTACACGTATCATAGCGCGGCTCTTATATCGTGATTTATTCGTAAAAAGATTATCCTTTCCATCCACTAGGCTCTAATACCCGGGGGCCCGCCCTGATGGCCCTATACCGCGCTCTCGTTTTCAAATAAGTAAATTAACGTGGAATTGAATTAAGTTTCGTCCCGAGTCGAGATTATGGCGATTTACCGAGATTATCTGAATGTGTTAAACGTCGCTGTTGGGATGTAAGGGGGGCTGGGTCAGCCCCATTGTTTAATTACAGATAGTGCTCGGTATAAAGCGAGCGGGTCGCGGTCGCGTTTACTACTCATATTTATGTTTATACGTGGAGAAGGCACCGTTTTTATTGCCTCATTGTGGGCCGCGGCTTGAAATAATGCGATAATATCGGATCATTTAGTTGTTTAATTGCTATTAAGATCGTAGTTTTGGTTTTGTATTTTATGAATATGTATGATTGTTTCTTTATAGATGCAGGTATTTTTTTCACAGGCAGTTTAAGATGCATTATCTACAGAGTTTTAACACTTTGAATTTTTATTTTTATTTTAATGGTAATTTTATAACAATTTTGTTATATAATAATAGGTAGTCGGCAAACAAACGTACGAGCCGCCTGATGTTAAGCAGCTACCGTAGCCTATAGATGCTTGCAATACTAATAGGAAGCTCGCACTTTGCTGACCTGACGTTTAGACCACTACAGAGGGTGGGAAAGAAAGTTGTAGTTGGGCTTCTAGCTCATACGAAACGGGGCTATAAAGGCAACTCTACGCAGATCTTCTGTGAGAGGGTTGCCTACAGCTTGGTTCTACCACCATAACTATTTCAGTGTTAGTTTGCTATAGGACTACTAACGCGTCAAAAATAGTTCCTACTTACGGCAACTATAAAACCTATTTTTACAAAGTATACTTACTTGAAATCTCTGCACATGAACTTAGATAAAATAACAACAGTTAGCAACTGGAGAAAACGTGTCACACAAAGGCTATTTATTTTAGTTTTACTTTCTCGAACATATCACATTATTGTTTCGAGCAGGACCAACATCTCAAGCTCTTATCGTTTCATCTCATAAAGCAGAGATTTATTCCATGCTCCGGCGTATCAATCAGTGACAACGTTGAAGCCTAGGTCCAATATAAAACGCGATTTAATAAACAAAAAAAACGTATCACCTCAAAATATAAAGTTAAAATCGATTTACAATGATATTGCAAAGTATTTTTGTGATAAAAATGTAAATCCACGTTAGTGATTTAAACAAAAAAAAATCCTATTTTTATCCCAATATAGATATTTACTCAGTCGACTTCTTTATTACAATTATAAGAGTTCAACATAGCCAACAAGATGGCAACACAATGTGCGAGGGTTCAACATAATGGCTTTTGCCGTAACAGTACAATTTTATTTATTTCGACATACTCACATATGAATATTAAACGACATATCTAATTAAATTAAAGGGCTTCCATTCAAAGAAAAACAATTTCTTTTTACTTTTTTTGTATAGTGAATCGAACTCATTGACTGGCCCGTGTTCGAGTCGCAAGCGAAGCGCAAGTTTAGGAGGACCTTTTTTCCCTTTTAACGGGGACCAAGTCTTGGCGTGTTCGAAACTCGGTAGCTATCGTAAAGCCGCGTAGAGATCGACGCCGATAATTGAAAAAACGTTACGACTGCTGAATCTTAACACCGATTTAAAACTGCGATGGATAAATTAAAAGAATCCTACCCCCGGACAATTGTTTTTCTTTCCGATACTTTGGCTCCGATTGTACCGATAAGCATGTTCTGAGCGAACTTTATGTTCCGACTGTACTTGTGTACCTACACTGTGTGTAGGTGGCGCCGCCGCGTGGTTTTATCAGCTCCTTTTAATTAAAAACAAAATGTATTACGATTAAAAGACATTAATCGAGTTAGTTTCTGTAAATCACGATACTGTACAACCAAGTAACATCATGAAACAAAGTACTAAGGTACTTAATTGATGTTTTAAATGAGTTTGAACCTAATCTGCATTTTTTTACCAGTAGGTAAGTACTTACTGAGCTCAAAATATTACCAATTTAATTCCAACAATTCCTTACAAGCGTAACCCTGAGCAGTCAGAATCCTACTAATATTATAAATGCGAAAGTTTGTGAGTGTGGATGTATGTATGTATGTATGTATGTATGTATGAATGTATGCATGTATGTATGTTTGTTACTCCTTCACGCAAAAACTACTGAACGGATTTGGATGAAATTTGGAACACAGATAGATTATAACCGGGATTAACATATAGGATACTTTTTAACCCAATAATCCAATACTACGCGGATGAAGTCGCGGGGCACAGCTAGTGTTATATATAATCATGTCATAAAAGGCGGGGGTGTACAGACCGAACGATAATTCACAAAAATTGTGAGCAGTTAATGTGCCCCGAAGGCTGGGGGCGACATAATCATCCGCGAAACTAGATTTAATGCTAATAGCACTTTTTAAAATAAAACCCGGCCAGGGTCGGGTGCCTAGTGGCATTATTTAAAGTGATTTTAATTATGTTGAAAGCAGATGACAACGGGTCCCTCCTCTTCATTGTACGATGGACCGCGAGCTACCTTCAATGAAAGTACCTATATTGGGATTATTAGACGCCGAGGATATGCTTGAGGCTGTCGAGATTGCGTTCAAGCTACCTTTTATAGATATTGGAAGCAACAATTGTATATTACGGTAAAGTAGCGCTTAATGGTCATAGTTTGTGCGGATAAAGAAAATTTATAGCATGAAGAGCAGTTAATAATATAATAGATATTAAATAAAGCCCGATGCACACACAAACACATACTTTACAAATTTATACAAGCTAAGCAACGTATGTGGTGACTATGGGTACTTATTGCGATCCCAGTTATAACCAAACTGGGGAAAATTACGAAAAATTTAGCCCGACGGGAATCGAACCCGCAAACAAACGGTAGGTACCTACAGTGACTCCAGCGTCTCGTCTAGGTTCACTTAATTAAACAGTGTAGTCAGCCCAAGCGGTCCTCAAAGCTCATCTTACAATATTCTACTTATAAGTAAGTATTATTTAGAAGTCATCCTAATTATCGCCATCATTAATTAGGTATGCAGCAATAAAATAGTAAGAGAATTATAGGTAGGTGAAACACGGTGAAAATGGATTCTAATAAAATGTACTTTTTCTAACCCCAAAATATAAGTTTTGAAGTGTTAGTTTGGCTTTGAGGAGTGAGAAAAACAGTGGTAACGACTTTGCAATCTACTTTAATTTGCTAGGGCGGGGACCAAATTAAAGGGATAACTCACTTGTCCATACAAATTTGATTTTATATTTATGTCCTTACTAAAACTAAAGGAAAACTCCTTATATTTAGGTACCATACTTTCGCTCTTTAGCAAAGAATTGAAGACATGACGAAACAATGAGCATCTGAACAGTTCTACATGTC
Source organism: Notodonta dromedarius (assembly GCA_905147325.1). Classification (NCBI taxonomy): domain Eukaryota; kingdom Metazoa; phylum Arthropoda; class Insecta; order Lepidoptera; family Notodontidae; genus Notodonta; species Notodonta dromedarius. The sequence continues at coordinate 9,263,341 of LR990160.1, read as the reverse complement.
AATAATAACAAACAAATACTAACATTTTTAAATGCATATCTTTAGAAAATTGTTACTTTATCGATTGTCCTATCTTATTCATTATAAGGTTACATTTTTCAAATCGATAAGCATTCGAAATGTCTGAACGCAGCTTACGTTCAGCGATGCCCAGTATGTACAGTATGATCTAGATATCAAGATCTATAAGAACCGATCTTTACCTACTAAAGGTCATCGTATTCATGTCAGTCAAGATATTGGGTATTTTTATCCAAACGAATGAGGGTGTGTCAAACTTTAATTAGTTAACTCAAGGGCCTATCTTTTTCACTGAAATGCGTACCTTTTCTAACTAATGTACCGACCCCCTTATCAGGCGCACGTAACGAAACACCGCATGTTCTAGGCACCGTTAGTGCGTGCCTCTAAATCCGGCGAAGCCAATAAATCACACGAAGGCAAACAGCGAGGGTTTTATATGTATACTGTTACGCTCGTCCCGTCTGTTTGTACGCGGCTAGTCGCTACAAAACCGGAGTGATGCACAAACACATTGCCGCTGGGTTACAGATATCAATCGCAATCGATGCGACTCATTATTGGAGTGCCCTTTTTGGGCGATTGCGATCGCTTTTCAACTAAGTTTTGGAATTGAGGAGGTAGCTATGCAATATTCTGACCTATGTGACCGTAGACAGTGTTTTAACGATTGGTTATATTATAGGTACCTTATTATATATTGGTTATGCGTGCATTAGGTCCCGCGTCCAAACCCCGTCTAGCACCACCCGTCTAAAACTCTGGATTTTCAGAATCTATTTGGGAAACGTTATTTCGATATGATTATCTCAACGTGAGGAAACCAGCACATCTTGGTATCCAATTTTCGACAGACATAGGTACCTACTGGGCCAGCATGGTGGATTAAGGCCTGAATCCCGCTTACGTTACACATTACAGATTGCCAATAAAGAAATATAAATTATATCAGTAACTACAATATTATGTTTTGATCGTGCTGTGCATGTAGCTTCGATTTGAGTTGTGGTTTCTGAGAATATACACCAACTTATTTCTATTGAAACCAGTAACCATTAAGATTCTGCTGGATCTTCTCAGTCGAAGCAGCATTCCGAAAGAGTGGTAGATTCTGACTATTCTTAAGTGCTTTCACATTACACTCATTTGTGTGGCAGTCGGGTGAAAAGATTAAGTATTTGTTGATGTTTGCGATGGTCCATATCCAGCATTAGACGTCTTCTAGCGATAGAATGGACTACTGAAAATGTTGCTACGTCCACACAAATAGGTTCTCAAAGGTTTCAACGCCTTTGTGCAAATAACCAGCTATTTGATTGATAAATTATTGGACTGTGAAATAGCATACGCAGGCAATACGCCGAGGGCTACACCGTAACACGTCGGCGACAGCGTCACAATGTCAATTCACCGCCGCGAAATAACTCGTTTCATTTTAATTCAGCTCTCAATTTGTTAAAATTTCAGTTCTATACAGTTATTAAAACGATTTGCGTTTTCAGTTGTTTTTTTTGTATTACTTACTATTGCCACGGTTTTTTGGGTGATTGGTTGTTTTATTGGTTTTATTGTGAACTAGCTGTGCCCCGCGACTTCATCCGCGTAGTATTGGATCATTGGGTTAAAAAGTATCCTATATGTTAATCCCGGTTATAATCTATCTGTGTTCCAAGTTTCATCCAAATCCGTTCAGTAGTTTTTGCGTGAAGGAGTAACAAACATACATACATACATACATACATACATCCACACTCACAAACTTTCGCATTTATAATATTAGTAGGATGTTATATGTGCCTAAATATATTATAATGGCTTATGCAAGTAAATAGACGACAATCTACAAGTTTAAATAAATAAAGTGCATACAATTATACCTTCAGGTTTGAGAGCGATCTCTAGTACCCAATTACATTAGAATGTAATTTCCAAGATCTGACCAAGATTCCTGAAATAAGTTTGTATCTGCGAATACTGAATTCACAGAATTATATGCAGGCAATGGAGGATGATGATTAGCCGCTATGATTAGCCAAATGAAAAGGACTTAAAAATCAAAGAATACCTAACACCCACCCCGCACCATAGTTTATTTGTTGCAAACAAAAATAGGTACTTACATAATGGTCTTCATTATGTTTATACACAAACTAAACTCGACCTATCTAAGTGCACCTATTGCCGTCCCTCTCATGGCCATCATCAATGAGCAAGACAACAATATTTCCAGTTGTGTCAAATTCAGTTTACCTACCTTATGTCAAACATATCGAATGTGAAAAGAACCGACAACTTTTCTAAAAGCAATATCGAACAATGTTTGTTCAGTGTGTTTAATTATGGGATGACCTTAGAGATCCAGCGCCTGATCCGCGAGAGTTGATAAATCACACGAATGTAAACATCGGTCGGGGTTGTTTTGTGTCGAGCACACACCATCCCCTCGACTCATCTTAGTGCGGGCCCATGCACCAACATAAGCGTGATGACTTTGAAATTAGCTTATGTTGCTATTTTAATGGTTTTATTTTTAATGGAACATTAGTGTAGTTCTCATGCGTTTCCCTGGGATGGCTAAAGCTCCTCTCGAGGGCGATATAAATAAATCGATCTCACCCGAAAAGTGTAAGAAATTCTAATTTTATTCCAGTCCAAAGGCATTTCAATAGTGTTCTTATGTAGATTTGATAATGATTTCCCTTAGTCTATTTTGCATATTTTCTGTTAATGCAGTTTATAGACCCTAACACGATGCAGAAATAGATGTTATAAGGGTGAGGGCTTGTCTGTACCGGCAAATGATAAAACAATTCCAACGATTTTCTGGTTGAATAGGTTACTTCCTCCTGTGTATCGAATCAATAGTTATATCCATATATTTTAACTATTTTTTAGGGGAGTTAGATACAAAGACGCAGAAATAAAACCACAAATCAGAGCCGGCGTTGCTCAACAAAAGCTCAAATCTTCAGACAATACCCAGATACGTCGTGCCATCGAAAATTTTTGCAGTTTGAGTACAATAAATGCAGGGGCTCAAATCGTTAGTTGCTCATTATATCGCCGACAATGGGGGGCGGTGCTCAGTTAGGCATTAGAAAGCCGCGCGGCGCTAATGACATCCAGGCGCGTCTCGCCGACACAGCGCATTTTACAGAATACCTCTTTGTTCGTCTCGACTTTTTAATTTACCTTTTTAAATGTTCTGCACAATTTGATAGAGCATTGTAGCTAACAATTACACAAAGGAGTTTAGAAGAAAATGGTTACCTAGTGATTATTGCTGTATATATACAATTACTCTATAATATAGTTTATAAGTTTGTAATTTTGAAGTTTTATACTGCATAGTAGACTTGGGATATCTATATACTGTCCATAAACATCGATAAGTACCTACTTCATTTTCCCAACTTTTTTAATTCGGTGACGGGAAGTGTCGCGTAGCGCCATCTATGCGTGCAGTAGTGCACCACAACTTGGGTGCCTCACGGTGGGACGTGTTAAATGCAACGGCCGACAAAACCGCCTCGCGTCAATATTGACACAAAATCCCATAATTTCGACCGCCACGCACACAATAGATTTATAAGATAAACACAGAGTAAAATGTCTGCAAATAGGATTGACAACATTTTAATATATGGTCTTGTGTTTGCTTTGGGTTGGTCTCCTCTATGTTATGCCTACATGCGTTAATGCGGCACCGTGAAATCATTGTTTTTTGTACTCTCCGGAGATTAAATATGAATAAAAGGACAAAGCGGCGTGAACATATTGTATTTTTTTCAGTGGAGTTGACTTAGTAAGCCTGTGGGATCTGGCACAGCGCCGCTCCATGCCTCGTTAAGTACTTTTAACGTGTGGGAATTTAAATAAAGGTTTCTTTAATCTTTGCGTGATATTTGCAAGTACGTATGTAGGTACGTTTAGCCAACCTAGACGTAGGTAAGTAATTATATCATAATGTGGTTAATAAATCCATAAATGAATCTACTCAGCTTTATAAAAAATATTGTGCGACCCATGAGTCGCAAGGCATGCCTTTGGTATAGCAAGCGTCTATAGGCTATAGTAACTGCTTAATATCAGGCGGGTCCTAGCTTGTCTGCCGATTTTGTCTGTTTTACATAGTTAGGTATTTAGTTTAGTAGCTTATGTCCATGAAATTATTTCAAAAACCGTACTCTACATGTGGTTATCAGAGCAGCTGCAAACCTATTATATGTCCCACTATTCCTATAAGCCGACAAGGTTGAATATGAATGGGATATGACAAATACGTCGTTCCTAATTACTTTGACTGTTTTGCATCCATTTGGAAACTGTCGTATGACAGAAAGGATGCGGGTTTGACGTTCAAGAGGCTCACGGACGAGTTCTATTGAAGGGGTGCACCTGAACAAACTCGGGCGTCGTCAAAGAGCGGATTTTGACAGTTCATGTTTACAGATTAGTATTGACAAACAGATGAAAGCAGGTAATCTTCCGCGGCATATTAATGCTACACAAAAATCCCGCCGGATGTTATAAAGACGGGAAACTTTGCTCATTCATAATTGACGTATCGACGAGAGTTGAAAGTGGATATTCGCGATGAGTGATTTTATATTATTTTTGTTTCTGTCTGGCTTGTGTGAGTTATTTCTTCTTATACAGTAGGTCGATACCAGCAAGATATCCTTACAGTTAGTAACACAAGCACATTTTATTCGGTGGTAGAGCCAAGATGTACAGGTCATATACGGGCCCGCTCGACCGGGGTAGTACGCTCACACAGAAGAACGAAGTAAAGTAGCTTCCACTCCCTCTATCCCGATTCTCGCTCCTCTTCAGGGCGGCAACATGCGAGCAATGCCATTGGTATTGCAAGCATCTAAAGGCTGGTCGTACGCTTTAATGTCAAATATATATTACTAGCTGTGCCCGGGACTTCGTCCGCGTGGACTTTCATATGTATTCACCTTTTCACTTCCACAAATAATTCAAGACCAAAATTAGCCAAATCGGTCCAGCCGTTCTCGAGTTTTAGCGAGACTAACGAACAGCAATTCATTTTTATACTAGGTGACACATAATGGGTATACTTTTTTTTTCAAAACTTAACTTTGTAATTCTAAAACCATCAGCTTTGGAGGGAACTTGAAAAACAAAAGGTGTTATAGGAATACAGCTGTTGACCGATTTCACAAGTCTACAAAACCTTTAGTACTTCAACTGTCCCACAAAGCCGATAGTTTGAGATTTACAAAGTTAAGTAGCAAAAAAAATAGTATACCCATTTTGTATCACCTAGTATATATAGATTATATTAAAAAGGTATTTAAATTAGGAATTCCATAACGCTTAGAATGTAAACACATTAATTCGTGTGTATATTCCAATGGAAGTCTAAAAACTACGATCATTGCTGAAACCTGCTACATCAAATTCAACTTAGCTGCGACAGATCTGCCGCAAGGACACAAGCACCAAAGAGTTTGCCATTCAGGATCACACAACCGAACACCGTTGCGTTGAAATCACACAGAATCGTCCGCACGCATTCTGTATCTGATTAATGACTGCAATGAGACAGATAAAAGAACTGGCAACAATAATTCATGTCGGTATGTTTGTACACGAAGCGCACAACAATGCACCTAACGCTAAAGGGGTGATATTTAACTCGAAATCAATGCCGACACCATTGTATGCACACCACGTCTGCAGAAGGGGGACTTTATGTCTTTTGCTTATACTAATAACACCACCCCAAAGGGTGGTTCCTTCGAATGGGGAGCATCCAAACTTTGTATGTTAATATAAACAGCCGTGTAGGCTTCGTCGCGAACATTCAATGTAGTAAAAGCGTTATTATTACATAAGCGACCCCACACAGGGCATTACTTCGCAAGGGCATGTAAATGCGCTTTGAAAACGGGTTTATTACATCTCCGCTTATGAGTTTTGTTAGCACTTGAAAATAGAGCGACGGGTATAGTGTTGTAGTCACCTATTTGCTATCTACAGGACATAACGATCATTTATATTTATATAGATACGAGTAGATGCTTAATACAAGACGTGATGGCGGAGACTGACTGGTGATAGATACCTGACATACCTAACCGACCTACTATGCATTAGTAATAGGATAGGAACCAAAGAACTTATCGTATATATTTCTAAACAAGTTAACAATTTCACTAATACCTCTGAGGTACATAAAATCTTAGAATACCATGTCGTTATCAAGTCACCGAGAGCAAATTGAACTTAAAGTCAAATACACAAGAGACTAAGGTAAACCTGAAAACTTAGCCGCGATCGCGCTGCTACGTAGCCACGAGAATATTCCTCGCGGAAGCTGGGTTTGTCTACATCGAATACGAAAATCTTTCTCGTTCCATGTAAATATAGAGCAGAACAAACTCCGAACGACTCCGAATTCGTAGGAGAGCGTGGCGAGCAAGATTCACTCGGTGCCTAACACGTGTAGGACGCGGGGCGGGGACGTCGCGACGCGGGGCGGACATGTGTCGTGCCTCCTCCTCTTATCATAAGGCTGTGCTCGTCAGACTACCCGCCACCTCCGGACACCCCTAGCACCCACTTAAATTTGTATGCACATTATACATGAGCCGACGTGTCGACCTATCATCTTTATATTGCTACCACTCCAGCCCGAGACATTCTGTAAACACCACTAAGCCATAGGCCCGATTTGTCAGTCAGATGAGGATCCTACTTTGTATAAAATGTTCATGAACCGTAATGAGAGTTTATAATTTAAGGCAGCAGTTATTTAACGTCTTTGATGATGTTGGCACGTAAGGTCCAACGCGATTCTGATACCCAAGTAAAAGTCTTAGAAGAAGTTGGCAAATCGAATGAGTAGTAGGTAAGTATTAAAACTTATAAAAGTGAGTAATAAAAATTAGGAACACAATATAATCATGAATGGTCCTCAAACTAGAGGTGCAGGGTAAGCTTATGTCCTGAGGATGAACTGAAAAAAATTATGGATACAAAATATTGTGTTCAAGTTTCAATTTTTTTCGTTCCTCTTAGGTATTACTTTTAGTATTTTTACTAAAAGTTATGGATTTGAAGCAAAAATGTATGCAATGCCTCGTACTCATAAAGTATTTCCTGTCGGTAAGTAACGAAAAAACTTTTTGTAAAAAATACTATATACCTTAAATTACCATGAAATAAATAAAAAATTGGTGCCGTCATTTATTTTCTCTTTGCAGAATTGCGAGTAAAGTTGAGTGAGGGACTGTACCTATACTATATATACCCGAGTACTGTGCTAATTCGTTATTATGCTAAAAAACTGATCAGTTGTCTGTAGTAGACATAATTAATACCAAACATAGCAATTCATAATAATATTTATGTAAATATAAATTAGTAAAAAGAGTCCTTCTCAACAATCTAGCTAGAAGATTTACTACCTGCTTGTAGTTATATTCTGTGTCTATTCCTATCGATAATAAACAAAATTAAACCCATCCTATAGCGGAAATTACTGCGCAGAAAAACATCAATTCCATTGTAATCGTCGAACATTTAGACGGACGAATATACGTACAACCGTAACTATGTTGAGTAGGAATATCTAAGCCCTCTCGGGGCGTTCAGCATTACCAATTCGCGGCTCATTGAATCCAAATTGGGCTCGGCTTTGTGAAATCCTATTTCTCCCTTTTTCATTTTTACGAGTGTTGCTTTGGCGCCGCCCGGCCCGCTAATGAACTTCGTTTAACCCTGCCGTTTCATTAAAATTATATCCAGACTTAAACCGAAACGTTGCAGTCTAATCGAATTGGATACCTTAAATTATATGTTGTACCTACCTACGATGTTTTCAATCTCTTTTTTATTTGAATATAATTGACTACTGTAGCTAGTAAATATGGTTTGACTACGACGTATCATGAAATCATTGAAGCTTTAAAAGTTATTTGTTTGTTATTATTCTACATTTTATTATGAGACTAGCTGAGCCCGCGACTTCGTCCGCGTGGAATTTAACTTAACAAAAAAGCCCGCTCCCGCGTACTGAGCCCGCACGACAGGACCCATTTTTTCATTTTTTTTATTTTATTTTTTCTAAAATAAAATTAGCCTAAGTTACTGCTTATAACATCAGCTATCTACCAGTGAAAATCACGTCAAAATCGGTTCACCCGTTTCGGAGATACTCTTTGATTACATGTGTTTTTATTTTATTACACGGAACCCTAATTGTTTTTCTAAAATTAAAGTAGCCTAAGTTACTCCCTATAACATCAGCTATCTGCCAGTGAAAGTCCCGTCAAAATTGGTCCAGCCGTTTCGGAGATTACCCGGAACAAACACACAGACAGACAGACAGACAGACAGACAGACAGACAAACATTTTTTAAATCGCGTTTTTGCTATAGGTGTCGTATGTACTTTCATATGCATTTAGTGAAAAGGTGTTATTTTGATATTACAAACAGACACTCCAATTTTATTTATTTGTATAGATAGAAAAAAAACTATTGACCTAGTGATGCATTATTGTGTTCTAGGCAATAAAAATAAATAATATGCCTACATATTATAGCATAAAAACTATAACTCCAGACTATCCCTGGAAAGGTCGTGGTTTTGTTACCTAATTACGATACTTATTCGTGTGAATTAATATTATTCTTTATAGGTAAGTACCTACCTATGTACCTAAATCTGTAAATAGTATAAAACAAAGTCACTATCCAAGTCTGACTATTTGTCCGTCAAATTCTTGTAAACTATGTAACGGATTTTGATGTGGTTTTCACTATAATTTACAAAATGTCTTCCGGGAGAGTTAATGTATACCTAAGTTCTAATAAATTACAATTATAATTATAAATAATACAGAAGGCCCGTGGGAAGTCAGGGCGGATCGCTCATTACTACTGTAGTGGCAGTCGGTTGACTGCAGTTTGCTTGAGCGAATAGATAGAGGTATCCACTGTAGAGGTAAAAAAACAAATAGGTAGGTAGGTATTTGATTTTTTCCACGACTCCAAAGTTTTAGAACTAACTGCTACTACGCCCGCGCATGCTGTATGATGGAGACATTTAAATCTAATACCAAAACCTCGTCCCAATCAATCTGTCAAAAATGTCAAAATTTATTAACAAATGTGTCATTAGAAAATCATTTGCAGAAAGCTGGCATTCGCGTTTTGAATAGAACGAAAATCACGTCAGTGGCAATGAAAGGAGGGTAGATATTCAACTGTCATCATTCTTACAATACCTGTATGGCCACTTAGCTTTATTAAAATAGTCGCATTGTTATGGAATAACCCTTTCTTCTTGAGTAAAACTGACTATAATACAGGTAAATATAATATTCTGCTCTATAGACTAATCAATTATAAGTAATATTTATTTTAAAGAAAAGTGTACTTAAGTAGGTAGTCAGGTTGGTGGGTAGAAAGACAGTGCCCTCGTTTAATTATCCTATCGTCAGTAAAAAAACAATAATAATAAATATCACCAGACTGATACACCAACTGTATGGTCCCAAACTAAGCAACGCTTGTACAATGGGTACCGTACAATGGAAGGGGGGGCGACCTCAGTGACACCCAGACCAAAGCAAATTACGAAAAGGCCATTTCGGAAATTTGCCCCGGCGGGAATCGAACTCGCAACCACCATGTGCAGTGAGCGATGGCCTGCGCTCAAACCACTGCGCCAAGCGGTCGTCTTAATTAACAGCAGATACATTTTAAATGTCAATGAAATGTGATGTAAAATTGCATTTAAACATTATTAAAGTGCATCTAGAGCGTGCGCCTCAGCGTGTGGCGCGTAACGAATGGCACCCATGTCAGCGACACGAAGGGGAACTTTTAATATTTAGTCTGTTTCTAATTGCCGATATAATTTAAATTTAAAAAATAACTTCACACTTTGATGCCATGTGGTGTTTAAAAAAATTGGAACCCTCATTGTAATGATGGTGCTAGTTATGGTGACCGAATTGGTGGAGTGTAAGAGACATAGATTTAGCAATAGTGAAAAATGCTAAAAAGTATTTGGTAAGAGAGGTGATAAGCATATCCACTTAGGTACCTCTCTTTACACTGTGCCGCACTGTAGAGTCCTTTGATGCATCTTGACACTCTACAAAATATATACATCTGATCCGTTTATATTTTGTAGAGTGTGTTTAGGATGTGTACATGAAACACCTGTTGTTAATTAATCCAGTAAATACCTATTCCCTACAAATTCAAGTTGTCTTTACACTCAAAAAATCTTTTCCAGGCATGTGTGTCGACGTTATCAGTATAACACACATACAAAAAATAATTCCCACACAGAAATTAGCTCGAAACAACGCCCAGTACACGATCCATAAACAATAGCTCGCCCTCGCGATGTGTTGATGGAAAATGATAATTCGCAGTGATCTCGCTCCCGACACTGACTGTGTACATTCGCCTTTAATGTCGTATGATTAAACATGAACTGAGGACTTTATCAAATTCCGCCACGCGTTTGTTTGGTGGGATGGGGAGATAGGTGTTTGCGGACCGTGCATCGTCATTCCGCCCGCGAGATAGAGCCATCAATACGTCGGGCCGGCGACAACCCTGAGTGATTGCTCGATAAACACATTGAAGATTTATTTTTAACGGTACCCATGACGCTTGATTTTGGTTCGGCGTGTAGTATAATGAAGTATCATAACGGGAAAAGAAAACGAGAAAAAAATATATCTTAACAAGGATGAAATTGTAAACCTACCTTGGAATCTATACTTAAAGCGGTATATAGTACCAAGTCACCGATGAAAACCACTGCTACCTATAAGTATACCCTTTTATCAAACCAACTGCTACTTACTACTAAAGATAACTTATTCACTAACCGGACCACAAGATCTCATCTAATCTTTATACTTAGTTATTTGAAAAAAACGTTAATGTTTTAATTGGTTTAAGGCTTTGATAAAAGAAGTAATAAGGTAAGTCACCTACATTTACAGAGAAACCTGCAGTTTATTTATGCTACCAAAATCCGTGCAGTGCACCAGCTAAGATCTAAGCAAATCTGAGATGATGCAGTGTGGGCATCAGCGACACGGAGGCTGTCAGACGCCACTCCGGCAAGGGACCGGATCCTGCAGGACATTACGGTTTAGAACTCGGATCTGCGAAACGTAGCGCATAGTGGACATGACATTTTGATCGCAAATAAATAAGACTTGGTTGCAAGTGTGCAACATTATATAGCAACTAGCTGTGCCCGCGACTTCGTCCACGTGGAATTTAACTGACAAAGTTTCATACAAACTTTCATCCCCTATTCTTTCCCCTTGGGGGTAGAATTAATCAAAATCCTTTCTTAGCGGATGCCTACGTCATAACATCTACCTGCATTCCAAATTTCAGCCGGATCCGTCCAGTGGTTTGGGCTGTGCGTTGATAGATCACTATGTCCGTCAGTCAGTCGGTCAGTCACCTTTCAGTTATATACTCGTATATTTAGATGAATGCTCATTCAATTACCTCTTTATAAAAGTACCAGATTCAAAATAAAATTGAAAATAGAAACACTGTATAACATTAAAACGAACCTTGGCCGCGTGGGATGGTGCCAAGAATGCTGGCTGCATTTCCTCGTTGAATCGATAGGCTGATTTTTTGAACGATAAAATTATTTTTAACATGTTCCATGTTAACTAGGTACTTACCTTTGGTACCTTAGCCTAGAGACAAATGCTTGCATACCTCCCCCACTGTGCCGACTTGACAGGGAGTGGGACAAAGGATGCCGAAGAGAGATGGGTCTGGCTTCCGGATCTGTTTCAGTTAGAGCTGAACTGTTTTCTGTTATTATTTTTTAAACCGATCACAGTTTTGTACTGCCTATCAAATCGGGATACGAGTTAGAAAAAATATTATATTTAATAATAAATATCGCCAGACGAACACACCAACTGTATGGTCCCAAACTAAGCAACGCTTGTACTATGGGTACCGTACAATGGACTGGGGGAGATCCCAGTGTCACCCAGACCAGGACAAATTAAGAAAAATTACGAAATGACGAGGAATATGATTACAGGTCGCATATTTTGTTATAAATTTCGTAGATCTCGGTAGCGGGCCTCACATGGGCCGCAAGATGCGACGGAGCCCCATTCCGCCATCCGTCAGGCTGTCGAGGCAGCTTCGCTACACGGCTCTGCACTTAAGTTCACGCCAACATACATGTGTCTATGACGAGGGCCGAGTCGCTACTTGTTAATAGTTATGAAGGGTCATCCCGCAATGCCCAATTATGACCGCCGCCGTGACAGATAGTGGTTTAACTTGCGAGTATTAGTCTGAGAAACGATACATTCGGTGGGAGGTTATTCGTGGAATAATTTATTCAGTGTTTGGTATAGTCATCATCAAATATGGCTTGGTCTATCACTATGCGAAGTATACTTAGTGTTTTTGTTTAATTTAGAGACCTTCTGGTGCGATTTGCGAGGTGTTTGACAATTCGATTCTTCTGTACCAAGCTATTTTTGATGTTGACTGTACCTACTAAAACGATACTACGGTTAGAGCAAGAGCCAGCGATAGCCAGACGTTCCATATTTTATAAAGGCTGTCAATTTATCAGAGCATGTCCCCAACACAGGTAAGAACGATAATCGAGTACGGAGTTGGGATTGTGGTTACTTGGGCAGGTATCAAGTAGTAAAGGTGTATAAAATAGTACCTCAAATTCGTTAAAGCATAAAGCTTAATTTTTATATATTTCCTTCGGAATAACATTAGAAGTCACGTCATCCATTGCCGGACACTTAGTACGGTTTCAACCCCCTGCCAGACACCCCTAAACTTCAATTAATTATGATCATACTTTCGTAAAAAGTATAAAAGCTGGGTTTTACATATGTTACGTGTATGGTTATTGAAAATAAATGAAGGCGACACGTATATAAAATAGCGGCCCGCCCCGGCATCGCACGGGTACATTATTCGAGTTTTAGTAATAAAAGCAATAAAATAAAAGGGTCTCTCAGCTGTGGTGAAATAGAATTGAAAAACGATTGACATGACTCATCCATGCAGAGGTGGCCATTAAGGTCATTGGCAATTCCACGCAGTAAGTAATTTTGCAAACTTAATAGCCCAAAAATTCTGAAATTACCGATAAATACTAAGAATTGCCGCAATTAAGAGACGATCAATATAAATGTAAAGCTGCTGTGAAATAAATAGGTAGCATTTGGATAATCATTTTTTTCTCTGGGATATAAACAATGAATTAAGTACTTACTTACATTCACTAGGTAAGTAGGTAAAATAAAAGTGGAAAATTCTGAATAAGAAATGGAAATGTGTTGTCCATTAGTAAAATTGATCAGATTTAGTGAGCCCATCGTGACGATGATTTTATTGCCGTAATGTACTTAGAATATAGAAAAATTTATATAAAAATACAATTCATAGGTACATTTATAGGTATGTAGGAAATTAATCTATCAAAAGTCCGAGAGAGATGTTTAGCACGCATTTTATATGTTACTAGCTGTGCCCCGGGACTTCATCCGCGTAGTATTTTAACTCAGCAAAAATTTCGGGATTATCGGGTTAAAAAGTATCCTATATGTTAATCCCGGTTATAATCTATCTGTGTTCCAAATTTCATCCAAATCCGTTCAGTAGTTTTTGCGTGAAGGAGTAACAAACATACCTACATACATCCACACTCACAAACTTTCGCATTTATATTAGTAGGATTTTGTAGTGGAATGACGTAAGGATGACATTTCCAAGATCACTCTCGGACTTGAGAGCGATTTATTACACCAACTGTAGCCAACCTAAGCAACGCTTTAACTGTGGGTTCAATACTTCAATACAATACGCTGGCGGGGACATAAAATTAAATATTTTCTATTCATTTAGGTGTACCTATGTATACACGTAGTGAAGCTCAACTAACATAATTATAAAAATAAAACTAATAAAAAAACTTTTAAAGATTTTATTAACATTTAAAAATAGAATTCGTAACATAGTAAAATATTTAAACCACTACATAATTATGTACTATAATAATCTAGTAACAAATAGGCACTATCATGGTCTAATCCGACTGAGTTTTGTGGTCAGTCAGTAGACCTATTATATTATTATAGTGTAAACAACTTAATTTTTGAAGAAGACGAATGTAACTGGTCACCCTACTACAAACACGAAACGATTCTGGGCCAAAACGACTGTTTCAATGTGGCCCAAAGTTACCGGCCAACATCAGTCCACATCCCAACCATCAGAACTTATTTTGGACCAAGTGGCCCCCCACAAAAACGGATTACTTATCCCGCAACTAAATTATCCATAGCAGAAGCGTTTCGGTAATCGAAGGATATAATGCGACTCAAATAAGAATAGGACTGGACCCCTGACTTACTTCCCAACAGTACATTCCCTTCGTACCCCCAACAGTACACTGACAACCAAGTAAAAGAGTACCATTAGCATATACTAGGTGATACAAAATGGGTGTACTATTTTTTTTGCAACTTAACTTTGTAAATCTCAAACTATCGGCTTTGTGGGACAGTTGAAGTACTAAAGGTTTTGTAGACTTGTGAAATCGGTCAACAGCTGTATTCCTATAACACCTGTTGTTTTTCAAGTTCCCTCCAAAGCTGATGGTTTTAGAATTACAAAGTTAAGTTTTGAAAAAAAAAAGTATACCCATTATGTGTCACCTTGTATATAATAAAAATAAATGTGATTTATTGAAATACGTTTATACTAACATTTTTAATTAAACGGATATATTTTTACTTTTTGCGCAGCATACTAAACAATCTAAAGTTGTAGACCAATGCGATTGAAGATGGCGGATTTTCAATCCTATTCTCATTTGTAGTTACGAAGCTTATATTATGTACTAGCTGAGCCCGCGACTTCGTCCGCGTGGAATTTAACTTAACAAAAAAGCCCCCTCCCGCGTTCTTAGCCCGCACGATAGAAACCATTTTTTTATTTTTTTAAATTTTGTTTTCCTAAGATAAAAGTAGCCTAAGTTACTCCCTATTACATCAGCTATCTGCCAGTGAAAGTCCCGTCAAAATCGGTCCAGCCGTTTCGGAGATTACCCGGAACAAACACACAGACAAAAAAAATTTAAATCACGTTTTTGCTATAAGTGTCGTATGTACTTTCATATGCATTTAGTGAAAAGGTGTTATTTTGATATTACAAACAGACACTCCAATTTTATTTATTTGTGTATAGATTTGTTGTTACTTGTGCGAAAAGTGTGTCCTTCCTATGTTACTCAGTTCATCTATAAAATGTAATTAAATTTATAAAACCATGGTGCAAACTATTCACTACATGTATATACCTACCCTAAATAATTACGTAAAGATTTTATAGAAATCCATTATTATGTATTGTTATCGTAAAACTAAAACCATAAACAACATTCCGAGGAAACAGTGTTAACAGGTGACCTTAAAACTAATTACTGGCTTAACATTATAACCTAATATGCTGAAATAGTAGGAAACGTCAAAATTATACCTACTTGAAACACAGTTTAATGTCGCCAGCATTTTTACCAACAACCTGACACAAAAATACGCTAGAACATTTGAACGTATCCCATAGAGGAACGAAGGTATCCATTTGGTGATATGGTATTCAAACTCTGCGGTGTGCTATGGCGTTCGAAGCACGGACGATGTACCCCCGCCTTGTCTCCCGATATATCGGCCACCAAGTTGCGTAATCCTGTCACTTAGGCCCGTATTCATAAATTTGTCTTAAACCTGAGAGCAATCTTAATTACGCTTTTTAAAAGTCATTTGGTACTGGTGTGACATAAGAATGAAATTTCCAAAACCGCCCTCAGACTTGAGATCGATTTATTAATACGGAACTTAGTGAACATATCACGTTACAACATAGTACCTAACCACATCAGACGTCAAAATAATGTCAATAAAACTTGAAAATTACAAAGATGATGAAACACTACCTATAAACATTAGAATTAGTCACAACAGTCGATATAACAATTTGTTGAAGCATAAAAAGATTCTATAAAATTAAAAAAATTTGTCATTACCAATATTCGTCAGGTTAGTACACAGACCAAATAAGAGATAGACGCCGCATAGCCCACCCTGCTCGCCTAACATATGTATGACCGACCGCACCTGACATTTTGATTGATCCGTTCACGGCTCGACCTTGAACCGACCAATCAAAATCGCCGCCTTCCGGCGGTATCCCGCCAACTTTTGACGATAGCATTCTATAACAGTGGACGTAGGTGATGTCTTGACTTATTGGTGTGTGGCTAAGCATAACTTTTGTGTAGAATCGTTCGTTATTGCGATCACAGACTAGGTAGTATTGTTTAACAATATTATGTACGCTATTTTATAGCATGGAATGTGATTGACATATGCCATAAAGTTACTTCCAAGCGTTTTATATAATCACAATATTTTTTTGAATACCGACTCTGATTAAGGGCACATATTGAATGGCCAGAAATGTCCAAAACAAAATTGAATTACAGTCTTGTTTACAAATTATTTAATTCTTAGATGCAACTATTAATAACTCTCCTTATTGTCTTTGTTCTGTTAATAATTAACATTTAGTAGAACAATCACGGAATTACTTGATAACTAACTACCTATAACAACGCTTGGGATTAGTAGGTCCATAATATAACAGTGTTCATTCGCCGTTTTGCTTACATATAGTGAATAAAAATGGCTAATAATGATTTGTGAAACTTTCAATGGAAACGTTAAACGATTGGTAGGTACCGCCTTGGCGACAATGCGTTCTAATGTTTCAATTGAATTTTAGGATATGATAAATTATGATATGGAAAAAGTGCGGTGTTACAAGTTTAACACGGTGTAAGTATTTGTGTTTCTGTCTTTGGCATCGTAGCTCTGAAACGGATGAGCCAATTATTCATAAATTACGTAGTTCTATTAAAAACAACAGTTGTCTTTTAAATAAAGCATCTAAGTACTTTTAACTTATCCACTTTACTCTTTGATTTCTTTATCAAAGACTTTACTACATTAAAATCCTAGCTAAACATATGTCTTTAAAATGTACTTAATAATGAAGGAACGTGTTTATATGATTCTCAAACGCTTAGTTAATAATATGTTACATATATACAAGGTGACACATAATGGGTATACTTTTTTTTTCAAAACTTAACTTTGTAATACTAAAACCATCAGCTTTGGAGGGAACTTGAAAAACAAAAGGTGTTATAGGAATACAGCTGTTGACCGATTTCACAAGTCTACAAAACCTTTAGTACTTCAACTGTCCCACAAAGCTGATAGTTTGAGATTTACAAAGTTAAGTTGCAAAAAAAATAGTATACCCATTTTGTATCACCTAGTATAATTTGTCCTCCTAAATACATAGTTGCCCATATTTTGTTCGATTTTGTGTGAATCAATATAACAATACTCCTACCGGCTGCCTCGGAAAACTCGCACGAAATATCAGCACTCAAAACACAATTATGAACTGTATATAAATAAAGCTTTAATTTGTCTGGCAAAAATACTGCGGTTTCCTGCAGCAAGTAACTGAATGCAAGAGAAAACTGTCAAAAATCGAGCAAACTTTTGTTTTCTAACCAAAGTTTGTAAGATTTTATTTCTTGTTTAGCTAGTGTACGGTTACGATGGGGTTGGGATATCTTTTCGGATAAAAAAACCACTAATAAATAAAAATTATAAAAAAAACCCTTTGTATTAAATCTAAATCAGTGGGCACAGATTGGTGCAATAATAACAAACACACTTTACTTTTACTTTACTCAGGCTTGCAATACGTATCATAAATCAATAACATTAGGTACAGTTACAGGATTATACTATACCAATACAATCAAGAGTCCCAGCTGAAAGGGACAGGATTATACAATGAAAGAAGACGCACTGTCAGCAAATTTTTTTTTCTATACCTTTGACTCTAAATTTAGGAGTAATGGTACTTCATCCGATTGAAAAATAAAATTTACGTATAATTTCATGGTAAACACATGGTGACATTCCATTTCGCCACATTTTGGTCGCACACCCGTTGGGAGAAATAAAATGTCACGCTGCCAAGATAGTATCAGTATGTTTGAATTTTTTCACTTGACGCATAAGAGGTTTGGTATTGCACAAGTCCGTGCCCAACTCGGACAGTGTTACAAATAGTTACGTCAATTTTGTTCCCATCCCAGAGACCTGTCGACGGCCATTTTCCACTGTTTGTACCTCATATCCCTTTCGTCATCGCTTATTTGGGGGTTGTATACGGTGCCTGAAGTCATGGGTATCGCGGTACCCTGTTTAGAAGGTTCCACGCCCCAGTAGGCGACAAGTGCTGCCCCCAACGCGGTACTCTCGGCAAACCCGGCCCGAATCACATTTATGGCGATCAAGTCTGCTTGCATTTGCATCACTAGCGCGTTGGATGTCATTCCGCCGTCCACCTAAAACGAAGAGAACTGGTCATAAATAGGCATGATGACTTTGAATATAGTATTTATTTCAATATTAACTCATAAGTTTCGCGTTTATGAACGCACCTTTTTGTGACAGATGTCAGACGCCATGATGAAAACGTCAACAGAATGACAGGACGCGGATGAGGTTCAATTGAGATTATTATTATTATTATTACTGTTTTAGCGGAAAAGGGAAGATCTTCCAGCCAGGCGGGTGTTATGCCTGGCGGGGCGGCCGCTATGCCCCTCTGGTTATTCTCGGGGTCTTGTAATATAGTAAGAGGTAGATATTAAGACTCGCAAGCATCGTGATTCAGTTTATCTATGAAGAGTCCGTACATTGTATTGAGGCGCTGCATTTAGCGCCATCTGTCCGTTTCTGTCGGCGACGTGAATGTGAGGTCGCCACACTGTTGTACTCAACGCTGACTGGTTTTTGATTTGCTGTATTTTTTGATTAAATATTTTTTTATAGCATAAAGGTAGGTCACTGAGATTTGTTTTCATAAGTATTAGGTAAATACCACGATATTCGCTGTTAAACATTGCAAAAACCAATCAGCCATGACATACTGCACTAGCTAACACCGATTTTTTTTTTTAAATTTATATTGTAAATTGTTCTCTGTTGGTAATTGTAACCATGAGTTCGCACTGGACGTAACATGTCCACGAAACATATTGTTAGGTTTATTTTATGACAACAACATGTTTCATGTACATGTTTCGTCTAGTGCGAACCCACGGTTAGACATACAATAAACAATAGTCCACGTGCCCATTAAAAATAATTATTGATTACACTCTTCATTGTGAAGAAAAAGCATATTTATTTGATAGAAATTATTAATAAAGTATAGAAACTATTTTAGGATTTCAATAACGACGCCCTCTATTGGTATTTGTTTATACCATGTTGCAAAGGGTAAAATCACTAGCATTTGAACCTTGGCCAAATGTGCCAGGTTTGAGAATGATACTAAGGCAATCAATGTTGTATTATATTAGTATATCATAGATGGCGCTGTTACAAATAAACTAATTTAAATGTCAAAATAAATTCTTGTGCAAAAATGTGCGTTACCTTTAACAACTGAAGCGGGATACCGCAGTCTTCGTTCATGGCGTCCAAGATGTCTCTCACTTGGAAACACACAGCCTCCAGGGCCGCCCTCACAATGTGATTCGAGTTCGTATCTTCAGTTATTCCACAGATTACGCTACAAAAGTAAGCAGGCATCGTTTAGGCTATGAGCACATAGTAGTAGTTTAGACGACCGCTTGGCGCAGTGGTTCGAGCGTAGGCCGCTCGGCTCACTGCATCGGGTAGTTGCGGGTTCGATTCCCGTCAGGGTAAATTTCAGAAATGGCCTTTTTGTAATTTGCCTAGGTCTGGATGTCATTGGGATCGCCCCCAGTCCATTGTACGGTACCCACAGTACAAGCGTTGGTTAGTTTGGGACCATACAGTTGGTGTGTTCGTCTGGCGATATTTATTTATTTATTTATTTATTTATAGTGTATGTTGAACGACACATGTTTCTGAACGGTCACTCTCGTCTGTTTTTGTATTTAACTCATTTTTTTTAAATTACAAATATGTATTTCACCATCAACCCATCCCAGCTTCGCACTTCTTCTCTACAATTAACAAATTTATTAAATATAAATATCGCCCGACTGACACACGAATTGTATGGTCCCAAACTAAGCAAAGCTTGTACTGTGGGTACCGTACAATGGACTGGGGGCGATCCCAATGACAATCAGACCTAGGCAAATTACAAAAAGGCCATTTCCGAAATATGCCCCGACGCGAAATGGGTTCACAACCACCCGGTGTAGTGAGACGAACAGCCTACGCTCAAACTACTGCGCCGAGCGGTCGTCAAATAAGAATAA
This sequence comes from Notodonta dromedarius, assembly GCA_905147325.1. Taxonomy (NCBI): domain Eukaryota; kingdom Metazoa; phylum Arthropoda; class Insecta; order Lepidoptera; family Notodontidae; genus Notodonta; species Notodonta dromedarius. The sequence goes on along the minus strand of LR990160.1, from coordinate 9,242,878 downwards.
GAATGTATATTAACTAAATTATTACTAAATTGAGTAAACAGTAAAATGAGACTTATTAATTCTAGAAAAGAGTATAATTACCCTCGAGCATCTTGCCGCCAGTACGGTGCATATAACCCGCTGAATGCCGGCACGAAAACCACGCTGCCATTGTCCGTCGCTTTTTCAGCTATCCCTTGGGAGTCCTTCGCGCTATCTAGGAGACATATGTTGTCCCGCAGCCAGCCCAACGCAGCGCCGGCGACTGCCACCTACAATTAGTTAACTATTAAACCTTCTCCACATGACCGCATTACTATTCTTAAGTCCGTATTAATAAATTATTCTTAAGACTGAGAGGGATTTCAAGAACGTTTTCGACATGTCATTTTGTTCTGGTATGACTGGTATGCATAAGAATGACATTTCCAAGATCAGTCCCAGACTTGAGATTGATTTATTAATACGGGGCTTTAGTGTGTATACCAACAGTAATAGGGCCATTTTATAGTGACACATGAGATGTCATATTTGCACAAATATTTGCGGTATTATGACAAATCAAAATAAGCCTTAACACGCACGAATGTGGGTTTGTTTTGTTGAGGTTGAATTACGAAAAAAATCGTGCAAATACGCCATGTCAAATGTCACCATTAGATACAATCAATAATATAATTTGGCAGAGACAAGTGATGCAACTTCTAAAAATACTAGGCAAGGCCACAATTTAAAGTAGTTCACTACGTCAAACGCTTAGGTCCGGTTGCTCGTACAATGCAGTAAAGTAATAGTTAAAACTTGACCATTGTTAATTTTGACCTTGGTAAAAAAAGTTACATCGGTTATCTCCGTATTCAGTTGCCCAAAGATAATTTTCGCGGCGGTTAAATTAGACGAGGGTTAAAACAGTTGTCAGAGCAATTCCATTTTGTTTCCCTTAATTTTTGATAGGGAACTTTTCTTTCGGCTGCTAACACTGCATTAGCTGTCATATTGGCATTGTTTGTTCTGACTTGTGACCACAGAGTACCTACTTTTGTTTGTGACGTTTGGGTGCAAAGAGTATTATAATATAGAGGTTTGGGTGATTCGGAAAATTAAAAATAGTTGTGGGGCTTTTAAATTAATAAAGTATTTTTGTGTGTTTAATTTTCGTAATACAGAGAGACATCCCTCAGCGTTCTATTCAGCTTCTATTTTTAAGTTATTTTGTCTGTCTACAGCGTCATAATTTTTCTAATATCTATGTGAATGGGAAATTTATATGGAGCAGATACATGTACCTGTAATTTAAGTTCTTATTTTATGTTCTTTTTTACTTTTGTTCCTTTATTTCTTTTCTCCAAAATAAATTAAAAATAAATTGAAATTAAAGAGATTGATTAAAATAAATCCGTTTTATTTAAACGTTTATATTGAATTTATAGAGCTAATCTATCAAAATATGATGATATTAAATCACCTCTTGTACTGTCTTGATTATTTGTAGCCGTTTCATCAACAATATCCATCTCCTCGTAGACGCTTACTAAATCTGGAGGTTGTTCCTCATTCATCTTGCGACAAATGTTATGCAAAACAGCAGTTGCAATTATTATTGTTTCCATATATTTTAAATTTGTTCTCAATTTAGATCCGATTGCTGGAAATCTTCGCTTCCAACAACCAAATGTCCATTCAACAGCATTTCTGGTTCTAATGTGGCTTTCATTATAAAGATGTTCTCCTGATGTTGCGGGATTTGCTAATGGTGTCAAAAGAAAAGACCTCAAGGCATATCCTCTATCTCCTAATAGCCATGTATCGCCAAATTCTCCATCTTCCATTCTGCCTCTGATGTTACTTAATCAAATATGTGACTATCGTGACTTCCTCCGGGCCATCTTGCCACAATATTTTTGATGTAGCAATCAGCATCAGCTGTGCCGCCATCAATCTCTGAAGCGTGTTCTAAAATCCATTTCGTCCCATAGAAAATAATCAGTTCGTGGTCGAAAATTCCTGTCTTTGTGGGAATACTTGATCAAATATGAAATCATCATCAGAGGAACTATCTTCATTAATTAAATCCAAAACAAAACGCTCTGATCCCATTTTAATAACTGTACTCGCCAAGCAATATTAAAAATAACCTAAAATCGATAAACGATTACTACAATTCTACTAACGTCAAAATTTAAACGGCCCCCACCCCATCGGTTATTTTAACCGACGTCAAACCTGAGATTTAACCCCTCGTTAAAGTAACCGTTGCTTCAACAACGCTTTTTAAATTAGTCCGTCGGTTAATTTTACTATAACCATAACTTTACCCTTCATTTAACGTAACCGACTTTCGAGCAACCGGACCTTAGAGGCGTGAATTTGACTTTAGCTAACCTTTAACACTACGACTGATGTTTGTTCTTTACATAACAAATTCGACAAACAAACGTGCGATCCGCCTGGTGTTCAGGTGAAGGCGCCTGTCTAGCCCGCGAAGTTCAATTTTTTTGAGTTCTTTTAGAAATTTTTCAAAATCTAACAATAATAAAAGACAAATTTTGTAATTCGCGAAAAAGACCGTGTGCAGTGCATTTATTTAATACATTTATTTTACTCTAAATATTATCACGGTGGATATGATACTAGTAAACCACTAAATATACAAAAATTGCCAGATTATCTGGATAGCTGTCGTTCTTGAAATGTTTTAGAGTAAGTTGGATATATTAATAAATGCACTGCACACGGTCTTTTTCGCGAATTACAAAATTTGTCTTTTATTATAGTCAGATTTTGAAAAAATTCTAAAAGAACTCAAAAATTTGAACTTCGCGGGCTACATGGGCGCTTCAGCCTTAAGCAGTTATCGTAGCCTATAAGTGCTTGCAATACCAAAAGCATTGTTCACACGTTGACGACCTTAAAGGGAGCGGGACTGAAGGGGAATGGACAGCTTGCTATTACATCTACGTTACATACATCTGAAAGAGCCAGAAGCCCAACCCAAGGGACTTCTTCTCTCTCTGTCCCAATGTCCTTCAGATCGGTAACATGCGAGCAATTCCTTTGGCTTTTGAAGCATCTAGTATTAGCTAAGGTAACTCAATAACAACAGGCGGGTACTGAGCTTATTTGCCGACTTCACTTTACAAAAAAAAATACGAGACAGCCGAGGTTTGATTGCCGTAAAAAAATATATTAATATGTAGGAGCGAGAGCTATAGAGAGGGACGTAAGAGATGACGTAGTATAGTAACGTGTCAAGATGTAAGAGTGAGTGACGGATGAAGTGTGAGAGAAATAGAGATAAACGGGAGTCGTAAGCGAACATTGAAGACGAGAAAAGAAATAAAGAACAGATTGAAGATTTAATAGTTTGATTTCACCCACATACTTATATGATGAATTATAAAATACTTACAGACCCCTCCAAAGCATAACAGGGCTGGCTCTTGCTACCCAGTTGATAAGCAACGGTAGTCAAAAGGCCCCTGCTGGAGTTAACTTGAATATCCCCCGTGTTGTACAGTACAAAGCAGCCAGTACCATATGTCGCTTTCGCTTGCCCTTTATGGAGGCACATTTGGCCGACCAAGGCCGCCTGTTGGTCGCCAAGGCAACCCGAGATAGGCACGCCCTTTAGAGGTCCGTCCGCTATGTGACCATAGACCTGAAATTATGAAAATAATTAATGTAAATATATTTATTCTATTTAAATTAAGTAAGTATGAGATAACTTTGTTTAAAAAAGGATGTTAAAGACGGCTGGAACTATTTTGATACAAAATAGCTATACAAACTAGCGAATAGCGAAGTAAATTTTGCTAAGCAGCTCTGAAATTTCAATGTAAATTCGTTGCAATCTATCTGTCAGTTTAGGAGCTATAATACCACGGCCAAAGGGGTCAAACACTCCTCTTTGAGTTGCATGAGAACCAAAAGAACTAGATTGGACATTAAGGGTGTATATATGACGTGAACAAATGGACAACCGCGAAATTTAAAAAAATATAAAACATTGTTTTTGTCGACTCTAGTTAGTGTTTTGTCTTTTGCTTTTACTTAAGGTGAAGGTGCCCATCTAGCCCGCGAAGTTATAAATTTTTTGAGTTCTTTTAGAATTTTTTCAAAATCTGACAATAATAAAAGACAAATTTTGTAATTCGCGAAAAAGACCGTGTGCAGTGCATTTATTAATACATTTATTTTACTCTAAATATTATCACGGTGGATATGATACTAGTAAATCACTAAATATACAAAAATTACCAGATTATCTGGATAGCTGTCGTTCTTGAAATGTTTTAGAGTGAGTTGGATATATTGATAAATGCACTGCACACGGTCTTTCTCGCAAATAACAAAATTTGTCTTTTATTATTGTCAGATTTAAAAAAATTCTAAAAGAACTCAAAAAATTTGAACTTCGCGGGCTAGATGGGCGCTTTAGCCTTAAGACTTGTCAATTACCTACGGCGAAGTAATTTTGCCCTTACCTCAGAACTGGATTTAATTTCTGGCAGTACAGATTTCGGGACTTCAAAGAATTTGAGCAGCAGGGGATCCCAGTTCAGGTTCTCAATGTTCATCAGCATTGTTCGTGATGCGTTCGACACATCCGTCACGTGCTTACCGCCGTTGGGACCGCCTGGAGCACAAGAGTTACTTCTGTGTGGTCTTTCGACAGATCCGCATGGATGTGAGGGGCTCAGAATCGGGGCTTGTAAACCCCCTTTCCGACTGCACCTGACATTTTGATTGGTCCACTCACGGCTCGACCTTGAACGGGCCAATCAAAATTCGCAGTCTTCCCAAATACCCCGCTATCTTTGACGATCACATTTTTTATACAATAGTGGACGTAACCAGTGTCTTGTCTTACTGGTCTGTACTGCACACACACTCATGATTTTTGGTTATTAATTGGAGTTATTATAAAAGAACTAAGTAGCACATTACCTGTCAAATTCCACATAATCCAGGTGTCGACGGTACCAAAACAACAGGAGCCTTTTTTCATGGCATTCTTAACAGCATCCACATTGTCACTGAGCCATCTCAATTTTACAGCACTGAAGTAAGGAGAGAGTGGGAGTCCACAAAGTGGCTGTAATATTATTTTGTTATTATGTATGCATATTCCTGTAATTAGTTGTTCGCTAGAAACACCCTCGCATACCACCAGTGTGAAATCTTCCTTAGAGTATGCTAAGTAGTCTTGTTTTTATCTTTCTTTGACCCTTACATATTGTCATACTCATGGACAATGAATAATCTCAACTTTAATAAATTATGTAAAGTCTATTTATAAGTAACTATCGGCCCGGCCTGGCTTCGCACGGGTACATCGCGGTTACATTATTCGAGTTTTAGTAAGGATCCCTAATTTTTTGGAAAATATATTATAGCCTATGTCACCCGGGGATAGTGAAGCTTCCCAACAGTGAAAGAATTTTTCAAATCGGTTCAGTAGTTTCGGAGCCTATTCATTACAATCAAACAAACAAAGTTTTCCTGTTTATAATATTAGTATAATGATTAATGGGGTATTTCCATAGCAACAAAACATGCCAATGTCAGTGCCTTTTGTTTTTCGCACAGCCCTATTTTTCTTTTTTCTACCAGAAACAACCAGACTTTTAAGACAGGTATATGTATAGGTATATTGTGTCTTGCCTTCTCATTGTAATTTTATACTATGCATAGACTAGTGCGGGCTTACTACAAGTGTGCACATGACTATGATGACTCATTTACTCATTTATTAATCTAACACTCTTTATAGTACAAAAATTGAATTGATTTATATCAACATTTATGAACTGTTGTGTATGAATTATTATGTGCCCCATTAGTTTCTATTTCGCTGTACCATTCAACAATTTAATAAAGAAATATACCTATTCCTATAAAAGCTTAATCTCATAGTATTGCTTTGGTACATTATGAACTTTATCACCTGATTAAAATAATCAGTTAAGCAAATAAACTCAGTAGATTGTGACATTGATAAAGATAACCTAAGCCACAAATAACGAGAATCAAGTGAATTAGTTATTTATACTGAGTCAATGTAAACAAGGGGGTAAGAGATGAGGTGTTGGATTTTTATCTCATAACGATGGGGTTGTCCAGGCCGGTTCAGTTTGTAACCTCTGAATGAGTACTAGATGAATAGCACAGATATAGATTTACATAGATAACGCAAATGCATGTACTTCGCGTGTGCGAAACCCCGACCAAGCGTCAAGGTTGGTTGCCGCTAACTAACAGTCCGGCGCGACTACAGATATAAAAAATATGAGTATGAGCGAGATAATCACTTGAGAGAATCGTAGCAGGCGGAAGGGCATCTATGTAAATCTATATCTGTGATGGACAGGCTCTTTATGTTCTATATAAAAAGAACCTACCTTTAAATAATTCTTGTTTCTGGTCTTATTTGGCACTGTGTCCAACAGTTTGTCGATGGTTGATGAGGTCCTCATGTCCAACCAAACTATAGCATTGTGCAACGGCTTACCAGTGCTTCTATCCCACACTATGGTTGTCTCACGTTGGTTTGTTACACCTACAGCTATTATATCCTGAAAAATATTAATTAATGTATCTCAATAACACAACAATTTATCATATATTGGCCGCCATTATGTATTGCGTATGTGTTTACAAGTCTTTCAGTTGTTTATTAATGTAAATAAGCATCATCAATATCTTTTTCTTGACTTTTTAAGTAAATTAAAATAGATTAATACATTGTGCATAATGAAGACCCATGCAGTACATACTGATTGATTGTGTGTTGTGTCTGCAATTACAGCATACAAGTGGTTAATATGTTCATAAACATCAATAATCTCTTTGTCTTGACATTTTCATTATTATCATGTTGAGATACTTATTTTAAAGCAAATATTTTTTTATATGTATTTACAGTCCTTCTAGGTGTTACGTTCAACAAAGATCTTACTTATTAATTTATTATTCAAAGAGGAAAAAATAACAAACCTTCAAAGTACCTCCTAAAGCAACTAATTTGTCTACAGCGTGCTGTATGCATGTTGTAACTACTTCCAAAATCGCTTCGGGATCTTGTTCCACCCAGCCTTCCTGAGGAAAGTGCTGCTCCAGTTCCTTCTGATGATAAGCGACCACCTCAGCTGAATTTGCTTTGAAAATAATGAACCGCGCACTTGAAGTGCCCTCGTCAATGGCACCGACCAAAGGGCCAAATTTACCGTACTCCGTCATTTTTATCACTTAAACGTGAAACCCAAATGAAATAACAGTCGTGAAATAATCGTACAATAGAGTACGTAACTAAGATATACTGACCAATTAATAAAAATTAAAATATAAAATAGGTAGGTATATTTTTTACAGTGCCTTGTTTGTTTTCTTCTTTCCTCTCCTTGAGTCAGTTTTTGACTTTGACACTTTGACCCCAAATAACATAGACTACATTTTTTCTACTAGAATTACTAGAGCACGGCATATAGTATTTGATATTCGTTACTCAACGAGCATCGTAAGGTAGTATTGAACCTAGTCTGTAACGAGTACGAACATATCAGGAGGGCGATCGCGCTATTTGCATTGTCAACGAAACGTTTACAGTTCAGTTATGTTTCAGTTGCGATTGTGGTGCAGGTACAATTCAACTTTGTCGAATTCGGTATTGCGCTAATGTTTATACGTCAGCCGTAGTTCCTACGTAACTGAACTGCAACTGAAACGTAGCCGCTAGAGAGGTTACTTGTTTTATGTAAAACCGGTATCGAAACGCAACAAAATTGACGTGTGCAGCACTATTTTTGACATCTAACTAACGTCAACGTGAATTAGTTGTCAAGAGTAGTGACAGGATAATGATGACAGATGAATGTAAATAATTACCAGTGTTGCCAGTGCGGATCTTTTTGACCAATTTCAGATATTTTATGGGCTCAACGATTTTAATAATTTCTGAACTGACTCTGAAGCTGACTCTTTTAATCAGTTAATTAAAAAAGTGTTTTGAAGGTATTGAAGTCGTATTCCCTCTTGGATCGACTAGTAGGTACCTACATATACGTACTACTTAGCTGTACGTGTGATTATGAATTAAACCTCCATGTGTGTTATTATCTTATCACAGTTGGCGATTTGATTATTTTACACTATAGGTTTGAATATAGCTTTGAATATAGTATGTACCTACTCATGTACCTATAGTGTAAAATAATATTGTGTACAATTTTATTTTAATATTATGTATGTATGTATGTAGGTACTAGTGATGTAACGAATGTTGGATTTTTGACATTCGCGAATGCGAATGCGAATGCGAATATTTGGCTTCAACATTCGCGAATGCGAATGCGAATGCGAATGTTGACTTTCAAATAAGAAACCCTAAATTGAAAATTAAAAAACTTTTTAATAAAAAAAAATAAAAAAATTAAACTACTTTTTTAATTACAAAAGAGCTGATAATTTTCAAACGGTTGAACCGATGTTCGTGAAACATAGCTAAGAACACTCTCGATCAGATAACCTTTCTAAAAAAGATACAAAATTAAAATCGGATCATTTGTTTGGGCGCTACGATGCCACAGACAGACACACAAATACACATGTTAAACTTATAACACGCCTATTTCTCGGAGGTTAATAAAGAGCGCGCAAAATGTTAGACTGGATTGACATTTCGTGTCTGCCGAACATAGCCGAACCCATAGGTTGAAAGAACGAAGTTAGTCACATAAAGTTAATTCGAAGAGATTTGTTTTGATTTTAGGGTAGTTTAGTATTATTTCATTATACAAATTTATTTTATATTCAAATTTTATTGAGTTAATATTTTAATTAGACTAACAAGAGCAATAGAGAAAGATCCTATTTATAATTTAGTTGCATACCTCAAGAGAGTATTTTTTTTTAATTCAAATAAAAGTAAATAAGTGCATTATGTGCAAGTGAGCTAAGTTACGATCGAGGCTGGTTTGCAGCCAGAGACTAACGCGAGGGCTGTGCTGTGATGGAGCCAAGGTGTGTAATTAACAATGCTCACGCATTTCATACGACATTTTACAACTTACTTGCGCGTAAAAATATTTAGAAATTTACAATCTTAATTGAAAAAAATCACAATTCACGATATTTTTAAGACCTAGAGAATTGCAGGATGAATGAAAAATAAAACAACATGGCGCGCCGTATGTGTTTAGGGTTCCGTAGTCAAACTCGGAACCCTTATAGTTTCGGCACGTCCGTCTGCCATCACAGTAATTTTATACAGAAACTATTAGGGCTAAAATACTGCAAACTAGCCAAAAAATTGAGTTTATGTACCGCTAAAAAACTGTTTTTAAATTTTGAAAGCAAAGTTATTCCGTGGTACCTTCCGTACTTAAGAAAGGGGAGAAAAAAAAAATTTTTACACACCGCCTCGATTGAGGTATTGTTCAGTATTTCAAAATTATTTGAAGGTTTCTTTGACAGTTTTTCAATATTAATTCCCATTTACGAAATATTGAGCTTCATTGTGGCCATTTTTTCCTTAAGTATATTTATCTTTTAAATTAGAACCACATTATAAATGGTTTATTATAGGCAATAAATAGTTATTTACTATTCAAAACCAATATAATTAATTTAAAAATAATTAAATAAAATAAAAATCTAAATTGAGTCTCAAACCACGCACCACTAATTGTGCACCCAGTCTAATCACAACATAATTATTTGAATTAAAAATCCTTATAAGAATTTTTATCAATACCAAAAAGAAAATAAAAGTTTATGTCACTTTGCTGAAGATTTCTACGATGCCGGTTTAATAAATTTAGTAAAAGAATTTCTTACTATTTTATCTAAAAAGGTAACAAATAGTTAATTAATTTCGCAAAAAATCATAGGTTACGTGAGCCGCCGTATCCGATGTTTCATATCAATAAAAAAACATCACTTTTATTTTATGAGTTCCGTAGTATCGAAAAGTGACGGGATGTCTACGGAACTCTAGAGTATGGCGTAGTCCGACATGCATTTGGCTGGTTATATTTATCTATGGGTCTGGCAAAGCCCGTAACAATTATTATATTATTTGAAAAATATCAAATGGGTATAATGTTTTATTTACAATGAAATTGAATGTGTCAGAAATTTATTTAAATAGTTAATGTATTTATATATAATATTTTTATAAACATCGTTTATTTATTGCTTTAAATGTTTACTATTTTTAGGATAACTCTTTACTAAGATTTAAAAATGTAAAGTCAATAGCACAAGTGCGTAATAAGCTGCTTTATTAACCTAAAAGCAGTGCGATATGGGCCACCCTATGAGCAAGTGTGTTTAAATAATATATAATTCTTACTATAGGTCTACCAGAATCTCATGGCAAATGGGGAAATAAAAATTTGTTGTGTGCAATACTGGGGAAATTGGATTAAACGATCTTGATACTGTTTAATTTTTATTTATATATTTAGTCATTAATTAACATAAAGTATACTAGGTATGTGTATGAAATTGTTGTTATGCATCGGGTTCTTAACATAGGAAAATATGACAAAAAAAATAAATCCAATCATATATTACTTTATGTACTAATTTATTATAATGTTACGTACACGTACAGGGGTAGGTACAATTAATGCCGTTAAACGTGTAAAAAGGGTTTATTTCGCTCTCCACAAACTCGACAAATACACAGTACTAGTTCACTACTAGTACACTAGTTCACTAAGACTAGTTACACACAACAAGCACCGTTCCGAATCACTTAGCAGACTCGCAGTATTCCAATATTATCGCTCAGGTCACTGGTATAATTGCTTTTCGTTCGCTTACTTGAGTTCCGTACACAAAATGATCAAAATGATCCTTTTTGATTGGCATTTAAAATATTCAAAACCTGTCTCCTTAAGTATATGTCTGTAAAAAATAATAAAATTTATCATGTTACTGAAACGATAGCTTAGTCAATCATCAACATCAACATCAGTCTAAATACTCGTACGTCCCACTGCAGGGCACAGGCCTCGTCTTACGAGTGAGAAGGATTATTACTTAATATTTTTCTTACCTCAGAGATTCTCTCCCTCCGTTGAAATCAATTTCTTGTCGAAGAATTTTTAACAGTTTCATTACTGTTGGAATTTCCTTCCGAACTGTATAAAATTCATTTACTTTATTCCTTATCAACTGTAAATCGAAACTGTCCAAGTTGATTTTCTTCTTCCCCGCTCTCCTCTTTTTACCAGGCGTGGAAAATACACCATCGTTCGATGTGCCCTCACCTATGATTCGCCGTATAGTAGTACTGAAAAACCCTATAAAGAAGCTATAATTAAGTAAGATAAATATAAAATAAACTAAAAGTATCAAAACAACTCAGTCCAACTTACCGGTCAACTCTACGACGCGCTTTAAAATCAAAGATTGAGTTTGATTTACGCCTTCTTCTTCCCTTATTTTACGATACACATTGAAAACAATATTTCTCGCTTGAGATCAAAGTGGCTTTTTCGACATTTTCACAAAAACAATAAATTGCCAAGAAGATATCACAAAATCTCAACAGCGGTTGACAAACCTTGTACTTTGATTTGGCAGGTGACAATTGACATTGCCATATGAAAATCACATTTTTTTATATTTTTTTAATGCCATGAGATTCTGGTAGACCTATAGTTGTTAAAATTCCATATCCGTCTATAGATAATTTCCTTTTTGTTTTTCAAAAACATTCGCCAAACATTCGCATAGATTCTTGCGAATGCGAATGCGAATGCGAATGTCAAAAAATATGCGAATATTCTCGAATGCGAATGCGAATGCGAATATTCGTTACATCACTAGTAGGTACTATTTTACACTAGTTCAACGCTTGAATCAAATTTAGTGCGCTTGTACTAAGCTCGACGAAATAGTATGGTGAATTTAATTCAATTACGTAAGTACGATTTATACGATTGTTTTGCACAAGTTTTGCCCAAAATACGTTTTTCATTCTAATGTACCATTAAAAAATGGCAACACTGAAACACGTAAAAAAAAAATTAATACTCAAAGTGCATAGTAGCTGACTTCGATTTTTATTTACTTATCAACAAAGAGTATAGTAATGATACAGAAACCTATCAAAGGAGTGGAGGAACTCCGCAAAACTACGACAGTCCGGCAATTGGAGATAATGTATAATTATTTAGACACAAGGAGGTCGCACTTGGACGCGTGCGGTTAAAGGAGGTGCCGGCACGTTGCTGGCGTAAACTAGCAGTCCTTGATGCAGAAGGGCCTGCCAGAACACCAAAATAATGGACGAATTCAAAGGATTACATATATGTCGCAGATAAATATTATGTGAACCATAGTTGATGAGTAATGAATGATGAATAAAACAGGATAGTTGTGTTTTTAATTTGATTGTGTTTTTAATAATAATTGATGGTCCTATCTGCTCACAAGCATTGAATAAGTGCCTGTTGTTGTGCACGTCCCATCTGCATATAGCTAAGCGCGCACCCCGCACCAGCGTTCGTGGCTGGTGCGACCTCTGCTACTCACAGCTTCCATTCTCCTGCAGCGAGCTGCCTCCTCTGCTGTTAGTGGAGTGTAGGGGATGTGAGCCCTGTGAGCTATGTTGTGTAATACACAGCATGCATTAGTAATTTTAGCAGCAGCTACGGGAGAGTAGTGTAGCTTCATGTCATGTTAATCTTTCTTCATGTTCTGATGGACAAACAATTGCCACATGCGTTCCATCAATACATCCTAATGCAGGTATTTTGAACTTATTATAAAACCTGAAATAACATTTAATTTAGGTATGATCAATAAAATTACCTAGGTACTGAAAAATATTTTTTTTTATTAATAATGATATTAATGGTAGGTACCTATACACAAATACATATCAAGCCATACCTAGATAGGTACTTATTATTTTAGTTTGACTATTCACACTGGGCTGAAAGCTTATAGGTACAACGCAAGATTAGTTATTCATTTAGCTTGATGTGTAGCCATTTTCCCATTATTTAAGGAATCTATTTAGTATATTTGTTAAAAGATACTCACTTTTTACTTGTTCCTTTTGATGTTGCTGGAATGGGATAGCAATTTATTAATTGAGTATGGCAGGCTTCTTCTGAGCAGCAGTCACTTGCTGTATAGCATTTGTGACACTTGCCTGACTAACATAGTGTCTACCATCTCCGACTATTGTTTGGTAGGATCCCATCGCATAAAAAGCTAATGCCACCCCAATACCTAAAACCAAGACAATTGCAAATTAATATAGTGCACAATAGATAGGTAAGTAGGCATTTACTGTGTACCTAAATGTAAATGGTACTTACGTTAAAGTGTTATGTATAGAGTTATGTACATGATGAAATAGAAATATGTAGGTAATAATATATATTTGTAGAGCACAGTGCTTACATACCTTCGTCTTCACGTCCATTGCATCAGAACGTAAAACGGGTGGCATGATGATGTATTAGCTCACTTATTAACTAGAGAGCGATCTCCTTCGTCAATCTATAACGCTTTATAAATTTACGATCACTGTTGGACAGCTTGGACGCTGTCCTCGATCTCAAATTGCTTCTCTTTGTTTGGGTCCGAGCCACGGCAACATCAAATTCATGGGCTCTCTCAAGTAAATTTATGGCGGCAAACATTTTAATATACTTAAGTACGTACTTTTTAATGTAAAAATATCTCATCCAAATAAACACTACACTTGTAAACACTGTATTTCACTGTTGCGGTCGAACTTCAACTCTACAAAAGTACCGGCTCATGAACTGTTGCAAAAACGTTCGTTTGACAGCGGTTGCGTTCCAGCTGCAGTCCAACTGAGTGTCACCTAGCTGTCACATTGTTAGCGCGATACGAAAAGTTCAAAAAGTTGCAGGTTCGTTTACAGTTCAGTTACGTTTCAGCCGTAAAAAATTAGCGCGATCGCCCCCCAGATTATTTAAAATACTAATTTTTATTTAATTTGTATTAACTATTTCCGGATTTACTAATTACTAGTTTCGGATACATCTGTATGTGTCTACATGTACCTATACTTAACAAGAATATTATAATAATGTACTTGATCTAGTCCAGTACAACAATTAAATATTTTTTGGGGACCCTAGCGATTAACGAGTAGTTGCCACTAAAATTCAAGGAATCGTTTGTACTCGAGATATATTAATTTAACATTATCACCCGCGGAATTATGCGTGGGATAAATGTTTGTTGTATCAGAAATCAGAATATAACTGCTTCTGAACTCCTCTAGTTCCTTACTAACCTCTTGTGATTCTCTCTGGTTGGAGGTGTTGATTGAAGTAAGACCAAGAAGCTGATATAATTACAACTTAGACTATTAAGCGTATATGGACCAGCCTTACATGATCATTCCCCTCTACCAAGGTTTTAGACAAAGTGGTCTACCACGTTTATAAAAACTGTTTACGGAATCGATTTTATCAAAGTCAACATTGTTTTCGCGGTGTAAGGAAACAAACAAACACCTATAATCCCCAAAAAGACGGAGTAACGTTTCATTATGTAAGTGTTTTTGGTGCAATTAAGTAATCCCTTCTTTCTAATAAAATAATAAAAATATAAAATGTGGTAAAAATCGAAAACATTATCGATTAAACAATCGAGTACGAAAAAATTGAAAAGTGTAGTATGGTATCTCGAGTTCACCATTTTGATTAGTGCTGTGGCAGTGATAATTTATGATTGCGGACGGGTACCAATAAAATTATATTTTTTAGAGTTTTTATTACAATTTCCTTTTAATTATATATAGTAAAAAAATACAATTACTTAGTGTTATATTTTTGAACTTATCATTATTCCACTATTTTTCCAGATTTCCCAAAGACCCTCAATTAAAAGTTAACCAAATGGGAAAAAAACATGCAATAGAAAGACTGGTTGGGAATCTACTCGCACAAGTACTATTTGTTCAGTTCAGTACACGTTGATTAGTCGCAATTCCAATGTTTATCTAATAAACGACGAAAATTTGTAGATAATGCCGTACCAATATTATTTTTTAGCTGATGCCGTAAGTGTTTTATTTATACTTCTACTGACATGATTCAAAAAAATTACACTGAAATATACACGTGAAGTGTATGTGTGTTAATATTTGTAACCAGACTATGTAGTAGAAGTTTCACCTTGTATATTGTAGTAAAATATTATTTATGTTATTTATATTTATGTTTCATTACCACAGCGAGGAGGTATTTTTAAAAGTAATGCATAATGATAAATAATCGTACTGTATAAGATACCATAATATACAAAATAGTTCATATTTTGTATTAGATGAAGACATGCACACGTCTATGCAATATTTTTGATGAGCAAGTGAAACTATCGATATATCTTATTAAAAATGTCGATATTGGTATCTCCCTATTGCACTTAATGTCTTACACTCGTAAATTCTTGCATTTTGACGTATTTGACCTATTAGTGTGCGTAAAAGTTACTAAATAGTCCTACTAATATTATAAATGCGAAAGTTTGTGAGTGCGGATGTATGTATGTATGTATGTTTGTTACTCCTTCACGCAAAAACTACTGAACGGATTTGGATGAAATTTGGAACACAGATAGATTATAACCGGGATTAACATATAGGATACTTTTTAATCCAATAATCCAATACTACGCGGATGAAGTCGCGGGGCACAGCTAGTGTTGAATATTTATTTAAGTGTACATTCATAATGACACAATTTTTTTTTTAATAATTGTGCATCATTTCGTTGTAGTTGTTACCTCGTCTCCCCCAAAATCTGACAGAAAATTTAATTCGTAAAATGAAGTACGTCGCTAATCCATTGTGACATATCTCTGAATTGTTATAATCTTCTCGAGTAGGATATTCCGTACGACCAAACATAATAATATAAAATTCTTGGACTAAACTGATAGCGATAACGTACCCAGGTGTTTGCATGCAGTATAAAGTTCAACTTTATTTTGCTAGAGGTCAGTAGCTTTATTGGGTGAGAGAAATTATTATAAGACTACCTACCTGCTTAAATAGTTTATTGGTATCCCGCAAGATGTCACGATATGGGATTAACAGTCTAGCAAAAAAAACATAACATGAGTTACCAAATAGTATCGCTAGATGTCGATATAATACACAGGCCAAGTGTGTAACTACCTCCTTATCAAGAAAATATAAGAGCTCATTTACACAAATGAAGTTAAGTAGATGAGATTTGATTAAGTAGGTAAGTAGTTAGGTAGGCACTTATTATAAAATATGCTTACTTAAATACAAAATCTGCTCTGTCACGAAGGGATAATTTCTGTCTGATTACAAAGGAACCACGGGATGCCCAGATGAGTAAAATGACCAGTTTGAAAAGGTATAAATTAAGTCTTATACTTATCTAAAAAAAACAAATGTAGGCCCTGGAAAAGGAATCAAATCAAACCTTGTACGGCAAGCATAAAGGTCTTATTTTAATAATGCACGATATTTTGCTTGGCGCCTTAGTACAAAATAAACTGATGGGTTTATTTCGAAACGCTGATTCCTGATTACTTAATTACTCGCAACCAATCAACTGCACCAACCAGCCAATGTAAAATAGTGAAAGGTAGGTAGATAGCTTATTAAATTTGGTACCATCGGATATTTGTAGTTGATAGGTAGGTAGGTACGTAAGTACTTATAGGTACCTACGTATTATTAAAATAAGATTTTAACTATTTCGTAGACTAGCTGTAGTAAGGCTAAGGATTAATAAATTAAATTGGTGAACATTTATCATACTTCATACTAATCATACTTAATATTATAAAGAGGAACACTTTGTTTGATTGTAATGAATAGGCTCCGAAACTACTGCACCGATTTGAAAAATTCTTTCACTGTTGGGAAGCTACACTATCCCCGGGAGACATAGGCTCTAATATATTTTCAAAAAAATCAGGGATCCTTACTAAAACTCGAATAATGTAACCGCAATGTACCCGTGTGAAGCCGGGGCGGGCCGCTAGTTATTAATAAACTGTCATGATTAATAATATTAGGTAAGTATGTACCTACCCCTCTCTGCAAAGTTTTAACTAAGTATTATAAATACCGCTGCTCTTATCGGATCCAGACGGATTAGGTACCTATGTAAATCTCGGAATATTTCTGTAATTAAGTATTAGTATATAGGTACGTTTACCTACCAAATAATACGAATAGGTACATGTTTATAAGCAACAAAGAATAGAAAATAAGTACTTAGGTAAGTACACTTTAAATCACGTCTGTTCATATTTTGTTTTTCACACAATCATACTAAGTCCAAAGTACACTTGCTTTGTGAATTAAAAAAACTATGGATTAACAATATGATTAAAGACATAGGTACAATGTAATAATTGTAATAATGACTACCGCATTGCGCGATAGAGTACCTACTTAGGTGGAGGGACACAGGTCCTATGCGCGCGTAAAAGGGGGTGGACCGGCTGACACGCAGCCGACTCAGTTCACGCAGCGCAGGGCAGATCAGATTTAGCAACTTAGCACAGAGCTGCTTACGCTGCGGCGTCGGTAGGTACGTGTAACGCAGTCATGCGTCTGTCCTGCTCTGCGGCTCGTTGTAATGGGCGGGCAGATTTCTGCGCGATACCAATATTCTGGAGACGCTAGCGACTAATGACTCGGACCTATAAACTTATGACAGAGCTACAGGAGGCAATCGAGGCGATTAGTTATGAAGAAGACCTCTGGCTCGATACAGTTGGTAAGTACTAACCTACTTCTATTATACCTACTGGAGGTATAGTGCAAACAAAAAATCCAACCACCATTATTATTATTATATCTAACATTTTTTACAAATACCCATTCTATAGGTACAGGGTGCAAGGGGCATCGTAACGAAAACTGATTCCATGGATGCAACGCATGATTCTGGACTCCCCAGAGTTGTGTTTGTCCGTCGATATTTTCATGGCACTGTAAATGATTGCGAAGTCTACAATGTAAATTAAAAATCGATGCGCGTTCGAGCTATTCCAGGGCCCTAACCACGCTAGCTACTCAAATCGTAATGACACCATTGATATGGTGTCAGCAAAACGTCAAAAGCGGAGCGTTTGAAACGTAATCGCTAGCTTTTGTCTTTCTATTACGATTTGAGTAGCTAGCGTGGTTAGTGCCCAGTTGTAATGTTTGAAATAGTAATTATTGATTTATGCACCTATTTATGTAAAGATTTGGAAGTATAAAGATTTCATGCTGAAAACAATTTAAAAATGCTGAAAAAGTTGAGCATAAGTCATGAAAATACTAACGAAAAATTCCAACTCTGGGGAGTCTGGGGAATCGATGGTACTTGTCAGTTTTCGTTACGACGCCCCTTACACCCTGCGGATAATAAAATGCAACAAAACTGTAGGTATATTTTATTTAGCCAACACAATTGACACTTATGCCCTATAATTTATTAATAAAAGTCAGTCAATTGATTACCTTTATTTTTATTACAATTGAATTTATACAATTGATTAGCAAAAGTGTGATGGAACACGGATCAAGAATCAATTCTCAAGAAATGCGATATGGGAGCAAACTGAAGGTATGACAATGAGCTATCAATATCAATGGGTGCTTGGCTTATACCTTCGCTATGGATTTATTGTGTTCTCTGAAACGGTTATTCCTACATGACGTCTGCTTCAAAATCGCCTACTTATAGCCCGAAACTCGCACGTTGGGATGAAACCATAGGCGAAAACTGACTGCATTGCAGATGTTAAAACATAAAAAAGGAAGCAAAAATGAAGTATGTAGTATTTTATTTCTCACATTTCCAATAGATCGTTGTTGGTTCTATGGTTACGGTTACCTAATAGGTTTGTACAGAATATTAGTAAGTAGGTACCTAAGTGTTTCTATTAGTCTAACTTAGAATCTGATCTGCAGGTATAGAAGGTAGGTATAGTACCTAATATCTGTTAGATGTGCGATGTAAGCAAAATATTGTAAGAACTGACGTTCCGTTTCCTATAAAGGTACTTGCCTATCTAATGCGATGTGTCATGTGACCCATTTAATGCCCACATTGACGCAATAAGACTGCCTACAATTGCACTACCTAGTATCGATAGAGCATGATTTACAGTTATCCCATTTCATATTCGGATTTTGACCAAGTTTCGAGACGCACAGGTTAGTGACCCCTTTACTTGTTGCTTCCATTGATGGCTAATTTCATAGCAACAATGTATCTCCAGGGATGGGAAGTTGAGGAGTCGATAGGGTGTTCATTTTGGAATACAGCCTTATATAGAAATCAAAGAGATAAATATTGTAGAATTATATTATTAAGTACCTACTTACCTGATATAATGTTTTTTTAGTGTTTGTTACAAGAACAAAGGCAGTCCCACCTATACTAAGCATCTGTCTCTGGTGTTTTTGTATTTGTTGGCAAAGATTGATTAGGTAACTGTATCAATATTTTCGTGATAAGTTTAGAATGCTGTTAATATACCTATCTTTATAATAAAAAATAATCTACTTACTAAGTGGAAAAGAAAAGAGATTCGCGCCAACATTCAAATACTGAAACTAATGAACTATTTGTGACGCGGTTTACGTATTTCTTTTTTCATATTTGTTGACCACCTGTTTTTTCTCCCACGAAAAATATTTTCACGTTAATGTTTTTTTTTATGATTTCAAGAGGATAATGATGGTACAACGCCATGAGATGCGAGCTCGATAAAGGACTCCGCCGCTATATAAGTGGTATGATAATTGGCATAACACAAAAATTGTCGCTTGCCGTCCGCATTGTGCAGTCGCGTTTCGGCTGCCGAGTAGGCCAGTGGTTATTTTTACATCGAGTTTCTTGCACATCGATTATAATCGATTAGACAAAATGATCCCGGTTTGCGTATTCTTGATAATCATCGCTATATCATTGTACGCGGTAGTGTCTATGATAAAACCGAAGAATTTTCCGCCAGGTGAGCGTTTTATTATTGTTATTATAATAATAAAATATGTTGTTTTTAAGTTTTTTGCGAATTCATGACAGCGATTTAATAAATATAATATTACAAAATTATGTAATTTATCCTGTGTACAAGTAGCTATTGATGGGCATATTTATGTAATGTGCATCAGTGGATAGTAATGGGCTGATGATGATGACAATTGAGTGACCTATAGTTTAACTAACTGATGCTTGACAACAGGTTTAAATGTGTTGATACAATTGCGTTATTCTATGAAGTGACCTCTGTCACTGTGCTTCGCCTATTTAGAGATGGCTCTTTGGACAGCCTATTAGATTTGATCGATTAGTAATAATTGTATTCTTCGTGTAATAGCGGTGACGGACTCTAGCGGACTACCGCAGTAAAGAATGTTCGCTGGAATTTTACACAGTGGGCTCTTAGACAATTACAAACAAACTTAATTCCCATCGACAGGGGCACCTAACAATTTCTAAAAAAATATGCAACTCCAACGAAAAACCGCGGTTTTTAACTTTACATGGACTATCACTCCCAGACTTGAGATAGATTTATCAACACGGGCGTTAGTTAAGGTCTTAAAGGTTGTTTTAAACATCAATACATTTTAATTCAAATACGCTTACCTACATACATATTAAATTCAGACGTATGGTTTCTATAAATGTATCTACTGATCAAGTACGCATTCAATAGCTTGACATGTGTGTAATATTGCCCGTGATTTAATGCCGATCGCGATTTCTGTTGCGAATACTTTATTTATATTTACGAACTAGCTGAGCCCGCGACTTCGTCCGCGTGGGATTTAACTTAACAAAAAAGCCCGCTCCCGCGTTCTGAGCCCGCGCGACAGGACCTATTTTTTAAAATGTTGTTTTTCTAAAATAAAAGTAGTCTTAGTTACTCCTTAAAACATCAGCTATCTGCCAGTGAAAGTCCCGTCAAAATCGGTCCAGCCGTTTCGGAGATTACCCGGAACAAACACACAGACAGACAGACAGACAGACAGACATACAAAAATTTTGCAAATCGCGTTTTTGTTATAGGTGTCGTATGTACTTTCATATGCATTTAGTGAAAAGGTGTTATTTTGATATTACAAACAGACACTCCAATTTTATTTATTTGTATAGACAAACTAAAAAAAACCTTTCTATTGGGTACCTATACAGTGAAACTAAACATACACTTTTTATTTGTTTTCTTCAGTGTACCTACAAGTTAGCGTTCTAATAGGTGTTGTATTGTTATGAATATACGTAACAGTATCGATTGAGATTGCTTCTTGACTTGATGAATGAACGCTATGTACCTACTGCAATGCCTATGTTTTTTGTGTAATGACGTTGGTTTGATTTGTAATAATAGGTACCTACCAATTACCAAGTATTTAGATGTAATTATAATTTAATTATGCAGATGATGATGAGTGATAATGTTTAATTAACTCTATACCTAACTAAGCCATTTATTTTCTCTTCCTCCCTTTGTTTCTGTTTTAAATTAGAAGTCATATGCGTGTCGAATATGTGTCTATTTTTTATTTGTCTCCTTCCTTTATTTGTGCCATTTTCAGAATATAAGGTGTTTCTTAATTAAATGCGAATTTGTTATATTAATCCGTTTGAGTAAGATCAATAAAATCATATGTACCTAATAAAGAAAAAACATAGGAAGGAAATAATTTCATTATTTAAACATATAGGTATTTCTCATTTTTTAATACGCGTGTTTTTTTTTAAATTAGGTACTCATTATTTGGTGGAACCTCAGTTGTTGTCTCGAGAAACCATAATAAAATAAACATAAATCTGGGGGTTTAATAAAATTACTTGTGAATTTTGATGACATACATAAGCCTGTATATTATGTTGTAAGAGACCATAGAGTTAGAGGACTGGATCGTAGACCATGTTAGTAGATAGCTATTACTTACCACCATCTCTGTGCTTACATCATACGTATATCTCGGACTTATATCAATCATATTTAAGTATATACCTAATAAATTTTATTTCCTTAAGAGAGCATGCATTCGTTTTATCAAACATCTTCATTATTTCTTAATGCTTGAGCCATAACTTATAATTGTCTTGAACATTTCAATCTGTTCATTAAAGTTATCCTGCTGCCTTTTCACAAGAAAAGTTCTATTATTACCCTTGATAATCGTTGATATTTGCAATCTTGCAAGTCCTTAGGTCAACTGCCTGCAATGCTCTTCTGTAACGATACACTCATATACCACACGTGAATTGAAATTTAGACTTTAATTTAAACTTAAAACCTGCAAGATTTTGGATTCTTCGTGTGAGTGATCGCTATCCAAGTAGAAGCTTCGTACTTCCGCTAGATATTTTGGTATTAATTTGTAACTACTCATATGGAAGAGCAGAGAGCATTAGCCCTCCTATTTGTTCAGAGCTGGCTGGTAGAGCGCAGTCAGTGCACACAATTCACACAGCCCTGTAGTAACTCTATGTTGTGCCAGAGTCATAACAGGACTGAAGGAGAAACAGATCTGACACAATATAGAACTTACACGTCTAGAATAATATTAATACCAGAATAGTCCGATCTATGTTGTGTCAGATCGGTACGGAAATTATGCATTACTAGTTTATGCCCGCGACTTGGTCCGCGTAGTGTTTAACTTAACAAAAATTTCGGGATTATCGGGATAAAAAGTATCCTATGTGTTAATCCCGGCTATAAACTATCTGTGTTCTAAATTTCATCCAAATCCGTTCAGTAGTCTTGCCTGAAAGAGAAACAAACATCCACACTCATAAACTTTCGCATTTATAATATTAGTAGGAAATATTAGTAGGATTTTTTGATAAAAGGTGGTATAAACGTGGCACCCAATTTGTATCTATATTTAAAACCAATCAGCGAGACTTCTCATTTGTGTTCCGTTTTTTTATATAAAGCTACTTACTAGGTATATAAAGCCACTGAAATCCGAAATGTGTTGTGCATACACGTGCGTAACATCAGCTCAAAGCGCGCCATTGGCGCGGAATACTTAGAATAGCTGCAACTGATTTATTTATTCTTTATTTTCAGGTCCAAAATGGTACCCTTTAATCGGCAGTAGTAGAATTCTGGCTAACATGACAAAGAAGTATGGTTCCCAATGCAATGCTTTCACAGAATTGGCTAGACAACATTCCACTAAAGTTCTGGGCCTAAATATGAGTGGAGAATTGATAGTGGTGGTATT
Source organism: Notodonta dromedarius (assembly GCA_905147325.1). Taxonomy (NCBI): domain Eukaryota; kingdom Metazoa; phylum Arthropoda; class Insecta; order Lepidoptera; family Notodontidae; genus Notodonta; species Notodonta dromedarius. The sequence continues at coordinate 9,219,654 of LR990160.1, read as the reverse complement.
CGGGAATGAAAACCTACGCCAAGTATTTTTGGAGAAAGATTTTGACGCAAGGCCGATGAATTTCTTTGCAAAATTACGATGCCTTGAAAAGGAAAATATGGGTGAGCTACAGATTCCTGTTTTGAATCCTCAGTACGTTATGAAGTCAAATAGAGGACAGCTCCATAGTCCTGCACTTTGTCTGTTATATCGTAAGGAGTGATGAATTGTAAGTCGGTTTTATTGTAAGTCAGTATTTCCTTAGGAAGCATCTGATCAACGTAATATTGTAATAAATAAAGTTATTCACTGAAAAAGTTACAGGTAATTATAAGAACAGAAAAATAAATAGATTGCTTCACTGCAAAGGTAGGACTTAGAATAAGCTGTAGGTAACGTTACGAAAACCGATATTATGGATTCAACTCATGATTCTGGACTTTACAGAGTTGATATTTTACATCGAAATTTTCATTAAATATGCTCAAATTTTTCAGTATTTTAAAATTGATTCTAGCATGAGAGCATCATACAAATCTATCTTAACGTGATTTACATCAATAATTACTATTTTAGACATGCGCGCATTGAGTTTTAATTTACATTGCAGTAAAGATATTGATGGAAATTTCTAACTCTGGGGTCCAGAATCATGAGTATCAGTTTTCGTTACGATGCCCCCCTTTCACCCTGTATATTATAATGCACCTTACTCGTACAGACTTTGATCACAAATTTAAAACAACACACCAATAATGATTTCATCCTTTCCAGGTATCACATTTGCGAATGGTGCTATCTGGAGGGTGCACAGACAGTTTGCCGTGAAAAATTTGAAAAACGTTGGCTTTGGCAAGACTCTTATGGAACGAGAAATACAAACCGAACTAGGCCGTATGCTGTATTGCCTGAGAAGGAGTAATGCTAAGCCGATTAGTATCAAGTCGATGCTAGCTGAGTCAGTTATGAACATTCTATGGAAATATGTCGCAGGTGAACACTACACATACTTAATGATACAAATGAAACTGTAGCATCTTTTACATAATATACAACTACATACCAGCAATAAACATTTTCGTTTTTAGAACCAACGCTTATCAAATATGCAAAGCATTTTGTTGCGGAAGTCCAGTTCTTGTTTCTTGGTGGGCGATGACAATGATCCGTATTAAGTAGTGAATTAGATGGCCTTGGTTTATTCAAATAACATTCTTATATACATAGCAATTAAAACTCGTATCATTTGATAACGTGCCCACGCACGAACTTTCGGCAAGTCTTTATTTGAAACTCATTATAAAAATGCACGTCAGGCCCATAGACATGATCAGTGATTAGCTGAGAACGAATTCAGCTTGCAGCGTGCATTTTGTGACGTTCGTAGATTTAATCGACGTCTTAAAAACATAAGTAATTTAATATGTTGACGTTCATCGATTAAATAAAAACTTCAAGCAAATTTGCTAGAAGCGTAGCGCGTGAGAATATGCTCTCGTGTTCTATTCATGTTCCATTGCCCGATAAATATGTCAAATAGCTCTTAGGTCCATAAATTTAAGAAGCTCGGCGGAACTGTAAAGTCTCTGCTTAGGTCAGCATAACTATATTGGTACTATTCAAAGGCACAATTTAAAAGGCTCGGTAGACTACAGAAAACTTATCTGTTGCGGTAACGACGGAGCTGCAGTTGTTAGGTAACCATCAAATTTAAATTTATCACAATAATATAATATAATTAACTTATAGTTCCACTTTGTCCATCAGTCACACACAGATCAATTTATGATACTTTACGAGTGACGCTCGGTACTCGTCTGCTATCTGTCTTTGTATGCAAAAAATGTTAAAGCATTTTTTTTTGCTACGTTGTAAATGAACAAGATCCTTGAAATGTTTACCATACTGATACTATATAGTTATCCAACACCTATATTTTAATGAAAGTAAACTCAGTTAGATTAGAAGTTACTCAAACTCAACTCAACTCAACTCAATATTGTTTTTGTTCACGTAAGCCAACAAAGCATTTATGAATAGTCAGTATCTACCACCGGTTCGGAATGCTGCTTCCACTGAGAAGATCCGGCAAGAAACTCAATGGTTACTCTTTTCAATGAATTAAATATGGTGTACATTCTCAGGAACAGCTTAAAAATTACATGAGCAGGCAACACCATGGCCACTAAATAACTAATAGTAAATAATAATCAAATCTCACTCAGATTTAGGCATGTAAATAAAATGAGAAAGCTAATTTAGTGTGGTGTGCATACCTACTCATACTTACATCAAATTAAACGTTTACGAACCAAAATAATAATTAATAAAACAGGGGTGGATAATAAGATAATTGATTTGATGTGAAGTCTTCCATGCTAAGTAAATGAATAGGATTTAACGACAATGTTGTTAAGAGGAAAGTGAGTGGACCAATCCGCGCAAGCAGCGTCCGCGCACGAGCATGACTTGAAAAGCGGCATCACTCTCCTCAACCATAATAGAGGGAAGAGGGTGACCCGCTCCACAAAGCCACCGCAAACAAGGACATTGAAGTGAGGATAGAATCCTCCTAGGATAGAATCCAAAATCGATGGACGTTGGTTCGAAAAGTTTCACGAATGGCGGCCATGAGTTAAAAGACGTAGTACAGCCGCCAGAAGGTGGGCGGATGACATAACACACGCATCTGATAAATCTGGTGGACACGAGTTAGTCATTAGAAAAGGCAGATGTCTAGCAGTAGACTTATTTAGACTGATGGATGGAAGAATTGAAGTAGTTAGGATTTAAAGTTACCGTTGAAAATAATCTGCAAAATTTAAAATTTGTTTTATGTTCCAGGAGAACGTATCAAGGAAGATAAACTAATACATTTATTGGGCCTGTTCAGTGAGCGGAGTAAAGCTTTCTCTATGGCCGGTGGTCTGCTTAACCAGATACCTTGGTGCAGGTACATAATACCTGGAATGAGTGGTTATTCGCTTATAACGAATATAAATAAAAGGATATCTAATATAATAGAGGTCAGTAATAAATTACTTTTCCGTGGCCAGTTGAAGATTAATTTTGCCCGTGGATAGTACTACTGGATGATTATGCCTGTATTTATTTAAAGTATATTTTGGGGTTGAGTTAATTGCGGGCTCTATATTAGACTGAGGGTAGCAACATAAGAAACTGAACCGTTATAACACAATGTCGATGTGAGAATCAAGATCAGGTTCTGAATATTAAATGACAGACCTCATTTGCAAATACTAGACAAACGAGTGGTTTAGAAAAAAACTTAACATAGGTAATAGGAAGGTTACACAATCGGGTTAGGACAAAGTGTGACGAGGATGAGCTAGGATCCGTCCAGGAGCTGGGGTGGTCCACGGATGGGTGCGAAAGCGATCCCATTACCCCACGACGCCACACCCTCTACAAGCGGGAATCTGACCACTGTAGGGTTTTAGTCGGTAGGATGCAGATTCTGACATAACCCGCCTGCCACCATCAAGGCTTACAGGCATCCATGAGGTTCTCCCATGACAAAAAAGCATCCAGAAAAAAAAATACAGCCAAGTCATAGTTTCCGCTTAGACCGCTGCAGCGAACAGTTTGAAGGGATTCGAGAATTCGAGATTACCTATACACTTAGTTCTGTTTTGAGATAATGCATTACTTTTCATATCATTTCAGGAAGCTATAGTGAAGCATAAAAATAAAGAAGTGGACGGAAATGATTACATCTATTCCTTTTTGAGTGAAATCAACAAGGGAGAAGACACTTTTACGGGTAAGTTTTTCATTGAATATTATTAAATTTATTTAATACATAATGTTGTGTATATTTAGTTATTTCGTTTTGAATGATCACATGATAAAAAAACCTACCAAAATACTTTACATTGTTTTCCAAACATTCGGTATTCGGCCAATCAAGAACAGTTCATATTCGAGCCGGATTGATTGGGGTTGTGAGAGGTCACAAAAGATCCTGCCTGATGTATTTGCGCTTGTTTGGCTTCGGTATGTGAATAAGGAGCTAACTACAAATTATGTTGCGTTAAGCCTGGCGTTATTGATTTGCAGAAGAACAATTGAAAATGGTCTGCCTGGACTTTTTGATTGCGGGTTCTCTAACAACTTCAAATTCGACCGAGTTTGCTCTGCTGAGGGCTCTGAAATCTCAGGATATGCAAGAGAAAATTCAGAGAGAGATTGACGCCGTATTAGGTGATAAGTTGCCCAGCTGGAATGATAATGAGAGGTGATGTTGATTCTTCTATTTCATGTGATACGTAATTCTTTTATCTTCGATATGTGTTCGCTTGGCCTTATTGGTTCTTTTTTTTCAAAATCAATTAAAGCAAGTAATATAATGTGTAATATACATACACATTATTGTAAACCATTATTTCCTCAAAAACAAACAGGCTTCTTGTAATACAGCAATCTCCATTATTTTACTCGAATTTCGAAAAAGTTTTTAAATGCCTCCACTCAAATAATTTTATATTTTTCAGGCTCATCTACACTTCAGCGTTCCTACAAGAGTGTCAGAGATATTACACGATAGCCCCTATAGCGGGACCGAGGATGGTCCTTAAGGATACTATTGTTGATGGCTATACGATACCCAGAAAGTCGACAGTGCTCATGTCCACACTCAGTTTGCACTTTGATCGGAGGATTTGGGGCGATCCGCATGTGTTCAGGCCTGAAAGATTTATTGATGAGCAGGGAATGCTAAAAAATTCAGAACATATGCTACCTTTCGGTTTAGGTAGGTGTAGATGTTTTTGGTTTTATTGGTTTTTTTAAAGAAATCATGCCCTCAGTCTTTTGAATTAAATTGAATAACTTTTTTCTTGGGCGTAACTACAACTTTATCTTAAAATTCATTATTATGATAATAATGACCATTAACAATGATAATTATAAAGATTGTTGAAACCGATTACGATGTTAGTTTGCTAGTAGGTATATATAAACAATTTTACTGCAAGTACCTACTAAAATGTGAGCTAATTGTGGATTTGTATTGTGACAGGTCGCAGACGATGCCCGGGCGATTCGCTGGCCAGATCCTTCGTATTCATCACCTTCGTTGGTATACTACAAAAATACAGAGTGTGCGCTAACGGTCCTGTTCCCTCTGATGAGCCTATCATCGGAATATTGTCTTCTCCTCCGCCGTTTCACGCGAAATTTAAGTTAAGGAAGTAAATAGTGGCTCTCAGCAAATGAAATGCGGATGCAGTGGCTGTAGCAGTCGGTAGTTTTAGATAGTAGTATTTAGTGATACGTTATAAATAGGCGCGGGCACGCGGTCATCTCGTCGCCACCGTGCTCGCCACTTCTCCGCTTGTGTTTGCTGGATCCTTTAATATACAAAGAGGCATTTTCGAGTTTTGTCGATAACGGCAAATGTGCAACATTAGGATGGCAGCATTGTCTAATAATTTAACTACACTCAGAATAAACTAACTCACTTTTTATTCGCTAAAAGATCCAATATTTGGCTATAATATATGTTTGCTAAGAGGCAATGATTTACCAATATTTAGAAATAATTGAGCTCGCGATATTGCGCGCTTGGTTTAATTTTCGACTACCCCTTGGAGCCTATTACACGGGGTAAAATGAAAACGTTTTAATAAAATCCATCCAATAGACTTCATTTTATTATTTAGAGTTTCACATAGACCCCATAAATAGTTCGAGCGTTACACACATTACAAAGAGTTAAAGAATTTTCCATCTTAAGCAACTACAAGCACGAAGGGCAGCTTGTGGCGAACTGTTGGTGAGTAGCAACACCAGAGACCCGATTGCCCCAGGAGTCGGTCAGGGCCCCTACTTTGGCATGTCTTGGCCGGCCGAGTGGAAATACAACCAAATAAAACCGAAAGGAAACCCTCCGAACCCTCGGCTCTGGCTTGCCTTAACTGGCTGCCCAAAGAAGGATCGTCAGAGTTATATGCTCCAGCGGTGGAAGTGTCAAAGGGCATAAGAACGCGAGTATCTTTGGAGAAAGCGTGGTGCACCTCTCTTCACCCCTGAGCCACTTCAACCAGTCGCTTCATATGACAGCTGTTATGGGCGTCCACTCGGTGAGCGGCGAGTCACCGCCTGCCAATGATGATTGACCGGTTTGGCAGGTGTCCGAACCCATTCCAATAACTCTATCTCCAATCCTTCTAAATTCCACATCAATCGCGCAAGAACTTTATGCAATTGCTTGAACCTATTGGGAAAATTTCACTGTTTCTGATCTATCATTGCATCAGCTATGTCAACATGACATTGATATCTCGCGGAGGGCTTCCTCATGTTAGGGACTCATGTCCTTCTAAAGGATCGGGTTAAACCCGGAAACCTCAAATACCTATAAATATGAAATAGATCTCAAACTTTTGGCCTTGTATGTATGAGTTTATAAACTTGACAAAATTATATATCTTCGAACAGGTTATACTCGTATTAAGAACTATTTGAGTCTCAGATTGAAGAAAGAAACAATAGTATTATTTTATAAAGTCAGGTGGTGGATGTAGTCAACCATAAACTGTAGTTATAGTTATTGTAAAAGAGTTGATTTCGCAAATAATTCCAATTTTAGTATATAAGTTAGGTAGTAAAGTGGGTAAGTTAGGTAAGGTAATAATTTTGAGTATTATAAATAAGTAAATTGCTGATACCAATCTTATAAAACACATTAATTAGTTACATGTAATACGGACAGTTTGTAAAATTTTATTTTCTGTTATCTATAATTTATTTGTTCGGTACAAAATTAAGGTTTTACGGTCATATCCTAATTTTATAATTGTAGGTTCCTAGTAATAGTAGTTTAGATTTATTTAACAGTGACAAAATTATTATTCTTGCATATAATATTATTCCTAGCATACCTACAATTATTTTAAAATGAATTAAATTTTTCATGTAATAATAAAACTGTTCTACTATAATGAAACGTAAATGTATTCATACAATTAATCATTTAATTGTACTACTTACTGACTAGTATATATTTGTACATACATTTCAGTGCATAATATTACAAAATAAATATAATTGTGTCTTGGTCTCATGTATTTGATTTCATCATAATGTCATTACTATTAGGAGGAGATAATCAGGGATTTTTTGTATTAAATTTCATAACAAATATTTACTTTCGCCATAGAAAATGGCCACAAAGTTACAGTACTTCATAGTATTTCGTAACGTACCACCGGAACTCTATGGTCACTGTCAAACTGTCACTTTTAGACACGGACATGACAGTTAACTATTGCTATATTTTTTATAGATTTTAATCAATTTACATTGCAAACTGAGCGAGGATTATTGTGTTTATTATCAAATATTATCGATGGCAGACAAATTTTAGCTGTAAAAACGAAATCTGTGGTCATTTAGTCATAGGAAGTAACTAAGAACACGGTGTTATTACGTAAGTAAAGTTATTTTTTAAATAAAATGTTACTTTTATTTTGCGTATTGTTTTCATTCACGACCGGATGGGGGTGTGGGCTGGGCGTCCGGCTACTGAGCGGGTCACTGTAAATCCGATTTTGAACAAACTCGTACCTTAAAGGATCATTGACATGGATTTATACCAAATATACTTGCGTGTACACAAACAGTGTGTTATAAAGCTCTTTACCCAAACATCTAAAGGAAGCAGAATTAGTAGGTAGTTACTATCCAAATAACATCTATTTCGTCTCATTATCATTGAAATCTGACTTTCTGCTTCTTCCAAAACTAGTAAAGTCTATTTCCCCTAACCGCTTGTTTTCGCAAAATAACTAGTTAAAGTCAATTATGAGTGTATTCACGAAGCGAGTGAGTGCAGTGACGTGGGCTTAATTCAATTTCGAGCAGTAAGCGCTGTATGCGCTGTGGTTTGCTTGTCGACATAATTACGTACCTCCCCAGGGTTTTATACAGACCAAAGTGTATTGGCCAATTTTTGAAAGAGAATAAACTACATTACCTTATAAATAATTAAGATGAGATCATTATTTGATAGTTATAGAGGCTGGGAATCAGAGCATATCCAAGTGTACTAATTACATCACGAAATCTCTGTAACTATAAAGCCTATAAAGTCTATCTTATCATTTTGACTTTGAATTAGGGGAACATAAGTGCAAATAGATGTGATTAATACTAAGATTTATTTATTTTCATCTTTATTTCAGCCAGCATAAGCATTAAATTTGTTTATCAGAGTTAAATTAAATAAGTGTAAGATAACATAAAATATGCCGAAATCACAAGCGTTGATCGACCTGTCCTCTAGTGTGTCCATATTTGGTGATCAAAGAGTAAGTAATGACGCACTTTAGCTAAACTGGTATTTAACAATCATTATCAAACCTACATACTGCCATACGCATTGGTATAGATATGAGATTTAGAAGATTATTTTCGAATTGAAAGTGCGGTACCACTGCTCTCTTTTCTTAACTGGACCTACTTATGCAAAATGGAACCAACCCACATGCACTACTGTAGACCAAAACTAACCTTGTGTTAGTGGTTCTAGGTTGGTTTTAGTTTGCAGAAGTGAGTGTGGGTTGGTTCCATTTTTCAAAATTAGGTCCAACTGTTTTTAGAATCACCAGAATGAGAGAGACTGTGATGAAAAGGCAAAGTGGCTGCACTAGTAGGGCCTGTATTATTAAAGCGATGTCAAGTCTGAGAGTGATCTTCAGTACGCTTTTGACACGTCATTTTGTACTGTATGATATAAGGATGACATTTCCGAGAACGCTCTCAGACTTGAGATCTATTAATTAAGACCGACCTAGAACAGAGGAAATTGAGTGAGGCATATTTGCCTCGGCTATGGCAGTGGGAACCCCTCTATCCTCTTTTAGTATGTCCTTCCCCCAACAGTATTTAGTAGTATAGTTTAGGTACCAACGGCGAAACTAAGTTCCTTCATGCTATTCTATAACCGCGGGCAACAAGAAGCGATACGAAATAAAAATTACATTATATTTTTAATTACTTATTCAATTTAGTTTCCCATTAATTAATTCTTAATTTATATTTAATGGCGTGGCCGGTGGTGACCGACTTGAACACGAACGTTATAGCCATTTCGTATCGTCTTTTGTTGGCCTTGGTTAAATCTGTCGTATCATCGTCTCTCTTCCGGACAAAAAAATTGTGACTAATACATTTATTTATTGACAGCAATCTAGCTTAACATTTTGTACCTATGTGTTCTCCTATTTCAGGATTTCAATGTCGACACTCACTTCAGGTGGCACAGTATAAAAAGATTCATATACCTAGCCTGTACCTTTTCATCATCGATGTTCAATTTCGATATATATTCAAAGGTGTGCGGAAACGGTACCTAGATTTTGTTTATGATACACATTATTATTTCAAGTTTTAAAGTGACTACTCACCATGCAATTTCATATTCAATTTGTTGATCTTATTTATTTAAGTCGAGATTGACTGAAATCACGGATCAATCCAGTTCACAATATTTTTTTGACTGACCTGCGGTGCAAGCAGTCGTCGGGTGTGAGCAACGACGAGTGCTCGAAGTACCAGCGTAAATGACACCAAATTGACAATCTATTTACCGATTCATTTGTTGATCTAAGTTGTCGATTTCTAGAATGGTCATCTCGACATTCAACAAGTTGACAGCTTGCCTCCTCAAGCGCATTTCGTCAAATCAACTCAAGTTGAATCAACAAATTGAATTATGATTCTGCTTCGTGAGTAGCCAATTTTAGGCCCGTATTGATAAATCTATTTCAAGTCTGAGAGCGATCTTGGAAATGTCATTGTTATGTCAGTCCAGTAGAAAATGACACGTCAAAAGCGCACTCAAGATCGCTCTCAGACTTGAGATCGGTTAATTAATACGGGCCTTAGAGGTATAGAGTTTGACGATGACTTGAGGAGGTCCTCTCTCGGTGACCTTGGCAATCAATTGGATGCAAATGCAATGCAAATTTACCATACCAGAAAAAGGTGAAAAAACAATCATCTAAAAAATGTATCACTTTAAAAAAATCTTTACTTGCTGACCTTAAGGCTAAGCTTAGAAGATCGCATGTACACGCGCGTCACTACCGCGTGAATCAAGACTAATTTAATAGGGATGCTGTCGTTGATGCGATCGAAAACATAACGTATATCGTATAGGTATGGGGATAATTTGAACCAAGCTTTAAACAATTAACACCTACTTTTCTACTGGACGTGGCAACCTTGTGTTAGTAGAAAAATATATTGAAATCTTTATATAATGCAGATCATTCCGGTGTGCGTGTTTTGGAATTATTCTTTCCTCCAAAACGGCTGGACTGATTTTAATGATTTGTTTTTACTTATGGGGTCCTGGATGGTTCTTAGCTTTAGTTAGACGCAATAGATGATGCTGCCGTTGAAATCTAAAAAAAACGAAGATGCGGGAAACAGCTAGTTTTATTATAATTGTCTCAGCATAATAACATTTTGTTTCAGTTAGAATATTTGACTTCGTGCTATGCGAAGCGACTATAGGCATAGCGTATATGTGTATGGACTGTTTTATTAAGCAATACACTAGAAGATTAGACTGTAATAGACATTTAAACCCGCTCCTCAGGGGGGTTACTTTTGGAATATTTTTACAAACAGCATTATGGACCGTTATAGTAAGTATTAACGTCCTAAATTGAACAACTTATACCAACATAAATAAGACGTACTGTTATATTATCAAGTTATAGCGCTTTTTGTTTGAAGATTTTTTAATTACCTATAATAACGAATTCATAAGTCATGAGAGAGCCATGGAATATTAAAAATAAAGTTTCATTAAAATATATATATGTGATGAAATAAAAAATGTATCCTGTATAAAATTATTTAACCCAGTTTTCTTTTCTGCTATGATTAAATTGGATAAGATCATATTATGTTTCTTTGTATCTGAGTATATAGGATTACTCGGGTGGTTTATGGATATTGCTGTTATCCATTCACTCACCCGATATATTTCAGAATTTCTCATAAAATATATTAAAAATCTCACAATTCAATCAGGAAATGGAAACTGTATTTATATTACCGGGTTGAGGCACACAATCTCGTTTCACCTGTGAAAGCTGAAATTCAATACATCTGCAAACAAATATGAGTTTATTTTATTTCCATTAGCGTTAATCCATTTTTGATAATATTCAAATAAAATGTTGGTTCTTTATAAATATTTTCATTTTCCTTTATTTGGATACCAAAACCATCAATTGAAATCAAACTAATACAGAATTGATATTATAATATAAAGTAGTTGGTGTGTTATCATTGTTCTTTTTATCGTAGCATGCGGCGTTATTAGCAGACTCCCTGAGGTTCTTCGTGTCAAGTCTTCAGGAGATACCGTCGTGGTCTCTGTGCCAACCGGACTTCAATAGTTCGTGCATATCAGTCAAGGACTTGATGATTCGGTGCCAGGCGAACGGCATGACCAATTTTACAGAAACATCCGCATACTTCAATTATTTGTAAGTCGGGCAAATTTTTCACTAGCTGGCCATACGCAGGGTGTAAGGGGCGTTGTCACGAAAACTAATACCATGGATCCAACTCATGATTCTGGACACCCCAGAGTTGGAATTTTCCAGCTATATTTTCATGAATTATGCTCAAATTGTCCAGCATTTTATACAAATTTATCTCAAGTAATTTTACATAAGTAAACACCATAAGTATAAATCGTATTTTTGGTGGTAGAGCCAAGCTGTAGCCGTTTGAATAAAGCTCACACGGGCTGGTTCGACGACAAACTTTATCACAAGAGAACAGCGTAAGGTAGTCATTATAGCGCTGCGAGAGAGCCGGAAGCCCACCGCCTCCTCCCCTTGCCTCCCTCTGTCCCACTCCCCTTCACGTTAACATGCGAGCAATGCCTACGTTTAACTACTATACATCAGACAGGTCATAATATGATAGTTTACTGACTACGTTGTATAAAAAAAAAGTTTTTATTTTAATGATGCACGTTATTTTGCGTGGCGTGGCGCCTTAAGATATATTTACAACAAAAAAATCCTACTAATACTATAAATGCGAAAGTTTGTGAGTGTGGATGTATGTATGTATGTATGTATGTTACTCCTTCACGCAAAAACTACTGAACGGATTTGGATGAAATTTGGAACACAGATAGATTATAACCGGGATTAACATATAGGATACTTTTTAACCCGATAATCCCGAAATTTTTGCGAAGTTAAAATACTACGCGGATGAAGTCGCGGGGCACAGCTAGTAATTTATAAATCTTTTTTATTTATAAGTAGCAAGTTATTAGTGAGTGACTTAAAGGGTCAGCTGTTAGAAGGATGATGAGGAGATTTTTATTGTCGTTGTTACATCATTCTTAGGATTTAATAAGCTTTAGCACTGTGTGTATTTTTTATGTTCATATTTACTCAATAAACGTGGTTGTCACGTAAACGCCAAAGCCACACAAGGACTGCACACATAATGAATCGTTTAAGCTATATAATACTGATACTAGCTTTAGATAATCTTAACTAAAAAGGTCTCAATAATTAAGTCGTTGAAATCTTGATATATCCAAATTGTTGTAGTCTTGACAACTAACAAATTAATAGCAGGAATATAAATAATGGCTTATATAAATAAAATCGTCATATATGACTTAAAAAAGCTGTTAATTGTTAACAATTACTTTCGTACCCCATGAAAATATGATATGCGTTTTTTTTTTCAGCAAAGCATTCTCGGTGGGGGACAGGAACATCATGACTTCGAGGTTTTTTGTTATGGCTCTAGTGTGGATATGCAATTTTTTTTTCGCGTCAGTAACTGAAGAATCTGTTGTAAAGGTAGCATGAGCATCATTATATTTTTTTTTAAAGTAGTAGCGCGTCACGGATGACCCGCCTTTTGGAATCCGCGATTTTTTTTTGTTTTTGGATTATCCTGTAAGCCGTTTGGTTAAGCACGCGTCTTGCGAGCAACACCGTCAAACACCGCACCTCTTGGGTTTTCAAAATTTATGTGCGAATCATAATTTCAATAATGATTATCACGGTGAAAGAATACATCGTGAAAAAACCTGCGTGTCTGAGAAAATCTAACAAATTTTTCAAAGACATGAGAATTCCGCCAGCCCACACTGGACCACTGGTGGATTATCGTCTGGATCCCTCTTGCGTTGAATGTACATTGTATTAATACCAGTTAAGTAGGTATTGTACTCAATCCTTTCTTAATTTATCTGAGTTCGGATCGTCCGTACTTATGAGCGTTGGTACTTGATTTGTTTTGATTTTTCTGGCTAAGAATACATAAACGAAATTAATGGTAGTGAAAGAGTAATATAAATAATTTAGCCCTTTTGACGTCCCACTGCTGGGCACGGGCCTCCCCTCAACATGAGGGGGATTCAGGCCATAATCCACCACGCTGGCCCAGTGCGGGTTGGCGGATTTCACATGTCTTTCGAAAATTGGTTAGACCTTCTAAGACATTCAGGTTTCCTCACGATGTTTTCCTTCACCGTAATCAAGTGATAATCATATAGAAATTATGAATCGCACATAGATTTCGAAAAATCCAGAGGTGCGAGCCGGGATTTGAACCCAAGACCTGGTGCCCGCAAGACGCGTGCTTTAACCAATCGGCTATCACTGCTTATGAATATGAAAGAGTAATAAGTAATCATTTAAAATTAATTCTTTTTCAGATTTTTAAGTTAGCCTTTGTATGTAGAACGCTATCTACAATACTCACTATTTCATTTATAATAGTAGCTACTAATTACGATACTTTACTTGCAATTTCACAAATGTTGGATATATCTTCGCCTTATTCATATGTGAGTATTAGGAATACTAATAATCTTGCAAATATTAATGTATAAAATAAAACACTGTGAACTTCCCTCTGACGTAATTGTCTGGTCTTAAAATATCGTATCACGTGCCATAGCGACATGGTCCACAGATCATAACGTCTGTAGTTCAATGTCGAGATATTTCTGGGTCCAGCGGCAAATGTTGCAACGGGTGACATTTCCCCTATACAGGGAAGATTTGGTTAGTTCATCACTGGACCTTTATAGAAATATATTTCCGTCTGACATTCAGCCTTTAGTCATGTTGACCGAAGGACCTATAGCAGACCATTTCCTGGTGATACGAATTTGAAAATTATTTAAGTAATTTAGAATCTTTTCAAATGCTTCATTTTTACTTGTGATGCATGGACAGAAAAACGTAAGATTTTAATTTTGCTGATAATTTTTGATACGTATAGAAAAATAATTGATCATAGGTAGTTTAAGTTAACTATACAAATATCGGCATAAGGTAGCCGTTGTGATGATTGAGCAAGCTGGAAGCACAATTCCCTTACCTACCACTTTCTCTCTTTCACTCCCCTTGAGGTCGACAAGATGCAAGCAATGCATTTGGCATTGAATAAAAAAAAATATCGCTAGACGGACACACCTACTGTATGGTCCCAAACTAAGCAACACTTGTAGTATGGGTACCCTTACAATGGACTGGGGGCGATCCCAGTGACATCCAGACATGGGTAAATTACGAAAACGCTATTTCTGAAATTTGCCCCGGCGGGAATCGAACGGAACATTTATAGGCTGCGGTATTTTTGCTTTATTGTATATTATTTTCTTTCAGACATTATCAATGGATCACGTGTGTTACACATACGGCATCGGTTTCTTAGGTCTCTTCGACTTCGGGACCATGTCTCCGTATACAATGATCGACAACGCAGTCGTTATCTTCATGGTGATCTTCACTTTCATATCGTTCCTCCGCTCATGGATTGTGAGGATAATGTATTTGGTGTTGACTAAATGTGTTGCAGTGGAAATATCATTGACACCTCATTTGATGCTGTTTGCTGTTTTGCCATTGAGCACAGAATTCTTTAATGTACAGAAGTTGTACGTGTATTATATTTATTTAAATGTGGTGATTGCAACTTTGGCTTATGTTGTAAGTATATTTTGTGGTTTGGAAACTTTTGGAAAACTCCATACTTAGGTACTGTTGTTGTAAATCGTGGACTTGTATTATTTTTGTTGCCCATGAAAGGTGAATAAGTTTGTCAAATACGAGAACTTTATTCAGGGAATAATTATGTGTTTAAGTATAGAGTCTGTTTCATAAACGAAGTAGGACGCGGCGCCTGTAGTCTCGGAACAGGCATATAATTTACACTGCGTACAATTTAGTACTATATTTTTCTGCGGAAATTATTTTGTGGAATAGACTCTACATTTGGTACAACTGCAAGCAGCAGATTCAGTGTGAGCGTATGTTGACATACATGTGGCACAGTCTACGCGACGTAGGGCAAAGCAGATTATGTAACGTATTAACAAGCACCAGCTGCGTACGCTGCGTCGTAAGCACGTGACACAAGACATGTGTCTGTCTTGGGGACCAACCCTCTGAATACGATATCTGAATAAGTCCGTTATTTTTGACAGTTTTCCTATAGAAAAACTGTCAAAACTGACGTATTCGAGTCGATGTTAGTCGAGTCGAGCGAAAGTTCTGCTGCGCGTGATCTTCGAGACATGTTTTTATGAAAAGTGACTCACACTTACATTTGTCTAGTTGGAAGAATCGTGAAAAATGTCTGTGTGATTTAGATGCGTTGCAGCATACGCTTGTGGCTTGTGGCTGCGACAAAATGGCCCTGCCAATTCTGTGCTATGCTGTCAGCATACGCTTAGCCTCGGCTACATTATGATAAGTAGGGAAGTTTGGAAAAGCCAACCGTTGTTAGAAATAGGTACTGAAGTGAGAACACGTGTTTGATCATCAGCGCGATGGACTGACCAACTTAGAAATCTGCTTGAACATTCCACCAAGTAGCAGACTATTCTTGGACGGTGGACTATTTATGTTATGGTCTCAATTTTTTACAGTACGAAATAGAGACCAAGGTTTCAAAGAAATTGGTTAAATCTTTACAATATTTTTTTTCTTCTAGAGACAGATAAACAGTAGAAATGCACGGTGATTATTATTATGTGATTAAATTGCTTCTTATTGCAGTCAATGATGACATTAACCATGTCGAAGTTCTTGCAAAGCGAGTTCCGTTCGATAAAGCATGTGTACATTGTTGGCATGCTATGCAGTATTGGTTTCGGATTGTCTGTGCCCATCACTATTGTAAGTCATATTGATTAATTAACAATAGTATCACTCAATACTCAAACTCAACTCAAATTTGAAGGCTGAATAAATTTACGCAAAGACGCTATTACGAGGACACCTGCTGAAATTTTCTGAATCGTCTGTGTTTTGGGACCTCTGTTTTAGCAGTAGGTGCCTATACTAAATAGTCGACACCTAAGGGAACTCTCCACTGAACCGTTTCCAAAATTTTTGAGGGAATATGAGACAGCTCATTTTGTTTGGCTGTGTTCTCTGTGAGCTATAATATTATGGTATCTTTACACGCATCTAGTTATACACTTCACAGACTTAACACCATCTAGCGTAAAGTCGTCAAAAACATTTACCGCACGTCTAGGTAGTATGACTGTAGACAGCGCGAGCGTATGAAAACCATTTGGTTTTGAATCTTACCATAAATTTACCAACAGCGCCCCTAGGTGGTAACATGCGGCTTTCTGTAGTAAATTAGCAGGTTTTTGACTTACTTCAGTACAGTATAGACATATTTGAAATTGAATAATGTTTTTGTGAACTGCTAAAAATGTCGAATAAAAAAAGTAATTTTAATAGCTTTTTAATAAAATACCTACAAATTGCTAATCCATTAGAGATCGCTGCGGATACAATGGTCATGCTTACGGGCGTACCTACACTTGAAGGGTCCGTTCACGTAGGTATAGTCAGTTCACTTCATGAAGACCCGCGGATTATTTCAAATTGATCCATATGCCAGAGCTATAAGAGTCAAAGCACACGTCTTTGTGAGATGTACGAATTATACTCTTCTTCTTTCATTAAAAATATGGCCCACCCAAGTTAATAGGTATTTTGCCGGTAGCAAATAGCAATAACAAAAAGTTAATAACAATACGATACAAAACTGTGACCGTCCACTTTGGAAAACCAAAATGGAGCTTTTGCGAATTATACTCACTAAAGTACAAAAATAATCGCGCCTGGCAATTTCTAATTTTAGATACGAAGGATAGAATTATTTTAAAAATTTAACGTTCGCTTTCGAGGCCATACATAAATTGACGAACATGAAAAGTCTTTCCTCAAAAAAGAGAAAAACGGAGCGACGAACTTCGCAAAGTCATTTCCTTTAAACAACTCGACTGGCATCAAACATTCACAAGTCGTACGAAAAATTCATCCAACGCCCGCTCGAGCCGAGATCGAATATCTAACGCAACCGGCCTCTTGACAAGGTTACCTCGTTCGGAACAACCCTGCATATTCTACCCCTTTGGTTTATAACATGTTTTGATCTGAAAACGAACTGCTAGCTACGATAAACAATAGCGTTATTGATGCCGCAATACGGTGAATATTTGTATGTATCTTTTATTAGTTTCCCAGAGTTCTCTTTGTGGATAAAGGAACTGATAGGGTTGTCTAGACAGATGTAATAGAAATGCAATGGCGCTGTTGATTAAAGGAAAGATTTTAGATTTATGCGCTCCGCGTAATGAACGTTTTTTTTTGGATCGTGACTATGATTTTGTTTGGAAATGAATTCCACCGTGAATGGAACAATGAAATTTTCCACACATATCTCGTACCTAAATCGATGCAACGTCAATGCTCTCCTCAAGGAGAATAATCACCATAAGCCCTACTTTTGACATGGAGGAGTCTCTAGAATAAGCTTATCAATTCAGTAGATTATCTTGGTGCGGTAGGTGCCACAGACCATAATTCTAAATGCACGCCCGCACCGTGATTGGCTCAGACGCTGGGAATTTTCCTGGATGCGCCATAGAATAACTTAGTGACAGTGGTTTAGTCAGATTTTATGTACATTTTCCATAGATTTATTATTTTGCTATTATTTATGTCAATGACAATCACTACATAGTATAAACCAAAGTCGCTTCCCGCTGTCTGTCTCTATGTATGCTTAGATCTTTAAAACTGCGGAACGGATTTGGATGCGGTTTTTTTTAATAGATAGAGTGATAGATAGAGTAACTGGGATCGCCCCCAGTCCATTGTACGGTACCCATAGTACAAGCTCTGCTTAGTTTGGGACCATACAGTTGGTGTGTCTGTCTGGCGATATTTATTTATATTTATTATTCAAGAGAAAGGTTTAAATGTATAATACTCGTACATGCATAATATAGTAGAGATACACTGATAATTTTAGAGCCGGGCGAAGCCGGGGCGGGTTGCTAATTATTTATAGAATACAGATTACACAATCATATTGAAAACCGATTATTTTGTGATTTTTATATTCCATACAATTCCATTGATTATTTATTCATACTCATGTATTGCGTATTATTTGTTTTATTGATTCAACCTTATCCGGTAATGTTTATTAAGTTAAGCAGCAAGAAATCCAGATTGAATATCTTTCTAAATTGTATGCCGACTGGCGCATGATGGAATACTATGCTTCATTCGTAAGTACTAAATACTTACAATGTATGCTATGTGGTATTCTATTACAGTTTTCGTTATATAAAATGTAATGATAATGTCTATGGGTTCTGTGTCTCTTTCAAATGTACATATCTAATGACTACAAGATGTATAAGATACTCCATGGTCTGTGTATATTCCATGAACCTATTAGTAAATTCTAGTTATAGATCATAAAATCTCTTGCAATGCCGAGGTCTAATTTCCTTATGTTTCTTCTTCTCTTCTTCCAGTCGATGACAACAGGCAGTCGGGTCGGCGGACTTATATTGGGGTTAAATTCAATTGTGTTATATCTCGGTGGTTTTAGAGTCGCCATTGTAATGTGGGTGTATGGGGTACAGAGATTTTCAACCGATATACTTTTCTGGCTCGGTTTCAAACCTACGAAGTTTTGGACGACGTGCTGGGTACTGTTGCCTATAGTACTTATGGTAAGGATGACCACTTCTAGCTTGACCTTTAGGTTCGTTAATTTGTACCGTGCAGTGCGAACCAATCGCCCACCCGAGGAATTAACAATTTGCCACACAAATGTTTGGCGTAGACAACAGCAGGTAGCGACTCCAAGCAAAATTATAACGTTATTTTACGTAATTGACGTGCAATTATTAGATTGTGTGTATGTATATCATGAAATGTTGATTTGCACATAGGTTTTAAAAAGCCCAGAGGTGCGAGCCGCGGTTTGAACCCAGGACCTTGTGCCCGAAAGACACGTGCTTAACCAATCGGCTATTAAAAAATACATTTTTAGATTTTCGTTTGTCGCCGCCTGTAATAATAATCTCACGCCGCTTGGCGCAGTGGTTCGAGCATAGGCCGCTCGGCTCACTGTACATGGTGGTTGCGGGTTCGAATCCCGCTGGGGTAAATTTCAAAAATGGCCTCTTCCTAATTTGCCCTGGTCTGGGTGTCACTGGGATTGCCCCCAGTCCATTGTACGGTACCCATAGTACAGGCTTTGCTTAGTTTGGGGACCATACAGTTGGTGTCTGTCTGGCGATATTTGTATTATATTATATTATATTAATAATATTTTCATAATAATTTTCTCTATCATAGATAAAAGAGATGGAGTAATGTCTATTACAGGCACTTTTATGTCTTGGTTCCAGAGCTTTATGGTGAACAGGGTCGTTTATCTGACGACAGTGAGTGTACAGAAGTCTATTGTGGCATATAGTTGGATAGCTTTAACAGTCATAGTTGTAATATTTTTTCAAATCAAAACTATAGCTCGGTATATAGTACGAAATGTAAGTATTAAATGAAAATATAAATTATAAATGTGTCGTCGTTATGGTACTATATTTTATTATTAAATGTGATAAGCTACACTAACTATCTATACAGGGTGTAAGGGGCATCGTAACGAAAACTGATACTTACCATGAACTCCACTCATGATTCTGGAGATTTGGAATTTTCCGTATTTAAGACATAAACTGCAATGGAAGTTAAAACTCAATACGCTCAAGCGCCCATAGAGTTTTAATTTCCATTGCAGTTATATGCCTAAAATTGTAATTATTGATGTATTTATGGAAAACTACGTTAAGATAGACTTGTATAATGATGTCATGCTAAATTTAATTTAAAAATTATGATGAAAAATTTGAGCATAATTCATGAAGATATCGACGGAAAATTCCAACTCTAGGGAGTCCAGAATCATGTATTGAATTCATGATAATATCATTTTTCGTTACGATGTGCCTTATACCCTGTATATTTAGTGTAGATTGTCGTATTTTTTACCTGCCACATTTTTTTGTGCCTGCCAGTGTACGCAGGTAGAAGTACTATGTAGAGGTGAAGTGGTTTGTTTTCATGTATGTATGTTTGTAGGAGGTAACCACTGTTCCGATTCTGATAGAAAGCTACACTATCCCTGAGTAATATAAACGAGTGTGAGTGAGTTTTAAATTTCCACGTGGGTGAAACTGCGCAGTTAGTGATTTAGTCAATCGGTCCTCATTGTCACTTAATGAAACAGGAGAGCATACTTATTTATTGTTAATCTCTACATTTTGCATCTAATTAATAGTAAACAGTGCTTTTCATAAATATATTTGCAAAATATTGCTGACTCTACCAAGACTTTATCCGACTAGAAGTCTAGACCTGGGTACATATGAAAAAATAATAGAGCAACATGTACTTGCCCGTTTTATACATATTATAAAAATATTTATTTTCAGAATTTAGCAGGTGCATTCACCGCCAGCCATAAGTACGGTGCACCCGACCCTGAGGATCGGAAACGACGGCAATTGTACAACGAAATTCTAAGACTCAGGAAATGCAAACACAGTTGTATGTTATTAGATGTAAGTATTCTTATATAAACTACTAGCTGTAACCTGCGCGCGTTGCTACGCTGTCAAAGATTGGTCCTACCAACTCAGAAACCTTTCCTGAAGATAGTGACATGATCAAATGCATAGTTTACGATTCTATAAAGGACATACAGACAAACATTCATATATAGAAGTACCAGCTTGGCAGAATAACGTAAGCTTAAAGAGTATTTAAATGGCATCTCTTAAGCTTTGAGTTGAGTTCAGTTACCGGTGGGAGACCCTAGCTGGTGGCAATTGACTACAGATCATATATGAGCTGGTTCGACTAGGGGAGAGCCCACAGAAGATTGGCGTAAAGTAGCTATTATAATTTCATTTGTTACCCCATTGATCCCTACCTCCGAGCGCCCTCTGTCGCAATATTTCGGAAGTAAGGTATTTTTTTTCGTGCCGTGTGTAACGTTTTTTACAAGAATCGATACTTAAAACTGATAGGCTTTGACAAAATCGATCTTTGAAACCCTACTATTGTTGACATTTAACTAAACGTAGCAAATAAACAATCAATGGCCGTGCGCGTCTTATACCCACCCGTAGGGGAACGCGACACTTGGAGCATTCAAATCTTATACACCGACGTAGGTGCTCGTGACACTCTAGGGGTTAATGTGCGTAGGTATCATGTAACTCAACGAATAATGTCCTCGATTATTTTCTCTCCATTTCAGGAAATGATTGATTGTCATCACGTTGCTGTAAAACTTAAGAGCAAATCTAGATTATCGTCATCCAGCTCAGAACCTTCACTTATGAATATTTTCGAAGCCACTCCGAGTAAGAGATCGCACGTCAGTGCGCACATAGTTACAAAATAAAATATAAAGCATTATGTGTCTGTTCGTGTAAGCATTTGTTATAGGCCAATCAAGTTTCTTATAAATATAATTATGTTATATCGATTTCAATGTTTTATTTTAGGTGATTATAATTAATATTTAATTGATATGGTAGATAACACATAGGTAGGTAGGTTTCTTATTGCTGTATAAGAAAGTTATACAGCAATATTTTATAACATACATTGGCCATCACATCGTTCGCGATAGAGGCGCATTTCCGTAGTGGACGGCGAGGCTTTTCACACGAAACGATAAACAGGTCAGCGCGCCGACGGACACTCAAAGTGGCGGACAGACGCGTTGCAATTTTCCTGTTCAGGAGCCGTCCGTTGAACCCCATATACCCTACGTTTCAACCCCAATCGACTTAAACAAGCTGCTTGTCAGTGAGGCTTATATATGCCGTTTGAGTCGGTAAATAAGGACATTTTATAAATAGAAATCAAAATATTGTCATAGCCTTAAACTAATGTTATTTTGGAGATATTATGACTAATATCCTAGTTAACATTATTATTGGTTACCAAATAATCGTTTATCGATTTATCCATGAATTATCCTATACCAATACCATCCTTAAGGTGAAGGCTCCTGTCTAGCCCGCGAAATTAAAAATGATAGTTTATCCAAAATCTGAAAACATTTAAGACAACAATTTGTGATTTGCGACAAACACAGTATGCAGTGCGTTTATTAATACATTTATTTTACTCTAAATATTATCACGGTGGATATGATACTAGTAAATCACTAAATATACAAAAATTGCCAGATTATCTGGATAGCTGTCGTTCTTGAAATGTTTTAGAGTAAGTTGGATATATTAATAAATGCACTGCACATGGTCTTTCTCGCGAATTACAAAATGTGCCTTTTAATATTGTCAGATTTTGAAAAAAAGTCTAAAAGACTTGAAATTTGAACTTCGCGGGCTAGATGGGCGCTTCAGCCTTAATCACTGCTCCTGTTTGACCGTCTCACTGGCGCGCGACACAAGCGCCACACAAGCAGCGGGACGCCGCGGAGAAAAAATAAGAATGTCGGTCGCCATTAAATCTCGCAAAATTCTCCATCACGTTCCCGTCGCGCCGCACGCTGTCACGCTGCCGCGGTTTAGAACAAGGAGGATGAC
Source organism: Notodonta dromedarius (assembly GCA_905147325.1). Taxonomy (NCBI): domain Eukaryota; kingdom Metazoa; phylum Arthropoda; class Insecta; order Lepidoptera; family Notodontidae; genus Notodonta; species Notodonta dromedarius. The sequence continues at coordinate 9,196,679 of LR990160.1, read as the reverse complement.
GTCGGGAGCAGGTGAGTCCTTCCTTTCCTTACGTCCCGTACTCCTATTTTCCCTTTCCTAATCAATTAAAATCCATACGATATTTTTTCAGTAAGACATGAATTTCAATTTTTGAGTTAAAAAAATCACTTATTCCAGTTACCCTGTATATAATAAGTGCATATAAATAATACGGTCATTGTGTAGCCTTAGGGGCGCTATGACTTAGGTTAGGTTTAGGTTAGGTAAGACCAGTGATCAAAACGAAACAAAAAAAAATCTCGAAAATTCGTCTAAGTCCTGGTTCCATAGCCCCCTAACTGGGAACTAACATAACCTAATGTCACATTCAGATTGTGGCGCTTCGCCGGCCGCTGCCGCGGCACGCTCGCTTCGCTCGCTCGGCTCGCGCGTTTTGGTCACTGTTCTAACCTAACCTAACCTAAACCTAAGTCATAGCGCCCCTAAGGCTACACTCCAACCAATAATACACTTGTATAATAATAATACTTGGGGTTTTGGATGATATACAGGGATGGAATTAAATGGTATAAATACAAGATTAAAATTGGAACACATAAAAAAATCCCAGTTTTAACATACATTGCAAAATATCGACAATGTATTTCTTGAATTTTGGTGGCTGCTACTACTTAGATGCAGTACACACAGTACTGTTTTTTTAGGCATTCGATGTGTTATGCCGTAACACGAAAACTGTGACAAATATTAAAAGGCCAGGTTATCCAGAAAATGTGAACGTTACGTATGGCATGTCTACATTTTCAGATTCCGTGCTTAATTGTTATGTACCTTTGTGTGCTGATAGCGGGGAAGCTATAATATCATTCGGAAAATGATAGACGACTGACTAGACTGCCCTTTCAAGCGGCATTGCTGCGACGAACATGCCACAGTAGCAATGCCAGTGAGTACTGACACAGTGGTCGCATATTTAATTTAATAGTAGTCACCCGTGGTCGAAATTCGACCATAATTCTTTTAAAAAATTTAGTTTGAACGTTATTAAGGTTATCAGTTTTTTTTTTTAAACCCAAAACCCTCTTGATTGATACTGGCACGCAGCATGCACTATGGAAGTCCCGCCCTCCGAAATAAAGAAAAAAAACTGTCACCGTTTCTCAGTCAGAGAGTCAGTTGCCGAGTGGAAGTTACAAATGCGTGTGTGTCTAACGCATGGTAGTGTGTGTAATTATTTATTTATATATTTTATTTATATAAACTTTAAATGTGCCCAATTTCCTAATCCACCATCCGCGCAACAAAGTTTTTGCTTCACGTATTAATATACTTAATGCTTTAATTATTATTTTCATTTTTAATTTTTCGGTATTACCTAGTATGTGAGTATTTTTTTAAAAACTTATCATGGAGTACAATTGGTTGGTTCTTTGTTATCTAAAACAAATATTTATTTATTTTTCGAACTTTGAGACGTCCTTTATATTCCGCAATAAAAATAAAGTCATGCACGTCCGTAGGCTTTAGGCTTCATCATGGCAAACCGGATTTATTCCCGTTCCTCCATATCGCATTGATGCAGTTGTAAAATGGCGGACGCAACGGTTTTCACTCAAGCGGCTTTTGACGAATGACGCGAATGGCTTTTTTCAGTCTACTCCCCTTTGTACCAAAGCCGATTTCAAAACACTTGGCCAGATGAATACAATTCAATTATTGAGCAAGCCTACCGTCGACTTTTTTATCTCCTACGAAAAAATGCCTTGCATACAGTGGGAATAATTATTGCGAGTAAATTACGAAGATTAATATGACACCTTTCGTATTGTACAAACAAGAAGATTGCAGCCCGTGGGCTGCAATCTTCTTGTTTTTACAATTTATCTCCAGCATCGTGATGATGGAGATAAATTAGTTAATTGACGCAATTAGCGACCTGTAGCATTATTATAAATACCTACCTAAGTATATTTTGAATTAAAAATACTTGCAATATGAAATATAGAATTGGTAATCGTATACGACTCTCAATTCTGATATTCACGAGTGAAAATTGAAATACAAATATGACGATGTGCTATCTTTTGATTGATAATTATTTCTATTCTTATTTCAGATGCATTCTGGTATTGTTATTTACTGTAGTTAGTAGGTATGACGCGGAAATTGAAAACGTACGCGCTTATGAACAGTAGTCTTTGAAAAAGACCGCCAGTTAATTTTACGAGAAATATTAACCATCGCTAGTCGTTGGAACGTAAAATATTTATATGGCAAATTGTACAGCCCTCAAGTCATCCGAAACATTTACAATCTGCCATACAAATATTTTACATAGACGCTCTTGACTAGTGTCTCCAGCTATAATATAAACAGTAGAGCTGTCGGTATTTGCGAGTTACCGCTAAGGGTTACTTACTTATCACAGAGGAAATTAAGGTACACAATAGGAAAAAAATATTATAATAAGGTTCAATTTCATCTACCTACATGGAGTCGTGGGCAACAACTTTTATTACCACCATCAATACCTTCCTAATAGCTTATGTACATTCGTATATCACCCATCACAACGTGGGATTTTTCCGCCCAAAATAAAAGCTAGATTCGCACAACATATTACATAATTTGCACAATTATGTTTGCAGGGGTGTTGTACCATACAACGAATGCTGCGCTTGGAATAGTACAGCAATCAGACACAATGAGCTCGCTAAATTACCTGCACTTTTGAATGAGTCTCCGCTATGGCTTATATAGTCGGCTGCTCGAGATAAAAGTATCTGCGCACAATAGACTCGGCACGTGATTTTTTGCCTTTCAACTTTGGTACAAACGCTTTTTGATGTATTATGTCGCGCAGTGTACTCGTACCTATGCTAGCTGTATTTAAACGAGCTGTTCAATAAATCTTTATTTGAATCGATGTAATAGGTGTTGATACATTATTAAATTTATCTACCCCGAACTTTGGCCGCTTACCAATTTGATACGCATGCATACATTTTATTTATGTATATTAAATTCTCTAGTTTAAATAAGTCTAATTATTGTAGGTACATCCATAATCAGTTGTGAATTAAATCCAAATCATCGTTATATTATACTTATCGTAAAAAATCGCTATTACGAGGCGTAAGGGAATCTGTCGCTAATATCTCCCTCGGCTCAGCGAATCAATATCGTTTCCACGGAATTGTAAATTAAGAAGTGAAATTGAAAATATCGAGGTGTTAATAAAACATGAGCGGTGGCGTAAAGTCGTAGCGTGCCGGCGTCGAGATAGAGCGTTTAGAGCGTTTGTCGCTCAATAAGGCTCCCAGTGAGGATCTGAGCGTAGTCGTCGGGAGCGGAAGGAGGCGGCCGGGCCGCGGTCGATAGGCGGCGAGGCGCAGGCGTGGGCCGTCGCCGCCGGAGGACTGGCAGCACACAACAGTCCGCCGGCTGGCTTAACCGCGGCCGCCAGCAGCGGCCAGCAGCGTCCGCCCGCGTGACGCGGACGCGCAAAACATGCATACGAGCCGCCCGCGCGGCGTGCACAGCATCGCGCTCGTGCTGTCGCTAGCGGTCGCCTGGCTGCCCCACGCCGACCACGCAGCGTGAGTATCCGCCGACGGCCGCGCGCGACACGGGCCCGCACCACACGCACGCAGCCCCGAAGCCATAGCGTGCGTGTTAATCTCCAAAGCCGAGAGTTGGCACAGCTCGACGCGCATCTGATTCGTTTATAACACGACCTCGATGCTAATCCCTTGCAAATAGGCTAATAAGGAAAAGGGTTGGCCTCAAGGCTTTATGGTGCTGCTTGGTCGCTTATTAAAAATATTTAGCTGGAAGAAGTAATCCCTTTTCTCGGTTACCTTAATCTACGGCTTGGTGTAATTCGACAAAATTAAACCTGTACTGTTTATTTACAAAATGGAATGTTACTGGTTCTGTGACTAATTGAAAATAATTCGGTCTTGAAGTGCGGATGGATTTTCGGGACCCGTGAGAACATTAGCGAAGAAATTTGGACCGCCATTAGGCCTACTGGGAACGCTATTTCGTTGTTGGTTACCTTATGTTCTTGTAGTCAATGAGATGACATATTTATTACCTAGAACCTACGACCTGGTCCAGTGATCATCCTAATCTCCAGAACTCTCCCGGTATATATATATATAAAAGAGAAACGTTTAATTAAACGCAATGTAAGTAAAAGACAGAGAGGACTAAGGTAGAAGTGAGACAGACAGATCTGACCTTTTGCGTTATGTGTGCTAATTTATTTATGAAAAATGTTGGTTTAGGGTTAGATATTACTTAAATCAAATTACCCGCAAATAATAAGATATCTGTTAAGATAATTAATTTCAAATTTCTTTTAAATGCTCTTTTGCAATAATGTGTTTACTTACTTACCTATTCGTATTCTTTAATGTCAGTACAGTTATAGGAACGTCTAAACAATGTGTACCAGCTCGGACATACAGCCATCTATACACATAACTCTGGCTAGGCACTGTGGCGCTGGAAGGCCGTGTCATTATTGTAAATAACGAGATACTTTAAAATTGTCCGTGCACCCAAATTTGGCATAGCTAGCCCATATTCTCAAATTACTAGAAATAATCTTTCAAATTTATATCTCAATAACGTAATAAGTCATAATCCCCTGATGCTGGACATGCATAAACCGCGGTCAAGGTCCTGACATTGGAAAACATTTTCAATATTCGCATGCAGTTTTTAATAAATTGCACCCGTTCTTTGCTGTAGCGCAACCTTCAAATGAAACCAAACATAACCAGCGGAAAGTCAATAGCTGTACAGTTTACTGCTATGTGTTTATTTTTGTTCTATTTGCTGTTGCTTGCACTTTCATTCGCCGAGGCTTCCGTTTTGACATTGACATTGTATTACGTCGTAGTCCACTTTGTGTCGAGATTTTGCCTCGCTAGCCGTCCGCTTTTCACGTTCATTTTATCGACATCAAAGGGTGGAATATAAACAGAAAAGCGAAAGTTAGTCTGGCATCGGATGAAAGTGAAAGCTTACTGCGAATATGTTGCCGCCCGATTCTGTACCTAAAATATTATTCAAAACGTACACAGGGATCTTCTTCTATTCTATTGCTTCACTCTTTTGCTTAATTAATTTGGTAATGCAGAGATGCAGGTTATACATAGCTGGTTTAAAGAAATCTATCTTAAACTTGGGAGTGATCTCGGAAACGATATTCTTATCTCACACCAGTACAAAATGACACATCTAAGAGTAGTCAAGATTGCTCCCAGACTTGAGAATGATTAAATAATACGGGCATATTAGTAGTAAAAGTCAAATATACATACATATAATAATATATATTATGGTTATCATGGAGTATTTTTTGTTCTATCAGATGATCTCTATAGAACAAATATCTGGAGGGATTATCATGAAATGACATGATTGAAGTTCATTTATTTGCGACCACGGACCATTGGTCGGAGTTTGCGACCAATATAGGCCAATAAGTGTCATTTTTCGTAACCCCTGAGTTGGTATGGCTTCAGTGCCATCGAGGTCTGTTCCCAAAGGTTAGCCAACCCACATCTCTGTGGGTTATGCCAACCCACATCTCTGTGTGCCAACCAAAGAGCGTTTCGTAAGGGAAAAATATTGTGGTCAAGTTGGAGGCGCTGTAAATGTTTTAACGGCAGCGGCGTATTTTCCTAAATCCATAACATGTCATTTAAATCATGAACTTTTATTAAGTAATTCACGAAATAATCATCTTCAAAACCAACCATGAGCTCGACTCAAATATTATACGACAAAATTCAAAGCGTTTTTATTGGCAGAAAGGCGATGGTAATGGCGGACTTTATAATTCGGTAGCATTAAAAGGCTACTAAGGATAAACTTTTGACAGATGGCTATGTACGCTTTTAACACAGGCTTTTAAGTAAATATTAGGACTGATTCTATTTTCTGTATTTGAGAAGCGAATCATTCTTCTGAGGTGTAGGAACGAGAAACCGGTGGACTTGTACGAATTACTAAAATTACTACTTAAAATTGTATTAAGTAATAGAGATATAAATAACTTATGTCGAAGTTACAGAATACTGAACTAGTAAACTGCTACCTACGTATTATAAAACAAAACATTAACGTTTACACGATTATAGATGGGTATACAGTTGGCCGTCACTCGCGTGTTATTCCGCATTAATATTTATGAGACCAACGTCAAAAGCCTAATTAAATTGTTATCCATAATATTTGAACGCGCCCGATAATTGGCTGTCGGTTAAGGTAGTCTGCCTGAATATTTGATCGAGAAACTGGCGAATTCCGCTAATTAACTATCTAACCGCCTCGTTGATCCCTGCAGTCTCAACCGGGGGGTGTCGATTTTACACCGGATATCCAATATTGACTTGAACCTTGATCTAGGTGAGCCGTGGAGGAATTAGTAGAACACGATCAATTCGCTAGTACCTACCTGTCACCTATTAGTGCGGGGGTAAAGTAAACATTGCAGCGTTTACCAACGGATCTATGCGTTTTTAGTAAACAAATCACAAATACACCAGTTAGATAACTTGTCTTGGAATACGCGCGCTTGGCGGCCAATTGACTAACGAGCTCATAATTATACCTATGGGCTGGCTCGACGGCGAGTAACCCACTCAAAGAACATCGACGTAAAGTAGCTATAGTGTACTTAATAGTGCTGCTTTTCGCAAGATGAGTGAGAGGCGACAGCCCTATCCGCCCCTACCTCTATCGCAATTCGCACTCTCCTTCAGGTCGGCAACGCGTGGGCAATGCCATCGGTAGGCTACGGTAACTGCATAACATCAGGCGGGTGGTACGCTTGTTGGCCGTCTTAATTACTTATAGTACAAAAATTTAACCGACTTCTAAACCACAAATAGTCCAATTCAATTCAATTCAAATCGTTTATTTTGTTTAGGCCTACGGGGGCACTTACAAATTGTCAATTTTACATTATTTTTTCTTATATCTACAACCGGATCGGAACGCGACCTCGACTGAGAAGAACCTCTGAAGACTGACAAGAAACTCAGCGGGCTTGTCTTTTTACATGTCATTATATTTTTTTTTTTTTATCTTTATCACTAGGCACTCAAAAGCGAAAAATAAATTAATATAACCAACGCTACCCACTCATCTATTTGAAGTCGGTGCCAGCCAAGCTAAGTAGGTAGTATATAGATACTATGAATGTAGTAATTAGGTAGATACTTGTAGTAGTTGTAGTATCTATCTACTACCTACTATTACATTGTTACTAAACTTACATAAGTATCAAAAATTTCAGCTCAATCGGAAATCGGGAAGTGGGTCAAATTGACTTCTAATATTTTATTACATTGTTAGTTAGTTAGTTTTTCGTCGATTTCCTTGAGATTCCATCATCAGATCTTGACTTGACGATAATGGGACCCTTTCGAATTAAAAAAAAAAAATTGAATCCTCTTCCTTTTTGGAAGTCGGTTAAAAATGGGTCGGCCCAATGTGATTTGCGCGGCAGCCAACGCGGCACAACGTACTGACCGTTCAAACATGAGAGCATACGCTCTGCTACGCTCCGAGGCGCTCCGCTGCGCTCGGAGACGCTCCGCTTCATGTGAATCATACTTTATTATACGCTATGATCCTACTCTGCCCACCTCTATATCTCTGAGCTATACAGGGCGTAATCTTATTTATTTTAATACAATAATTAACGGCATCATTGCTAATTGTGTTTACAAATTTCAATAATAATTGGGACAGGTGCAACGCTGATGAACTCAATTAATTTGGGAATATTGGTTGCGTCATGTTCATTATATTTCTGAAATTTACACCGTGTTGCGTTTGTTTTAAACTTCATTTCATAAACAACTAACTAGGTAAATATCTAAATATATATAACTCAAAGGACTGACTGACTGACATAGTGATCTATCAACGCACAGCCCAAACCACTGGACGGATCGGGCTGAAATTTGGCATGCAGGTAGATGTTATGACGTAGGCATCCGCTAAGAAAGGATTTTGATTAATTCTACCCCCAAGGGGATAAAATAGGGGATGAAAGTTTGTATGAAACTTTGTCAATTAAATTCCACGCGGACGAAGTCGCGGGCACAGCTAGTAGAAGTATAAAACAGGTACCTACATACCGTAATTTGTATAAGTAATTTGTATAAGTACCTAAACCTAAGTAAATATCTATTCATATTTCCTTTTCTTTACGGACGGTTCAAGACTTATCGATTTTTTTACCTATAGATTGAGTATGTATTTTTTTTAATTTTGGGAATAGGTAATTACTACCTCTGATCGCGTGCACGTTGTAAATAACGTTCTTAGAAATAATGAATAGTCCGTCCTCGAAAATAATTTATTTAATAGGCAATTTTTATTATTATTATTATTTTTATTATTGTTTGGGTGCATTTTTTCCTCGGCTTTTACACCGCTTTACTGACCACGGGCCTAAGCCAAGTGTACACCAGGGTGTGTAGCATTTATTTGTGTTGTTAGTTGAGATTGAGGTTGAGCGCTTATTTCTTCTGCGGTAGGGGTCTGCATGCTTAGTTGGGGAGTCTGTGAAGTGGTGTGTCTATTGCAATGAATGTTGTCTTGTTCTGTCTGAAGGAATTTTCTAACTATTCGGCAAATATTCAAAATTGCTGCTTTTTGTAGGATGGAGTATATGTTGGGTGGTAGGTTGAGGGTTTTAAGCGACTGGTGGAGCTGTTTTGGGATTACCCCAGTTGTAGAGAGGACTATCGGAACTATTGTGACTTTTTGGAGATGCCAGAGTCGGGCTATTTCATCTTTCAATTCAGTGTATTTGGAGAGTTTTTCAGCTATTGTTGTTTGTAAGTTATGAGTGTTAGGGATGCCAATGTCTATGAGATAACCGGTTTTGTTAGATTTGTTTATTATGGTGATGTCTGGTCTGTTGTAGTGGATTGTTCGGTCAGTAAGTATAGCTCGGTGAAAGTATAATTTTGTCGTGGTATTTTCTAATACGGTTTCATATTATTATTAGCCTGTAGGTCTGTCCCACTCCTGGGCAAAGGCCTCCCCTTTTATCTTCCACGCGGCTCTGTCCAGGGCAATTTCCGGCCACGTTTTTCCCGCAATTAATTATTTAAATTTATTATGCGACCGGCACCATTAAGTACATTAAATATAATAATAATCAAATTAATCAGTGTCATTGAAAGTCACTAATTTCAAATAGTGTCTGGTAATTAAATTATCTACCAATTAATAGTTAACTCGTTCAAAAGTGAAACGATTTAATTAGGATTGACGTGATGAAATAAATACATAAATGAACCTCATTTTTTTTTTATTGAGCTTAAGTTAGGGGAAAGTCGTCAATATCCTACCACTTAACTTTGATCCAGGTTCTAAATGAAACTGTTGAAACTGTTGATAGTAATCGGAGTTGGTTTTATTCAGAACACACTTTAATGATTTAACTTCTTTAATGTTTCCTAAATCTTACTTAGGAGCACAATATATAAATGTCAACGAAAAGTCAATGGTGTTAATTTTAACCCAAAAGATAAATAGCCTATTTATTTAATGTTGAATTGATTAGCTAAACAGTATTGTAAGACAAAGTTGTGTTTCCGATCAAATAAAACACGTTAGTGTTATTTGAAGATTTTCTATGATTCAACAAGGGTACGACTTAAAAACCCGGAACCGGTACAATTTGCCAATATACCTATATTTCGTAAAAAATATTATCATTTTATAACCTCTAAAAATGTCGATAGTTTTTTGCTTCAGCGAAAACAGACGATAATATGGATGCAATCCAGTAACATAACTAATTTGTGAAAGCTTATATTTAATGTAACTACTTTAAGTAAACGTTTCTTAAAATAGTATTTAAGATATACCAACTGGAGTGAAGTGAAACACTGACATTGCCTATTGCATGTTGGCAACATTGCGTTGGAGTGAAAAAATAAATGCATTTAGTAGGAATTATGCATGTGGTACGATAAAATAGCTGGTACAAGTTATCATACTCTCCCCTATTTTGAAGAAAAAATTAATTAGCTTTCTTTAAAAATCATATATTTTTAAATAAATAATCTGTGATAATTTGAGATGGCAATCTGGGCAAAAAACCGGCGAGACAGACATCATAATATCAAGTTACTATATTCATAAAACTTTGCGCAACGTTTAGTTCTTGATAAAATATTGACGAAAATATTGGCAGTCTCGATAAGCCTTTAAAGATTTGCGATCTCAACCTGTCGGCGAACTTTAAATCCAATGGTCCTATTAAATTGTGAACTTAAGATGAAGTAGATAAGTACATTAACACAGAAAACCTAACTGATGAAGGTATTCACAATGAATCCCGTCCAATGAAAAGCGCAGCTTTTTACCAAAGAATACTCGTATTCTGTCCACCTGCCAAACCCCAACTTTTTCCATGTTTGCTCCCAAAGTTTTCCCCTGCGGTTCTCCAGAAATAAACTACAGAGTTCCTGCAACCAAGAGACTTGCTACAAAAACAATTAGGAGTATTTAGCGTATTTGACTTGAGTACTTATTTGCTACTGGGAGTTTGAGCGCATTACTTTTGGTGTGCTTTTGGCATTACTGCGGTACGGGCTTATACATGGTGGTGGAAATATTAAACGAATTAAGTTTATTTTTTGTTAGCTGACGTGGTTTCAGCAATAGTTTAAATCATGCGAGGCAATAAAAAGGTATACTAAGAACTTTGTTATGTGGTAGTTTGATTTTGGTTCTAGCTTTGCGCATCATTTGTGAACATCTAGCCAAACATCATTTAAATAAAGAATTAACGTGTTAAACCACTTACACAACACAAAAAAATTGAAATGTCATTATGTTAAAAATAGATTCATGGCATAGTTTTATTAAAATCAATTTAAGGTAGGTAGATATGCTTATTCAGATAAGGAAATAAATAAAATAATTGGGAATGGCCTTTAATATTTTAATTCTCTTAGACTTGAGATTGATTTATTGATACCAGCAATAGTATCGGATTTGGCCATCCACGCGCACCTGAAAGATTCACCGTGTATAAGTTTAGCTCCTGAAATGATGTTAAGTTTATAAAATACAATAATATACCTAAGTTCTTACCTAACTTAACCGATTCAGCTACTGTAACGACAGGAATCATGGAAGAATAAAGTTATTAATCCTTACTAATATTATTAATGCGAAAGTAACTCTGGCTGTATGTCGCTCTTTCACGCTAAAACTAATGCACCGATTTAAATGAAATATTTTACACATATAGATAGAGCCTAAGAAAGGACATAGGCTACTATTTAATGAGAAAAAAGGGTTGTAAGGGGTTAAAAGAGGGGATGAAAAGTTGTATGGAAGTATCGTAATTTTTAGAGCTAGAAGCTTATTTTTAGGCTGTTGATTCGATATAAATAAATATAACATTCAAAGTTTGTAAAAGTTTTACCCTCAAGGGTGTAAAATAACAATAGGGCATAGGGGATGAAAGTTTGTATATAAATATAGCTCTTTGCAGTGAACACTGAAAATAGCTCATTAAAGTATTTATACGTATGTGTCTTATTTGTAAAATAATTAGCCTAAATAATTAAAAATGCTACCCACAGACACAATTCCACGCGGACGAAGTCATATGAAGTTATTGTCTAAAGGGATAGCAGTAATAACATAAATATTATTTTACTTACCTACAGTATGTATCATTACAATATGATTCAAGGGTAATTAACTCGCTTATTGTTAAGTAAGCCATATACTGTTTTTCCTGTAACCTTGGCATTAGATTAAATAACGCGGCAAAATAAAAGATTAAGTAAGGCTACTTTCACACGGTTTCGCACGACAACTTTTTCTCCATAAATTTTGACAGATTTTGCCCCTATTCTGCAAGACGGCTCCCTCATCTATACAAATAAATAAAATTGGAGTGTCTGTTTGTAATATCAAAATAACACATTTTCACTAAATGCATATGAAAGTACATACGACACCTATAGCAAAAACGCGATTTAAAAAAAAAAATTCTGTCTCTCTGTCTGTATGTTGTGCTACTTTCACACGGTTTTGCACGACCACTTTTTCTCCATACATTTTGACAGATTTTGCCCCTATTCTGCAAGGCTCCCTCATCTAGGTATACAAATAAATAAAATTGGAGAGTCTGTTTGTAATAGGTATCAAAATAACACATTTTTACTACATGCATATGAAAGTACATACGACACATGTAGCAAAAACGCGATTTAAAAAAAAATTGTCTGTCTGTCTGTCTGTATGTTTGTTCCGGGTAATCTCCGAAACGGCTGGACCGATTTTGACGGGACATTCACTGGCAGATAGCCGATGTTATAAGTAGTAACTTAGGTTACTTTTACTTTTTTCGGGCTTTTTTGTTAAGTTAAATTCCACGCAGATGAAGTCGCGGGCTCAGCTAGTTCATCATATAAAACGCAGCTGTAGTAGATACTTTACTCTGATCTTCTGTGATAGGGTGGTACTACCCTGATCGAGCCAGCCCGTATATAAGCTGTAGTGAATTGGCTACAGAAAAATAACATGCATTATTAAAATAGGACCTTGTATAATACATATATTACTAGTTTATGCCCGCGACTTCGTCCGCGTAGTATTTAACTTAGCAAAAAATTCGGGATTATCTGGATAAAAAGTATCCTATGTGTTAATCCCGGTTATAAACTATCTGTGTTCAAAATTTCATCCAAATCCGTTCAGTAGTTTTTGCGTGAAGGAGTAACAAACATACATCCACACTCACAAATTTTCGCATTTATAATATTAGTAGGATTGTTCTAGTTATTCCATTACTGGCCGCTGTTGAAATTGTTGATTCCAATTCACAATAGGGCAGGCGTATATCTATGGTTTCGGAATCCTTTGTGGCGGTACATATAGGCGTTCGTTATACATTGGCGGCATTACCACAAGACGTAGTGCTAATATCGCTTTGTGTTCAGGTGTTGTATTACACAGTTCCGTAATTAGTCGCTTGCGAAACAAGGATGTGAACACGTGGATAATCTGTTCCGTTGCCGAGAGCGATTTGCTGGTTCAATTGTATTGTATTGTTTTATTGGCGTTCGTGCGTTTTTTTTTAATTATCCATAGTCGTCCATAGCCTATATAAAGCTTTTGTTATTACTTTTATATTAGGTAGGTACCTACCAGCTTATTACAAAAAAGTTCAGGAGAAAAACGGAATAAATTAACTTTACAATACTTCAAAGAAGCAATATTATAGCTGTGCCCGCGACTTCGTCCGCGTGTAACTTAACGTAACAAATATTGCTGGATTATTCATCCCCTATTTTATCCCCTTGGGGGTAGAATTAATCAAAATCCTTTCTTAGCGGATGCCTACGTCATAACATCTACCTGCATGCCAAATTTCAGCCCGATCCGTCCAGTGGTTTGGGCTGTGCGTTGATAGATCACTATGTCAGTCAGTCAGTCACCTTTGAGTTATATATATTTAGATGACCAAGTGGACCAAAAATGTTTAATTTTAGTGTAGTAGTAAATACTACAAAAGAAAGTAAAAAGGGTAGCCTCTTCCACTTTTAGAGCGCCCACTTAGCTGTGCTATAGACCGGGCCCGCCCGCTTTGACCAATATGATGGCTTAATTTCCTGTCAACTTGGGCTAAGCTGGGCAAATGAAGCGACATTATTGGCCGAAGCGGGCGGGCCCGTTTTATAGCACAACCAACGGGATGAACAACGTTATTCATATAAGTATTCCAAACGAATCTTTAAAGTTTTATTTAAATAACTAGCTGAGCCCGCGACTTCGTCCGCGTGGAATTTAACTTAACAAAGAAGCCCGCTCCCGCGTTCTGAACCCGCGCGACAGGACCCATTTTTTAAATGTTGTTTTTCTAAAATAAAAGTAGCCTAAGTTAGTCCTTATAACATCAGCTATCTGCCATTGAAAGTCCCGTCAAAATCGGTCCAGCCGTTTCGGAGATTACCCGGAACAAACACACAGACAGACAGACAGACAGACAAAAAAATTTAAAATAGCGTTTTTGTTATAGGTGTCGTATGTACTTTCATATGCATTTAGTGAAAAGGTGTTATTTTGATATTACAAACAGACACTCCAATTTTATTTACATGTATAGAAAACGGAAAGTTCCTCTCGGTTTTACAGCTGAAAGAACTGCAGGTCTTAAATGACCTTATTAGTAATTTAAAAGGCACTTAACCGTTACCTAAACATTATTGACGTCATTGTTTTGAAATACTGACGTCAAAGAACGCCGAAGTTTTACTGTGTCGTTTGCGAGATTCACCACAAATTCTGTCTTTATACAGAATCTCAATAAAGTAGTTAACTTGCTTTAAGTACATAATTATTTTTATGATATAAACATACTTGATTATCAAATATGTATTTATGTACTGATACTCATAGACTCTTATTAATAAATTGATCTCAAGTCAGAGAGTCATCTTGGAAGTGTCAAACGCGTACTCAAGATTACTCCCAGACTTGAGTTCGATTTATTAATATGGGCACTACTGTACTGATACTTCCCGCATTCATATTGTCTCACTTCGGCATTTCTCTATAGGTACGATCTCGTCTCTATTTCAGGCCAATTGGCAGTCTCCGGGCTGTGTTCAGAAACCCGCTAGCTTTATATGTGTAGGTAGTATAAAGGTGTTATAAGTCAAACGTGCATACGTAATGTGAGTTCACTTTGATATATTATTTTACCATGATCTGATTTCCTTCCTTTACTCGTATAAATGTTATGGTCTTCTTCCGCCGTCTAAAACTCTATAAAATCTGCTATAGATACCGTGTTTATGTTTGACATAATATTATTTGGTGGTAGAGTCGAGCTATAGCCAGGTGACTACAGCTTACACATGGGATGGCTCGAGCGCGCAGTACCGTAAAGTCCTACTAATATTATAAATGCGAAAGTTTGTGAGTGTGGATGTATGTATGTATGTATGTATGTTTGTTACTACTTCACGCAAAAACTACTGAACGGATTTGGATAAAATTTGGAACACAGGTAGATTATAACCGGGATTAACATATAGGATACTTTTTAACCCGATAATCCCGAAATTTTTGCTAAGTTAAAATACTACGCGGATGAAGTCGCGGGGCACAGCTAGTACATAATATTATAGCTGCGTTTCGCGAGATGTGTGAGAGAGATAGAAGTCCACCCCCTCTCCCCTCCTAAATTCCCGCTCCCCTTCAGGTCGCAACGTGCGAGCAATGCCATTGGTATTGCAAGCATCTATAGGCTACGGCACTGCTCAATATCAACCGGGCGGGTCGTATGCTGGATTGCGACTTTTACATAAAAAAAAACATTTAAATTATGTACTTCATACTACAACTATGTTACCTACTTCAGATTTAATAAATCGGAATGTAGATAATTATGATTAGCGCAGAATACAGGACTCAGCATCAAAACCCAGTTTCATGGCCTCACCTTCAGAGGCTGGCGATCGACAGGTTCTGCGCATGTGTGCGCCAAACACCCCTCCCCTCTGGTAGGGTTGCCAGTTGCCACCTTTGGTGTTTACGATGCGGAATACGAAGGTCGAGGAATTGTTTACAATTTTCAGCTTGACTCAGAGCAGAGGATATTTTTCTGAAATATGTTCAGCTTTTTCTTTTTGTTTTTTTATGTAGGTAGATAATTGAAATTATTATTACTGCAGGTTCTGTCGAAGCTCTTCTAGCTACTGAAAGGTTGATATTACTGTAGCTATTTACTTAATGCTGTGACCTAAAGTCCTTTGAATTTTTCAAGAATTTATTCGCATTGTTTTGTCGTTTTGAAATTGAGCGTTACGTCATTTATATGTATCTAACGAAATGTAGGTATTAATACTCTATGAAGAACAGCCTACTTGGCAGCCCTACCGGCACGCTACATGGGATCGTTCGTATAGCATGGTCGCGATAGTGGATTTTAATGCATCAGCGAATATTCGTGCAAAATCATGCGGGCCTTCTACGTCACACTCCTTAACTGCGTATAGATGGTTCATTTCACGAAAAAGCGTGCTGCGACTCTTATGACCCCGGCATACGGGCCAATTTGCAACAATCCACGCATCTTTGTCAAATGAACTGACTATAGCTATAGGCGCCATTCTGCTGCGAACTGGCTGCGACCCATATTTTTTTGCTTTTGCAATGTTTATATCTCTTATTTGATCGCATTACGTCACATGTTTTTTTTTATTAAATATCGGGAGAAGCACTGGACTGATACAGGCATGATCATGATGTATATTGAGACATAACATGAGTTTGCATTATACCCTCTTTTATTAAGAATCATTTCATTAATATCAATTGCACCGTCCGGTTATAGCATAATTTTAGTTAAGTTTAACAGAAACCGGTTTACGTAACAAATAATGCTTATTTATAAATTCATATTCCTACTGTCCTACTCAATGCATGTAACACTGTTTTACTATCCTGGCTATTGTTCAAAATGACCTTTGCGGGTTTATTAAGATATAACTTACTTATTATACAGATACAATAAGTAAGTAGGTATACAATAAGACCAGAGTCTATGCTTAGTATTAATAGTTGCCGTGATCATCTGTCCCGTAGTAAAAGTTTCTCCGTTAGTGGGTGGATGGATGGAGTTTGCTCACTGCATTGGGTAGTTGCGGGCTCGATTTCCGCCGGGGCAAATATTGGAAATGGTCTTTACGTAATTTGGCTAGGTCTGGGTGTTACTAGGATCGGCCCTAGTCCATTGTACCGTACCCATAATACAAGCGTTGCGAAGTTCGGGATCAAACATATTTGTGTGTTTGTCTAGCGATATTTATTTACCTATATTTGTTTAAATATTTACCTACTTACTTATTAGATACTTAAGTAGAATAAAACAAAATGAAACACATCAACTTGATGTATCTGCACCACCAAACTGAACACGGAGGATCATAAAATCAGAACACAATTAACATGCAAATATCTCCAGTTGTTATTCCAACTGCAAGCGAGTGCTCGCCGAGATGGAACTACTGTTTTATTTTACGAGGCTGCCCCCAAACAAAAGATTTCCATTCGAGATGACGTCTCGACACTTTTGGCTCGCGTTACACGCCCCTCGAGTCCAATGAAAGAGCCGAAAATTTTCATTAGCTGCAATGAGACTACTTCACGTGAATGCGAAATGTGAATGGCGTATTCGGAATATATCAGCCTTGCGGAGTACTTCTAGCGGAAAACTGTTCGTGTAATGACGTTTGGAGCGCCTTGTGCCCACGGAGGACATAGATAAAAGATATCAGGCTTTATTAGGTAACAGATGAGACATATACCTACCTCATCGATGATTTACTATATCCTAATTATTTATACAATATTACTCAAACACAAAACAAAACATCGCTAGTTATCCAAAGGACAAATACTTTTCTTAGTAATATATCTTAATCAGAGCATAATAACATTTAAGTAATTCGAGAATTCCGCACCGAAATTCTCTTACGAATGCCATCTTGCGCGGTATCACAGCCCAACTAAGTTTAACGTTGTTTAACGTTGAATTAGTTAGGAACGACGCCGGTTTCTGAGCGATACTGATCGGGGCTACAGTTTGGATCATCGGTAATTCCTAGAGTTAAATATGCATTAAGATAACGCAGGTAGGGGAGGGGTACTGTAATCTGTATTAAGTACCGCAATTTGAAATGCGAAATAATGAGCTCCACAGACGATATCCAATCATTACGACATCTTCGCAATTACGTTATCTACGAAATAAAAAAATAAAAAAATAAATGGTGCCTAGTATTATTTTTAGAGATTTATTTATTGCCTCGTTGTCATCAATTATTTGATGTACCTATTACCTAATTAAGTACAAGAGTTTTAGTAAAAAATCCAAAAAGGGATAAGTACTTTCTGCCCATTTCAAATTAAAGGTGCTCCTGAAATTTTATGATGTGGGATAGAGTAGATCGTGTATTTGCAATTAATTTGCATAAGTTAGGAATGTAGGTCGAAATGTACCAAAATTCGACTTCGTTCGAATAAGATTCTGGCTTCGTACGTTTGCACGATGCACTTTCTTGATTGGTTGCCGAGGATCTTGCTATCTCCATTTTAATCAGCAAATGTCAGGGAAACGAGCCGGTCTAATCTCCATGCCAATTTTGTGTACAAAATGTTTCAAATTTACAAAATAATACTTGGGTTTGGATGAGCATTAGGTATAGGGTTAGATGGCATAATAGTACATTGTTACACGAGTGGTGAAAGTGACTTATTTAGTCCCGAGACGGGGTTTGGCTAATAGTTCGAGGGACAAAATAAGTCTTTCACCCGAGGTAAAAACTGTGCTTTTCATTACGAATACAAGGAAAGTAAAAATAAAAACAGGAATTGGCTAAAGAAATAATACAAGGAAGTATGAACAATACTCTACAACTCGAAAAAAAAATAAAGATCGGATTGCCGCCTATTTTGTTTTTTTTCGTTGGCCGGCCAACTTCATTATTTAGCCATTATTTTTCATTTTCATCTTTAAATATTTTGCCCAAATCTATGTTATTTTAAAGAAATTGTTGAAACGAAATTATAATTATGACATTTAATTAATACTTAACTTTATGTTATTTCAATTTTACATCGTGCTGCACTTGAGTGACTGTAGAAAAAGTTGGAACATGGTTCCATAGAAATGTGAAAATGGAACTCGTTTTTTTTTTAATATTTTGACAGCTGTCAGTTGAATGTGATTCTCCCGGGCCGGAAAAGTATTACTTTCAAGCCGCTCCTCAGGCAACTTCAGAGCTACTTTCAGAGTATGAGTAATGAAAAATTATTATCGGAACTTGGACACATTTTTTTCCGCCAAGTTTGATAAATTTTCATGCTTAGGTACCTACCTCAAGTATTGTGCAATTTTTTTTTAATACCTACTGGTGGCTGCTATTCTTAATTAAGAGTAGGTGAGTACGTACACAGTTTTCTGCGCCATTGGATGTATTGTAAGGCCGTAACACGAATATTTACACAAACATCCAAAGGTTCGTAACTACAGTAAATTTTGATTGTTAGGTACGTAATATAACCTGTCTTCACTAGGCCTCTGCATACCAGTTAGGTACTGTACAACCGGGGTTTTAATTAATAAACTAAAATCACTTGGTAATATTTATTATCTTATTATTGTTATATTATTATTATTTAATATAAATTCATTTAACACGTTCTATCGTGGCGGTCCCCGGTTGTCACTGCCAGCGCACCGCAGAGCTTTCAATTTCAAAAATAATCCTTTTCTTAACTTTAAATATATTCTTGCCGGCCAGGAACGCTTATCGCCTGTGGCCAGTGCGCCGACATGGACCTCCTTACCGTACCGTATAGTCTCCTTAATTATTATTTCCGATTTCAGAAACGCCCTGTATAGATAGACGTATACTCAGTACAAGTATTTATCAATTGGAGTACCGCATGAGGGTGCGAATGTTTAATATAGCTGCTACTTTGAGTAGGTTCTTGCAACAACATGTGATTGAGATATAGATGTAATATTTGAGTGTCACAAATTAATAATGTCTCGCTGTCTTCCAAGCGGCCAGTAACTAGACATAAAACCCATATTTTTTTCGCAGTATAGGTCGCGCAATACAAATTATCAGTGGTCCTCAAACTATGCGCGCGGGATAAGCCTGTGTCTTGAGGCCAAGAACATGACAGAACTGCTAGTTAGATTCAGTGAGGGACGCATGGGTTTACAGCTGCATATCATAATTATGATAAAATCCATCTAATAAAACAGCATACTAAATATATATATATATATATATATATATATATTATGATATGTATATATATATTTTTATATTTGGGCATAAAATTCTCGTATCACTGTGTTTGTTACCATTCTTCTCCGAAACGGCTTGACAGATTTTAAGATTTTTTTGTGTATATTCTGTGGGTCTGGAAGTATATTTCATACTTATTTATAAATAATTTAGATGGCAGAACAACGTTTGCCGGGTCAGTTAGTTCACCTACAAAAAATTACGTCAGAATTTACTTACATACCTACCTTTTACTAAATCGAGTCTTTTAACTAATTTAATATTTTATCAATAGCTCTCATTTTTGGCTAATATATCTTAATCATTGTTGAAAACCCGTGATTTAAATCCGACATGATTCTTACTAATAATTGGTTCTATTTCTATACACCGCACAGGAAATAAACCACTCCACCCTTTCTAATAAAATGTCCCTTAGCCTCGCGTCTCCGTACGGCGAAGCATTTTAGATTACGCAGTCCTTTATCGCAGTTACATTATTGTGTATCCAAGTGAATACTTGTTTGTAATATTACATTTTTATAATAGTTGTAATGTTTAACTTTTATTCCTAGAACGTGTATTCTCCTGAGACTTGTTATAAGATTATGCTTTAAAATTCAAACGTTATATGGGGACGGTACTTTTGAAGCGAAGCTTCTATACGGACGTTCGGGGCGTTCGCCGCGCGACCACTCTATCTGTGCTTAGCATCTGTAGCGTAACACGATGCCGTCAGTAGCGTTACACGATAATGTCAGTAGCGTTATACGATATATATAGGTATACAGAGTGGCTGGTGCGGCGCCCTACGATTTATACCATAAAGCTTCGCATATTTCGGGCTTCTCTAGACGCCACTGTTTTTTCTTAGTAGGGCATGAGTCATGACGTTATCTACTGATTTTGGTAGGTATACAATTCTACATCCAATACACATTTTTTTTTGTTCCTCATTTTTTTTCAACGTCTGTCATCTTCTAGTGTAATATATTGTTACACGTTTTGTAGAAATGTTATGTGGCAGCTGGACGTGAAATGTACTTACTCGATCAAGTATGAAAACACGTTCAACTTTCGCAGGTGGAACACTACTATAGTATGTATTATTATAACCTATATATATTATTTATTAGCGCTAGTAAGTACATCATCTTAAGCATTGAAAAGAGTAGCTATTGAGTCTTCTTGCCGGATCTTTTTAGTGCAAGCATCATTCCGAACCGGTGGTAGATTCTGACTATTCATAAGTGCTTTGTTGGCTCATATGATTAAAAATGTTTCGACATTTACAAAGGTGCAGCTATATATTGTGCATTATTAAAGAAATACCTTATAATTAGGTAACACAGTATTTAGTTAGCGGTATTTCACACGAAGATGCCGCCACCGTTCTGTCTTTACATTTTTGACATATTATAGGTAATAGTGGTATTTGCCATCTAGATACGGTAAAATATACAGAAATAATTAGTGCCTGGTTAAACGAGTGAATGATCTCTTACTTTGATTTTGATTGTATAAGGGTACCCTTGTTTTTTCCAGAAACGTTTTTCATTGAAATAACACAGAGTATCTTGAGGAGGGAGATGAAAGTCGCATCGAGCTTGGAGGGGCGAAAAGGCACTTGCCGAGTGCCCCTGTGTGAAGAGCCACTCGCCTTGGCGAGTAGCGATTAACCCTTGAAACGGATTCTCCCTTTTAATGAAAATGCGATAATGACTCTCGATTTTCCATACAAATAAATAAAATTGAAGTGTATGTCTGTAATTCCGAAAACAGCTGTTTAATAATGAAAGTATATCGGTAAATAACAAAAAAAAACCAAACAGTTGGACCGATTTTGACAGGAAATTCACAGATATAGCTGATGTTATAAAGAGAAAACTTAGGCTATTTTTATTTTAATGAAGTATGTAGGTACCATGCGGGTGGAGCAGCTGGCAACTATTAGTTTTATATAAAACTAGCTGAGCCCGCGACTTCGTCCGCTTGGAATTCAACTTAACAAAAAAGCCGCGTTCTGAGCCCACCCGAAAGGACTAATTTTTTTAAATTTTGTTCTTCTAAAATAAATGTAGTCTATGTTACTGCTTATAACATCAGCTTTCTACCAGTGAAAGTCCCGTCAAAATCGGTCCAGCCATTTCGGAGATACTCTTTGATTTCATGTGTTTTTATTTTTTTCGCGGAACTCTAATTGTTTTCCTACAATTAAAGTAGCCTTAGTTACTTCTTAAAACATCAGCTATCTGCCAGTGAAAGTCCCGTCAAAATCGGTCCAGCCGTTTCGGAGATTACCCGGAACAAACACACAGACAGAGAGACAGACAGAATAAATATATCGCGTATAAATAAATCGCGTTTTTGCTATAGGTGTCGTATGTACTTTCATATTCATTTAGTAAAAAGGTGTTATTTTGATATTACAAACAGACGCTCCAATTTTATTTATTTGTATAGATAAGTTTTCCAATAAAAATACCTGTACAGTATATTCGAAACCCAACTCAAATTTCAAATTTAGCTTCAACAAACATTATCATTCCTACATGTGTGACGTAATCTAACTAGTTCCCTAAAGATGTTTGAAGTTCGTCAACCTGCAAATGGTTACCGTGGTTGACTATGGCCTCAGTTTTACCCCTTGTATTAAGCGGAGGCCCGCGCCTAGTCTTTAAAAAGCTAATTATCTGGAGGCACGGCAGTGCACCCGCCAAGTCGAGCACGGCATTTGTATATTATTACCTAGGAATGTATATCGAGCCAGCTGCTACTATCTTTTTATCTAAGTATCATGTTTATAGTAGATATGGCTTATCGCAGTTTTGACTACCCCTAAACATGATGCTGTCTATTCTTTATCAGTTCTGATATTTTAAATGACATTTGTTTTGTTTACGGCTTTTGTTATTATTCATGTTTCAGTCGTTTATTGTTTGTGCCACGAAGCTAAGCATTTAAAATTATATTCAAGACACAAAATAAACATGGTGGCAAATATTAAGTAGGTACCTATGTTTTTGTTTAACATAAGAAAAGGTTTATATGCTTAACGTAAATGAATAAAGAAATACTCGTACACTTTAAACTACTGTCAACATTTTAAAATAATATTAAAGCCTCGGACCAAATGTCCCCTATTGTTGGCAAAAATACCCATAATTATTTTAAAAAGTGAAGAAGATAATAATTATACATAATACCTAATATTAATATACCTATTACTCCTCATTAAATTATATTAGTATTACAAATGGTTCCATAAAATAGTTAAGATAAAAAATTACAAAACTGTCTAACCTGTTTATAAGTATTTTTATTTGTTAACATTAAAACGAACTAATAAAAATTGTAGCTGCTGAGATCCTTTGTTCTTATCCGTACTCTATTCCTGTGAAATTAAAACTACTTACCTCTGTACTGAGACATACAGTATAATCAAAAAGCCTTATATTCTATTGAAATAATAAGTATACCTACTCCGTATATAATCATATTTTGTGTTCTATTGGACAAGCGTGTGTTATCTATTTTTTGTCAACTATTAGTGATGTGAAGTACCCAGAATATTAAATATATCTACTTATTTTGATTATTGTTTGCCATCGTATAGTTTATTGGCTTGTTTATTCGGTAAGTGCCCAATTATATATCTTAGCATATTTCTGACCTTATCATAATAAGGTCAGGCCATATATCAGGGCCATCAACTACAAATTCATATGTTAGTGAACAATACCTATCCTTTGCATCGTGTTAAGATAGTTACAATACAATCCATCATACCTACCTACATATATTAGGTAGGAAAGCGATTCAGTTT
The DNA here is from genome assembly GCA_905147325.1 of Notodonta dromedarius. Classification (NCBI taxonomy): domain Eukaryota; kingdom Metazoa; phylum Arthropoda; class Insecta; order Lepidoptera; family Notodontidae; genus Notodonta; species Notodonta dromedarius. Next base: position 9,173,009 of record LR990160.1, on the reverse strand, counting down.
AAACAATGCCGATGAATTAGTAAGATGGCTGTGATTATCACCACGGATGGCTTTGTCTGGTTATAGATGATTCATTAGCCTAATGCATTTATACCTAGATCCTACCAATATCATAAGAAAACATACGCGTATATATAAGTTGGCATACAACTGTTCGTAATCCAAATGCATTTCCATTTCATTAGATAACGCCGATATCAGATCCATACATAGGTACAGATATTGGTGGGCGAACTAGGAACAGTAACTTAATTAACCTCTGGCTGGAGCGCACTTGCGCTCGCCCTCTGTCCGGGTGAAGTTGTTATGGCCACTCTGGCCAACAACATATAGTCATATCAAAAAAAAAAAAAATGTTGGTAGGTACAATATTCTGGCATTTTTAAGCACTCGTTACACGATATATTTTGGAAGAAGAAATCAGTAGTGCTGTCAGCTCATGAATGTCTTCGAAAATCATGAAATTCTTATTTCGTTTTCTTGATTACAATATAATAGGTACATCTTATAACAATAAGAGGGGCTATCGCTATATGTTAATTGTGTCATCAATAAAAATATTCACATGAATTGATTTCCATTTCATTGTCTTATTCATCCATCTGGATCCAGAGATAAGAAATTTGCCATTATACTTACATTATAAATAATTTTATACGTACTCATTAACATCCTATAATCTAAATTTTCTTCGTGCAATAAACTAAGATACATTGGAGACCATTGCCTCAAGCTGCGAAAAAGAATAATGACACAAAAATATTTTTGTAGTTCCCAGTATCCCCAGTATTAGTAATTACAGCAAATAATTTATTAATATTTGTCGTAATTATAAAACGGTCAGTAAAAATACCGATAATGGTTAAAAACTAGGAACTCCACAAACCATTCGTTGACTTTTTCTCCTCAATACTTTAGGGCCGTAATGAGAATATTACTATTGACGGAATGAGAGTGGACTGAAATGTAGGCTTGATGGTGTACCCATTACCCAATCAGTCGATTGATAATCCATTGTCGAAGTTCATATTAGGTATTAAATAGATAATGGAAGCGATATGTGCGATACGCGCGTATAGATTCAGTTGCCAGATACGGCGTAGCGCTCAATTTATTACCATCCGAGCATGCAGCGATTTTCAATCGGCAACGACCCGATGTTTACGATGTTTATTTAGTCAACATATTGCACACCGGTTATTGTTGTAATCGCATAATTTCGATACCGTCCGTAATTTATAATGGTTTAATTGTAATGTAAGCAGCAGTGATAGCCGTTTGGTTAAGCACGCGGCTTGCGGGCACCAGCTCCTGGGTTCAAAGCCCGGCTGGCACCTGGATTTTTCGAAATCTATGTGCGAATCATAATTTCTATATGATTAACACTTGCTTACGGTGAAGGAAAACATCGTGAGGAAACCTGGATGGTCTTAGAAAATCTAAACAATTTTCGAAAGACATGTGAAATCCGCCGACTAGCACAGGTTCAGCGTGGTGGATTACGGCCTGAATTTCCCTCGAAGTGGGGGGAGGTCCGTGCCCAGGAGTAGGACGTCAAAAGGGGCAAAATTATTATATATTAATTGTAATTATTTTGTTCCGAGGAGGTGATTGTAGGTGTTCTAGAGCCTCTACCACCTTAATACCTGTAGATGGAATCTCCATTGTATTTAAAAAAAACAATTTTAATAAATTAATCTAAATATATAAAAATGAATGTTTGTCTGTATGTCCTTTATAGAATCGTAAACTATGCATTTGATCATGTCATGATTTTCAAAAAAAGTGTTGTGCATGAGCCCACATACTCGTACGTTTCTGCGTTGGTACGACCAATCGTTGGTAAATGCATAGCAACGCGTGCAGGGTACAGCTATAATATATAAATATCGCCATACCGACACACCAACTGCATGGTCCCAAACTATGCAAAGCTTGTACTATGGGCACCGTACAATGCACTGGGGGCGATCTCAATGACACGCAGAACCGGAAAAATTATGTAAAGGCCATTTCCGAAATTGTGAGTCGCGGGAATCGAACCCGCAACCACCATGTGCAATGCCAAGCGGCCAAGCGGCCTACGCTCGAACCACTGCGCCAAGCGGTCGTCTGCGGTAATGCGAGTGAAATACCTACTTGTTGTTAATTTCGCAATAATTTGTGTTTCAGGGGAGCGGGCGGAGGGGGGATGTTCGGTGACGTCAATATCTCAGCCATTTTGGATTCGCTAAGTGTAAGCTACGACAAAAGAGTGAGGCCTAATTACGGAGGTTAGTATTAATTAGGTATAATTACTTCACCAATTTTTATTATTATTTTTAATAATCACGACATTGTTAATATTCATATGCTTTGTATTGCGGTTTGTGACAGGGCTTTGTTTGCCAAATTCTATTCACTAAGTTTATAAGTACATAGCTTTTATTTACTGATACCAATGCGCATCCATAAACCTACATATTACTACATAGTTTACCTACCTTCCAACATTACATAGATAATGTCTATTTACCAAAAGTCTAGCGGCAATTCAAAGCAAATAGATAGATATACGTTTTAATTAATGTTGAAATTGAACTGGGAATGCGGATGCAAATTAATTTTGTAACATTATTTATAACATAATTTTGGGTTACCAACTTATTTAATATTTTGTTCAGATTTCATGAATGCTTCGAAATTGAAAGTGCTGTACTATAATTACCATTATATAATAAAATAATAATAATGATGCAATTAAAAAAATATTTTTACTATTTATTTATTTTCCCGGAAAGGGAAATTATGCTAATTCAATTAAAATTTAAAATGTCACCGACATCAGTAAGCAAACAAATTATTGACTCCATTGAGCCCGTACATCAAATAAGACCGAGAGAAATTCGTTTATTGTAGAACATTAATTTTTCAGTGTTGAAATTACTTGAATTACAATCTTCAGAGAAGAAAATTACAAAAAAAGACATGACGACATTTCGCTAATTGTATAGGCGTAGTGAAGTTCCAAATCAACGCAGACCACAGATGTGTATGTAGATGTATATGTCTATGTGTATTTTATCATGAAATGTAGAGCTTATGAACTGTAGGTACGATTCCGTGTACCTATGCACCGTTTGATTTAACAGAAAATATGATAACAAAGGACATGTTCTGTATTTGAGTGGATTCATGAGGCAGACAGATGAATTTACTCAAGCATTTCAATTTAGAAAAGTGTTTTAAATGTCAACAAAATGGAATTAGGTCAACAAACGACGCATGATGGAGGACGCTGACGAGGTCATGTAGAACAGCCAATCTAATCGAACACCCATTCACGATATAAAAGAACAAGTGCCGCATTCACGAGCTGACAGCATAGCTATGAATGCCTGTCCGAAGTTCTATTTCATATTCAATCAAAAGGCGAATATTGAATGGTTCGCTTCAGGTAATGTAACCGATGTAACATTTCAGGACCGCCAGTGGATGTGGGAGTCACCATGTACGTGCTCTCCATCAGCTCCTTATCTGAAGTGAAAATGGTATTTAAAACTGCAAAACCTACCACTAAGTAGAAAAGTTACTACAGGGTTAAGTTAGCAGCCCTCGGTCGAGCTAAGGATCGATGAGGAACCGCGTTCGATCGAGGGCGTCGAGGCGTCACGTCACCGTCCTCTGGTTTGGTTTTCACGGCGCGAGGCGCGCGCGCGACTCACGATTGGGCTTGATTGCAGGTCCGCCAGTGGAGGTGGGCGTCACCATGTATGTGCTCTCTATCAGCTCCGTCTCCGAAGTGCTCATGGTACTCGCCACTGTCAGCTCACGCTTGACTCGGTCGCTCCGGCCGCGCCCGCGCCGCCGCGACCGAGCAGCCCCAGACACGAGGCTGCGAGCATGCCGGCGTTATGGAGCCGACCACCCGGACGGCGGCGCCTCGTTCGCTCTAGCCAAATACACTAGATACATTTTATACATACCTACGTCAAAATGTTACCTGGATGTGCAAAAGTAATACCAGGAGGGTTATTCGAATTTATATCGGAAACGGATTAGGATAAAGTGTCTGTATGTTTGGCATTTTGAAATTTATTCGAAACATATATTTGAATTTTAATAATCGAATAATATTATATTTAACGATTACTAACAGTACCCCTGATAATAGAAATCGTTTTATTCAGGCTCCCACCCCGCGAGTATATCGGAATTATTATGATTCAAGTTACTCCTTGTGCGGAGTACAAAGGGTGGTTAGGTTACTAACAGTGCAATAATTATTAGTTTTACTAATTGATGAACACTTACCAGTTTTAAATCGCCAATACTATTGAAGAGTTTATCGATTTTAATGTTATCTAAACCACTTTTAATGCCATTAGAATATACAGACAATCGTGTATTTTGTATCTAGTGTATTCGCTTAAATACCTTAATTAATCACATGAAACGACTTTTACGTGGTGTGAATTTGAATCGGTCCTCTAATGCTGCGCCTCTCCGGGTGCGTCTATAAAAAGACATACTAAAATGTACTTTGCCAGCATCCCTCCAAGCAAGACACTGTCGTAAATTTGTTCCTTTGTCGTTTTTGTTTCAAGCTTTTTATGTTCTCGAGTTGGTATCTGTTGTGACTGTGGGTTTCTTACTCGTACTATAATAATTACTGTCTCTCGTTATGGCGTCAAACACTTCAGAGACGCCACCCGCCTTTAAATTTCTTACTTTAAGTAGTCTCGCTATGAATGTATTTATTATTTGTTCCGTTGTGTTGTCCAGTGAGTTCCGATCGGACGTGTATCTTCTATTTGCAGTTCCGTTGCGGTTATTGTTATTATAGGGTTGAAATCTCGAACTGGTGAGTCTCGGGGGATATTATCGCCAGATTGTAAACCAACGTTAAATAAAAAAAGCAGCTGAGATTGAGCACACACTAGTTGGCTCTAAATTATCTATTGTAAGTCGATAAAGTACCGGAGGCTGCCGGATGTCAGAAAAAATTGTCAAACGAGTCGCCGAAACACCCTTGATAACGGTTCCAAAGTGCAGATGCCAAACTGAGACCAGGGTGTGTGACCCCTAGTGGAAACCAAATCAAGGGGACTCTGAAAGTCACTTCAAGACGTGACGTAGATATAGAATATAGTAATAGTACATCAAGAGTCCACGTAAATGTGGGTATAATCAGACCATGAGAAAAATAACTTTAATACTGACGATAAAAATATGACTTGCCTTAATATTCCAGTGCCTATACATTTATGTGTTCTTTTGTTAGATATTTATTATAAAGATAATAATAATTAAGTACGATGTAATTAAGAAATTGTCTTCAACGATTGGTTGTAAGATTATAACAAAAGATGCACACAGTTCAATTTATTTGTGTGCCCCCAAATAGCATTATGAGTTATTAATGATTTAACAATTATTTATAGTTGCTATATTTTGTGGAAATCTAGCTACCATAATTGATTGTTCAATTATTGGTTCTTTCAATAAGTAAAATTATTAAGTAATGTTCCGTCTGGCAGTAAATCATGCACTTAATAACTTCAAAACTAATATAAATTCTGTATTTCTCGACAATCCGAAATTAACGAGATTATTTGGCAACAACAGTAATTATTGTATGAAAAACAACCTTTGTGGGCATTATTTGAATGACTATTTCTGGGACTAAAATCTTATATATAAAATTCTCGTGTCCCAATGTTAGTTACCATACTCCTCCGAAACGGTTTGACCGATTTTCATGAAATTTTGTGTGCATATCGGGTAGGTCTGAGAATCGGCTACTATCTATTTTTCATACCCCTAAATGTTAAGGGTGGTCCACATTACACGCGGACGGAGACGCGGGGCACAGCTAGTAATAATATAAGATTATCAAGTTCAAAACATTTAGGTTTAAGTTAATTTAAGATAGCTATTACTATAAATCTTGAGTCCAAGTTTCCAGGATAACAAACAAACAAAGCCTCTATTTACCAACATCAATGAGCTGTATCGAAGTCTGCAGGGTTATCGGAAACTTGGACCGGCGATAGACTAAGCATAATCTTAACATAATTCCCCACAGCAACACACTTGACTGAATATCCTGCGATATCTGACATCATCGATCTCGAGATGCGCCCTATCTCTATTTATCCAGGGCTAACAAAATGTTAATCGAATTTCGAGAACCCAAACTTGAGCCAAAATGGCACTCGAGTTTAACGTCTCTCAGTTTCGCTTAACATGCAATTTAAATTCACTACGAATAAAAACAGTTAAACTTCCATTCATTTCAATGATTCACTAAACTATAAATTCCATCAAGTTTGTCCGCTGATATTTTTCGATCAGTATGCGGAGACAATGAATGTGGTTGAACGATAATTCCAATGCAGGATTAATTAAAATGAGAATTTAAGCTGCTGGCAGAAATTGCAAACATTTCCGTCACTACACTCATTGTTACTCTGCTGTACAGTGACTCGTCAACAGGCCTTAAATCCGCTTTTATAGGCAGAGGATTTACATCAATACCAAACTAGCTCTCTAGACATCAGACGCATGCGGACGCAATGTCGACGGAATACACTTATAGTTAGTTTAAGAGCGCCGCAAGTCTGTTTAAAAAAATATCATTTTCTAAAAGAACCGTAAACGTTTCAGGATTTCACACTGGATTTCTACTTCAGACAATTTTGGACGGACCCGAGGCTCGCCTACAAAAAACGGACAGGTGTGGAGACACTGTCTGTCGGATCAGAATTTATTAGGAACATATGGGTACCGGACACGTTCTTTGTTAACGAGAAACAGTCTTATTTCCACATAGCCACGACAAGCAACGAATTCATACGCATTCATCACTCCGGATCTATCACACGAAGTATAAGGCAAGTACTTGATATGAATTGTAATGTCTGTAAAAATGCTTATTGTAACAGTAAGTTCCTCCATATTACATGTTTCTGTTTTTCCAGACTGACTATCACAGCTTCTTGTCCGATGGATTTGCAATATTTTCCTATGGATCGTCAATTATGCAACATTGAAATTGAAAGCTGTGAGTTGTCTCGTTTCACTGTCTTTTTAACTTACACTAGTTCCGACAACCGATAATATTCTACTTTGGTTAATGCTCCACGTCCTTTGCTTTGACGTACAAATGACGTACTTAAAAAAAAAAAGTTATTTTCTACTTGAGTTGCAGACCCATGAAGCTTTTATGATCGGTAAACGCTTTTATAATCGTATGATATCCGTCATTATTATGCAACGCTGCAGTTATAATAACACCCTTACCTTTGGTAGCTCGGCAGCTTTGACCTCATTCACCTCGGTTGTTAAAAAACCCAGTGCGATGGGTGCTTATTTTTTCTTTCATATATCTGCATGGTTCAGTCGGCTACACCATGCGGGACATCCGATACAAGTGGAACGAGGGGCCCAACTCTGTGGGCGTTTCGAGCGAGGTGTCGCTGCCGCAGTTCAAGGTGCTGGGCTATCGGCAGCGAGCCATGGAGATTTCTCTAACCACAGGTACAAAGTACCGACGCAACATAAAAAACCTTACCGTACTGACTATAAAAACTAGTTTACTTCATGTATAGGAACAATAGACATTCGCATGTGATTGCATCAGCCCGAGCATTCCCATCAACGACTTTCCTATGATGACCTGAATTTGGAAAGTTGAGCTTCAGTTGAGACACAATAAACTTTCAGTGGAAGAACATTTTTAAATTGTCAATTTATATTTAGATGTTAATGTTAAACCCATTTTTTTTTCTTGCAGGAAACTATTCGCGACTGGCGTGTGAAATTCAATTCGTGCGTTCGATGGGTTACTATTTGATCCAGATTTACATTCCATCTGGGTTGATTGTCATTATATCGTGGGTGTCGTTCTGGTTGAACCGGAACGCGACCCCAGCTAGGGTGTCGCTCGGTGTCACCACCGTGCTCACGATGACCACGCTGATGTCCTCCACGAACGCCGCTTTACCAAAGATCTCGTATGTGAAATCTATAGACGTGTACCTGGGCACGTGCTTCGTGATGGTCTTCGCCAGTCTATTAGGTAACAAGAAAGGGAGGGTGCTTGTAAAGAATCCATACATTAACCGGCCAAAAAAAAATTGTCTCAAAATATAAATCGACCCAATTAAGTTGATAGTTTTTGTGACTGCCATATTAAAGTATTTACAATTTTCATTACGCGTTATAATAGTATAACCGAAAATAAAAAAAATACTTAGTTATTTCCTGACTTCAATGTTGGCTCAGCGATAACACCAATGCAATTGACCAAATATTCTTATCAGAAAATATTTCGTTGCAGAGTACGCAACTGTGGGCTACATGGCGAAAAGGATACAGATGAGGAAACAGAGATTCACCGCTGTCCAGAAAATGGCTGCAGAGAAGAAAATGCAAATAGATGGTCCACCGGGGACATCAGAACCTATACCGCCTCCGAGAACCAGCACACTTAACAGACCACTCCCACCCAGCAGATCTTCGGTAAGGATAATTGGATATAGATATGCAGAATGAATCCAACCACAATTATAATTGTTAAGTTTGCAACAATTTCGCATTGGGTCTAGCCTGTAAAGATATTTGTATGTATTGAGAAAATAAATAAATAAATATTTCCGCAAAGTGAAACCAATCTACAATAACTTCAACTGGAGTTGATTTTAGTCTGCAGGAGTAAGTTAAGGATGATCCTGTTTGCAAAACGTCTCCTATTTTAAAATTATATCAAGTCTAAATACTGAACCTAGTTTTCCCTTGGGCCAACTCTGTTAACCGCTGGCATCTCGATCGACTCGCAACACATCAAAACTGACGTATCGCGTATACGTCTTCTTCTTCTTCTTTTTTTAAAATATGGCTTTCATCGTTGGGTAGTTGATGATTTTGCCAACAACAGAGTTTTATGTGACTGATGGTCGGTAGGTCTAGGTGAGGCAATTTTTTTTTTTTAAAGATACCTAATCTATAAATTTTGAAGTTGGATTGTACGGTTGAATATTATAGATAATTTCGCGTATACGTCTATACGCATATACGAATACGTCAGTTTTGACAGTTTTTCTTTATAAGATCTGTCAAAACTGACGTATTTACACTCGCGAAACGTCAGTTTTTTCGTATTGCGAGTCGATCGAGATGCCAGCAGTAAACAGAGTTAGGTCCCTGGTCTGCGTGTCACTGGGATCACCCCTAGTCCATTGTACCATACTCATAATACTACACGCGTATTGTTTGACCTATACCTACAGTTATATGTTGGAACGTGTCGAGTTATATTTTTATTTAGCTTTGTTCCGCAGAAAATTGCATGCCATTAGGGTGTCCAGACAGACTTTTGACTAACGGAGTCCGGTCTCGTTGTCCTTTTCCAATAATTGATTAGATCAAGTTATATGGTTTTTAATTTTAGAGGTTTACAAGTTTAGGGTGAGTGTTGAGTCCGTCTACTGAATCATTATTCAGTCGTGTAAGCGGTCATTCACACAATAAAGGCGACACCGTTTTTCTAAAAATATTGGAAATGTTGTAAAATGTATGGAAATTGTCGGTGTCGGATTCACCGTGTGAATGACCTTTTAATCTCACTAAATGTATTGATTTTTATTAAAGAGCAGATACCTAAGTATTATGATTAATTTTAGATAGAGTAGGCATAAGTAGTTTAAAAACAGACGATACTGTAGTTATAGGAAATAATTTTGCCATTTGTACAGGAGGTTCGATTCAAAGTACACGATCCGAAAGCGTACTCCAAAGGGGGTACTCTAGAGAACACTATAAATGGTGCTCGAGGATCAGCTCCTGGGCCGGCGCCTCAACCTGACGAGGAAGCGGGACCGCCGCCCCATCTGATTCATGCTTCCAAGGTACATATTGTCACCAACGAAATATGTCAAATTATGTATTGCGACTGTGTTTCCGATAAAGCTAATGCGATTGGTCTCTATATTGCAACGCGATTGCTCACAGCTTCAGCGAGTGCGTATAAGCAGGTTGAATTGATTGGAGTGGCATTAATCCTCGATGTGAAGATGAATTGTGTTTGCAGGGCATCAACAAGCTTCTGGGCACCACACCGTCGGACATCGACAAGTATTCCCGCATCGTGTTCCCAGTATGCTTCGTTTGCTTTAACCTAATGTACTGGATCATCTACCTTCATGTCTCCGATGTGGTGGCCGATGACTTAGTGCTGCTCGGCGAGGAAAATTAAAGTTCTCTTGGAAACTGTAACGACATTTGTCCAAATTTAGGGTGTTCATTGTCAACCATCCATAGCATTTCGGCAAAGTGGTTTCCAAACCTGGCGATGCTCAGTAATCAGTAATAGCGTTATCCATAATACATTTAATAGTTTACAGTAATCGATAGCATTATGTCGAGTTCGTTGGAAATGATAATCATGAATTTTAGCAAATAGAAAGTTCGAATATTATGGTCAATATTAATGTTCTGCTGTGACAGTTGTATGATAGTGAATCAGCTCGATTAATTTGAGATAAATACATAATACGAGCAGTTTTAAAATGATAAAGTAATTAATTAGTGTGTAGACAAGATTATATTTTAAAATTTTAGGCAGTTTTCTTTGATTTGTGTACTAGAAAACAGGGAAACTCTGCTGATCTGATATTATAAATACCTATATATTAAATTTGTCTCTAGCAAAATTGAAAAAAAATAGCAGGCGTATAAGTTGTAACTCGCCGACTGTGCCCTTAGAAATTTTCGAATAAAATAATTTATAGCTCAGGGGTCAGTATGACAAAAATGCATGGGTATTTAAATAAGGTTCTATAGTCGATAAAGCGCTGTCCCCGATTGGGTAATAAAACATTGATTCTTTACAGAAATATATAACTAAACACGCTGCGTAATACTGAAAACTATTGACTCAGATGATACTCTCATTATTAGTTGGGATGTTGCCTATTATTTGTTAATGCATTTGACATTGATTTACTTGCTGATTTTTATATATTTATTTCAACAAAAAAAAATTAATAGTACCTAATACTAATACATAAATAATTTAATTACTAATGTCAAATAGTACTCTAGCTACAAGGCTGTGACGTCGCCGCCGCAAGAGCGTAAGTGCAACACATTTATCTTTGAAACTATGTAATTTATTTACAAATTTATTCCACTATATGTCATATAATAATGAGTATATCACTATATAGTATAAAACAAAGTCGCTTCCCGCTGTCTGTCCCTATGTATGCTTCGATCTTTAAAACTACGCAACGGATTTTGATGCGGTTTTTTGCGGTGTTTTGCCAGCCTAGAGGAGGCCCGTGTCCAGGAGTGGGACGTCAAAGGGACTATTTTTTATTTTTTTATAATCATCTGAGCAATTTTCTAATAGATAGAGTGTTTCAAGAGGAAGGTTTATATAATACATGCATAATATGGTAGAGAAACACTTTAGTATCAGCATTGCACCCGTGGCAAACCGGGGTTGGTCGCTAGTAATTTTATATTACTAATTCATCAAATTCAAGAGTAGTATACTACCGTATTCATGCCTCTACCACAAAGAATTCAAGTAGGTACCTTTAACACCAGTTTTCCGCCATTAGTAGGCAACCATAATCAAATAAATCGAACACAAAGGCCCGATTGTACCAAGATATTTGTAGCCAACAGCTTTGATGTTCATTATGTTTCCGTAACAAGTAACTAAATAAAAAAAATATTTTCTTTCGTAGCTAATGCAATTTTGTTATTATACAGGACGTAAGTAACTTCTTAGGTGGCTTATTGCGTTCATTCAAATCACATAAGTTATTCGCGGGTCCATGGTGAACATTTATGAAGTTATCCAAGAGCAAGTTATAGACAGATAATTATTACTGGTTAAATATTCTCGAGTATAAGGTTTGGTGAAATCAGGCTTAAGTAAACCTACGATAGGCACTTATACATCGACGGACATGACGAGGACTCGACGATTGCATACGGCATATGTAAATAACTATACATGATAATATTTATGCAATTAGGATACACAGACAATGTCCTAGTTTAAAAAAAACATGGCGCGGTTCAATTTCACAAGTATACACACCGGTACACTTCAATATTATATAGTGCACATAACACTTTTTCTACGTAGCTTAAAATTAACATGAACCTTTCAATAAAAAGATGTAAAGTATGAAACCTACTGGGTGACGTGTCACCCAATATTTTCTGGAGACGAAATACGATAACTCATGATACGCGCGACAAATGTCCAGGCATGCTATGGCGAGGGAAAGAAACACTGACTTATAATATTATTTTTTAGTTAGAATATTAAACGGGTATATATTGGACGAGTTCAATAATAAATTTAAAATTAAATTAATCATATTATAAATACAATGCTTAGAATGTACATTAATGTTAACTGATTGTATTAAGAAAAATATTAAAAAGTGATGTGAAGCAAGTTCGTAGCGTACCGTTATAGAGCTGTGATTATTCTAAGTTTTAATCACATTTATATTTGAAAATGTATATTTAAGAGTACTTAAAATGGGAAAAGTGAATATCGTATTTTTCTTATGAATACTTTGTACTATCGGCTTATTTTTAAAACCTGATTATTTAGTTTGTTGAGCTCCTGTTCTTACATATTAGACTAATAATACCATAATAATAATAATAACCACCATAATAATAGCCACTTCTTAAGAATACCCTAAAATATTCATTTCAGAATTTGCTCAACATCTTTCACCATATTATGTAAATACAGACTTATGGGTATAGTTGACTTGTTTAGGAATTGGTATAAAATTTAGTAATACAATTATTTTAAGGCACCTTTTTAATTATAAATTACCTCCCAATTTATATCCACATACCTACTCAGACTGTACTATTAAGACTAGTAATATCGTTAATTAATTGTTGCTTTATTAATTTAAATATTATTATGTCCTAACAATTGTGTGAAGACTGAGTCTATTTGAGTTCGCATTCCACGAGACTATTGATGACATTAAACTATATATATCTCCTCACCTATGAGTTCCCTGGAATATGTTAGTATATCGGCTGTTATCAATATTTAATTTTTATGTTGTCATAGCAAAGGAATTCTTATAATAAACACAGCATTCGATATTGAAAACAATTGCGTTCGTGTAGATAAAAAAATACTTATAAGGAAATTGGTTTACGAATAGTTGTTAGAACCAGCCAAATGATAAATATAACTTTAGCTATTAAGAAACTATTAGTTAATCTTCAAATGAACTATGGATTAAATGTACATGAATATGAAAGGATAAATAATTGTATAAGATATGTAATTTGCATTTTATTGCACCTAGTTAGTAAGAAAGTAGTGTAGCTTAGCGTACGGGGGAGCGGGCGACGCGTGCTTCGTACTTGTAGTTAAGGCTCGAAGGTTTGTAGTCGAGCCAAAGCAGAATATACTCCAGGAACTCGTATGACCTTCTAATCACACATTAAGGTACTTAAATTACACGTAGGTACAATCGCGCGCGTTGCCCGCAAACCTCATTCGCGAAACCAAATTCTAAATCACGTTTAAATAAAACTAGCATAGTAATTAAATAAATTATATTATTACTGTGGGAGTAAAATCGATTTAGCGAAAAAAAACTAAGATTATAATTTATTGTAATAGGTATCGGATAAAATTGAATAAAATTAATGAATATCACATTGCCCACATTAGCATTGCTCGAATTATTATAACATGAGGTTTTCGTTGCACTCACAAGAATTAATAATAGTGTGAACAGTGTAAGTCTGGGATATTTAATTGGCCGTAAAATCATCTAAAATAGCAAGGACAGCCGATTAGTTAAGTACGCGTCTTGCGGTCACCAGTTCCTGGGTTCAAACCCTAGCTCGCACCTCTGGGGTTTTCGAAATCTATGAGCGAATCATAATTCCAATATGATTATCACTCGCTTACGGTGAAGGAAAACATCGCGAGGAAACCTGCATGTCTTAGAAAATGTAATAAATTTTCGAAAGATATGTGAAATCCGCCAACCCGCACCGGGCCAGCGCGGTGGATGACGGCCTGAATCCCAGGAGTGAGACGTCAAAGGGGCTATTATTTATTTTAAAATTATCTGAGCACATTAAAGGAGGAATGAAGGATTTAAATGAACACACTGAAAAAAAAATATTATGTAGATACATACATTTTATATAGTCATGTTATTAGATATGTCGATAGCCTGTCGACACTTGGATAATCCATTATACGTTTCACGCCTTTACAATACTTTACTTTAAACCACCATTACCTAGATGATACACTTAGGTATTATGCAGTTATAGACTGTAGTTTTATTTTACGGACCGAATGGTGAAAGTGTAATTAATACACGTAAGAGGTTAACTAATGCTGAAGAAGAAATATTATGGACTTGAAGAGTGCCAAATGTGAGGCTTTAAAACTTTTATTCCCTTCATAGGAATGTATTACTACGGTATCCGTTTACATAATTGTTTACCGTTAATGTTGTGTCTTGTTCCATGTTATTGTTTGAATATATATTTATATATAAGTATTTGACGTCAGTATCACTATGTATGTTACGTAGGCCCATTGCATTTTTATTGAAGTATTAGGTATATCAAATAAAACAATTTTAACAATTAATAATAATAACAACTACTTACCAAAATGTATTCATGATCAATACATACAACCATGAACACCGTGTAGACCAGCTTTAAAATCATAATTTACATGCTGTTACTTTATTTTAACTATAAATATGTTTAATTGCATAAAAAATGGATTATTTTAAATATTTTGTAACTTGCAAGTAATTGATGTGAAAGTTTCCTTCAAAAAGGATCGCTTTATGCAATATGTTATTCTTCTATGCAATTGGTCTATGAAACCTTAAATGATGGAATAAAAATTGATTTATAAAGTGACCGTGGTTTAATAGTACATTTATCTGTAATAATGTTATAAATGGTAATACTTACCTAACTCAATAATTTAACTTTTTGTTATTGTTGTATTAGTAAGAGTATACTCGCAAAAATATGTTGAATAAATATTTTATATTTTGTTAATACACGTTAGCAATAAAGGATTCTAAATTATTTGTTATAGTTTGAGACTGAAAAATATAATAATAATATTTTGGTGGTTATATCATTGTGTGATGACCGCTTGGCGTAGTGGTTCAAACGATGGCCGCTCAGCTTACTGCACCAGATGATTGCTGGTTGATTCCCTACTGGGTTTCACTGGGATCGCCCCAAGTCCATTGTACGGTACCCACAGTACAAGCGTTGTCAGTTTGGGACCATACAGTTGGTGTGTTAGCCTGGCGATGATGATTTTATTCATTTATTATTTACACTTGGATCTGATTGCGTTTTGGTGTATGGCAACTTCCGAGTGTAGTTAATGAAAATTGTGTTATACCTACCAAAGTAAAATTATAAAGGAATGTTGTTTGTGATCATACTAGGGAAATTTGAATATCCATGTTTAAAGTGACTAGCAATCTTCCTCGATGCAAAACTATAATATATTTTATAATATTATTGGTGTGGTTAAATGATGTTGCTCAAACTGAATAACTTTAAAACAAGTAGTTACATTGTATGAAATTTAGTTCTGTGATCCAATAAATTATATGATCTGTATAAATGTTTTATTTTATTTTTTACTTAATCACCATGATATGTGGGTGGACTTGCGGTTTCTCGCATGTGTAAGTATAATCCATTAATTCATGTGTTCGCAAGGCTAGGACCACATACTTGTCTACTGAATCATAAAATATTATAACGGCTACATCAGTTCAGCCTTGTATTTCTCTGCGGATTATTATTCTATACGGGCTAATACCATGTGTTTTGCCTTTAAGCAGCTTTGTATTGGGACCCTATGCATTTTCTATATCTGTCGCACTCCTACGCGACGCGCGACGCACCTATGTGACGCACATACCTATACAAGATGCTTCTAAAGTCTGGAATTGTATTAGGGGGTTTGCAAAAGTATCGGGTGAAAAAATTGATGGTACTTACTTAAAAAGTTCATTTATATGGAAACCGTTTTGTTCATTTTTACTTCCCAGACAATAAAATAATAGTACATTGTTACACGAGTGGTGAAAGTGACTTATTTTGTCCTGAGACGGGGTTTGGCGCCCGAGCGTAGCGAGGGCGCTAATAGTTCGAGGGACAAAATAAGTCTTTCACCCGAGGTAAACACTGTGCTTTTCATTACGAATACAAGGAAAATAAAAATAAAAACAGAAACTGGCTAAAGAAATAATACAAGGAAGTATAAACAATACTCTACAACTCGAAAAAAAAATTATCGGATTGCCGCTTATTTTGTTTTTTTTTCGTTGGCCGGCCAACTTCATTATTTAGCCATTATTTTTCATTTTCATCTTTAAATATTTTGCCCAAATCTATGTTATTTTAAAGAAATTGTTGAAACTAAATTATAATTAAGTCATTTAAAAATATATATTCTTGAATTAATACTTAAGTTTATGTTATTTCAATTTTACATCGTGCTGTAATTGAGTGACTGTAGAAAAAGTTTGAACATGGTTCCATAGAAATGTGAAAATGGAACTAGTTTTTTTTAAAATTTGACAGCTGTCAGTTGAAAGCGATTCTCCCGGGCCGGAAAAGTATTACTTTCAACCCGCTTCTCAGGCAACTTCAGACCTACTTTCAGAGTATGAGTAATGAAAATATAATTGTTGCTCACGCTAGTATTGAGCTCGAAAACAGCGAAATTTAAATAGGCTGAATACAGCGATACAAAGATGGTCAATCAATGAATAATAGAAAAACTTAATAATAATGATTAGTGCAGTGGATAATAAAAAAAATTGGCCTATCATTTTATTAAAATTTACCACAACATATTTTATAAAAATCTACTAAGTAAGTTCTTATTTTCATTACGACAAGAGTTCACAAACAAAATATGCGGTTTCCAATTTACATATGTGTTAAATAGTGATTTTTCCATTAGAGAAGCAATTCTCAGTGATTGGTTAAAGTGAAGGCGCCTGTCTAGCCCGCGAAATTCAAAATTTTCGAGTATTTTTATAGTTTATCCAAAATCTGAAAACATTTAAGACAACATTTTGTGATTTGCGACAAACACAGTATTAGCCCAGTCATATTAGGGCTTTCACCTCGGAATGAAAGATAATAAGCTGCAAATTGGTATGAACCTTTGTTTTGTCATTCTAAATGTTGTCTCAAAAGTCACAATCGTTATCGTGTCCGCGTCTCAAGATATTCAAGGTCAAAGGTCACAAAAATCGGTTTTTCGCGAATATCTGGCTTCCTATCGGTTAAATGAGATTTGCATTTATTATAAAAGTTGTAGGCTATAAAATTCCCTACAACTTTTGTTTAAACTTTTTTTTCATACGACTAACCGTTTTGAAGGTAGAGCGCGAAGAGTGCACATCGTACAGTCATATACGGCCTAATGCAAGGTCAAGCGTGAGTTATGGTTATCAGTACGTTATAAAGTCAATTATTTACTTGGAAATTATAATTATTAAACAATGCCTATTATTTATGTACTAACTATTAATTATTTATATTTAATTAAAGTAAGTAACTTGATTATTTATATATAATTATTCATATTTAACTATTTAAGTATAAAATATTATTAATTCTGGATTATATATTTTAGTTTTATTTTAAGTTAAAATGATAGTAAGAGTATATATTTTACACATATTTTTATTTATTATTAAATACGGCATAATATACATTTATCAAAATGTGAGTTCAAATATCAAAAGTATCTTTGTTGATTTTAATTGTAATGAAATTGGAAATGGAAGCTAATTATCTTCTTCTTCTTCGTCGTCTTCTTCTTCTTGTCGCTCAAAAATGTTCGATTCATTGTCATCATCCTCATTATCTGTCATGTTCATCTCCAAACCTTCCAGAATATCGGGATCATATGTATTTTCTTCATCGGGATTACTTGGATACAGTGAAGCGTTGAGGCAAGCTTGTCCGTTGCACTGGCCGCAAGCTAAAGAACATTGTAGCCCTGATTTTCTGCATCCACAGCGGGAACCACAACCATTTTTGCAATTGCAAAATATTACGTTTAGTAGTTCGGCTGGTGCTGGAGGTAATAACGTTCGTATGGGCTCCAGGATTTCATTTTCAAGCATCCAGCCCCATTCTTGAGGTTCTAAGTCCTTCCCTAACCACGTTTGAATCTGGTAGTAGACACGTTTTATGTGTTGATGAGCTGCTACACTTGTTGGTGGAAGTGTTGACAGTTGTACAGGTTTATTTAGTTTTGTAAATTTGATGAATTGCGTGTAGCGGAAATGATCAATGTTGTCCTCAGATTTTGGAGCATTATATAATGCCAACAAGATGCGCACTCCATTTTCTAATAATGTTTGTTTTGGGCAGTTTTCTTGTTGAAATACTTCCACCAGTTTATCTAAATCAGGAATTTTTTCCAATGCTCTAGTAACAGTTTTTTTTCCTTTTTTAAATAGCGCAGAAGTCGTGTCACAGCCACTGAATGCGTGTAAAAATAAAATGTGCTTTTTAGTACGAGGATATTGGTCAAAACTTTTAGTAGAATATATTTGTGTTTTGACATTGCCTTTGCCAACTTTTTTCAAAAAAAATTTCTGATGATGTGACTGAGTACGTCCAATTAAAATAACGAGCAAATCGATTTATAACGTTATAACGTACTGATAACCATAACTCACGCTTGACCTTGCATTAGGCCGTATATGACTGTACGATGTGCACTCTTCGCGCTCTACCTTCAAAACGGTTAGTCGTATGAAAAAAAAGTTTAAACAAAAGTTGTAGGGAATTTTATAGCCTACAACTTTTATAATAAATGCAAATCTCATTTAACCGATAGGAAGCCAGATATTCGCGAAAATTCGATTTTTGTGACCTTTGACCTTGAATATCTTGAGACGCGGACACGATAACGATTGTGACTTTTGAGACAACATTTAGAATGACAAAACAAAGGTTCATACCAATTTGCAGCTTATTATCTTTCATTCCGAGGTTGACCCCTTTTTTTACCTAATATGACTGGGCTATATGCAGTGCGTTTATTAACGCCTCCACCTTAATAGATTTCCAATAAGCACACTTGCACTTCACAACTTTCCCCAAACTTAAACTCGTTCACGACGTTTGTCTCATACATGTAGCGACATCTATGATCCATCTCACATAAACAATGTCTAGCAGGAAAATAATACAGGAACTGATTCGGCTGTCTAGGTTTATATCTGAACTGAACTATACTTACCATGATTTCTGATAGATGGCTCTGTTTGGCAATAATAAATGGATTTAATAGCGTGGTTCCCTATTTTATGCATCGGCCACCACGAACTTGCGATCTTTCAGTTTCGGCGCCACGAGTACCAAAATCTATTGTGAACCGCACGTGCGTACAGAGAAAACGGATCTATATTTTATGGCGAATAGAGTATTGATTATTAAATAGTTGAGATATTAAAATTATTATGCGAACCTATGGGGGTGAAATGAAAATGAAACAACACGATGTCAGTCCAAATAAATAGTATTACTTGAATGCCTTATGCAATACTATGTCAATAACGCTACGCCATTTACTGGAAAAATAAATAATTATATATATATTTTACTTTTCGTAAGTGTCACAGCTTTTCTTTCAGCTTTGTTGAATACGTTTGTCTCCTGCAAGGGATTTCATATTTACAAGTGGATGAGGGTACATTGCACATGATACTATACGTTTCAATAAAAAAAAATATCAAAGAAATTGTTGGAGTCGTGAAAAATAAAATGCGGTCGAAATAATTTATGTGAAATCTAAATTTTGTTGCAAACCAACAATTTATAAATAATTCCACGGTCACGTCATTAAGTAGGTAGTAATCAATTATGCACCTTCTGGTTTAATAAATAAGGATCTAAGTTCAAATTCTATAACATAAAGAAGAGGATCATAAAGTACCTATAGATATAAAATGGGATTAAATTAATTGATTTATGATGTACCCAGTGCACAAATACTTATAGGGCACACCTATATATGTTTACCACCCTAACAGAGAGAAAGGTAGATAAATGAGTGCTTACTGAGGTATCAGATGCTTTATCAGAACTTGCCAATAGTCACACTGTGCAATGTAAAGTCATCCTTATTAAAACTATTTACAATTAAAAATACAATAGCGCTATATAATGGTGGTTTTTAACTAGCAAAATAATAAGTTAACATTGCATACTTAAGCAATAGTCACATTTTCCTAATCCATACAAATAGCTACATTATAGTTACAATCGATTAAGCATACTGATAGTAGACGTTATAGATTAGTTGATAGAGTCGTTTTTTTATTGATAGCTTGACTTACCTGGAATCAGGCTACATCCGAAATCAACTGTTTATATCACAGTATATTGAGATTTAATGTTATTATGTCAGAGTAAATGTCATTAAAAAAATTATAAAAATAAAAATAATTATGATAATTGATGTGTTTAATGGTGATAGAGCCAAGCTACATCCCATTTACAGGGACTGGCTCAACCGGGTAGTACCACCCTTACACAGAAGATCGGCGTTAAGTAGCTATTATAGCTGCGTTTCTTACAAATGAGATCTAATAAAATGATAACCTGTAGGTACTTTGCCACTTGAGACCGACTTCCAAATTGTGTTCGGCTTGAAATGTTGTGAAACATGTAAGTAAAATATTAAATAAAAAAAATAAAACCGACTTCAAAAAACCTGGATGCACTAAAAAGCTAGAAATAACTAGGGACCTTATAATTTCTTTCATATGGAGTCTTTACATGTGGAAAACAAGAATAAATACAGTACCTAAACTGTTACCTACGTACAATTTTAGGCCTGATCCAGATAACATACATATAAGTACATAAGTATTAGAAATTGTTAATTCATAATTGTTATACGAGTATTATCTAACATATAATACAGTTGTTTATCAATAATTGTCCAGTTACTTATTAGTAGTCTACGTACATGGTATGCATCACGATTTCCCAGAGGAGAGCTAACTGGGACATGATTTAACCTAGGTACCGCAAGGCTTTGTGATTGGTCCAACATACCAATTACTGAGTATATTTTCTTCACAGGCCTTTGATTACTTACAGCTTACAGACAGTTGGATGTAGTTTCGTTAAATGGAATCAACCTACATACTCGTACACTGCTTCAGACATAAATCAACCCTAGTGTCAGTGGCTGTAAGTTGGTTATTGCCGTGAACATCGAAATGGACTGACCCATTTGCAGTCTCAAGCTTACGTGTTTACGGATAAAGTTTGGTGGTTTATGTTGATATACTTGAATGAAGGTGATTATAATCTGTCTCATTGTTATAGTACCTTATTATAAGGCTTACAAAGCCGAGAATGTCGCATCTTTATAAAATAGTATGATTATAAATGTATAAATAGCGACGTATTAAATAATGGTTATGAATGAAGTACATACTGACGGAATGAATGATAACATAACTTATATAATCTATTATAACATAATTTATTTTTATATTTATTTATATAACTTACTTATTCCTAATAATGTTGAAGTTGCAAATCGTTTGCGATATGATGATTATAATTATTCACATAATAATTATTATAATGTTTAGTAGCTTGGTATGTAGTAATATCTTACGAAATTTTGTTTTTGATAATAGAATTACCTCAGTAGCTATGGCGATATGAATACACAGTAAGTAACAGACATCAACCCAACATATGATTAATTATTAGATTATTTTATTGCATTGTGAATGAGTTAAGGCTTTATTGAGGTAGAATCGAATTTGGAATGTATAAGATTCGAATCTCGCAGATATTGGTTAACATCAGTTAAAAGTAAAGTTTTATTTATCATCCTTTAATGATAATATTATTATACGAGTAAGTTCGCCTTAATTTTAAATGCTCCACTTTATTACCTATATGAATTCGATACACATTCAGGACTGGAAACAAAACCTTTATTTGCTTGTAAATTTCAATGTAATGCGTGTATATTAATACTTCCCTGACATAAAGCATACTCCTGGATATCAATGTATTAATACATGATATCTTTTACATTTATCAGGATTTGCTTTTAATGCGTGTAACGTTAATACAATATCAATAAGCTTATTAACTAGTGATAAATCATTATGATCGAAGACTTATTCTATGTATATATCTTCAATAGGGTACGCCGTTTCAATGAATTTCTGATAAAACCTCTGGAATGCTCTCCTGAAATTTTAAACGAAACGATGATAAATGCTGTTGTAGTTTGTTTGTCATTGGAATTTGAACATAATTTAAATGGTAATACAACCCATACTTACCCTACAGCTTCAGCAACAGGCCTCGTAGACTCCTGCCCTCTGAACACGTGACACGCAAATCTCTGTAGCGTCGGATGTTTGGTGATGAAGCCCAAGTATCGATGGTCACGTGGGTGGAATGCGCAGAAGGAGACGTTCTTCAAGGAGTAGAAGTAGTCAATGCAGGGCCCGCTTCGATTTCTCTGCAAAGTGTCAGGCGGTATTATTTCTAGTTGTTTGATAATTGTTTCTTGAACCTATGTGAAATACAGCTACCAATCAGCATTTCCTTTTCTAGACCTGTCTACTGATTTGTTTTTAATATATTAAATTGCAGTATCCTTATGATAGTCGACATTAACAAATGTTTTCGGAGCGATGATTTATTAAAGAATTTCAATGTTTATATAAAAATATGGTTTATACCAGCAAAGTTTTGCACTCAAAACAAACCATCCACTTTTGTTTTATCGTCCAAACATTTGATTGATTATAGACGGTTAGATAAACTCGGCATCTATTCTTTATAGCGATGATCTATTCTGGGTATAATGTTTAAATTAGATATAAACAAGCTGTACAATTTATGCAACGATAAGACTACGGACGGAAGGTTGAACAAAATAGTTACTGACTCCATCAAATTGAAATGATTAACCGCACTAGGCTCTGTTACCACCTCGAAAATCGACTCTAAGAACAAGTGGGATTTGGGATTTGGTATTTGACTTACGTCTGGTTTCGATCGGTCGACCATGCGGAGACCCTGGTCTGATACTTCTAAAATGCAAGGCTGCACGTTCGGCTCGCCGTTGCCCTCTGCGACAATCTTCTTCACTGCTTGACAAACGACCCCCGTGCCTTTATGAGCTAGCGTTTCCACTGAACCCATGTACCTAGGATCAAATTTACAACAGTGCATTAATAATATGTTTTGAAATAGCATTCGAATTGAGGAAAATTCATGCAAATTAAAAAAATTCCAGCCTATATCAAACCTCTGCTCATTTTTTTAGCAACACCACATTAGTGAAATAAGATCTATAGGTCGTAGGTACATATAGATTGATGATATTTAGATTTCCATAGATAGATTCTACAAAATAACAGCATAATGTTAAAGGTGTAATATTTACCCTAATAAATACCGCTCCCTTTTAACTTTGGCATTTGCTGGATCGAAGTCATTGTAGTCCATGTCCACTGCGTAGGCTGAGGGGAAGATCCCTTGCTGACCGGTCCTTAGATTTACCCCTGACAGAGAACAATCATATTTATAATTTTATTGTTTTTATTATATTTAATATTTATATATAAATTGATACATATTCTAGAACTATAGTTATACATCAGTATTTATTTTAAAGTAAGTCCTAAGTATTTTCATCAGTGAAGGCGTCGAAACGTCGCTCGAAGTTTCTTAATACATATAAGTCAGTGTATAGGCAAGTTGATATATGTTATGATCAACTGGATAATATCTACCTAAAGCATTATTTTATTTAGGTTTGAGGCAATTATTACCCTCACACCACAAATCTTCAGCTTCCTTCTGCACGTAAATTGGGTCACCGATTTCAACTTCAATTTCATCGTGGTGTCTCGGATTGAACTTATGTAGACCTCTGTGCGTTGCTTCCAGCATTTCCAGCTGACTGTGAGGAACCGTTGTCATATTGCCTACGAAATTGAGGCCGGTAATACTGCAACTTGATGATGGTGAAACTGTAATAGAAACAGATATCGTTTGAATTGAATGCCTATGGACATATATTTAGAAACTATAACAGGATAAATACTGACCGTTTTGTTGTAACGGGGTCGGCGATATGCTCTTAGGACCGGTGTCAATGGGGGAATGTGCAGTACTGTGCCCGCTGTCCACATCACCCAGGCTCTGTAGTCTCTCGGAGTCTGGACTGGAGTCTTCGTCCAGCAAGTAGCCGCATTTGAGCACGAGCAGGGGCCGTCCCTGGCACCCTGGTCTGATGAGGAGGCCGGTGAGGGCCCCAAGCTCATCAGCCAGAGACGCGGGCTGACTGCATGCTAATATGCTGGCTGTAAACGTAAATAGTGCTATTGTAAGGTCCACTAAATTTTCCGAGAAATAGCAATTTAACTACGTGCTTGTTGTGTGAAAATAAAACAATGAGGCGACAAAATAGTTTTCGCTGAGCATTCTTAATTCATTATATGGAGCCGGATTGTTTCAAAACTTACCCGTTTTCGATCGAATATTTAGTACCTAACTACGTCATGGATGATCTAGCTTAGATCATGAATGTATGACTACTCAATAACAACCTACATTAATTAGTTCGTAGAGTCAGTCCATTTTACGAAGACGGGTGAATTATTGTAAATTGACCCATAGGTAAGTATGCCAGTGTAAATTAACGAACTGTAATAGCTTCTATTTATGTGATCAATCGATTCTCTTTCGAGAAGGCCAATCGACGGAGCATCGATTAGGACTGTTGCTGGAACCTAATTTCAGCAACAGGTGGCGATTGATTGGAATGAACATAAATATTAACTAACGTTTCGCAGTCATTGGAATCGCAGTCAAACTGGAATGGTGACTAGATAAGCAGAACTATAGAAGAATTAGTATTGAGGCAATTTTAAAAAGAAAATTCTATGAACTTTTTGGATACGACGACAATTCATCTACGACATTTGGTAGATGAATTGAAGTTTGAGTTACGGTAATAGTAATGAAAGTAGGCGGTATATTTATCTACAAAATGATGCTTTACAAACTGAATATTTCCTCCGCGAAATCTAGTCACCACACAGTACACTGCTACAGTTGCATATTAAAACGTAAATTAACGTTCGCCGCACACATGCATAATTTAAGATACATTTAACAGTCGCTAGAGCGCAGTTGCAAACAATGAGTAGGTATGTATATAGCATGCAGACACCAGCACATAGTATCGACCAATTATTAGCCAGTAAATAACTTAACAAACGAAAATGTGATTGTTTTACTCACATTTTTTGTTCTTGGGAATTTCTGGAAGCTTTCTTCTTCTGCGTTCCCCGTTTGTGAAGGTCTGATGATGGTGCGGGCTTCTCGGTGCATCTGTCATGTCTGGCTGGGGCGTAGGCGAGATCACGGCTTCCGAGCCTGCAGGTGGAGCCACGTCACCATCGCCCACGCACCCTTTATCTTCCTCCGGCGTGCCTTCACTCTTCGACGACGGCGATTCATCATCAAAACCGACATTGGGTACTAATCTGTGGAAGGAATAACAACATAAAGGTTTAACAATTCGTTATCGCAATGCGCCTACGGGTTTTTCATATAAGTAGCTCACGTGACAAGTTAGTCTCACTAGGACCAAGGTTTTTTTAGGTGAATGGTGGCAGTGGGCCTACAGAATTATATGAAATAGTGTACTTACGAATAAAACGGCGTCGGGGCCTTTATGTGTTGGGGTAATCTGTCGAATACTCGCCGAAATTCTTCAAATTCGCTATCGGCCATGTCGCGCTCCACCTGATTGTTGGGCTGAAAGAGCCCCGCATGCGCGACTAGCACCCCCGCAAACTATATCGACCGGGGCCGGGGGATGAACGCGCCGCGCCCTCCTCTGCGCATGCCCAACCCTCTGCGCGCGCACAAACTCTCCCCAAAGCGCAGGCTTGCATGTGTCACCCTGAATATACAAATATACATTGATACTGTATGGATGCATCAGCGGGAAACCCACAAGTACAAACATCTAGACATGTTGCATTAGAGGTCCGATCGTGAGATTGGCAACTTCATAATCTGCCCGTTTTTTTTTTAAATGGTTCAATATTACGATGGCCAATTCTCAGATTAACGAATAGGCAGATGACGCGCCTAGAACACAAAAGTGTGTCCACCAAAGCAAATACAAATTACAAAGCGAATACAATCTCGCGTCAGTACTGAACTTCGCGTCACAGCGCTTACACGTTAAAAATGGTTAGTTGTTTAATTGTATAAATGCCGTCTTGCGTGATTTAAAATTGTAAAAGTTGTTCCAAAAAATAAAAAAAGCAGATGGAATATCTTCCCACAGATAACTGTTGTTTATTTTATATTTTGTAATTTATTTACCCACAATTTTGTTTGGCTCACTCGGAATACAAAATGTTGACAGTAATTGGTTGGTGTTGCCAATTTACATCGAAATAAGTTTCCTTGAATTAGGGAAATGTGGATGGGGTGTAGAAAGATGATTAATTTATACATTTATATATGGAAATAATGTATGCATAATATATAATATTATTTCTTTATTTAAAACTCTAGTTATTTATTCAACAATGAACCATTCAGAGGTATGTTTTGCAATTTTGCCATTTTCAATAGCGGCTAAATCGTGAATCTTTATTGGTCGGGGCTACCGATGGCTCGTGTCTGGACGCAGTCATAATTAACTGCAAACCTAATCAAGTAATAATTATTGCCTCGTATAGGATTATGGCCTGAATCCTCCTCATGTTGAGGGGAGGCCCGTGCCCAGCGGTGGGACGTCAAAAGGGCTAAATTATTATTATTTATTATAGGTAACTACCTCTTCTAGTTTGAAAAAAAAAGCTAATTGTATAGTAACGTTCCACACTACCGATTTCATCCATGCCGCGTAAATTTTGATGTTGGGAAATCCACCCCAATATGTTATGTGTGTAACTGTTAATTGTATTAAATATTTTAAATTAATAATATTTTTCAATTGTAATATACCTAAATATGCTTAAAAAGACTTCCAAAAATCTTGAATGTTAATTATAATGGCCTTGAGTGAAAATGCAGAGATCTGCATTGATCGATTTGTAAAAAAAATGTACTAAGTAATTTTTTTATTTGATTACCATTATTCTGTCCAAACTACTTAAGTACCTAAATTGCGAAAGAACACTTCCAATTTGTAACATTAGTACTCTTGAGAACAATCGGAAAAATTATGGGAGTTCGTTCCCCAATATCTGGCAACTTTACACGCACACAGATGTACGAGTCCCTACAGTGCCCCTCCTAGTTGTCACGCACACATTTAATGCAATGCGGCTTCACATCGTTTGTTGCGTAAACTCCATCTGGTGAAATCTGTGGGCCAATTTATACTGGCCATATGGTATAATCGTCAACGTTTGTCGATCTGTTCCTGTACGTTTGGTCTTATCGTTGAACATAATAAAATATAATTTAGCCCTTTTGATGTCCCACTCTTGGGCACGGGCCTTCCATCACTACGAGGTGGATTCAGGCCGTAAACCACCACGCTTGCACAGTGCGGGTTGGCGGATTTCACATGTCTTTCGAAAATTGGTAAGAATTTCTAAGACATGCACAGGTTTCCTCACGATGATTTCCTTGTGAGTGATAATCATTATAGGAATTATGATTCGCACATAAATTTCGAAAAACTAAGAGGTGGGAGCCGGGGTTTCAACCCAGGACATGGTGCCCGCAAGACGCGTGCTTAACCAATCGGCTATCACAGCTGTTATAATATTATGTACCTACTAATTTTTTTTTAAATATTTAAATTAATTCAATGTACTTATAAGTCCACAATATCATTAGATCCTACTTCCATATTTTAGTAAATGAAATGTTTTTTAAAATTGGCATAGTTTAAATCTGCAATGATTCATTTTCTTAAACAGATAGGGCGCTGCTAGCGCCTCTAACGGTGTAGAATGTAAATATTTTCCCGTGATATAGACACTTCACGATATGATCGCGTAATTTGTGCACAAATTATGAAATGGTCAGACAGATGGTGTAATGGCCAATTCTACGCTTGAGCCACGACATATCTAATCTCAACGTGGCTTGAAATAAAAAATCTTAGATTCAAGATTCATAAGAATACATCTTCTCGTATCACTGTTCAGTTTTATTAGAACGATAATAATCTCAATATAAGTACCTGGTATAAAGTCCGATAGACAAATAATAATTAATCCGAACGTAGTAGGTAGATATACATTATTGAAAACATGTTGTGAACAGGTGTTATCTAAAATTTGCACAGAGGGACAAATTAATCTAGTTAGAATTTTAATTTATAAGCATTTAATTCTATAACGCGCTATATAAGTTTGTTTGTTCGAATATACAATATTAAGATTATTATATTATTAAAGTTACATTTGCTTAGTTCTGTACGAAAAACTTGATGTGCAAACTTTAAGCAATTACCCCACAACTTTTTCATCTTGTTTCAATAAAATTAATCATGTTCTTTTTTTTAACAAATCATAATTTATTTAAAGATCTAACAAATGTATACACTATGTACAGATATAAAAAAGCTTAGGTCTATTAATTTACAATTTTTACAAAAAATATACTTGTGCCAGACCGCCGTCGTTTGGAAAAGTGCCCAGAAGACTGGCAGCATTGCCACGTTGAATGGCAATGCTAATTCTCTGTGCGAGATATGTGCCAGCCCTCTTGTCACCAGTTGCTTCGACCAGCCGCTTTCCCAAATCGCAAAAAATGCGATGGGTGCCCGGGCCCCACGGTCCCAGAGTCTCTACCCCAAACGGATAGTCTCTCTATCATGTTCTTTAAAATCGTATTACCTCTATGATATTGTTAGAAACATAAATTGGTAGTCCAATACAAATACAAAGGCTGCACCAAATTCTATTTTCCCCGGTTCCATTCCAAAGCTCGTTAGTCTTCGTTAGTCCTAATTAAAATTGGAATCGGTATTCGAGTTTATACGCCAGTCGGTATTCTATTTTCTGAGGTACTGACAATGCATTGATTGCTCTCCAGAATGATTGTGGAACGCATTCAATGCATTGTCTGTACACCACAGAAAATATAATTTGTTGCTCAAATTGTAGGTCTATATTTTGCTTTGACTACAGTCAGTAATATTACTGACATTTTAGTTTGCAGTGGCTCTTGGTAAAATTGCTTCCTCTAACTAACACATTTGAACCAACACTATTTATTCCTATATTAAAATTTAAACAAAGTTATTAATAACTTTGTTTAAATTTTAATATAGGAATATTAATGTTTCGAAACGCTCATTGCATTGTTGAACTAAAGTGTTGCTGTGTAAGGTAGTTTAAAAACTTATATAAAAAATCACATTTTTTTTTGTACTTTTCATTACGTCATCATGTAGGTAAGTAATTATCACCCCTAAAAAAATGAGTGCGTACCTATGACGTCATGTGCTTTCAGTAACACAAAAACATTGATTTCGAGTACAGTGGCAAGAAGATTTGAGTGGTTTTCAAGGATTTCAAGGGTATAGGGTCGAAAGCAGTGTCTATTATGGCGGGCGAATAGGAGGCTTAGTGTGTTGACGCAAGTCTTCGAACGTGCCCAGTGGGAGGCGGCCAGGATGAGAGATTGCCGACCATCGCAAACAATGAATATAGATTCCTAGTCACTTGGGTTTTGTTGGCTATTTGTAGAGAACACGGCATTGACAATTCATGTCTTATTTCAAATTACAATGAGAGAATAAAATAATAATTAGATAAGTACTCACCAAAATGTATGTTACTGGAGATACAATGGAGATTCCTAACAATGTAAGTATCTTTGTTAATAGTTTGTTAGACATTTTCTCATAGATCAAATAAGATAAAAATTTAGTTAAAGAAAGAAATATCGCCAGACTGACACACCAACTGTATGGTCCCAAACCTGGACAAATTACGAAAAGGCCATTTCCGAAATTTGCCTCGGCGGGATACGAACCCGCAACCACCATCTGCAGTGAGCCGGGCGGCATACGATCGATCCACTGCGCCAAGCGGTCATCAAAAAATGTAACTCTTGTTACAATGGAATAGAAAGCACGATAAGTACTTACCTATCAAGGTTTTTCAACTTTATCGGTTATAGCGGCCCGTCCCGGCTTTGCACGGGTTGAAGTTTTAGTAGGGATCCTTAATTTTTTCTAGTAAGAAATATAGCCTATGTTACTCAGGGATAATGTAGTATTGTAATGGTGAAAGAATTTTTGAAATCGGTCCAGTATTTTCTGAGTTTACTCGTTACAAACATACAAAAACACAAATCTTTCTCTTTATAATATTAGTTTAGATTAATTGAAATGATCATGGGTCCACTCATTCTTTTCATTGTTCAATTTCATATAAAACCTTAGTAAATTAACTAGAAAAATGGCACGAGATAAACGCTCGCTTTCACAGTCACAAATAAACCAATTGAAGCACGTGTATCAGTCAAGAATAAAAGTACCTCGTTATAGCAAGGTCGAATTCATTTATTGCCACTTCATAACACTGGCGGCTTGGCAGTAATGTAAATGAAAATCCGGACGCAAGCACGTACTGTCGTGAACACCTTTGACAGTGAAAGCCAGAGGTTCGGTTTCTTTGGCACTCATCCAAATTGCTTCCTACCAGCTTTTGTAGACGCCGCCGGCTAATATAATTTTTCTATGATAATAACGTGAAGGGGACTTCTTGTAGGTTATCAGATTAATGTTTTTCACGTGGTGTTCGAAAAATAGATGGAAACAACATCTAGGCTGTGGTACTGCTTAACATTAGACGGGTCGTACGCTTGCCATTGTGCAATACCAAAGGCATTACTCTCGGGAGGGGGTGGAACAGAGGAAAGGGAAGGAAAGAGAGGGGGAGGGTGCGGGTTAGGCTACCAACTCTCTCACCTCATCATACGAAACGCAACTGTGTGCTACTTTACGCCGATATTCTGTGAGAGGGTACTACTTCGATCAAGCCAGCCCGCATGTGAGCTGTATTTGAATGTGACGCATTAAGCTAATGGACACGAGCGGCAAAGGAACGTGAGGTGTAAAGGTAATTCGGGATGCCTACGTTTGGCAGTGGACGTCTTCTCGCTGATGGATGGATAAGATATATATTATGCTCTCCTCTCCAAGCATATCACGAATGGACATCGTTTTGCAGAATGTAATCAACCCACATGCACTGCTGCAGATCAAAACCAACCCTTATTTAAGTGCTTCTAGGTTGGTTTCAGTTTGCAGAAGTTTGTGTGGGTTGGTTCCATTTTGCAAACTACGTCCAAATGATACTGCGTACTGTGGCGGAAAGGGTCGATGGACTTTCTTTAGGCATCGGACCAAAATGCATGAATGATGATGATGATAAACTCAAATACTCATTGATTTTACTCATCCGAAATAAATGAATGTAGTAATTTATTAATTAATATTACTTTTATGTGGGTACAATAAGATGTCTAAATAACAATAACGAACATGATAAACAGTAATAATTATGACCCTTATAAATAGTCTTCCACTTAGGGATGCCCGTTACGATACGATATATCGGAATATCGATACAGCACTATACGATATAGCGATATTTGATGCGATATTTTGACTAATCAAACTATGTCGGCGATTAATTTGTATAATTTTAAAGTTACTATTACATCATCACTAAACGATAATAGACAGTGCCATTAAATATATTGTTATTAGTAATAAGAGAATGATAACGTCGACAAAATTGTTTATGGAACAAGAACAGCCGGCTTTTGTTTAGACTTGGAGGTAGATTTAAATAAATCTTTGGACTTTGTACTATATACTCATTATATCGCATATTAATTGAAAGGCATGCGATACGGTTACGATACGATATATCGATACAAAGGAAATCGATAATATCGCGCATCGATACAACCAAGTTCGATACAGTTACGATGCGATACACTTTTTTGGGCATCCCTACTTCCACTGAGAAGATCCGGCAAGAAACTCAATAGGTAGGTAGGTCCTCTTTTCAGTCTTTCAGTAGAAAAATAAGTTGGTTCATATTCTCAGAAATAGCAACGCAATGTGAACAAGCAACACAAATTGTCATTAGAAAGTGCCTACTAGAAAAATATAACCAAAACTAATTTATATTATTCTATCATTCTTTATTACATCGATTGATATTACGAATGATCATTATCGGTGCGTAGGCGCAGTTCTTTGATTTTCACCGTGTTCCCTATAGAATTTCTCTTGTGTACAGTTTCATTCCCCTCATAAAGCTTCATTTTATGAGTTGTTTTTCTCAATGAATTTGAAAGCGCCACGTTAACAACCCACGTAATTCCTGCTCTAGAACGGAATGTAGCGCTGAAAGTCGTTTGATGAATGAAATAAGTACACAAGGCACAGGAATATAGCGAGCGCTCAATTAAAATGTATGCGCTTATGAAACGAGCTCTGCAACCCGTACAAAAAGCTCTATAGTTCATTTGGAAATGAAATTAGACTTCTAAATGATGTTAGGCAAGTACTTACTGCTTCATTTATCGCATTGATATAAATATATATTTCACTCATATTATTTTCGTATTGATAAGGTACAAATGTATTTGAGATATATATTCTAACTAGCTGTGCCCGCGACTTCGTCCGCGTAGAATTTAACTTAACAATCATCCCCTATTTTATCCCCTTGGGGGTAGAATTAATCAAAATCCTTTCTTAGCGGATGCCTACGTCATAACATCTACCTGCTTGCCAAATTTCAGCCCGATCCGTCCAGTGGTTAGGGCTGTGCGTTGATAGGTCACTATGTCAGTCATTCAGTCACCTTTGAGTTATATATATTTAGATATATAATAAACTGTTTTAATATTGGCACGCACCTAGGGACGTTTGTATAACAAATAAGTTTGTGAATACAAATATAAATTGATGGCGTATACAGAACAGGGCTAGCTTTTAATAACAAAATAATAAACAAACATCGATTCGAGAAGTCTCTCGGAGGCGTCTCTAAGGAAATCGAATTAAAAGCGCCCAGATTCGCGATATCTACTTGTGTTCAACGTTTTAGCTACATTTAGAATACTATCTGTTACGACTTTGCCTTTATTATGAACAATGCTGCGCTTTGTACAAAGCATTTCAGATAATCTATGACAAACTACTTAGGTAAGAGATGTATATTTTTGCAAGCAATAGGACCTGGATTGTGGAAATAAAATTGTATTGTCATAATAATATAATTATCCTCTATTACATTACATTATTTTTGAAACAGAATCATAATTATTTGTTTTCAGATTTTGATGACCACTAATCAAAACTTGGGCGATTGTGGTAAAATGAATCGATTTTTTTTAATTATATATGTAGGTACATATAAATTCAATTATATAATCTCGTTCAAATACTGGCAAGACATGAAGTCGCAAGACAAATGGATACCACCTGGAAGTTCCTGAAAGTTCCACCTGGATCTGGTTTATAGGAGATGTGACAAAGGGTAGCCTTAGCCTTTTAGTAACTTACAAACGTAGACTCGTCATCTTGTCCGTCCTAACCCTCTTTGTCTTCTTCGTCACTAACTGAGCTAAAAACTGATGGTCGCTAACTTCTGAAAATTTACGTCTTCTCTTAATAAATTCATTGCAACTTATACAAACCTCGCTCCATTAAATAAACCACCTCAAACACTATAAAAGTCCTTTGTGCACACTTGGAGATTACTAATAACGGAATTTCAAAAGTATACAATATACTTTACAGAGCTCGAAAAGCAGTTGACGTTTTTGTAATATACTCGTAGATCCAGAAAAGTCATACTTGACTAATGTAACCACCCTTTTAGGGAAACAGAATAATAATATTGTAAATTCATATGCGGATATAAATTTCGACAAAATCCTTCATGCAAAGTTCTATTAGTTTCACGAGTGAATAATAGTGAACGGGCTAGTACGATATGTTATTGTTAACGTGTAACGAGCCATGAATAAGTCAAGACTGGGTCGTCCGGTCGACACACTAGAACGGGCTTTTGTGATAGTCATGCAAAGCCTACATGAGGGTCGTATCTGATTCCTGTGTCAGCGAAGATGTTAGGTACATACTCGGGTATTTAGGTCGCAATGAAACTATTTGGACAACGGATAGAAATCTTTGTACGGATACGGTTTTGTGATTTTTTTTTCTGGGACTAGCCCCGCCACACACTCTCATGAGGAATTACTGAAGTAACAGTGGTACACCACTGGATAAGTAAGACAGCCAGGATAAGTAAGTATAAGTAAGTATCGCCAGACGAACACACTAACTGTATGGTCCCCAACTAAGCAAATCTTGTACTATGGTTACCGTACAATGGACTGGGGGCGATCTCAGTGACACCCAGACCAGGGAAAATTACGAAAAGGCCATTTCCGAAATTTACCCTGACTGGAATCGAACCCGCAACCACCCGATGCAGTGAGCCAAGCGGCCTACGCTCGAACCACTGCGCC
The DNA here is from genome assembly GCA_905147325.1 of Notodonta dromedarius. Classification (NCBI taxonomy): domain Eukaryota; kingdom Metazoa; phylum Arthropoda; class Insecta; order Lepidoptera; family Notodontidae; genus Notodonta; species Notodonta dromedarius. Next base: position 9,138,359 of record LR990160.1, on the reverse strand, counting down.
AAGCGGTCGTCGAATCGATAATGGTTTAAGAATTATGACGCCGAGGTTTGACTCTCGGTGAGTCCCGATGAAAAGTTAAATTGTCTTAGAACCCGCACAAGTTTTAGCGAGAAATGAATTGGAGGAGTTGAAAGAAAATGATTCTCTTCCCTCCGTTCCAAAGCGGGAGACAAAAACAACTGTACCGATGGATTTGTGATTATGAGAAAAATAAGTATTCAATGTAAAACTACGTATCCGATAAAGGTAGAGGTAACTATTCCAAATTATAATTAGTTGATTAATACAGTTTTTACTGAAAGCTATAGGATTAAGAATGCGGGCACGTTGTGGGAACAGTAATTTATAGACCATTTAGAATTTTTTAAACCTGGCTAAGTGCGTGTCATGCCATGCACCATGTAGGGTTCCGTAGCCATTTCAATAACGAAGTTATATATTTGAATAACTAGTTTGGTCGATTAAGAAGTGTAAATGTAAGAAGTGTTGGAATTAATTACGTAAATTTTGATTAAATCTTTAAAAGTTATAAATCGAGCAATTAGTATTTCTTATAGTAAAGTGTTGTATGGGAACACCATTTCATTTGAAAATACCTTTTCAAAAATACCCCACATGATGAGGTAGGTAACTAAAAAAACATATCTCCGCTCTCCATGTTCGGGAAAAGTACTTCAGAAAAAGTAATAGGTACATTTTATATTTTAAAAGTGAGATCTATATTTAAGGTGTAACTGTACCAAATTTCGTCAACTTCCGACAAAAAATGTAGAAGTTTACTGTGATAGACTGGGACGGACGGACGGATAGACTGGATGATCTTATAAGGGACTACGAAACCCTAAAAACAAAATAGCATGTGTTCAAAAATCAAACAGTCATCATTAGTAGATAAATCTGTTTACTTCAGTTTGATTTAAACATAAATTTTGTTACTATTTGACCTTTCATCCATTCACATAGCAGCTCACAATTAAAAACGTTAATCACTCAATATTCGTGTTTAGGGACGAAACGTTGACATATTTTTTTTACGAACTTTCCTGTGAACTTTCCCTTTTCAATCATTCGATTAATATACTATTGCAACTTTAAAGTAAGTACCCACACTATATTTTTAAAGGCACATATACCACAGCTATAATTCTAAAAATAAACTCATACGATATTCGCACCTATTCACACTAAAGTACGTACATGGTGAATAAATGGCGGAGCTCCTCTAGATAATGAATGATAGGGGATGCTCTTTTCACTAAACAATGGTAATAAATACAGTGACTGGTCCGCTTAACGCCAGCAACTAGAAGGTGGCAGGGTGTGAGTCTACACTAGCGACGCTTGTATTGGTGATCTACAGATGTAAAGATGAGAGCGAAGTTGTGGCTACAGATTTAGGAAAAATTATAGAAATGCTACAAAAAAATCGCATAACTACCGAAACGGAAAATTGTTTACCAATATCAATTGAGATTTAAAAATATTTAAATAAAAAAATTGAGCCTACTCAAAAAAACCTGGGTGCACTAAAAAGCTAGATGTAAGTAATTAGGCACCTTGTAATTTCTTTATAATTTGGAGACGTTGCCAATTCAAGTATGTAGGTAGGTTCCTTACCTTACCTAAGAAGTAGTTCTAATGTAGTGTAAATATAGTAATAACATTGCAATGATAGTTCTTTATTTTTACGAACGAGTATTAAAAAATCCTGGCTACGATTTATTTGAAAATGGAAACGTAAATTATGATTTGTTAATTTAAATTCTATTGCGGCTGTTTACACAAAATTAATTGTAGCACTTTGTAATGTGATTTATTTCCGCCCTTTGTGTTTGTAAAAGATTCAAATATAAATAAAGCGTCCGAAGTGTGTCCGTGACTTTACGGTGTGAAAAGAGAACGTTTCCCAAGTTACTCCGAACACTTGATTCAGCCAATCGAATATACCCACCCTCCTCGGGTCTCCCGCGCCTCTTCTCTTTATAAGCGGGCAGAGCCCGTGGAAGGGCGCAGTATGTCCCGGTCGCTGCAACGGCACATCCCCCAATCAGATTAAGACTCGACACATTAAATTAAGAAGCATTCAACTCTGATAATTCCCTTAATTCTCTATTAAACGGTACTGTTTAACCTATTTAAATAACACATTAAATGTCTTACAAATATCGAATTAAAAGTTTTATTTCAGATAAAAATGAGTGGTTCCGGCAAAGGACTTCTCGGACTTTGGCTCTACAGGAACGGATCGGATTGGCAAGTGAAGAGCGATGCGCCTCATCATCCGAAGCTTGGTGAACTGCACATGGCAGCGGCGCAGCCGAGCCACCGTTCGGAAAGCGAAAGAATTTCTGTGATATTCACCCTGAAGAACCAAGTCGGAGGACTGGTTAAGGCCTTGACAGTCTTCCAGGATTTGGGAATCAATGTGCTTCATATTGAATCCAGAAAATCAGTGTCTGAGTTGTCTTCAGTAAGTTTAAGTTTGGATGTGTTGAAATGGGCAGCCTATTGAAGACAGTGTTTTACTAGTTGTTAGAAGTTACTCCGGGAATTTTCATTATTATTGTTCAATAAGTTCATAAATTATCGGTTCATATGGCCTGGCTAAAATAGCAGTGATGTTAACAATGCCGGATCAGTTAATTATTTGATTAAATATATGGGATTATGAGTATTTAAAGCGTTAATTTTGTTTAGTCGGACATCCTACTGGACGTGGAATGTGACCCCCATCGCATGGACCAATTGAAGAGGATGTTGAAACGTGAGGTCCAAGATTTTGAGGTTGTGGCCTCGCAGACTGGAGAAGAGTTTCCACCTCCGACACCCCTATCGGCAGCGGCAAGCTTCGGTGAGTATCCGCCGGCTTTATTATCGAAGCAACAAGTGTTTCTGAGTAAAATCATTGAGTTAACAACTAAACTGCAAAGTTTATGGAGCTCTATCTGCATAATCGCTACGTGCTCCACATTTATTGTCATTGTTCGATATTTTGAGCCCTTTTTAGGCAAATTTTTGTGCAATAGGTTAGTGGTATACGTTTATTTATTTTATTGAGTAAAGTGCAGATACTTGTCTAGTTGATATGTTCCTCTCCTTTACATTTGTGTATTCGTTAATTTTACTCTGCTGATAAGAATACCGTTAATTGCTGAATCCATTATATAGCGATTAGAAATTTAACTATTGGTCAGTAGTCCACTCGTGTTGTGTTATTATGGCAAGTGTGTCTTTGTTATCAGTATTGTGAATAAAAGTGAAATTACATATTTTTTATTTTATTTTGTGTAAAAAAAGTAATATAAAAAATTAAGAGTTTACATTACGAATTACCATTGTGAATATTCTTACACTATTGCTACTTGCTAGCTAATCACAGTTTACCTTTGTAGATTTTGGTGAGATGCACTGGTTTCCGCGCAAGATCTCCGACCTGGACAGAGCACAGAATGTATTGATGTATGGCGCGGAACTAGATGCTGACCACCCAGGCTTCAAGGACCCCATCTACCGCAAACGCCGAGAGCAGTTTGCGGCTATTGCCAATAATTACAAATAGTAAGTTAGAGTAAGGCTAACATGTTTTTAAGAGCATTTTGAAATCTACCCCAATGTTTAATAGCGGACAAGGTCCTTACTTTATTAGTATTTATAGGATCACTTAATTCCAATTGTTAGGCAGTTAGAGCATTAGGACCCTGACCTCACTAGTTAGCTGGGTCTCGAAGGTTAGATAACAAATTTGGTCAACTATGAAAACGCTACAATGAACCTAAGACGTTAATCAAATCTGAAATTGTAGCCGCGTTCCGTACAGGTACGGCATGCTGCTTGTATGTTTGATTCTTTACTAAAAGCGGTTATAATTTCAGATGCCAAAAATTAAATAATATTCACGACAATTACTTACTCCGGGAAAATTGTCTGATGTTTCCTTGTTTTCTTGATGTCCATCTCATATTATACATGCCCCTATAAAAATGTTATTATGGTAGTTGGCTTGTAAGCTTATTGCTACTGAAATATTCTTTGTCACAGCGGTCAGCCAATCCCGAAAGTACAGTACACTGACATCGAGATCAAAACATGGTAAGTGCAAATTAGATACGATTACTTTTGGTATCACCTTATTTTATTTTAATAATATTTATATTTTATGTTAGAACAAATATTTTGTGTTAGAACAAAGTTTGCATGCGCAATAATAGAAACACAAATGCGAATTTTCTTTATTATATTCAAAATTATGTGGGCGTTGAAAAAATTGTATGTTAACTTTTAATATAACTGCGAACTGTTTGCGGCTTTGACGTGGGCAATGTTATATATCAGAATTTTAATTTTGCGAATGTTCCAATAGAATCAACAAATATTCGATTATCTGAGTTAGTACTTTGGTAAAGTTTACCAAGAACACAGTGTTGCTGATACAAAGTGCAACAGTTATTGAAACATTTTTTTCTGTCAAATAGTGTTTACCAATTTCTTGTTATAAGTCTCAACATAATATGCATATTCTATTATAACATATAGAATAAACAACTCTAATTGTTATACTTGTTGCATATTATACATATTTGCTGGACAACAGGGCCCTAACCACGCTAGCTACTCAAATCGTAATAGAAAAGCAAACGCTCCGCTTTTGACGTGTTGCTGACACCATACCATATCAATGTCAGTAGAAATCGTGAAGCTCGTGTCAGCAAAACGTCAAAAGCGGAGCGTTTGAAACGTAATCGCAAGCGTTTGCTTTTCTATTACGATTTGAGTAGCTAGCGTGGTTAGGGCCCAGATCGATCAAAGTCTACGCTGAGTCGCCAATGAAGTTACAGGAACTCATCTCGTAGTTGCCACATGATTACTAGCTCGTGTGTTACTTGAGTTTTGTTTTCGATACAGGGGCATTGTGTTCCGTGAACTCCACAAACTCTATCAGAAGTATGCGTGTGAGGAGTACCTTGAAAACTGGCCCCAACTTGTCAAGTACTGCGGATACAGGGAGGACAACTTGCCCCAGGTCACAAACTTTATTATACTACGAATAAATGTAGCCTAGGATTTAGACCAGCATTAATAAATCTATCTCTAGTCTGAGAGCGATCTTCAGTACGATTTTGATATGCCATTTTGTACTGGAATGACGTTATGATGACATTTCCAAGATCGCTCTCAGACTTGAGATCGATTTATTAATACGGGTCTTACTGACTGGTACTAGATCACGTAGGATCGTGCTCTCTTGTCAAATGAGCGTGTGGTTGATTTAAAATTCCAGCTTGTATATGACTGAAATTTGAAAATTATTTATGTTCCGAATTTCATTTTGAATTTGGAGCAGTTTTTAGCCGCTCTTTCATAGACCTATTATTATGATGTACTAGTTTATGCCCGCGACTTCGTCCACGTAGTATTTAATTTAACAAAAAATTCGGTATTATCGGGATAAAAAGTATCCTATGTGTTAATCCCGGTTATAAAATATCTGTTTTCCAAATTTCATCCAAATCCGTTCAGTAGTTTTTGCGTGAAGGAGTAACAAACATACATCCACACTCACAAACTTTCGCATTTATAATATAAGTAGGATGGGTAATTACTTCTCAAAAGAAAGTTTGTTATGAAGACCTAACTCTAAAGTTATTAAATTCTCTACGAATACCAACTTGGCCAACATTCAATAAAAGCCTTGAATATTTGCGAATCTAAACTTATTATGACTAAACGTTAAATTTTCTTCGTGAACACATAAGATTTTTGACCAAGTATACTTATTGTTTACAGCTAGAAGATGTGAACGCCTTCCTTAAGCGCAAGACTGGGTTCCAATTGCGTCCTGTTGCGGGTTACCTTTCCCCGAGGGACTTCCTATCCGGCCTCGCGTTTAGAGTATTCCACTGTACTCAGTACATCCGCCATTCTTCGGATCCATTCTACACTCCGGAGCCGTAAGTATGACTCGACCTAGTTAACAATAGACTGTGAAGTTGGATGCTCGTATCACATATTATTTCCCTTAAAAACAGGGTGGCAATTGAGATGAATTGAAAAAAGTATTTTAAATTTAATCCGAAATACAGCAGTGATAGCCGATTGGTTAAGCACGCGTCTTGCGGGCTCCAGGTCCTGGGTCCAAACTCTGGCTCGCACTTCTGGATTTTTCAAAATCTAGTGCCAATCATAATTTCTATATGGTTAACACTTGCTTACAGTGAAGTAAAAAGTCGTGAGGAAACCTGCATGCCTTAGAAAATCTAACGAATTTTGGAAAAACATGTGAAATCCGCCAACCCACACTGGGCCAGCGTTTTGAATTACGGCCTGAATCCCCCTCGTAGTGAGGGGAGGCCGTTCGCAGGAGTGGGACGTCAAAAAGGGCTAAATTATAAAAAAAATATTATATTTTTAAAAATTATAATCCGAAATACATATACACAGGGTTTAAATCATAGAGACATTTCAATTTAATATGACGTGTATACGTAGCCCTTTCTATCACATATACCTACTATTTCATAATATAAACAATATTTGTTCGCGTCGTGTCGTGGCCCGCCGCGCAATCTATACAAATAAATAAAATTTGAGTGTCTGTTTGTAATATCAAAATAACACCTTTTCACTAAGTGCATATCAAAGTACATACGACACCTATAGCAAAAACGCGATTTAATTTTTTTTTGTCTGTCTGTCTGTCTGTCTGTCTGTGTGTTTGTTCCGGGTAATCTCCGAAACGGCTGGACCGATTTTGACGGGACTTTCACTGGCAGATAGCTGATGATAAAAGGAGTAACTTAGGCTACTTTGATTTTAGAAAAACAATTAGGGTTCCGCGTAAAAAAATAAAAACACATGAAATCAAAGAGTATCTCCAAAACGGGCGGACCGATTTTGACGGGACTTTCACTGATAGATAGCTGATGTTACAAGCAGTAACTTAGGCTACTTTTATTTTAGAAAAACAAAATTAAAAAAAATGGGTCCTGTCGCGCGGGCTCAGAACGCGGGAGCGGGCTTTTTTGTTAAGTAAAATTCCACGCTGACGAAGTCGCGGGCTCAGCTAGTTTCATAATATAAACAATATTTGTTCGCGTCATGTCGTGGCCCGCCGCGCAATTCACCAATATTAAAGTCATCCTGTATAGGTAGTACCATGTTCAGCGGTGGTGAACAACTTGTATTTTTCGGTCCTACAGAGATTGCTGTCATGAACTCCTCGGCCACATGCCTCTTCTTGCCAACCCTAGCTTCGCGCAGTTCTCTCAGGAGCTCGGCCTAGCTTCGCTCGGCGCATCAGACGAGGACATCGATAAATTGGCAACGGTAATTATGTCGAACATCTTACATCTGCGACTGAGTGATTGAGATAATACAGACACACACATAACACAGAGACACAGAATACAGACTAACACAGAAAATAAAATTGAAATGATTCACGTAAGTAATTTATTTTAATCGCATCCACGCGAAACTATTTTAAATGTTGCGTTGATAGATTGCTGTTTAACTCAGGAAATACTAGGTGAAACAGAAAGGGTATACTATCTTTTTGCAACTTTACTTTGTTAATCTAAAACTATCGGCTTTGTGGGACAGTTGAAGTACTAAAGGTTTTGTAGACTTATGAAATCTGTCAACAACTGTATCCCTGTTACACCTTTTGTTTTTCAAGTTTCCTACAAAGCTGATAGTTTTAGAATTACAAAGTTAAGTTTTGAAAAAAAAACTATACCCTTTCTGTTTCAACCTGTATAGATCGTTTGAAGTCTACTGACTGACTAATATAGTTATAATGATTTCAGCTTTATTTCTTCACGGTGGAGTTCGGATTGTGTCGTCAGTCTGATGGGTCCTTCCGAGTCTACGGCGCAGGGCTGCTGTCTTCCGTAGCGGAGCTGCAACACGCTCTTACCACGCCCGAGAAAGTGAAGCGGTTCGACCCTGACATCACTGTCAATGAAGAATGTATCATTACTGCCTATCAAAATGCTTACTACTATACAGACTCCTTCGAAGAAGCGAAGGAGAAAATGAGGTTTGTAAAATTAATAACTCAAAATTACTTTGTTACTACGTAGGTTTTCTTTTATTTATTCTTTTTTTTTTCTTAAAAAAAAAAGACTACTAGCAATGTGTGTTTATCACATCATCTACTAGTATTCTCTTTAGCCCCTCCAACTAAGCTAATGCTTGTGCTAGGAGTGGGCTCACGTCAATAGCTTAATGTCCAGGATGGGGATCGAACCCGAAACCTCTCAGCTACGAGGACGGCCCATCTAACCACTAGGCTATTGACGCTTCAAAGTACGAGTAGGTACCTAATTAAATCAAAGTCGTTCGATCGTAAAGGTACAGTTTATACGAAGTCGTGAAAGTAAGAGAGAATGGAGCCGTAATGTGATTACCCAGCTACAAAACTATGAAAAATCAAACAATGAAAGAGTTTACAAGGAGCGATCATAAAAACTTTACTACTGACATACGGTTTACTGTGCTTAGGAATAACTAATAGGTACTCGATGTTCGTTTTATATTATTTTCTCATGATTGTTGTTTCGTAAATATAATAAAAGTCTGATGGTAAATACCATCTTGTTATTTTTCCAAACGAGAGATGAAAGTATATTTTTCCATAATTATCCAATAGACTGTACCTACCTATGCCAAAAAGTTGTGAAGAACCTATGTAGTTTTTTCAGCCTCCGCCATCGAATAAACTTTTTATCTCGACATTTTCAACACAATTGTCTTTTAGTTATGTGATTTATTATAATATACTTATATTGTGTTACGACCTAGGGCTTTCGCTGAGAGTATACAGCGTCCCTTCGGTGTTCGTTACAACCCTTACACGCAAAGCGTAGAGATACTCAGCAACGCACAGAAGATCACTGCTTTGGTCCGCGAACTAAGGGGCGACATCTGCATTGTGTCGTCTGCCATCAAGAAGATATCCGCTCAGGACTCTACTCTGGATGTCGAGACGATCGCTAACATGCTACACACCGGCCTGCAGGTATATACACTATGATTATGCATCTTACTAAAACAACCTTTAAGACAACATCGATATACCTAATATTAATTTAGCATCATACAAGGATTCATGTAGGCATCTGAATCACGCTCATACCCAGACAAGTATCGTAACTTCATGCCCCATTATTGGAATGATGTGTTTACAAGTATTAGTGGCGCCAGATCCACTCAACCCTGATTGTGTAGTCCACAAAGGATATGGTAAATTATTATGTTATCTAAATATATGTATATAACTCAATGGTGACTGACTGACTGACTGACTGACATAGTGATCTATCAACGCATAGCCCAAACCACTGGACGGATCGGGCTGAATTTTGGCATGCAGGTAGATGTTATGACGTAGGCATCCGCTAAGAAAGGATTTTGATTAATACTACCCCCAAGGGGAAAAAATAGGGGATGAAAGTTTGTCAATTTTAAACCGATCGGGCTGAGACTTTGCATGCATAAAGCTACTATGACGTAGAGATCCCCTAAGAAAGGATCAAAATTCCACGCGGACGAAGTCACGGGCTCAGCTAGTATAATATATATTTAAACAGATTACAAGATATTTTCACAATTTAGGTATATCTATGACGTCATAAGCAGCTTAGCTACTTAGGGTACTTGAAAATTTGATCTAGAAATTGTGTTTTCAGTATTTGAAAGCTCTCGAGGCTTGCTCTCGAGACGTTAATGGAATTACTAGGTAACTTGATTTCGCTCCGATAGTTATAAATGATTTATTAATTTTATTAGTACTACTCTGTTTATGTTTTAAGTCTAATTCATGTTTATTCATAGCAAATTTTGTAATTTTTGATTTACAAAATGGTTCTTGTCTGGCTTATCACTAGACAGGCGTCTCTTTGGTAAATGGTCTTGGCATAAAAATGGAGAATGATCAAAATTTTCATGGTTTCCTTTTTGCATAATTTTCAATGCTATCTTGTAGATGATTGAGTGCAAATTTGCTTGTTGAATTAATGTTTAAAAAATACACGTACGTTTGTTAGTTTCGTAAAATCATTTGAATGTTCATTGCATTCACTGACGACAGCTCACAGTGGTTGTTTACCTAACGTTTTGCAAGTTACCTTTGATCATCGCACCAAAGGTTTCATGCATATATTTTGGGAAACAATTTTTTTTTCATTTGCCTACTTATAAAAATATAATTAGTTTCATTTTTTTATACATTTTTTAAACTATTTGTCAATCTTTGTGTTTATTTATTTTTAACGATAAAGCACATTATTACTCTGTAACCTACTTCCAAATTATAATTTAACTAGCTGTGCCCCGCGACTTCATCCGCGTAGTATTGGATTATTGGGTTAAAAAGTATCCTATATGTTAATCCCGGTTATAATATATCTGTGTTCCAAATTTCATCCAAATCCGTTCAGTAGTTTTTGCGTGAAGGAGTAACAAACATACATACATACATACATACATACATACACAAACTTTCGCATTTATAATATTAGTAGGATACAATCATAATCTAAGACTTTCTATTGCACACCAAATAGAATAGAACAAATAAAATATATGCAAATACAAAATATATGTTAAAAATGATTACAATAAAAAAACGTTAGCCCATACAAATGAGTTAACAAAGTGATCGATCAAGACAAATATAATGAAAAAACTCGATTTGGTGGTTTTCCCACAGAAGTTGTTATATAAAATGTAAATATTGTTCCGTTGAAGGGGGTGCGTTAACGAATTCAACCCGCGACGTAGCGTCGACTCCAATAACCTTTATTAATACGGTTGAATCGGTCCGTGATTTATTCTCTTGCGTATTCAGATTGCTCCCCGAAGTGACACAAATATTGTAACAGGTAGATTAAAATGTACCTAAACAAATTGGTGTACCAATATCTATACAAATAAATAAAATTGGAGTGTCTGTTTGTAATATCAAAATAACACCTTTTCACTGAATGCATATGAAAGTACATACGACACCTATAGCAAAAACGCGATTAAAAAAAAAATTGTCTGTCTGTCTGTGTGTTTGTTCCGGGTAATCTCCGAAACGGCTGGACCGATTTTGACGGGACTTTCACTGACAGATAGCTGATGTTATAAGCAGTAACTTTGGCTACTTTTATTTTAGAAAAACAAAAAAAACAAATGGGTCCTGTCGTGCGGGCTCAGAACGCGGGAGCGGGAGGGGTTAAGTTAAATTCCACGCGGACGAAGTCGCGGGCGCAGCTAGTTACAGATATATTCCTAGTTATTACTAAATCAATTTATGTGACGCTCGTAAGAAGAAGAGACTAGTGTTTCTTAAGTCTTATGATACACTGTTTATCTGTCAGTAAGTAAATTTTTCATGAAGTTCCATTGATAGTAAATGCTAACTATTTTGAACAAATCAAGAAAATATCTCAATCTATCTAAGTACCCATCCAACGAAATTGATCAGTCGGGGTAGCATATTTTCCTAGTTAAATTATGGCTTGAATTAGAATCACATAATTTTTGTTTTTATATATTTTATGTTATATTTACTTTCGTCCTCATAAATAAAAAATAACCTCATTTTTGAAGAATACCTACAGTTTATTACATTACTAGTATTTCCGTTCGCCCCTCCAGCTAAGTCAAAAGTTTAATCGCCAGGATGGGGATGGAACCCGGAACCTCTCAGCTACGAGAGCGGCCCCTCTTAACCACTAAGCTAATGTCGGTTTAACGTGATAATCATGCAATCTTGGAGCTTTATAGTAAAGTCCTTGTTGAAAGTTTTATCACACCTAATATACACTTGGGATTAGGTAAAACAGGGACTATTAATCTTAAATAATGGGGCCACGGGCAAAATGTTTATTTACAGACACTTTATTAATGATTCGGCTGCGGTGGCCGGATGACATCTGAAATTCTATTCATAAACCTCCATTTCGTGTGAGGCTGATAGCTTTTGATGACGGCGGCATCATGGTTGGTTAACCACAATCATGATGATCTCTTAAAATATTAAATAGAAAAATAAGGTTTATTTGTGTACGAAATAGCGCTATATTTAATAATAATAGCCATGTCGGAGGACTCGGGTGGCCTCTAAACTCAGACACTAGTATTGACACAGCAATATAGTAGACTAGCTGTGCCCCGCGACTTCATCCGCGTAGTTTGGATTATTGGGTTAAAAAGTATCCTATATGTTAATCCTGGTTATAATCTATCTGTGTTCCAAATTTCATCCAAATCCGTTCAGTAGTTTTTGCGTGAAGGAGTAACAAACATACATACATACATACATACATAGATCCACACTCACAAAATTTCGCATTTATAATATTAGTAGGATAAATAAACTAGTATATTGAAAAATGAAAAAAAAATAATAAATTTTTGTATTTAGCACAGCAGTACACACACATAAGAAACGGACAGCACATAATTATAAAATAAGTAATATAAATAGACATAAGGTAAGAAAGCTGCATTTCCTACAGTGTGAGCTGTACCGAAAGGCATTTGGCTCAGCATGCGCTGGAGGGGAACGAGATCTCCTCCAGACACAACTTGGGCTACCCAAACAGAAATAATAAAATAAATAAATAATAAGATATAGAGCTTTTTAAATATCTTGCGAACATAAAACATAGTCTGACTTTTGCTAGCTTTAAAAACGAAATCCACCAAACTTAATTGTAAATGAGGCAAGCTGTAGCAGATTGACTACGTGGTAGTACCACCCTCTCACAGAATGTCGGCGAAATGTAGCTATTGAAGCTGCGTTTCGTACAATGACCGAGTCACCAACCCCAAAGCCCCTCCTATAGAGAATATAGATATAGAGCTTTTTAAATATCTTGCGAAAATAAAACATAGTCTGACTTTTGCTAGCATTAAGAACGAAATCCACCAAAGCTAACTGTAATTGAGCCAAGCTGTATAGCAGATTGACTACGGGGTAGTACCAGCCTCTCACAGAATGTCGGCGAAATGTAGCTATTGAAGCTGCGTTTCGTACAATGACCGAGTCACCAACCCCAAAGCCCCTCCTATAGAGAATATAGATATAGAGCTTTTTAAATATCTTGCGAACATTAAACATAGTCTGAATTTTGCTAGCTTTAAGAACGAAATCCTCCAAAGCTAACTGTAATTGAGCCAAGCTGTATAGCAGATTAACTACGGGGTAGTACCAGCCTCTCACAGAATGTCGGCGTAAGGTAGCTATTGAAGCTGCGTTTCGTACAATGAGCGAGTGGCCAATCCCGAAGCCCCTCCCTCCCTGTATCCCACTCCCCTTTAGATCGAGAACGTGCGACCAAAGCCTTTAGAATTTCAAGTAAGTATCTAAAAGCTACGATACCAAAAAAAATTAACATACTCGTATATCTTATATATAAAATTCTCGTGTCACAATGTTAGTTACCATACTCCTCCGAAACGGCTCAATCGATTTTCATGTAATTTTGTGTGTATATCGGGTAGGTCTGAGAATCGGCTACTATCTATTATTCATACCCATAAATGTTAAAGGTGGTCCACATTCCACGCAGACGGAGTCGCGGGGTACAGCTAGTAATTTATATAATAACTAGCTGAGCCCGCGACTTCGTCCGCGTGGAATTTAACTTAACCGCTCCCGCGTTCTAAGCCCGCGCGACAGGACCTATTTTTTTTTGTTTTTCTAAAATAAAAGTAGCCAAAGTTACTGCTTATAACATCAGCTATCTGCCAGTGAAAGTCCCGTCAAAATCGATCCAGCCGTTTCGGAGATTACCCGGAAACACACAGACAGACAGACAGACAGACAGACAGACAATATATATTTTTTTAAATCGCGTTTTTGCTATATGTGTCGTATGTACTTTCATATGCATTTAGTGAAAGGGTGTTATTTTGATATTACAAACAGACACTCAAATTTTATTTATTTGTATAGATAATAAATTTAATTTTCATGACAGTCGCTCAGTATGTCGGAATGTGAATTCTCAGTAACTGCCGTTTATATTTGTACACTGACTAACAAGACGATTATGTCCACAGGTCAACGAGCGAAGTCCACAGAGCACATCTGGAGGCAGCACGCCCAATTCTGAGAGAGGAGCTTCGCCCCGGCCCGACGTTTCCAAGTAATTTCACTGAATAACCCACTACGCATTTCAGGATCTCTATACAATCGAAATAAAGTCGAAATTGTTATTCCATGTTAGGTATATAATAATTGTAAACGAGTGGACTTTTTGGAAGGGAAATGGAAAAGTGAAATCATATTTGTTTGAATTTTCCATAACCTGTGTTCGTCTGAGTTATACCTAATCACCCGTATTAATAATCGTGGATTAGCGGGCGAATAGTTATACACCGAACTATCTCTTGCTGTCATCAGTAGTTTGACATTCGAATGAAGAAGACTAAGCATGGTCGACATAGCTCAAAGAATTAGCAAGCTGAAATGGCAGTGGGCTGGCCATATCTCGCGAAGAACCGACAACCGCTGGGGTAAACGTGTTCTTGAGTGGAGACCTCGACTCGGCAAGCGTAGTGTAGGACGCCCTCCGACCAGGTGGGATGACGATCTGCGAAAGACTGCAGGCAGATGCTGGATGCGGCAAGCTGAAGACAGGGCGCTATGGCGCTCATTAGGCCTATGTCCAGCAGTGGACAAATATAGGCTGATGATTGATTGATTGAAGCATGGTTTAACTATACAACCGCTAATCCACGTTTTTATTAATAAGGGGGAATGAGTTATATTGGTGGAATTTTAACGTTATTACGTTAAAAATTCCACCAACATTCCACACGTTAATTTATATGCGTGAGTGTGGGCAATTAGAACAAAAGTGGTGAAACATGATTTTTCGGGTTCCCCAAGCAGTCTTGTAATTTATCCGCCACTTGACTTATTAGGTTTCAGGGGGATTAGGCCAAGCCTTCAGCCTTCATATGCTCCATATGTAAATTAATAAAACTTTAAAATACAATTTTACTCGATTCTGGCTAAATGCGAAGAGCGAAGCCAAAACGAAAAAAATAATATGCGTGCTTGCCTCTATCTTGTACTATAATTCGTCTATTTAAAATCTTCCTTCCCCATATTAGTAGTAGAAAAAATTAAGCATTATGTTAGTCATTATACGCATAAGTGTTTTATTATACCTAATGTTGTTGAATTTGGCAGTAGCTACCTTTAATGTGTTTTCAAAGGACTTATCATACTCGCATAATAAGTGTAACGACAAATAATGTAATCTAAAATGTACAATAATCATTATTATACTTCTTTGTATTTATATATTTATGTCATTACGGACGCAAAGCTTTCTGTTGTGACATTGTTACTATGTCAAAGTTTAAAACAAAAATGTTAATACGAATAATGTATCAAGATAATAAATAAATGGTATCAAAATCAATTGACGTAATTAATTATTTTATATATTTAATTTAGCCGTAGCATAACTAACTATATTATTAATATAAAATATAGAATGATGTTTCACATAATGCGTCTCACGTCTCACGTATTCCTTGCAAACTGTTATAGAGGAACTATATCTGAAATCAGACTTCTTCTAGAATATTCGGCGAATTTTAGTGGTTTTCGACATATTTCCCAAAAACTAAACATAATCACTAATTGTAAAATAAACGTTATTGAATGAGTTTTAATTCCATCAAAACCTTTTGTTGAAACTATAATAAAAATAATTAATACGTCGAATCACTTTTGTCTAACCCTATATATCTTACTAAATAATAGCCGAATGAGCTATGTTTATACGTAATAACAAAGAGTACATACATATAGGTGCTAAATACCCGTTAAATCGAATCGTTTCTGCTCTCAATACCCTTCAGGCTATAACAGTAATTGTTAAGTAGTTAGTTATACAAATTCAGGACTATGATATCATCTTACCAGCTAATAATAGGTAGCTTACCTAGGTACCAACGTTGATTAGTACACAATAGGCTTTCCTACACACTTTTATTTAAGAAAAATATTATGTACATAATGGAGATAAGTACCTTGTTATTATAGTAGGTACCTATAATGTACGAACATACCTAAAGAATATTCAGTCAGATGCAAAACATTTTTTTATAAGTAATAAACTGACTAGAAATATCACAATGCACTTTGTTGTTATAAATAATCAAATATTTACGTCCGTATAAAGACGAAGAAAAAGCGGTTCCATACTGTGATATAGAATATAAAAACTTTGACGTACGTACATCCATAAATCTTAATTCATGAAGAACAAAGCTAACTAATACGATATTGTTTCAGTATAATTCGGCAAGGACCAACACTTTTTATTGCGTGCTTCAGTAACCCAGTTTCAGAAGTTCTAGTTACAAACAATAGTACCTACTGTTCCGTATTAATGAGCATTTAGTTCACCTTGTATAATATTACCAAATGTGCTAACCGCACCGCTAAATGTAAACCATGATGATGTAAAACGAACCTCTGGTTTTCACTATAAACATTAGTTACTAACGCAGCCAAAATAGAAATGATTTAACGACGCAATAGAAATTTAGTGACTGTCAAAAAAATATTGATCGCATTAAAATATAAAAGAGCGGATTGGAACGTAGCCAACATAAAAAAATAATACAATCATTGATAACATACTTAGTGAGGTGCAATCGCTAAGATCAACAATAAGCAACTGGCGATTAAAAAGAAGAAATATAACAAAATGTAAAAAGACAAGCCCGCTGAGTTTCTTGCCGGATCTTCTCAGTCGAGGTCGCGTTCCGATCCGGTTGTAGATATAAGAAAAAAATATTTAAAATTGACAATATGTAAGTGCCCCCGTATAAACAAAATAAACGATTTGAATTTGAAAGCAGTCGGAGCTATCAGTCGACGGTTGTACATAACCGAGCGGTTTGGGCATTAGTTGGGCACGATGCCAAATATGAAAACCATTAACTTTTAAAACAAAATGATGCAACTCAGTTAAATTGAGGTCGTGTCCAGAACAGGAATGATTTAAAACAGCTGAATATTGAGACTCAAATTAAAACGATGGCAATGCATCATATATTTTATGGTGCAGGATCACGGAAACGCGGCTCAGATGCAGCTCAGAATTCATTTACTTATAAGCTTCTAGTTAAATTTGTTTATTAGTGTAATTATTTGGCACATAATGTTGAACGCGGAACATAGTATCGCCCGTAGTTCACTATTAAACCCGAGTCCTTGGCAATGCTTCTTGAATTTAATTATAACTACTTACGTATCTGTCAAAATCGTATGAAAGTTGGCAAGTGAGCGACAAGAGTAGTGTTAAAATTAGCTCTTTTAACATTGAAATTTTGGATGTCACACGTTCGGTTATTTCTGCTTTCGCCCCGTTTAAGCCAGACACGATTAGACGATTTAGATTTTTGCGTTATATATTTTTAAAACGTTATTTTATTTGTTTTATCGCAGAATTTACGCACGACAACGTAGGTACGACGCTAAGGTAGGTAGATCGGAGACCGTTTTTTATGTCGCGACGTATTTTTTATACAAGTAATAGAGGATTACATTTTGTATAATCATTCTCAAGTAAGTAAGGTACAAGATACATTTTTAATAAATCTGACGTGCAAGTTATGAAGTCTTCAGGTTCGGAAGTTAAAAGGAATCTTGCGCCACATCCCCCGAGGGAGCGTCAAAGTTTACTTTCCTTTCGCCCGACAGTTTATCCTGTAAATGAAATTGTGAATCCGGGCTCTTAAACGTTTATAAAAAGGCTCATGGTGGACCTTAATTTAAACACGAAAGAATTCGTACAACCATGGTTCGTGAGGACGTCTCTACAGCCCATTAATAAGCCTGAATAATATAAACCTGAGCCTTATTAAACCTGATTAATAAGTTGCAAAAATTTTTTGTCCACAAAATATATAATATATACCTATTAAAAAGTTTTATTTTTCAGACCATAATCCATCACGTAGGACCAGTGAAGGTTGGCGGATTTCATAAGTCTATCGAATATTTGATAGATTTTCTAAGATATAAAACTTTCCTCACAATGTTGTCTTTTACAGAGAGGAAGTGTTTCAATTGTAATTACAATTCACACTTAAAAAATGTACATTATTTAAATCATTAAAAAGGAAAATAGGTCAGTAGAACGGAACGGCAGCCACAGGGTAGGGCGTGATGTTGTCACTAGAAGTCTGAGTCCGACCAGGAATCAATATGACAGAATTGAAAAAAAGTTTCAATTATATGTGAAAGTTGGAGAATTAAGCAGTCGTCTGATAAGGAAAGGAGTTGGTGGATGGGCACACTCCAGCGTGTAGGCTGAGTGGCGGCAGTCGCGTTGAGATTCCGTCGCGTCAGCACGCCGCCGCCGCCTGCCTTTTCGCAAATCGATATTACTGTATTCACTGTACCGTCATACATAGGTACACCATTTTTATTACCACACGTAAACATTTTACTGCCATTTAAAAACTTTTATTGCGTGTTTCCTCAATACTATTAATTTATCACGTCCCTTTCCGTCTCGAATTTTCAGTTTACCGCGACAGCCTGCCGCGCGAAGTAAACAATAGACGCGAATATAAACGAGCGCTCGGAACAGCTGATATTTGTGAGAACAACTGATAGTTTTTTTTTTTATGAATAACGCGGCCCAAATGCTCTTCGTATTTTTATTTTAGTTTTCGAGCGATTTAAATAAAGCTCGGTGGTTGACAGAAAGAATTTTGAATGTCCTCGGCGTATCGATGAAGTCTTCCAGAGTGACCGGCGGAGTGTTTTATGGTGAGACGAATGATGCTGTAAATATCACGGCGGGGCGACTAAATGGCGTGCTCGCATGGTGTTCGCGTCGTTAATAGATCTTGTGATATACGCTCACGATCGGAGTGTATCGTGCGGGTGAGCGAAGGCCGCGGGTTGCGTGGACGCAGCGTCGTCGCGGGGAAGTTGGCACGGTGCGCGGGCGCAGCGCGTCGGCTGGCGTGACGCGCCGCGGGCCCTGACTCGGCAGCGTCTGCCCCGTCAGTACAACCTTGCTCGCGTTGAGGACATGTCCGTGTTATGGATTACCAATGCATCGTCGTGTATACCGTCATCAACATCGCGCCGCCTCGGCTCACCGCTGAGGCGACAAAAGTCTCCAACGGTTGTATCACCTGGTTTAAAAATAAGATCAAAAGGTCAGTAGGAAGTAGATTACTTAATGTTTTTATTAAAAAAAAAGATTATGATTTAATTATCTACAGCCTTGTATTAGAGGCTGTAGAAAGGAAATTTAATTCATAATTTTATTTAAGTACCTAATGGAATCAACAATATACCATTTGGTTTTCCAGGAACTCGCTTCTTTGAAGTTTTAACAACTACGTAATAAATAAATAAGCTTATCTTTTTATAAAATTTCGGGAATCAGTACCGAGAATTTTGAAATTACTTTTCTGTGAATGGTTTAAAGCAGAATTTTCCTTCAAAATATAATTTCCATACCATTCTCGAGTAATGCTTAATTTGATATACAGTAGAATCTTGTTAAGTAATTAAAGTGGTTCCGAGGAAAATGTAAACTAATTGGACGGGTTATAATCTGTGGGGATTATTTTATAGTTGTTTTATTCACGCGACAGCGCGTTCGTTTAATCGATTACTAAGTATGAAAATAAAATATAATTCTATAAACAGAATACCTACGATGATCTATTAATATTTTCCAGTCTGTCGTCTTTTGTATCATAATTATTTTCGTCGTGTTCAATTAGTGCATTAAATTGTAATTTTTTTTAAAACATAATTATTTATTATTTAGTAAGCAATAAGTATTGTTAAAGAAAAAATATTACGAGAATGAAGCGGATTCTGTTGTTCAGAAAAAAATTACACGTTATAAAATAATTTATTCATAGTTATATCAATAAATATTATTATTATTAATTTAACTAAGAAATATACCAACACAATAAACCTTGTCATATTTAATGTGCGTACTTACCAACAGAATCAGCTCTCTGCCTTTCAATTCATTTCATTCATATATCATTATCCTCATTATATTATTATTCTCATTTCAGATAAGTAATTTCAATAAATTTTGTTTCAGAGCGGTAGCAGTATACCTTCAATCATTGAAGTTGACGCCGAGTAGCGGGGCCCTCCATGGGAACTTGGCTTGCCTATACTACAAACAGGGTTTCATAGATCTAGCTATAGACACGTACAAAAGAGCCATAGAGCTCCAGCCCAATTTCCCCGACGCCTACTGCAATCTAGCTAATGCACTCAAAGAAAAGGGCCTCGTCTCCGAGGCAGAGGAGTGTTACAACAAAGCTTTATGTTTATGTCCGTCGCACGTCGACACACTTAACAATCTTGGAAATGTTAAGAGGGAACAAGGGAATATTGAAGAGGCTACTAAATTGTACCTGAAAGCATTAGAAGTATTCCCTAACTTTGCAGCGACCCACAGCAACTTAGCATCGCTTTTACAACACCAAGGTCCGTATTTGATTGCAATTGAGTCTATTGTATCATGCCCTATTATGAGATAATCTTCAATGTTATGTTTTACACATAGGATGTTGATATACCTAATAATTACATTGTTAATTGGCAGTAAGCTCTATTTAATCACGTAACTTACTACGTGTTTAGCGCATCCTACTAATATTATAAATGCGAAAGTTTGTGCGTGTGGATGTATGTATGTATTTATGTATGTATGGTTGTTACTCCTTCACGCAAAAACTACCGAACGGATTTGGATGACATTAGGAAGGAAGGAACACAGATAGATTATAACCGGGATTAACATATAGGATACTTTTTAACCCAATAATCCAATACTACGCGGATGAAGTCGCGGGGCACAGCTAGTAGTTAATATTAATTGACATGATTATTTATATTTTGCTGAACAGTGTAAGCTAATCATTTCCAAGTCCAAATTTATAAAGAAAAGTCGCTGACGTCATACACAAATGACAACACGTCACAGCGACAGTAATTGTCACATTGATTATGCAAACGAGAATAAACCTTGTCATCTTATGAGGTGTAAAAACGATATTCAAACTATTAAAGGACTTTCTTGGCCGACTTTGCATACCCTATGATAGAATTAGCATAATATTACGAAAGCAATTAGCTATTACTAGCATAGTAGCTACAGCGTAGGTCACGCGTTCGACGCTAACTATAATTTACATTGTAAACATTCTGGAAATTAGCGCGCCCAGAGAAAATTTATTCGGCAATTTCAAATTCTACAGTCATTATAACAATTACAGGGAAACTCCATGAAGCGTTAATGCATTACCGACAGGCTATAAATATTCAACCAAAGTTCGCCGACGCTTACAGCAATATGGGGAACACATTGCGGGAATTGCAGGACGTAACAGGCGCACTTATCTGTTTCAAGAAGGCTATCGAGATAAACCCCGCTTTTGCCGACGCTCATTGTAATTTGGCAAGTATTTATAAAGATATGGGGAGTATCACTGAGGCAATTGAGTCTTATAATAACGCATTACATTTCAAACCGGATTTCCCTGACGCCTACTGTAATTTGACACACTGTTTACAAATAGTGTGTAACTGGGATGATTATGACGAGCGGATGCACAACATTGTGACGATTATAGAAGATCAATTAAGAACAGAGAAACTGACTTCGGTACATCCACATCATTCCATTTTATATCCATTATCTAACGAAGTGCGAAAAGAGATTGCCGTTCGGCATGCCAATTTATACATAGAGAAAGTGAACTTATTGAACAAAATCACTTTTCAACACGACAATGAATTTAAAGGACGATTACGAATCGGGTATGTAAGTAGTGATTTCGGTAATCACCCAACGTCTCATTTGATGCAGTCTATACCGGGTCTACATGATCACTCGAAGATTGAAGTTTTTTGCTATGCTTTAAATGCCGATGATGGAACTACATTCCGTAGCAAAATAGTTAGAGATTCTGAACACTTTATTGATTTATCTCCCATATCTTGTTATGCGGAGGCAGCGAAAATAATACATAGTGATGGTATTAATATTTTAATAAACATGAATGGATACACAAAAGGCGCTAGAAACGAAATATTTGCTCTGAAACCAGCTCCTATTCAAGTTATGTGGCTAGGATATCCAGCCACGAGCGGGGCTGAATACATGGATTATGTAATAACCGACGAAACATCTTCCCCGATGACCGCAATCTCAGATTTCAGTGAAAAGTTTGCATACATGCCGTGCACATATTTTGTCGGTGATCATAAACAAATGTTTCCTCATTTAAAGAGAAAATATCATATCATAAATGAAAGTGGAGACATTTTAGATCAAAATGTGGCAGTCATAAATTCAGCCGAAAGTATACATTTAAATAATACGTTTGAAGTGATTGAGGAAGTTGATAACATTAAATACGAAGAACGAGAGGCCATAGAATTAGTTGTAAGAAAAATAGACATTCCAAACCACGTAATTGAAACGACTATAGACCCTGAACAAACGCAGGTACGGTTGAATTCGTTTTGTGTTTCAATATATTTTCTTTGTATTCAATATTTCTTTTATAATGTTTGCTAATGAATTTATTATTTTGTTGTAGGTAATAGTCAACGGTGTGACAATACACAATGGCTTATCGATATTCAATTATAATAAAAAAATTGCATCGGCTGAGGAAATACTGGATACCATAGTGATAACATCAAGGAAGCAGTACGGTCTCCCAGACGACGCTATTGTATATTGCAATTTCAACCAGTTGTACAAAATTGACCCTAAGATCTTGGAAATATGGGTGAACATATTGAAAAAGGTATCAAATAGCGTTCTGTGGCTGTTAAGTTTTCCTGCTGCTGGCGAACCAAATATCCATAAATATGCGCAGAGTTTAGGTATTGATATCATTTGCTTAACTCTTTGCGGTATTTAGTGTCCACTAACCTACATTAATTGAAACTTTTCTTTCAGGATTGGAACCAGGGCGTATTATATTTTCTAAGATCGCATGTAAGGAAGAACACGTGAGACGTGGTCAACTCGCTGACATATGTCTGGATACACCGCTATGCAATGGTCACACGACGGCGATGGATGTCCTTTGGACTGGAACGCCTGTGGTCACACTGCCGGGAGAAACTCTGGCTTCTCGGTACATGGTTCTCTGATCTTAGTTTGAGGAAAAAAAAATAAACATCATATACTTCTCTAAAAATGTCTTAATCACCGTTAAATATTGTACTACGGAATCGTTCCGAATCATTTATTTTTAGACACACACACGATCGTTGGTAATCCCGTGTTACGGTTGGCGCTGAGTTTTATTGATTTGTAACTTTTATTATGTTTACAATATATCACTTGTCTGCTTGGACGTTTATTATTTTATTTTTATTTTTACAGAGTTGCTGCATCACAATTGAATGCTCTACGCTGTACAGAGCTAATAGCGAGAAGTAGGATAGAGTATGAAGATATTGCTGTCAAATTGGGAACAAGTAGAGAATAGTAAGTACAAATACTAAATAGGTTTTACATGTAACAAAATCGTAAAAAAGCGTACGACCCGCTTGATGTTAAACGAGAAGGAATGCTCGCGCGTTGCCGACTTAAAGGAGAGTGGGATATAGAGAGGGGAAGGGACGATCTTCTCAGTCGAGGTCGCGTTCCGATCCGGTGGTAGATTTACCCTCGCCACCTCTCCTGGCAGCGGCCCAAGCCGAGGTCGTGTCCCTTGTGGCGCCCTTGAGCTAGCTGCCCCCCTGCCCCTCTGGCTGGAGCGCACTCGCGCTCGCCCACTGTCCGGGTGAAGTTGTTATGGCCACTCTGGCCAACAACATATAGTCAATTCAAAAAAAAAAAAAGAGGGGAAGGGAGGTGGTCTTGGGATTATGGTTCTCTCGATCATCGTACGAACCGCAGCTATAATAGTTACTTGACGCTGATTTTCTGTGAGAGGTTGGTACTACCCCGGTACCTGCTTAAATTGATTACTGAAATAACAGAAATAAATAAATACAAACGCATTATGATGCCTACATATATTACGATGGATACATAATTAAGTGTATTTGCCAATATTATAATAACATATTATTAGTATTCCTATTATTCATACAATACGTACAATACCCGTGAACATTTTTCAATATTTATGACATTACCTACTGACATTTTAAAATTAACACTCAACTCTATCACGTAGTTTAGCCGGGCACACCCGGAAATCCAAATCGAATTCTGCGGAGAAATAATTACAGTATCATTTTACTTGGCAATAAACCAATGTTCAGATCCCTCTTTTTATTATAGCCGAAGATACATCAGAGCCAAAGTGTCGAATGCAAGACTGGACAGCACACTGTTCGACTGCCAACACTATACACGTGGTTTGGAGGCGCTGTATCAAAAAATGTGGGCAAAATATGCAAACGGCGAAAAACCTGACCATATAAAGGCCGTTGGATGAATAGTTAGTAAGTATTTTATATATCAACTAGCTGAGCCCGCGACTTCGTCCGCGTGGAATTTAACTTAACAAAAAAGCCCGCTCCCGCGTTCTGAGCACGCACGACAGGACACATTTTTTCATTTTTTAAATTTAGTTTTTCTAAAATAAAAGTAGCATAAGTTACTGCTTATAACGTCAGTTATCTACCAGTGAAAGTCCCGTCAAAATCGGTCCACCCGTTTCGGAGATACTCTTTGATTTCATGTGTTTTTATTTTTTTACGCGGAACCCTAATTGTTTTTCTAAAATTAAAATAGCCTAAGTTACTCCCTATAACATCAGCTATTTGCCAGTGAAAGTCCCGTCAAAATAGGTCCAGCCGTTTCGGAGATTACCTGGAACAAACACACAGACAGACAGACAGACAGACAATTTTTTTTAAATTGCGTTTTTGTTATAGGTGTCGTATGTACTTTTATATGCATTTAGTGAAAAGGTGTTATTTTGATATTACAAACAGACACTCCAATTTTATTTATTTGTATAGATGATCACTAATAGAATTAGGGAATAACATTCATTTCTTCTCTTTTGAATTTGAGCGAGACCTTTGATGGTATAGTTAATGGAAGTCTTTCCGCCTGTCTCGATCTATTGGAGCCTATTATTTTGCATTATTTTTTGGGGAGATTACGGCAATATATAAGTACAAAGTGAACAAGCATCTAAGTTAATACATGGTAATTACACGCTTGCAATTCAACATTCAACGCCTCTTTCTCACATGTTTACACGAAAATATACCTTGCTTTTCATTATCTGACTCATGTGGATTCCTCCTTCGTCTTCACACTTTCGTTTCTGATAATTAGTCCCTCGAGCACAATCTTCTAACGCTATCGTAGCACCATCAATATACCATGCTGTCACTGTCATTCTTATTAATGAAACCTGCACCCACGAGTAATATACCCGGCAACTAATGCCCTATTTAAAGTTACTTTCCAAGTTAGGTGGCGGGTTTAAACAACTGTGTTATTATGATATGAGGCCGAGGACGGAACCCGCTTACGCTAACGTAACGCTTCGTAAAAAGTTTTGTTCGTAGTGCTGATTCTATAAGGATTATTATCATTTGTGTGCCATAATGGTGGCATATGGCCTATCGCCATCCCTCTTTAATTCATCGAATTTCGTTCGTTTTAAAATTTAATTAAGTATCAAAACTTATTCTGCGTTCACACATTATTGATATATTGATTGCTTTATTTTTCGTTACCTACCTTTATATGGCGCAACAGTGAATATTATAATCTATACAAATAAATAAAATTGGAGTGTCTGTTTGTAATATCAAAATAACACCGTTTCACTAAATGCATATGAAAGTACATACGATACTTACAAAAAAAATTGTCTGTCTGTCTGTCTGTCTGTCTGTCTGTCTGTCTGTCTGTGTGTTTGTTCCGGGTAATCTCCGAAACGGCTGGACCGATTTTGACGGGACTTTCACTGGAAGATAGCTGATGTTTTAAGGAGTAACTTAGGCTACTTTAATTTTAGAAAAACAATTAGGGTTCCGCGTAAAAAAATAAAAACACTTGAAGTCAAAGAGTATCTCCGAAACGGCTGGACCGATTTTGACGGGACTTTCACTGGTAGATAGCTGATGTTATAAGCAGTAACTTAGGCTACTTTTATTTTAGAAAAACAACATTAAAAAATATGGGCCCTGTCGCGCGGGCTCAGAACGCGGGAGCGGGCTTTTTTGTTAAGTTAAATTCTACGCGGACGAAGTCGCGGGCTCAGCTAGTAATATATATTAAAAGGAAAATATTTTTGTAACCTACTAATTTGCTTTTTAAGCGTCGAGAGAGGTAAATACCTCTTCAAGACGACGGCGCTTCAGTTAGTATCTAAAATTTCGTATGCTACATTTGCAACGCGGTCGATTGTACATAGTTTGAAAGGTTTAACGATTTTTACTTTTACTACACGGTATATAGAAAATGGCAATATTCATAATGTCACTCATCTAAATAAAATACAGGTTTTAATAATCGCTTTTATTGTTTCAGGTTCAATTTAATATTATAAAAAAAAAAACATTTTTAAGACTTGAATCAAAGTGGAAAAGCCCGCCAGCTGTCCGTCCAGTTGTTGTCCATTCAAACGCCACTTCTATACGTTTTATTACAAATAATTTATTGCGTAAATCTATGTTGGAAAAGTTATATATTTGCTAAATGTAAGTACAATGTGTGCCATAAATAAAATCTTGTACATAATCTTGGAAGTTTTTTTTATGCACTAATATTACAAATAAATAGGTAAATAATGCGATAGTGTGTTTTTTGTTTGTATGTTTGCCTGACTATTACGGTGAAACAGCTGAGTGGATTGGGATGAAATTTGATACAGAGATAATTAATATTTTAGGTTATAGGATACTGAAGCCGTTGGAAGCGCCATCTAGCGGCGTCGAGTAAAATTAATAGCAATACCACACTGCTTTTTACAAGAAAATATTACCCAGTCACCATTCTATTACTGTCATAATCACTGAAGGTAATCCTATCCGTTATAAAAATAAAATAAAAAACCAATAGGTACCCCTGTGCCTGGGCTTTCTCTACAATAATCTTGGTGTATATACTGAATAAAATATAAATAACTGAGTTATGAGAAGAAAAAATAAATAATAAAAGACTACTTGTTATTATTGAAACATATTACTTGCAGTGTCCATGTAATCAGCTGTATAGTTTAGGTACGCTGCGTCGAAGTATTTTTTTTAAGCCATTGTTCCAATACTTTCATTTGCCTATTGATGCGATATTGTGTTTTCAATAGACCTCAACTATCATTTGGTAAGACGATATGGAAATTTGTGTTTGAATTTTGTAAAAGGTATACTTACCGATCAATTTGTTCAAGGCTTTGTGACTATTTCGTCTCTTGTACTTGTTGAATGTGTACCTATCAGTGTAAATAATTTTTGAGTCTAATTCTTCGACTTCTGCCACGATACTGCGTGTATGCGGCACTTGATTGAGAGGTCACAACCGTATCAATGCTGAGGATTACCACTTGGGAACCAGGCACTTCGACAATAATATTCCTTATTTTTAAACAATGAAACCGGTGCATTTAGTACATGGCCTGGTAATACGGTGATCGAAAATGGTTATATAGGATATAACATTAGGGCTAGTTATCAAATTGTGTATATTTTAATATTTACCGTCAAACTGGTTGTTTTCTATTTGACTAGTAATTTTCAGATAATTTCACAATTTCACCACTCTCTTACAAAAATAATAAACACTGATTACTTGTAAAAGGTTTTTATTTTTCTTTATCATCTTCACATATTAGTTATCGTTCATAAGTAGGTACACAAATAACTATATAGTGTTGCTAATAATAATGTTAAAAACATATTTTGTAAATTCGAATACAATCCCGACCGGTTTACAAAATAGCGATCCAAGTGAAACATTTGCGTGACGGCGAAGCATGTAACTCATGCGCGTGTAAAACAAACAGTATATGTGTTCCAGTCAATTTGGTTCTACTAAGTCAAACTAGCGGCAATATCGCACTGTTTAAATTTTCACTTCCAGAACAGAAACGCGTCTGCGGCAATAATTCATGTTTCCTAAACAAACAACCATAACTTTTTATAATTCATGTTCGTAATTTTATTCCTATCGATTTTTTATTCCATTTTCACAGCTTCTTCGTTATCATAGATGCTACGTTATCTATTTTACTCTACGAGAATATATTGACCATTATTATCTACTAACGCGTGTAAAATCATCTATGCTCGCTATAATCATTATATCTAGTAATTAATGAAAATTGGTGGTAAAAGTTACGGTGGGAGGTAACGTATCGATCACTGAGTTTGTTCGTGAATATTTCACCTTTTTTAGATCTTATGATTTTTTTTTATTAATTAAATTTACAATGTGAAATTATAGGTGCGTGTAGACGTGATCTACAAAGATGATTTTCCATTACATACATTTGTGTGAGCAATATAATTACAATGTCTAATTCAAGTCTTAGGTAGGTTAGGTGAATATTATAATTAAATTAGTTTCAAAATGTGAGAATTTTTATAAATGAAGGTGATTGTAGTAGAAAACCTACTCATGTTGAGGAGTCGAGGAAATACGAGAAAGTTTTAAATATTTAAAAACGAATAGTAGGTTATAATAGGGACATTTATGTTCGTACAAAACAAAGGTAGTAGGGAGCGATGGTCAAAAATAATACAAGGGATGAAAATGAAGGGGAAGGTATGTTTAGATACAATAAACGCCATAATTTTGTGGTGGGATACTACATATACAGTTTTATATAAAATAAATACAAGAACTATAAGTAAATGCGTTATCAATACATGTTACTATTTTTCCCCGGATTAATTAAAAAATAATAATAATATGTAGTAGGTACTAAAATATAATAGTCAGAACTCTACCGGTCGACTGACAAAAGCAGCTTTCACATGGATATCAACTACGATTGAAGGAACCCCTATTTCTCTGGCACCATTAAAATGACAAACACGCATGTTTAAAAACAAAAAGAGAGCCAATCGTGATTTTCGATGCCGGAATTGCCGGTACTTATCCAAAAATCCTTTTCAATTACAGTTAAAACTACTTTTGACTCTTTTCATGACCTGCGAAGAGTCCTGACTGTAACTTAAATAGAAGTAATGGAATATAAGCAAAAAAAATAACATCTTACGTTAATGTAAAATCCTTACTTATTGTTAGAATTTTTACAATCTATTTTATAAAATTAAACCTACGTCGAGTGCATTACTTAATCAATCATTTGATACAGTGATATAAATGTTGAAAGTTATTTCTAGCGTGTCTTAGGGACCATGGAGGAATACTCTGCGCAACTACCTAATCATTTGTAATGCTCAATACACACCTACACCATGTAGGCTACATGTGTGCATTGAAATATAAAATAATAAAAGTATCGTTTAGCTATCTTACGTTAAGTGTAAACAAAACTATCTATATGTGTAATATGATCCTACTTAGGGCACAGGCCCTAGACCTAGACATAGGTCTGTATTGGTGTATAATCATTGCGATGTATTTTCAAAATTGGTTTTGAAATATATGTCGGAATATAGACAACATATGAATCAAATAATTGTACAACACACTTCGATAACATTTTCTTAATCATTTTGAGCATGTTCTTCGTTTACGTAATTGCTTTCTACTATTTTTACGAAGTACTAGGTATAGGTATAATTTAGGTATAATTATTACATATTTTTCAATTATATTATTATACTTTATGAATAGCATTTATTTATAGATAGGTACCTGCCACATTTTATTCCATGACAATTGATAACTAACACATACCAAATAATTTCGGTATTTTTTTCAAAGAAAGTTAACAAAAATGTGTTTAACCAGTTTCAAACGAATATATCTATCGGAAAGTCCACATAGGTACCTACCTAATAAAAAACCGTAATTATTTTTGTTAGCCGTTATTTATTGTGTACTTTTGGTGTTTCCATTTCAATTGTCTTTTATCTATTATGTTATATTTTAAAATATGTATTTCTACTGATATATCTATTAAACTATTGTAGGTATATGGTATATGTGACGGGAGTATTCCTCGTCTTAAACCCTAATGTATTCTGTTTCACAGCATGTAGTAGCGACGCCGTACACAGTATTATATCTAATATATTTGGTTATGTTATGTATTTGGTGTTATGTTTTGGTTATGTCACATTAATACAGGTACTTGATTGCATATATTTATCGTAACAAAACAGAGTCATAGTTTTGGAAGAATTGATGAAAACTATGTTAAAAGAGCGCGTTTGATAGCTACGCACGGAGAGACCACGTTGTGGGTTACGCAGCATTTATTGAAATGTAGCACAGTTTTTGATAAAATAAAGAGGCCTTTGTACATGTTTACGATACGCCTTGTGCGATGCATTGCGCTTGAATGTGTACATTTCAAACATCCCAGGAATCCTTTGCGCGGCGGTCAGCTGGCACGCTTATGTATTTGCACCTTTGATAAAAGAATCCTTTATCAAAGATTTGCACACATTCCCATAAGGTCCCCCAGTGCGCTCAACGCACAGATGCATTGAACCGTCATACTTTGTATTGAGTTGTTTCCTTAGACAAGTATTGGTGAATAAGGCTGTAAGTCCGCGCGTGGAAGTCTGCGCTTGAGATTGAGGCCAGGTGGATATAAGTACCTTAGCTTAGGTACAGAGGTCTTGAATTAATATTTTGAAATAACGTCAGAGTTTAGTTGCTAGATCTGTCATCTTACACAATATATATGAAGTGCGTTCTGTCAATTGCACTGATTTATCGATGTTGATTTTTGAGGACAGAAAAGTTAGAGATTAGAATAATTACTTAATAAGTAAACAATCTTCACAATAGGAAGATTAGATAAGTACCAAGTGTAAAGTAAAATAAATAAATAAACAGAGCCAATTTTAGAAATTAAGCTAGATTACTTTGCTTACTCAACTCTTAGTATAATTCGGCAAATGCATAGGTACATCTATGTACCTATCTCATTTACATATAGATTTACGGTTTACATTACTTGTTATATATTCTAAATTCCAATAAATGTCGTGAAAAAGTCCTAAACTGTTGTCATACCGACATTAGTACTTACATGACTACAATGTAGGTACGCATAATTGTGGCTTATACTACAGTTTCGACGTGCATAGCTACACATATATTAGGTATGGCGATATAGAAACATCCCCTACACCTACCCTCTCGAACTTAATTGCTAGTCACTAGACAAATATTTTAGAATTTCGTTTCGGAGAGACAAGGCCCAGGCCAAGTCGTGTCTACACGCAATTTTTTCTACCATCAAATTCTATAGGTACCTTAATATAACATTACCACATAATTATATTTTTTAATTACACTAACACAATAGTTCTAAAAAAATGGTTACAAAGTGCTAAGTGCATAATGTAATTATGTACAATTTCAATCTAAAAGTGTACCCATATGGTACATTTATATAATATTACACCTAGATTGAGATGCTATAAACATACAATATTTTCTACTTTTCATTTGTCATACGAACTTCATAATAAAGCGTTGAATTTAACACATTTTGATATCTCAATTGAGGTTACTATTCATTTGTGTTTCTTACAAACTCAGTAGTTCTTTGGTGGACAAAAGGAACTCCTCGCATTTCATTCCATACTGGAGACGTAGCATCTATTTTCTTATAACTACGCTTCTTAGTTTCTAGAAGGTATTCCTCTATTTCAATGTAACTAAGCATTTAGTGAAATCTATTTTTATTTCTTTACATTACAGATTTGGAAAGGGTTCCGTCGGGTTTTCAAATTATTGGCTTACCGGTAACAAAACATTTTCATAATTGGTTTCTGCATCAAGAATATCAAGGTGTACTGGAGTTACCTGGATTTTCAAACTTCAGTAACTTTCTAGTGAAAGCCAGTAGCTCTACCATGATTGTATAAGTTCGTTAACTATAGCGGACTAATAAAATACCGTACTAGTAGTAGTATTTTACACAAATTATTATTATCATTAAATTATTATTACGAATTGTCGCATTCCTCGGATGTGCCCACTGGGACGCCGTATAATTTACTATAATAGTAATGCTTATTACGTAGACGTTAGCGTGCAGTATCCCAATTATAAACAAGGGTCGGCACTTCTAGGTTTAGAAAATAAAGACAACACTATGTTTTTGAATAAAAAAAGTGAGCTCCTACTAGGATTATGGGCTGTGCAAGAACACTTTTTCTCCCCAAACCTTAAAGTTTGAAAAATACGTAGTTCTGATAGCATATTTCCTAGTTTTCCGAGACTTAGATAAACCAATGGCCGATACAATTGAAAAATATCGTAGCGGTAAACCAATAATGATTAAATGCTACTCTATATATTTTTTGCTATTTAAATCCTATTGCGGTAATAGTTGATAAACTTACAGAACAATTTATATGAAGTACTTACTTGTATCAATCAACTCTTCTAAGATAACGCGTTATGTGCTTCACTAGCCGGCAGTGTGAATTCAGATAAATATACCTTTAGCTACGTTTACGGTTCAGAATTTTAGTAACAATATTTTCACCTAGGAACCCATCGGAAAATCCATTTAAAGTCGTAGCTGAAGACAGGAGCCCTGCTTGTCAGATACTTGAGGGTGGACCAAAATTTAATCGTTGTGAAGATGGGAACAGCGAATCTGCAGTTATCACACTCATGAATGTTGGTTCAGAAGTGTGAGCGGCTCGAGATCTCCATTCCCACGTTTACAACACACTTCTAATGCTCAATTATGGCATCACCACTACTGGAGCATTGTAAGAGTACTAGCGAGCAAAAAAAGCTGATTCATCTAAATTGAACTAATTTAGGAAAGCGTTGCATGGACAATGGTGCGTCTAGTAAAGAAATAGCAAATATTCTCAAGGGTAAAATGCTATATTAATTAAATTCTAAACTAATTTGTATCTTACCTAAATACATAATGATTTTTTTTATGAAATACAAATTCATTGTTACACATAGCATTATTAATCGACATTCAGTTCCTATCATATCAAGTGTACCTATTTATATTTTAATCCGTTACCGAGTGTTTTAATGGAAAATATTATAATGTACGTATGTGTACACAGAAAAAAATGTTACTGGGAATGTTAGATGACTGGGAAATTTAAAAGTCAGGTTCACGACGCCATTGGCTCGCGGCCAGCCAGATACTGTCGCGGGTATAAGGAATTCACAGAAATTTATGACGGCACCGGTCTAATGACTGTTCTAAATCACTGTGAAATCCAGTGAGACGGGCGGCACATTGCTGATTGTAGCGTTTGCGATTCGACGTCCAATGGCCCTACACAATTTGTGGAGCTGTTTATTGCCATTACTCGCCATTCCGAGACTTCATTAGCACTCCAAAATAACCTCAGCTTTATGGAATCCTATTTTGATTGTTTTTAGAACACATCCGATTAATGAATTTATGAGTCGGTGCCATAAATATTTAGGAAAAAAATTGTAACAAAATGAAAAAAATGCTTAGTACGACATGAGAATGGTGTTTAAAATAGGGGAAATAAAGTATTTGAAAACATATTTCGTATTTTGATTTGATTTTTATACCATTTAATTATATGTCAGATTTTCTTTTCATCCTAACCCCCTGGTATTGTTTTGGATATTAAAATAATTCTCGAAAAAATGGGATACTTCCTTCCGATTCACGTTTGGGTCTTCAATCATTTATTATAAAATAGTTTATTCTTGTACAAGATTAAATTTATTGATCAATAATTTGATTTTATTTACAATGAATATTACGCAAACACTGGAGTAGGTAAGGTTATTCGGAGTAGGTAACCTACCTTTATTCACATTTGTGAAGATCACGATGATAATTATTTATGTAGGTAAATTTGTAAGAATTGTTAATATAATGCTGAATGTAAATAAATGAAGATAAAAATATCATAAAAACTTTAGCTTTACCTGACAAGGATGAATGCTTTTAAAAAGTACAATAATATGAGTGGGGGTAGGTACATACTTACATGCTGGATTTTTTTTTTTTTTTAATATTACGACTCGGCGACGGCATGCCACTAGAGGACCTGATCTGTTCCGATATAATGATAGAAATAAGAATAGATTTATGGTAGTTGGTGAATATTTACCTAATCTGGATTGTGTTGAGGGCAAGTATTCTGGAGAACTCAATCCGGTTGGTTTTTGACATTCTAGTATTTCTGATAATGTACGTACAGGGTTTTACTTGCTCCACACAATGATTGACGTCAAAAATCAACGGATTTCATAAAAATGGCAAGCAAATTCGATTGCTCAAAACATTCATTAATAATTTACAAGTTAGAAAATAAAGCTACTGTATAAGGTTCAACAATTTTGGTGTAAAATATATAAAGAGGGTACCTAGCAAGTAGGTAATAATAGTGATCAAATTCTAGTTTATTTATATTAATTTTAAAAATATTATGACAAAAAATAAATATCTGGTTTTAATTAAAAAATAGGTTTTGAATTTGTGTATTTCTCACCTTCGTTAAATATTTTACAATATAATTGTTGCACCTTGATTTAAATAAAAATAATTAGGATTAATTTGGAATGGTTTGCAACTACAATTAAAACAAAATACCTAATGATCATATAACGACAGTATTAGCAAAGAATAAACAAACCACTAATATTATGACATATAAATTACAAAAGTTTACTAAAACTAATTAAATAATTCAAGCAGAAAATTTGAGCATCAGATTAATATTATTAAGAATATTCACTATTCCACTCATTTTGCCACTGAATAATAATAATTTGAAACTTGTAAGTAAGTAGCTTATACCAATATACTTTCAGGTGTCAGAAGTTAGGAACTTTTCGAAGTTTGAGATCACAATGTGGTAATCACAACATAGGTACTTGTTGAATTGAGCGTTAATTCCTAAGACCCATAGCACAACCATAGCGCTTCAATGCCAGGCGGCGACAATAAATTAATGTTCCATAAAGATCTTTAGAAAATTTCAGATTTCATCTTATTCCATCATATGTGTATTTACAGTTTGAATAGTAAGCATGTTTTCTTTTCCTTTTTCCTTTTCCTTTTGTAAAATAAATTACGAATCTACTCCCTAAGCGTGTTAAGTTGAAATAATAATAAATTTCCCCGAAAGAGGTATCTAAATGACAAAATGTTCAGTCGTTTGGATTCTATTTTAGACTCCAACAATATCTAACACGACATTTTAAGAATTATCAAGACAAGTATTATTTACAAATTCATTTTTAAAGTAGGATTTTTTTGAAATATTATAATATACTTATAATCTACATTGAAATATTGGGATTATCCGAAATAATATCGGGTATTTTATTTCATCTTAAAAAGGAGCAATTTTTCCAAGTGTTCATAACTATTAAAAAAAGCTACTGAGTTTAATGGTGTTTGTTTCAAATTATTATTTAAATAACAGTCGTGGAAAAATAAGTGGATTATGTACGCATCCCTCTATTTATCCTCTTCCAGTAGAACCAGATCGTCAGCCACGACGTCTGACACGTGAAGGTAAATAATCCAGTACATGAGGTTAAAACAAACGAAGCAGACGGGGAATACTATGCGAGAATATTTGTCGATGTCCGAGGGCGTCATGCCAAGCAATTTGCTTATGTCCTGAAAATTAAAACAATATTCGTAAGAGAATTGATAGCTTACAAAATTTACGATATCTATCATAGTACAATTCGCCGGCATTCGCAAAAAGTTCAATAACAATCGCATAGCTTTAAATGAACGCAAGAAAAATCGCTTAGCGGCTGAAATCAATTTGTGACGTATTTGATATTCACCTTGCCGGGGTGAAGGATATGAGGCGGGGGGCCAGGGTTCTCTTCTTCTGCACCGCCGCGACCTCCATTTATGGTGTTCTCAAGGGTTCCACCCTTTGAATGTGCCTTAGGATCATGAACTTTGAAGCGCACCTCCTGGAAATGTTAATTAAAAAAGGTTTGCAACACACGCATTTCACAAAAAAACAAAATGCAACTGCATAGTATCACCCTGGGTACATTTAAGCACTTACCGAAGGGCGTCCCGGTGGGCATCTGCTGAGGGTACTCATCTTAGACAGCGTATGAGGATCACCTACGGGGGGACAGTCAACCGGAATTTTCTTTTCGGAGGCAATTTTTTGGATAGCCACAAATCTCTGTTTTCTCATTTGTATTCTCTTTGCCATGTAGCCCACTGTGGCGTACTCTGTAAAGATAGGAGAAGGGTGCTCTTAACAAATCCTCTTTCCTCTAGTTGTGTGTAGCGTAGCACATAAGACGTTCGCTCCGGAAATACAGATCGCTTTGTAGCTTAGTGAAAATTCGCTTTGCAAATGTATTATATAGCATGAAAAATATTACCTAGCAAACTGGCGAAGACCATCACGAAACAAGTGCCCAGGTACACGTCGATGGATTTGACGTACGAGATCTTTGGTAGAGCGGCGTTTGTCGAGGACATAAGCGTGGTCATCGTCAGCACGGTGGTCACTCCCAGGGCCACGCGAGCAGGAGTTGCATTTCGGTTCAACCAAAACGACACCCACGATATAATGACGATCAACCCCGATGGAATGTAAATTTGAATGAGATAATATCCCATAGATCGAACAAATTGTATTTCACATGCCAATCTTGAGTAGTTTCCTGTAAAAGGTGTGGTAATCGTAACATTATTTCTATGTACAAGGTGGGTATTTTATATGTATAATTACCATTTTATCGTAATAGTTAATAATTTATTGGAAACCGTCAAAAAATGATATTGTCATAATTAAAACGATGATTTTTCAAAAGGCTAATAAAATTTGAAATTTCAACGTTAAAAAATATTCTTATTAAAATTTTACTATTAAAACTTAGTACAACTTAGTTGAAAACTGACAACTTTAGATATACGATTACAACA
The DNA here is from genome assembly GCA_905147325.1 of Notodonta dromedarius. Lineage (NCBI taxonomy): Eukaryota > Metazoa > Arthropoda > Insecta > Lepidoptera > Notodontidae > Notodonta > Notodonta dromedarius. Next base: position 9,101,294 of record LR990160.1, on the reverse strand, counting down.
TATAGGTAACTATTTCACACCACTCATAGTGTCTTGTGCAATAATACAAAAGCAGGACGTGAAAAGAATCGTGGCTGTTTCTGTCCAGTGTTCCACGTTGTGGTGTCTCATTTCATATCCAGAAATGTAACTGATAGATTCCGAACCCCCGCGAACCCAGGTACCTGTGGTTAGGGAGATCTCCATAGCTCGCTGGCGATGGCCGAGCACCTTGAACTGCGGTAGCGACACCTCGCTGGAAACACCCACAGAGTTGGGCCCCTCGTTCCATTTGTATCGGATGTCCCGCATGGTGTAGCCGACTGTGCGCAGCGGACATTATAATGAAACAACCCCAGGCCCATCGCAGTGGGTTTTAGTACACGAGTCGTCTTTCGTTTGGGGTAAGAGCGGGGGATCGCGAGCTCGAGTTCGCGCGTCTCGTCGTGCGATTGTCGTGTCGTGTTAGCGTGTGTGCTAGTGTCGTGGTATCGATCGTCTGCACACGGGCTGGGGGAGACGGGGTCGGTGGCGATGGATGGACAGTGCTGGAGGGCGGCTATTGCGAAAGGTTACCTGTCGTCAGCGTAATGACGGTGGCGCGCTGCCGGTGGCCCAGCACACGGAACTGTGGCAGCTGGACCTCGTTGCTCATACCGACGCTCGTCAACCCGTCCTTCCAATGATACCGAATGTCTCTCATCGTGTACCCGACTCCGGAGACATGCCAAACACACAAAACGCTATCACTTACGCTGCGAAGCATCGCGTTTCCCTCACGCGGCCGCGGCTGTGTCGAGGATGGGACCCGCGGACTCAAGTAGCGAGACAACCGAACCGAACCGAGCAGTAAAGAGCCAATCGCTCTCGGTGCGGCTCTAAGTGGATGATAGAAAAATATTACTCTACCTACAGTGGTAACAACAGGCTAAAATAAAGAAATAAAATAAAAATATAATTATAAAAAACTAAATTATATAACAAGAGCGGGTCGGGTTGGTGAGTAAGGATAAGCCACAACTTCATGCGAGTGCATTTAGTCAGGGTGCATGTGATGAGCGGAAGCGGCGGTGGTGTGAGGGTGTGTGTGTGGGCGCGCGGCCGCGGCGCCTGCGGCCGGCTCGCGGGGCGCAGACCACGCTGGCGCCACCGTCCCCCGCCTCCTTTGGCCCGCGCGGCATGTCGCAGCGTCGATGTCTCAGTATCATTTCGTTCGCTTGATGCTCGTGAGAACAAAGGCTTACTATTTAAGAGTCTGCCTTCTGCGGGTGCTGTATGCGAGAAGGAGACGTTCCAACTTATGAAAACACGAGGGGAATCACAGCACGTGTCGACGGTTAAGTTGTACGCTTGTGCTTCACAGGGTATCCCTGAGTAGCATCTGTGATACAAGAAAGTGGTCACAACACAATATCTGTAAGCCTAGTGATTTTGCGTCGTGGCAAAGAATCAAATTAATGATTGCTTTAAGTGAGCACAATACACACGTACAATTTATATATTTTGATAATTTTTCTATCATCTGCAAAATAAGTGCCTCGCATTAAAGATTTTAATATACATTCCTAATTAAATAATGCCTTCTTATTACCTAAATATTTGACACAACTGACACACAAAGCGTGCGGATACCCAGCATCACTCTGATGTAAAGTATAAATGTTAGTAATTTTATCAAAACTTCAGCAAAAGTGGGTAATTTACAAAATCGTCACACACATTTTGATATTGCACACAAATTTAAATTATCATAAAATACTTACAACTTTCGATCTCTATGTGGCACAGCTGTCGATCCATTGGGAAGTATTGCAGGTTCATAGGACAGGAAGCTGTGATCGTCAATCTGAAACGTGATATCAGAAACAATGAAAAATTATTCTTATTAATTCCTTGATTAAATATTGTTAGAAACAACGATATCTTGTTAATTGTATTGACATTTTTGGAACGAAGTTCCTATATGGGGATAAACGGCTTACGGTAAAATAGGAAAAATCGTCACTCTAAAAAGCGTTATACGAAACTTTGTAGCGTCCACTGCGAAAAAGTTATCTCAAAAATCAATAGCTGTCAATAAATGCCTTAACTACGTTGTCTAGCTGTTAATCAATGGCTAAGTAAACTACTTTGTAGAGTCCACAGTATTGTATTCTATTTTGAGTCCACTGTAAAAATTCTCTCAAAAGTCAACTAGATGGCATAAGTGAGTTATTCAAGTGACTGCTAAAATATTTTTATCATTATAACCAACAATTTAAAAATATTGTGCATGTAAAACACCGTACAGAGAACTTCGTTCCTGATGGGGGACCCCGAGCGTTTTATCACATAAATATAGCTGAAAGAACACGGCTTGTCCCAAACATCACCAATCAAAAGTAGGTACTACTAAATACGAATTTAAAGAGGATACATTACCTGATACTCCTCGTAATAGATCCCGAGTAGTGGATACGGATGAATTCATTGCTGGTTGTTGCTATGTGGAAGTAGGACTGTTTTTCATTGACAAAGAACGTGTCAGGGACCCATATGTTCTTTATGAATTCTGAGCCCACTGACAGCGTCTCCACACCTGTCCTCTTCTTGTAAGCGAGTCTAGGGTCTGTCCAGAACTGTCTGAAGTAAAAATCCAGCGTAAAATCCTGGGGAGAATAAAAAACCGTGATATTAATAAATTGGTAGAGACATTTAGATTTACTGATTATAATATGTAGCTCAGTATTTAGAAAGGAATTGTTAGGGCAACCTAATATATTTTGGGTTTTTCAAGAGTTAAAGAAAGCAGTTTTTACTATTTGTAGTGGGTATTTTTAATGTTGGAAGTTAATTTTTCTGGCAAATAAATAATGTGCGTGCTTGTAGGAACTTGAGCATAGGTTATCTCTTATTGACTGATAGTATGTTTGAATGTGCTACAGTAGGTACAGTGTGACATTTATAATTAGGAAACTATACATAAACATCTAACATCTGCATGCTATGATGAAAAATATTTCATCTTGTGTCAGCAGTCAGCTCACACTGTCATAGAGTATGTTTCAAAATATATTAAAATAAACACAAGTTTAATGTTCAACAAAGTACGTCCGAAGCTTGGTTCTCGTGACTTCAGACAGAGGTGGCGCTTCAGAATAAATAGACACCGCACTACATCGAATAGACAAATTGAGCGAGAAGCTTAAAACAATTCAATAAAGAAACAAAATGTGCAGAGATTGTGATTGTGATATGAAGCCTACAGAACACAGGTGAGGTCTAAGAATGAATAGGGACATGGGCGCTCTACGTGGGAGGAGAGAGCGAGGTGAGTGGGTGTGGGCGCAGGCGGACACCCACGGCTCGATAGAGGCGATCCCCTCTTGATTGAAGCTAACAAGCCGGCACGTATAGTTGCCACCAATAAAGTTTGGACCAGGTTTGTGAAACAAATTAACGTTCATTAAATGAGATCGAATCGAGAGTTTGCGAATTGTAAATTAGGCAACCTCCCCACCCAGGGCCATGGGTCACGTCGCAGTGTGACCTTCCCAACCTTGATTTGGTTTCCACTTCAGGATCCTTCACCCAAACATACGCCTAGCAAGCTCGCCCAGTTCCACACGTTGGAAAATCGAACACTCTTTAAGATTACTATCGTCATAATGATCGTATCTGTCTCAAGTTATTATGTAGCAGCGACGCGAGCAAACGAAAATATGATTTGAATGAAACTTGTTCAGATAGCATCGATGTTCCAAGTCACTGGAGAGAATAGAAAGTTATTACAATTATATTGGCAGTATTTCAGTAAATACACATAATACGTACAAACACAACAAACTACAAAATGAGTCACGATAAGAAATATACAGTCGTCGCAAGTCCATAGAGCATGAACCTAACTTGAATATAAAAGTTTATCTTTTTATACAATGTTTCCGGTAATCGACTATACAAACTTTAAGGGGGTAGAATATGCTAAATTTTATCAATAAAAGGGACGTCTAACACCTCAGTCCCCCCGTGACCATGGTTGCTGTAAAGCAGCCGAAACGTCGGGAACATAAAAAGTAAATAAACGCGATAAAATCCGTAAAATAGTTTGTATTTCAAAATTGAGTATACTGTACTCCCTTAGAGTTTGTACACTCGATTACCAGACACATTGCATAGGTCGTGAAAATAATTTGTTTTTCAATTAGGTATAAATGATCGTATTGGCATGATTTGTCCATCTCCGTTAGGTACCACTTCAATCGTGTTTTATTTCGTTTCGACAATGTTCTGTGCCTGCATCGGTGAGGTTTAATAAAAAGTTAAGTGATGAGGATCTGTTTATTTGTTCAAGAATTTTAAGCCATAAAATATGATATATATTTTTATTCTCATTCAGCAATCTTAGGTGAGTAATAATAAAGTTGACAGCTTAGGAATATCTTGGTCTGTTTTGAAGGATTGGCCATGAATATTATTTTATAAATTCAACTCATTTTTTATGTCAGTAGGTAGGTAATTTTAGTCAATAATAGAACACAAACACATTAAAAAAAACAGACGTCATCACTTCACACGGCAGCAACTTTGGAGTTACGAGTACTGCAGGACACACAACTGGGTAATCTCAAGGTTATAACGGATTGCTTTTCTTATTATGATGTCATTGTCAAATTTTGGTTCACCAATTTTATCGACTGTACCAGAAACATAATAAGAAAGCAAGTGGGCGGACAAAGGGCGATCTGCTCCACCAAACGCGGACATGCTCGCAGCCTCGTGTCTGGGGCTGCTCGGTCGCGGCGGCGCGGGCGCGGCCGGAGCGACCGAGACAAGCGTGAGCTGACAGTGGCGAGTACCATGAGCACTTCGGAGACGGAGCTGATAGAGAGCACATACATGGTGACGCCCACCTCCACTGGCGGACCTGCAATCAAGCCCAATCGTGAGTCGCGCGCGCGCCTCGCGCCGTGAAAACCAAACCAGAGGACGGTGACGTGCCCCATCGCCGGCGGGCGGAGCGGGGGGAGGGGGGCGCGAGAGGCGCGGTGTGCGTGCAGGCGGGCGTTCGAGCTCGTGCGGTGCGCGAGGCGCGTGCCGCCGGCGCCGCCGCCGCGCCGGTCGGCACGCGCGCCGCGCGCCCACCGCGGTCCGAGTGTCGCGCTCGCGCTCGTGCTCGCCTCTACCAATGCAATCGAACCGTGGACACGGGTGCTACGATGAACGGTATACGAGTAATGCTGGTGATAATAAATGCTAAGGGACAAAATCTTGCTATGTATGCGCTGTGTCTTTAATATTGCTTTGAAAATAAGATACCATTTTCACTTCAGACAGAGAGCTGATGGAGAGCACGTACATGGTAACCCCCACTTCCACGGGTGGTCCTGAAAACGACACAATATAGAGCACATGACAAGAGTTAGTTTTCTGTCCTGCGCATTAGTTGCGTGTCTGAGGTAGGTGCCGTAATGAGCTCTCCGGGCTGTGAATACTCTTGGAAATGTTAATAATAGTAGTGAAGGAGGCACTCTACGCGAGAATGGCACTTAAAAGTTTCAGTTAAGTTAGACGGCATTATGAATGTTTGAGTTGTGAGTTGTCAGTCTCGATTGTGGTAAAGTTTCTTCATACGCTAATGGAAATATACCTATAGAACTAGTTAGATACCTATTAGTAGGTATCATCATTGTGTATTTATATAAATTCGTATACATACGAAACCCAAAGTATTGGTAGGTACCTACCTATTGTTTATTATTTTCACCTAACAGGATTTAAGTGTAACTGATTTTCTGACAGACGTATAGCACCAGAAATAATTTAATTGCCGTTGAACCTTCCGTAGTAGGCGCTGTCCGTACACTAATTAATTCATCTATTGTATAATTAAGAGGGTTGTTAGCTGTTAATTTTTCATTGCTTATTTCATTTGAACACGAACAACAGCGATTATTATTTTAATAAAGCTACCTAATATTATAACTGTACAATGGAACACGTCAAGCCATTTGAGTTTAGAATGTAATTTGCTTGGCTTTTAACGAGGGACTGCAAAATTCTCAACATAAATTAAGTATTCACAGTGTATTAAAAATAAGTTATTACCTATTCAAATAGTTTTTGTAGCTCAAAGCTCATTTACAAATTGTAATTTTCACATATTTTTCTTAGGTCTACAATCGGATCCGAACGCGACCTCGACTGAGAAGATCCGGCAACAAACTCAACAGGGTAATCTATCGTGACATTTTTTTTTATAGCTTTTCTGCCTTTGTAGTTCAATATTTTAAAGAAGTCAATATTCCCTTTAAGTTATAGCTTAACAAGCATTGTTTGAAGTATTCATGATAATGGAAAACTATCCCATTGTTTATAACTAGAAGTTACATTGTTTTCAAAATTATTAGGTGCCTTATTTGTTTGTTTGTACCCATACACCAATGTACCCACCTTATGTATTACCGTATACTAACCTCCATAATTCGGCCTTACTCTTTTGTCGTAACTAATTCCAAATGAATCCAAGATGGCTGATATATTAACATCTCCATACATGCCACCCCCTCCGGCACCCCTGTGTAACAGAAAACACCATTTAATTTAACACAATACTGTAAACTATACACCATGGCAGAGCTAGGCTTTAGTCAGTCGACTATAGTATGCCTCAACCGAGGTAGTAACACCCTATCACAAAAGATTGGCGTAAAGTATAGGTGGAAGCCCAACGTTCCCATCCATCCCCTCCCTCTGTCCCACTACTATTCAGGTCAGTATGTGCGAGCAATGCCTTTGGTATTGCAAGCATCTGTAGGCTACAATGACTGCTTAACATCAGGAGGATCGTTCGCTTGTTTACAGACTTTGTTATATATTATTAAAAGCCATATCTTATAAACTTGAAAAACACCAAACAAACAAACAAATCTACCTAACAGATAAACAATAGTTGTAACGTGAAAAAACAGTGCCGGCTTAAGACGCCCGAAAGAAGCGAAGCTTTATAGTATAAAGCTTAGGGCGCCGCAGCTGCCACTCATGTATACCTATATATATGGTGTAACGCTACTGACGCTTAGCACGGATAGAGTAGCCGCGCAGCGAGCGCCCCGAACGTCCGTATAGAAGCTTGGTTTCAAAAAGGTGACCTCATTGCTATTCTGAGTACTTTATCAATGTCAATATCCTCAAGGAACGATGATATGATATTCTCACAGCAATGAGGCTGCCCTAATTATATTTACGAAAATAATAGGCGTAGACGTATATAAGGTGGAGTAGACAAGATTGTTTGGGTTCAGTGTCCGATAGGATGAACGGGTTCTAATAAGCATCATGGCAATTTGTCTCAAAATAATATTCCCTCAATGAAATTGATATACAGATTAGAGTTATTTCAGGAATAAACTGATGTGATTGCTCCCGAAACTGTAGAAAGTATTTTGTGTGGTCGGGTTATCAACCGACCGGCACAAAGCGTATACCTTACCTACTTACTTTAAATCATTTTGGTTTGGTGTAGGCGTTAGTAGTAATATTTTTTTTATTTGGTATTGAATAAATCTCTTATATCTCTTACCTTCACCGTTCATAATAATTATTATTTATAGATAAAATTGTTAAAAGTGTTAAACGTGTCATCATGATTACAAAGAGAAATGTATCTCTGGCCCTCCATTTTATGGACGGTCACATTTTTGTATTGCTCCGTTATTAAATGTGTTGGTTATTGCTATTTATTACTTGACACTGGCGAAATACTTCATCATATTTTTTAAGAAAGAAGATGTATCTCTTTCAAAATAGCTGCAACGCAGAACGCACTACAAAATCGTTTCTACAATTCAATTTATCTCCAAAATTGGTACCTTATGTATTACGAATCATGGTTCAAAATCCTCAATTCTGTGAAGTACCTACCTATCTCAATCGCAAGACCGATAGTGCGAGGCCGTCGGTGAAACGGACGCTGTTTGTCGGAATCGCTTGCCCTCAATATATCACCCCTTTGTTGCCTCTTGGCTTTCGATCAAGCTTCCTGAAAACATCTTTCCACTGAAAGGGCCTCGGTAATAAAGTATCGCCTTCGAGCAATACTCAGCCAATCTATTATGGATCTGGTCTTTATGTAAACTGCTAAACAACTGCTCTCGTGAACTCTCCATCCGTACTTATATGAATTTCCGATCATCCTCTTTTACACTTATACTCATGATAATTATGGCTATTTTTATAGACTCGTTATGTTATTCCAAAAAATATATACACCGCTACAGTTTGAATAGCTTGTTATGCAATCAGGATTCAAGTTTAAAGACTTTAACTTAACTACTTATAGCTCTTTGGATTTTCAGTAGTATAATCGTAACTAAATTCTGAGGAAGGGCGCAATCTAAAGAAGCTAATATAGGGTCGAGATAGATTAATAGCAATCAAACACCTGCAAAATCAACCCAACAGCACTAAATTAGGTTATCTAGTGTTTGGATTGGCCTAATATCGTATGTCAGCTTAATTTTACCGCGCATGCGTGATTCAATGCATCAGTGCTCATTGGTGCCGAATTTGTGAATTTGTTGTGTAATTGTATAGTTAAGTTGAGTATGTAGTGTGATTATTATCTCACTTGGCTAATAATCTTCAATGGCAATATTGGGCTAAGACCGAAAAGACACGGCCGGATAGAGCAAATGGATAGAGCTGTGCCTTAAACAAAAATAGAGAAATGTAAATGTAGAGACAATTCAATTTTGTTTATGTTAAAAGTAAATTTCACATATTAATCATTACTGTACATTTATTATGCACTTATTCTGAATTGATTGAAGAACGTTACTAAGTTTCAGTGTTGGCCCACGCCGCCCACGCCCACGCCTTACGCCTTCTAAGCAATTACAGTTTGCTACCTTCAATAGTACCTGCAGAAATGTTTCGCGCAAAAGAATTCCACCACACGGGGATAATATGTATTTCAAACACTGCAGTTTATTTCCACAAAGCTATATTAAATTAAATTGAACATACAACAATGCGAACGAAATTGAATTTTGAGCACGGTGTTAATATATTATTTTAATATTTGTACGTGGTATGGTCACTGATTGGTTCAATCAACTTCAGTTATATCAGTTTGTTTTTTTCATGTATTTTGGAAACGGCAACGTTTTAAAAAGTCATATTTTATAGGTAGAGAATGGTAGGCAGTGAGGTGCTCGTGTTTGGAGAAGGGAGACCAGGGAAATAAAGGAGGCTATATATCTATAATATAATTTAGCCCTTTTGATGTCCCACTCCTGGGCACGGGCCTCTCCTCACTACGAGGGGGATTCAGGGGGAGGCCGTAATCCACCACGCTGGCCCAGTGCGGATTTCACATATCTTTCAAAAATTGGCCAGATTTTCCTCACGATGTTTTCCTTCACCGTAAGCGAGTGATAATCATACATAAATTATGATTCGCACATAGATTTCGAATAACCTAGAGATGCGAGCCGGGGTTTGAACACAAGACCTGGTGCCCACAAGATGCGTGCTTTTATCCAATAGGCTATCACTGCTATATAAATACTGTTATATTGTGATGAAGCAACCAATTGCAACACTTTCATGATGAAGCAATCTCTACCCATAACGAAATTAATAAGTTTTAATAATGTTTCATTGAATATCATGAACCGTAGTAGCTATTTTCAATACTTTCAGAGCTTCATTCTTTATTGTGAACCTGTAACGTTTTAAAACTGCTGCATCATCAATATTTTCCCACGGCATTTTATAATGACGCTGACCCGGTAGGGTGTGACGTAACCAAAGCGACAAGCCCGTCGTTCGGGCTTAATGATCATTTGGGCAATTCGAAGCGCGGCCGTGTTGCCCGAAATGGTCCATTAGTATTTCCAACAACATTTTCTTTGGCGGTCTCCATTGAAGCGTCCAGTGATAATATCGTGATGCTTGGAAGCATGTGGAGTTTTGGGCATAATATTTCAGCTTGGCATTGAAATTGATTAATTTCGGTAATCGGAGACAGGTTAACAACACATTATTAAAATAATGTTAATCGAGAACATATTAGGATGTTGATATTATGTTCATTTGTCGACGATGTTATGTTCAAAACGTCTTGGATCTCAATCTAGATCATATATTTTGAAGATGTTTTTTATAATATAGTATAAAAGTATCCCAGTGATTTTTATCTGTTGTGTTGTCCGAATAAATAAATAAAATAAATGCGTATTTACGAGTATTTTCCTGATTTAGGCTATTGTTATAAGTAAGTTCGTGGGTAATCGTATAACAACACAATAAAAATAAATATTTCTAAATATATATAAATGAATGTCTATTTCTTTGGTGATCGCATCAGACATGAACGGATGGAACGATTTCGCTAATTATTTTTTTGTTGTGTTTATTTATTGTAAGGAGAAGGTTAATATGAAAGAAAAAACATATAAATATTCAAAGTTAAGACAGGACAACGTCTGTCGGGTGATCTAGTTGTATAGAATTACTAGTACATTAGTGGATAGGTTTTTAGTTCACACAGTAACCTACTTCTGCACAGTGTGTGTACTAACGCGTTAACAAGCCACTGAGCAAACATACATCTTGCGCTTTATAGAATGATAACGAATAATAAATCCGGCCATAGAAAAGAGACAAAAAATGGTAACAATTTTGGACAATCTTACAAATTCTGAGATACCTTAATGTATTAATTAAATACAAATGAGGGCGAAACATTAAACAAGTAATTTTAATTAATCTATTAATTTTCTTGTCACTTCTTGTTTGCCATGGTATAGTTATTGTATATTATTTTGAGGACACAAACCTAATTAAGGTGTGAATAGCCAGCCTTTATTTAATTGCCTTATAAAGTTCTTTTAAATCCCGTATATGAGCTGTAGAGTATTGACTACGCGTTGGCTCTACCACCAAGAAACTCTATACAAACACAATGCATATCTAATTCCACTAATTCTCTATAATTACAGCACTTATTCTAAATACAGGTTGCACTGCATTTTCCACCACACGTAGAGTTCATAAAGTATGCATAACATTACCTACCACACGGTATCTATAAATTTATAAACAACCGCGATTTTTTATCGCTACGCCGTGTAACTTTGACATACATAATATAGTACAGACAACGATACGTGCAGTCACCGCACAACTTTTACATCGGAGACGGAAACTTGCCTTATCGCATAAAAAAAACATATCGCAAACGTGCTTCTGTCACAGAAAATATGGGTCGAAGTTTCGTGATAGGTGCCTCGATCGTAGAGGTGGTCTTTTTATACAGATGCCTATCTGGTAGAATGATATTCCAAGTTTGGCAGGTATATTTAGTACATAGGTTAGACTTACGCACCGTTTCTCTACAGATAAACAAACAAAAGAAGAAAGGAGAGAAAAAAAGCGGTTGATAGCAAGCGTATTTGAGCTTAAAATATGATTTGGCTTAATAATTTCCTCATGGCTAATTAAATAAATTATTTCTGAGGATTCCGTACAGTGAAATAATTTTCAAAAACGATTATAATTGATTACTTATAAAAAGTTTTTTTTGTTAAATTTATTATTTGCTGAAACAGCTCAACATCACATTGTATCCACATTTACTGATACAGACGCCGTAAATATAAGAAACGTTCACGACTCGCACCTACACGCACTGAACTTAAATTTTTAAAGAGTCTGACGCTTTTTTCAGCTTCAGCTGTCTAAAAATAGACATGGGTCCCGGCGTAAGGGCGAGGCGAGCCTACCGCGCAGGGCCGTTACGAACGGGACATCTATGCTCTTGTATTTTAGGGAACAGGGTCTCGTTTTATTCACGTCGATTCGCCGTCCTTCTTTTACATTACGTTACCGAGGCCGTGAACACATATACAATCTTTCTAATTTAATTGCTGCATATTTGATGCGGAGCCACGCTTCATAGCGATGTTTTTAGCTTATGATATCACCTTCTGAATGAGATTTGAGCGCTATCTACTTATTGATCCGTACTAAGAACTCCCGGGGTGGAGATATTTTATGTAAGTGTAATCTTATAAGGGAATTTTGTGGATATAAAACACTTGAAATGTAAGATAGATGATGAAAAAAGGGAAACGTTCTTTACTAACAATCCTATATATATGTATTATAAATAATAGGAGTAAATAAGAGCTTAGAAATGATGATGGCAAAGAGAATACAATACTTGATGATGGTTTTAGTAGGTAGGTGTAGAACCACCGCTTGGTGCAGTCCTCCGGAGTATGTTAGGATTCGAAGATTCTATTTAAATAAAACACTTTCTGTTAGTTTATTAATTAAAGTGAACAAGTTTAAACCCTCATATCTATGAAAACCATAAGAACACAATGCTGTCGAGAACAATATCGTCTTAGCGACATCTATTGAATCAATAATAAACTATAGGTTCCAGTTCAAATATTTGAAACAGAAACCATTCTAACTATAATAAAACCTACGTTGTAATTAGATATGCAGTAAGTAGGTACCTACTATCAACACAGTATAGGAAAGGGCTCACTGAACTAAAAATAATCAGTGAACTTGGCTCAATATTGCGGCAGAAACCCTTTATGCTGCAAATGCCCTGTCTTCATTAAAGGAAAAATAGCAAAACCACTGCTATTATAACCATAGGTACCGGGGTTTTGTAAAGTTTATGATGAAAGCTAACAGGGGGTAAGTTGGCATGTACAAGTGAAAGGGAAAATAGACAGTGAGGAAATAGCAATAGGTACACTCTTTCAAACACCAACTCTACCATCATTAATTCCTTCTTTTTCCCTTGAATTAATTTACTAAAATATACTTTATACATTTTCAAAATTGGTAGTATATTATACATTATTATTATGTCCTTTCTGAAACAACCTTCAAGTTTGCAATCAATACACACTTCATAACACGGTGTAAATATAGAAAACTGCGCACCGTTGTACTAACATTTACCACGACACGCCCACGCACAATATTAAGCTCTTTATACGGGCTAATTCCGATTACTCGCGACCTTTCTTGCTTGTGTGTAAAAAGTTATGAGGGTAACCCTAGCCTGTGGGCTTACGGAGCAGTAAAAACTAATATATGCTAAGGTTTTTACAGGATAAGCGAGACCTGGCATCACTAACGCAATAGAGGAGCGCTGTTGAAACATAACTACCAACCTAACCTTTTTTTAATATTAAATTATTTCGACAAACATGCGAACGACCCGTCTGATGATAAGCAGTCACCGTAGTCTATAAATGCTTGCAATTACAAAGGCATTGCTTGCAGGTTGCCAACCTGAAGGCGAGGTGAAGAGAGGGTATCATACGAAATGCAGCTAGAATAAGTTAATTAACACCAACCTTCTGTGAGAGGATATAATTGACCCGTATATGAGCTGAAACATCTGTAAAATAGCCTCTAATGTAAAGTCATGTAGTTGTTGGCTGAAGTAGTTGTTAATAATAACATTATATGCTGAATTAGAGCAATTATTGTATAATAAGGTCGCATATTAATAAATCACGAAAATTTGCACGGCATTCTTAAAATGATGAATTATGAACATTATGCACCATTTAAAAAAAAACTGATAAGTACTATAATATAAAAACAAATTCCAACTGTTTGTTACCTAAATGGGCGTCTTGCTAAATATCGTGCGTAGGTATTTGAAATACGTCCTTATGTAAGTGCCATTTAATTGCTTTACGCGTGCAATGAACACGTATTTTTGGGACTAGCTCTGTGGCCCCATAGACCTGGTAAAGATTAGTGTCTTCACAGCAACACAAACTTGTTGTTGTTTTTTAAGAAGCGCATTTAAACCATGATTAATAATGTTGGGTATCCAATGACGCCGAGGTTTGATCCTAGATGCGTCCCGCAAAAGAGCTAAAATGTCTTGAACCCGGCACGAATTTATGCGAAATAGAAATTTGGTGGAGCTCGAAGGAAATTATTCGTGTAAGAAGAGTGCATGAACTATTCTTGGCGCTCAATTTTAGTGAAGTGTGTACAAAAATGTGGGTATGCGGTTGAGTAAGTTATAACACCAGATGTCGCTCAATACTCGCTGTGGCCTGTACAACGTTATGAACGAAGCTCGCTTCACAACACGAAGTCTCAGACAAGAATTCCGATAAACCCTGCGTATGCTGGAACGCAGATCTACGCGAGACATAATTGATTTTCTGTTGTGTTTGTGATTGCGAAATACCATCGTGGTTAATCATAAACTCTGATCATTCTTAAATTTATTTTCTCTAAATTTGAGAAAAATACAAAGATAAAAAATACACCTATTATTATTTAATTACTATAGATGTTCTTTTCACTCCATTTTTCTTCTACTCCTAATCCTGGGCGGACACCTCCCCATTTCTCTTGTATGCCACCCTGTCTATGAGGCATTCCGGCCACGTCTTTCCCACAAGGGTGATTGTAATTGATTATATACCATCTAAATATTTATATACATTTATTTAAATACCGCTTGGTCTAGTAGTTTGAGCATAGGCTGTTCGAATAACTGCACTGTGGGGTTGCGGGTTCATATCCTACAGAATAAAAAAATCAGAAAAGTCTTTTTAATTTACCCTGCATTGAATCTCATGACCACAAAGTTTGTGTGTAAGTTTAGCCATTTTCATTCGTTTATTTATATTTAACTACACAGTTAAATGGAAGCAGCATTCCAAACCGGTGGTAGATTCTGACTATTCATAGGTTCTTTGTTGGCTTACACAATAAAAATCATTTGATTTGATGCTTTAAGGTGACCGCCCACTTAGCTGTGCTTTGAAGCGGGCCTTAGTCATAAATACTACGCGAGTCCATACACTTCCTTATATTTCATTAACCCGAGTACCTACGCGCTCGAACTACGTTTCACGTTCGCCGAAATTACTGTAAGTACTTAAACGGGTCAAGGACCCAAGATGTCCTTTCATTCCTTAAGTGGCCTGGCCACATCCAATTCGTCACGAAACCTGATAAAGTATCGGTAGGCTGTAATACAGCGTATCATGTGAGTTACTTGAAATATTGGTTACTTTATGTCGGTAAGGCTAAATACTGGTTCGCGTGCGTCTCGTCGCGTGAGCTGAGATCGTGCATGCAAATGCTCCTTTAAACAAAGCCTGAAAATCTACTAGGAATCGATTCATTTTTTTTTATAAAGTAGGTAAGCACTGGTGAAAATAGCAGTGATAGCCGATTGGTTCTACGTTTAAGCCCCGGTAAAACCTGTGGGTATTGGAAATGGTTCTAGGGGTGGCTGTTTTTTTTTCCGAATCTATGTGCGATTCATAATTTCCATAAACATGATTATCACTTACGATGAGGGAAAACATCGTGAGGGAACTTGCATGTCTTAGAAAAAATAACCAATTTTCAAAAGACAGGTAAAATTCGCCAATCATGGGCTGGCGTGGTGGATTATGGGCAGAATCCCCCTCTCATCGAGGGGAGGCCTGTGCTCAAGGATGATAATTATTATTATTTATTTTGGTTCTATCCATACCTAAACTAAGAACGAGTACGTATTTGTTTAAACTGTAGCGCGTGACTTTACTTCCTGAAATATCCAATGAATAAAATATGAAGGTATGATATAGTTTTGTCCCGTCCAATTCACTATCGAGCTCTTTTCATAATTACGTACTAAAATCTGATCATTCAAATTAAAAACAATTCAATTTTATTTTGTTTAGGCCTACGCGGGCACTTACAAATTGACAATTTACATTTTTTTCTTATATCTACAGCCGGATCGGAACGCGACATCGACTGAGAAGATCCGGCAAGAAACTCAGCGGGTTTTATTTTTTAATCGCCAGTTGGATATATCTGTGGTTCTTTTCTTAAGTGTTGATAAACCAACCTATGGGCAGATAAAATATAATATATGCTTGTTGGTCTTATTGCAGCCTATATGTAACCGGGTTAAAAAATATCGGATATTCAGAACTGGGTATTAGGTATATAAATTTGCCGGTCCAAATGGAATTGGAATCGAGATTAATGTATTTTTTCTTTTGGAACGTTGGAGCTGAAACGTGAAAACGTTAATTGGAAACCGCGTATTTTCCAGTGCTCTGAGTTTCGTACCCCGAGGGAACTGCGTTTGTAGATAGGTATATGGCGGATTACACGTCATGAATAATAGTACATATAACACACATATTTTTAACTAGCTGTAGCCCGCGGTTCCGCCCGCATGGTACTTCTATAAAATAAAAGTAAGTTACCTAATCCTTAGGTAAAACATCAGGTATCAGTCCGTGAAAATGCCGTCAAAATTGGTCCAGCCGTTTCGGAGATTAGCCGGAACAAACAGAAAAACATATGGGCAAAAAAATCCGCATAAGTAAGTAGGTATATACCTATTTGGTAGAGCCAAGTAGTAGCCTAGTGACCACAGCTCATATACGGACCGGCTCGGCTGGTAGAACCACCCTCTCACAGAAGATCAGCGTAAAGTAGCTATAGCAGCATCTCGTATGATGAGTGTTCTTGTAGTAGAAGAATTTAGGAAATTTAGAAGAACTTTATCGCATGACCAACCAACAAGCAATGAGCGTGAATCAGAAGTTTTTAATATGTGAAAACACGGAATAGAAATGATTACTAATAGGTTCTTATCTACCTACCAGTACCTTTATGCAATCTTTTTGATGAACTGAAAGAGCCGATATCCCAACATCCCCTCTTCCCTACCGCTACCCTTCTCCCACTCCTCAGGTCAGCAAGTAATATTAAACATAGGTATTTGGAAGGTTTATCTACATTTCCGTAATCTTTGGAGGTACCTACCTACCAAATTATTGAACTGATGTAAAGCCTACTTACTATAATAATAATTAATAGTATATTTCAGGCATAGTTCTATTATAATTGAATATAATATATTATAGCCAATAGCTACTAGGCTCCATTGATAACTTAATGTAAAAATTACTGTGGATTGAAGGTTTTCAAGTTTTCTACCAATTTAAAGTAATAAAATAATATTGTGCAGTAAGTATTTAATTACCAATTGGAAAGCTTTGCAGTGTCAGTGCGTAAATATTTTCATTTCAATAAGTGGTTTAAATAATGGTATAAATCAATTGAAATGTACTCAAATAATTTATTTGCATAAAAACTGCAGTTAACTTTTTATACCTGCATCCTGATGCAATTAGCCTGGCCACGCGCGGTGTGTTAAGTTGACAATATTGAGTGAACAAACAACGACCGCAGCTTGGGAGAGCGTTATGCAATAATTCACACCCGCCAAATAGATTAAACGACGGCCAGAAGATAATGAAATGGCCATTCCCGAAAATTGCAAAAGAATATATTAAAAGTTGGACAAATAAAATCCCGCCGCTTTTTAATTACTTAGAAGCTTTTGGCGAAATATATCCGAAAGATTTTCATTTGGTGTGTTATCGTTATTAAGGTTATTTTTAAGTTCGTTTAAAATACGGATAAGGTAGGTATTACACACAGGCGCATTATGAAAACATAATTTATTTTTATTAAATAGTAACTATTCTCAAAATATTATACTATATGTACCTACTACCTACTAATAGAAATAAAGTGAAAATTATTGATTGTACTTAGACTTTATTTTAAAAAGGTGATACATTTACTTATCTAATAAAATATTATTACCAGCATTCATAATATTCTGTGGCGGTTGTTAGTTTTACATCCATTCTTATAATTGACATCCGTTCTCTATTTGGTTCACTTATAAATTAGCATAACAATATAACGCGCTTGACGTATTTCTAGAAGTAGTGTATTGAGATTGCGGACTGCGGAATTGGGTTTTGAAAAAAAAAATGTGTTAAAGGGAAAGATCGTATATAAGTTTTATAACAAAACATTTTTATTTTTTTTATTTTCGCAATAATTAAAAAGTTATTTCAAAATAAAAATTAATTTTTGAATCCAGTACCGAAGACACGCCGACAGCTCCCGAACAAACCCGAGCACGTGTGACGTCATAATATTAGTTTTACCTCATTGCAGTTCATAAAGGAATAATAAGTACAGTGTTTTGATCTATTTAATTTTGTTGTCATTGTTAAATATTCAAATATTTATATTGAAAATGTCGACCCTCAAAAGTTATCGTTCTTGATTTGTACCATTATGCATGAATACTGCAAAAATATATCCACATCAGGAATATTATCAGACTTTGCCTTAATAAATCCTTTATCACACAGAGCCAATCGTAACCAACTAACAACTCGTTTTTTAGCAATAAATTTCAATATTATTGAATAGTTACGTGTAATAGCCGTAAACGCTGTACTGTTACTAAATAGCTATAACATTATGACGTCACAACTACCAAGCATGGCGCGTTTATAGTCACGTAATCTTTTTTTAAATTCTATCAGTTTTTAATTGAATATAATTAATTGAAAAATTTTTTTTTTTGTTTTTTGCTTTAAATGTCAATACTATTATTAATAAAGTTTCAAAATACAGAACAAAAAATCATTTTTTTGTTCAAATTCCCAATTATACTAACAGATAATAAATAACTAAAATCGTTAGTTTGAAATCTAAGTCCACAAAAATTGTAAGGAAGGCAGTGAATAAAAAAAAGTCAGGTAATACAGATTCAAAATTGACTTAATATTAAGTAAGTATTTTAAATAGGTAAATACCTAACTTCAATTCCTAATTATTAAATTTGAAAATTTTTAATAATAATCTTTGTATCTGCCCAAAGCTCCTATACAATTAGTTAATAGATATACGCCATGATAATTGTTGAATACGTAGCGAACGTGTTTAACAGTGTTGCATGACATCATCCAAACATTGCGGTTACAGTGAATCTTCGAACGGTTCGTGTGTAGAGGCCTTAGGACGAGGTGGCGCATGGAGTGACGGGTTTTTGGGACATTTACATATTATTTATCCCCGTCACAACGTGCAGAAATAGTGCGGAGAACACCACCCTACCTTATACATCTGATTATGTTTTATCTTTCTTTGTAGGTACGTATGTTAATATTATACAGCGACAGAAAATACCTTCTGATTAGGTAGCTTATTAACATACTACGCTATATCTCGTCAATTATTGGTAAATCAACGAAATAATTATAATTATTGGCTTCGTTGGTTTAAGTACAAACTACTTGAATTAGTTAAGTAACTGTTAATTGAAAGGATACTTGAACCAATTCACGGGCAAAATTACGTAGATAACCTTTGAAATAACACGAACAAACAATTAATCAAATAGAGTTAAAGGAATTACAGAACTTCCAAGGGCACAGGCCAACTGTCGTTACATTATGAACTGTGGATTAAACATTGTCACCGACGTAGTAGGTATCGTATTGACAGTTCATTAATTTTTTACACCTCGATCCCCGAAGCGATTAAAACTTCGCCTTATAAAATGGAAATTGTAGCGTTATCAACGAGGAAAATAATAACGTCATACATCGTAAATCTAATGCATTCCGTTTTACTGCTCCGCCGAGATTTACGATCGGGGGACTGTGCTAAAGTTTTACGTGGGCGCTGAAATAGTAGTACTCACGCGACATGGTTGGCCTGCGGTAGGAAGGCGGCCGCGAGCGCCAGGAGCAGCGGCGCGCTGGTGGGGCGGGCGCCGGTCATGGCGCGCGCGGTAGTCGCATGGGCGCCGCGGCGGTCGGGGCTGTGCTCGCCGCTCACCGCCGTGTCGCGCGGCGGACTGGCGGCTGGCGGGTCTGGCGCGAGCTCCGCGCCGCTATCGATCCCGGCTGCAGGCGTGACCCGGGCCGGCACCGCCTGTCGCTCGAGCTATCGACCGTCGCGCCGCCGCAGCCCATGCGACGTAAACTCACCTCCTAATTACTACAACCGGACTCCTTCGCGTTAAAACTTCAAACCTGCGCGCGACACCGCGGAAAATAAATCGCACTTCATTTTAAAGATTTTAATTAGGCAGGTCCATACTTCATAAATATGCCGTTATTTTTCTTTTATTGAAATTTGAGAATATTTTATATCGGTGGGTATCATTGCATACGATACGATTTTGGGATGTCACAAAACTTTACAAATATAAATCAAGTCATATCTGAGTTCTCGTAAGTGTCACATATCACATTAATGATGAATTTTTGCCAACCCTTATCAACTTTTCTCTCGTTTACCGACTTTCTCTTTTTATAAGAGTTCTTCAGGCACGTGTTTAGGTACCTATACTTATTTTATACTTATACGTTCAGTGTGTATACTTGATTAGATAAGTCATTCAAAGCGTTTTAATCGCTTATGTACCTACCTGTATTAGGTGTTTATTGAAATATTTGGAAAATGATTAAGTTCAACATTTCTATTACCTACTTGAGTCTGTAAAATACCTGGACCTATAAAATAGTACTTACATAAATAAATATTCCAAGACCGTATATGTACCTACTCTATTTTGGCGTTAATCTAATAAAAGCATATCCGATGTGAGTGTAATGCCAGTAGCGAGGATTAACCCTAGAATCACCTGGGTATGTATATAATTTAAACGATTAGAATTGGGTAAGTTAAGTATACCTACTTTGCTCGTTCATTCGATCCTACGTACCCGAAATTTATTAATAATTTATGTTGCCCAACTTTGTAGTAGGTACGTAAATATTTTTAATCTTTCACCTAGCTGTGCAAATTTCGAACCTATTGAAAGTCCAAAACTAGCACCATGGACATATGCACATCGAATAAGCTATGTTCTACGCCAAAACGGCCATTGTACCACAACAATGATAATTAAACCTTCACTTTGCACCGGACTTGCTCGAACTTGCTGTAAATTATTACAAAAGGTAGCTCGAATTTCCCGTCTGATTTCTCGGAGTTTCAATAGGATTGGTTTTGGAACAAAATAAATAAGTGTCAGCAGAGATACCAATCTTATCTATCTTCTCTTTCAGTCATGAGACTCACAAGCGTTAAGATAAATAATAACCAGCCTCTTCATAGATTAGGCTTGAGACGCTAACCGACTTCAAAAAGGAGGAGGTTCTCAATTCAGTTGTACTTTTTTAAATGTTTTTCCTTCGACTCCAAATAAAATAAATTATAAGGTCCGTAGTTATTTGTAGCTTTTTTAGTGCAACCAGGTTTTTCTTAAAGTCGGTTAATATTTTTTTTTAATTCAAGCAGTATGCAAACTGACAACTATGATCTTGCGAGTCTCCTGATCAACCCAGACAACACTCACCATCATCCAATTTCTTGAACTTACTTTGCAATTATTTATGTACACAGAACGGCAATGTTCAGTATTTAACGCAAATATCAACGTGTATATAAACTTAATAAAACTGTTGGAGGTTTGTGCCGATCACAGTTTCTAACCCACATCTCGGCTCAATATGACCTTATTTGTGTACGATGTAAAAATCTCGTGGAAACACTTCCCTTCATCGGTGCCAACATATTTTATGTGCCACGTATTACTATCCCTGCCTGCGAGTCTTTATTGTTTTACATGAATGGATGTCGATATAGCAGGGGTTATTTGAAAAAATGAATTCCTAATACTAGTCGGCGGTCATGTTTTCCTGATACACAAAAATATTGCACGAGTACGATACCTATTGGAAACTGTGAATCAAAACGAACGCTGTAATCGGATTCGCGGCTGAAAAATTGTGTTTTTTATTTTCAATGTACACAGAAAACAGCTATCGAATATGGTATTTCATTGAAAAATACGGGTTCTATTTTTAAATGAAACTTAACTAACGAACGCCCAAACTCTCCAATACTTTTACCGGTAGTTTCGAGGTCAATGGAGTAAAAACGAAATCGCTAAATGTTCAATTGTTTGAAGCGAGATGAAGGTCAATCAGGTGGCGGTGAAGATATCAACACTTCCTATTCTGAAGAGGCAATCTCGAGCCCCTCGGGCCGCCGCCGTCCCCAGCCGCCGGCCACTCAACGCCACCCCACTCAGTTAAAACAATATTTTGACGCTGTAGTCAGCAATTTTTATTCACATCATATGGTGTCTCAATCTCTTTAAAATTTTGGATAGAATTTCCGTCCGATGATACATTTTGGGGATCTAATATTATTAACATGGTAAACGAGTTAAAGGCAAACAGCGTTTTAGAAATAATATCATAAGTAATTTGCGCTGGACGGAATTGGTTTGTAGTTGCTCGCATAGTTGTAATAATTGTAGTTAGTTATTTTTTCATGTTTTGAGTCTAATTTAGTAGTATGCATTGTTTTTAATTATTGATATTTTTTCAGTTAAGCAGGTGCAAAAATATCAATTAATTTATTTCGCCGACCGCTTGGCGCAGTGGTTCGAGCGTAGGCCGCTCGGCTCACTGCACATGGTGGTTGCGGGTTCGATTCCCGCCAGGGCAAATTTTGGAAATGGCCTTTTCGAAATTTGCCCAGGTCTGGGTGTCACTGGAATCGCCCCCAGTCCATTGTACCCATAGCACAAGCTTTGTTTAGTTTGGGACCGTACAGTTGGTGTGTCTGTGTCGCGATATTTATATTTATTTATTTAAATGATTCTTGTGTTAAAAAGTAATATACTTCATATTGCTTTCAAACGACCTAAAATCTATACGTAGATACATCATTATACTTTGTCAAAGAAAAGCTGTTAATTTGCAGATTATGGTAAAGTTTTTGTAGTTTTACAAGTGAGCCAATAAGCTAAGTCAACACGACTTGTCTATGATGGCTCTGAAACGGAATATGTAATCGCTTAATGCATTTAATATCAGAGTAGGTATGCAGCAGGTTATGTAGTAAATTACCATTGGGTTTTATAATGATAGAGCATGAAACATGGCTCTATTATAATCAACCGAAGTAGACTTTATTTGTTCTGCTTGTTCAAATTATTTAACCTTTATACTCAACTAGCTGTGCCCGAGACTTCGTCCGCGTGTAATTTAATTGACAAAGTTTCATACAAACTTTCATCCCCAATTTTATCCCCTTGGGGGTAGAATTAATCAAAATCCTTTCTTAGCGGAGGCCTACGTCATAACATCTACCCGCATGCCTAATTTCAGGCCGATCCGTCCAGTGGTTTGGGCTGTGCGTTGATAGATCACTATGTCAGTCAGTCAGTCAGTCAGTCAGTCAGTCAGTCAGTCAGTCACCTTTGAGTTATATATATTTAGATTGCATTTCAATCTGTTTTAGCAAAGCGTTTAATTCTCAAACATACAAAAATGCACATTAGTTTTTAACTTTAAGATTGGTAGATTAAGAAAAAAGTAATATCAGTGAAAGAACTTCATCCTCCGACGCTTAAATCAAATTAAGATTAGCGGAGAGGGCATAAATCACAGAATTGATAAAAACCAGATGCACCACAAGAGAGGGTGGCAGTCACAAATACCAACGATGTCCAAATTAGACATGT
This sequence comes from Notodonta dromedarius, assembly GCA_905147325.1. NCBI lineage: Eukaryota > Metazoa > Arthropoda > Insecta > Lepidoptera > Notodontidae > Notodonta > Notodonta dromedarius. The sequence continues at coordinate 9,077,890 of LR990160.1, read as the reverse complement.
CCGATGTGGTATGCGAGGTCCGAAGTGTGCGTGCTGGAAACTTCAAAGCGAGGACGTGGGAGTATGTAGGTTGGTTTGATGCCTGCTATTTCTTTTTTTCTGTTAGCAAGTGCGCATACGACGCCACCATTGTCGGTTATATACGAGTAGGACGATTTTATACCCCTAATCTGGTATTAATACTAAAATTTACTAATATCTATGTTATTTCTGCATTACATTTTGTATTTTTTCCCTCGTTGACAAGAAAACCGATTGGCTGTGAAGACAGCCAATCGGTTTTCTTGTCTGGATGAAGATCCAGGCTATTTAAAAAAATATTCCTGTAGTAAAGGAAGGCCTCAATAGCTTAGTGGTTAGAGGGGCCGCCCTCGTAGCTGAGAGGTTTCGGGTTCGATCCCCATCCTGGCCATTAAACTATTGACTTGAGCCCACTCCCAACACAAGCATTAGCTTAGCTGGAGTAGCTAACGGTAATACTAGTAATGTGATACAATCACATTGCTAGTAATTTACTTGTTTAAAAGTAAGTGTAAAAAATATGATAATGTTGAACATAATAAATAATTACAAAATTGTATACGAACCTCTACATATCCCTTCGTTTGGATAGTAGGACTTATTATGAGATATATATGTTAGCTCGCTGGTAACGGTCTTTTTTATTTATATAACAAAGTAAGTAAGTCGTGTGAAATACAGCTCTATAGCTGAAGCCTTTGAAGGTTTCATATGAATAACCTCGCTTCTTACTAAGGAACTCAAATATTGAACGAACTCCGCACATAACGCCGCACCCTAATTAAGTTACTGAAACTGCACAGTTACTAGCGCTGACTATATTTCAGCGCATCTGCATTTCTCCTAAAATTTCGGAGCACTAACTAAACTGGTTGATGGTCACTGCGGTGATATGAAACTTGGAAATTGCTTTCATTTCAGCCCAGACTAAATATTGGTGAGTAGTTATGATGTTTCAGATTTTATACATTTGATGAAATAAGACTTATATAGTTCTAAATATGTAGTAATATGAATACGTAGGATTTTCTCGATAATTGTAATAGTACATTGTTACACGAGTGGTGAAAGTGACTTATTTAGTCCCGAGACGGGGTTATATAATAATAGTTCGAGGGACAAAATAAGTCTTTCACCCGAGGTAAACACTGTGCTTTTCATTAGGAATACAAGGAAAGTAAAAATAAAAACAGGAATTGGCTAAAGAAATAATACAAGGAAGTATGAACAATACTAACCACTCTAAAAAAAAAATTAAGATCGGATTGCCTCCTATTTTATTTTTTTCGTTGGCCGGCCAACTTCATTATTTAGCCATTATTTTTCATTTTCATCTTGAAATGTTTTGCCCAAATCTATGTTATATTAAAGAAATTGTTGAAACTAAATTATTTAAATTGGGTCATTTAAAAATATATATCCTATAATTAATACTTAACTTTATGTTATTTCAATTTTACATCGTGCTGTAATTGAGTGACTGTAGAAAAAGTTTGAACATGGTTCCATAGAAATGTGAAAATGGAACCAGTTTTTTTTTAATAATTTGACAGCTGTCAGTTGAAAGCGATTCTCCCGGGCCGGAAAAGCCGGACTTTCAACCCGCTTCTCAGGCAACTTCAGACCTACTTTCAGAGTATGAGTAATGAAAAGTATATTTACGAAAATGTAGCCATACGGGAGCCATTGAACAAGCAAACCACATGACATAATACCTACAACAAAATGATGCTACAAAATATTTTATATAAGTAGGTACTTACTACCTATAAAATTATTACTGACATTATTTTCTCGATCAATAAACTCATATTGAAAGTGTAGCAAGGTTCCTATATTCATTTACTAAATTTCTAGGACCAAAAGATCTAAAGCGTCAGTAACATTTTCCATCAAGGCATTTTATTTCTTAGGTGCTTCTGCGGAAAATTTCTCTGCTGCCTGCGGCTCAAATCAAACAAGCAAGCAAATGAAATTTAAAAATTCATAGCTACAAAAGCTCATGGTTTGAAAACTTGTGATATGATATTGACTCAGTGAATTTAATTTTATAACGTTACCTTTAAATCTATATTTGATTGCTTTCGAGAATTCAATTGGCATTTGAAATGGTTTCAGAAATAAAAAGTAAAAAAATATCGAACGCAACATGAAAAGGCAGAGTCCTGTGAATCGGAATTTCCGTGCGCCCAGTGGTCCGCACGTTCGTTGATGATTCGGACAAAAACATGCGCCGCATTGCGACTTTTCAATACGGGTGCTATCTCTTATTTATCGGAAAGGGGACTACGGAATAAATATTACCGACAATGTTCCGACGTTCGCCGCGAAATCGGCTTTTGTTCGTTTCAAATTCGCTAAGGCGAATTGTATTACGTAGTAAATAAAATTTACTTAGTTAAAAATAGCTAGGTACTTACTTTGTTAAACGGCCAGGAAAATTTGAGAAGGGGCTAATCAAATCACCAATAGGTACCTAATGACTGAATGATTATAACAAACTTGGCAAACACGTTTATGCCCCGCCTTTAGTTAAGCAGTAACCGTAGCCTATAGACTCTTTCAATACCAAAGGTATTGCTCGCACGTTGGTGACTTAAAAGTGAGTGGGACAGAAGGAGGAGAACTGGGGTTGAATTGGTCGGCTCTCCCACTCATCGCACGAAGCACCTATAAAAGCTACTTCGCTGATCTTCTGTAAGAGGCTGGTACTACCCCAGTCCAGGGGTATACATGCGGGCCGTTGTATGATAATAACATGTAGTCGAATGACTAGAATCGACTGATTAGAATCCATCCATTGTTGGAGCCAGAGCCAATCTTTAGCAGATTGGCTCTGGCTCCAACAATGGCTGGATTCTTAGCTGGTGGAAGTGCCCCCTTGCAGCTACCAATTATTAATCCAATTAAGTTAATCAAGAGACAGCGGCGACTTGAACCTAAGTCAGATAACTGAATGCGACTGCATTTCAATTCAATGTTGAATAAAGCAATTCAAATTGGAATTCAGTATTAACTTCGGATCGCGTTACTTAGTTCTCATGGATTCGAAGCGGGATTCATTTAATTATGGTTCCATTGTGAACTTTCATAGTAAATTGAATTAATAAAACTTGCATTGAAACTGAACTTTTTGAGGTCGGATGTTTTAGTACGATGTTTCTCTTCCGTTCAGGCCGCACCTATACGCATTTCTTTGGTTCATTAAAAACACTTTATTCATTTTGCAAATCCTACTAATATTATAAATGCGAAAGTTTGTGAGTGTGGATGTATGTATGTATGTTTGTTACTCCTTCACGCAAAAACTACTGAACGGATTTGGATGAAATTTGGAATACAGATAGATTATAACCGGGATTAACATATAGGATACTTTTTAACCCAATAATCCAATACTACGCGGATGAAGTCGCGGGGCACAGCTAGTATATTATATTTCGTAAAATTAAGTCTATTATTTTTTTGTTTATATGACAAAGTCAGCAAACAAGCATACGGGGGGAAGGGGTTGGGCTTCCGGCTCTCTCACTCTGCGTACGAAACATAGCTTTAATAGCTACTTTACGCCGATCTTCTGTGAGAGGGTGGTACTTCCCCGATCGAGCCACTACAGCTTGGCTTTACCAACGGCATTTAGATGTAAATATAAAAATTCAATGATTACAAACCAATTTTCTCCGACCTTTCAATTTGATTGACATTGTTGCAGCTCTAGAGTCCGCGTAAGCAGTCCGTAAGGAAACGTTCTTTGAATAAATAATGTAGGGCTACATTGTAGGTCAACGTAACGGTGATTGCACATTTGACAGCACCACGGCCAGATGCCGTAGACGTTGCATTTTTTTTGTCCCGAATAAGAAGCAATTTAAAATATGATGTCGTTAGACCGAGCTGAACAGTACAAACCTCACTTGCTAATGATCAGTTGAGGCTGATTCTCAGCTCAAAACCCCATGGCTACATCGATTTACTTCAAAGGATTTTATAATTTGTGCGCGTGTTACCCGTAGAATACTGTCTTATGTACACCTACCCTAAAATATACATTTCGTACAGGCAAAAAAGCTTGGCAACTTGCAAGCATTAGATTGGAACGCCACATGCAACCGCGACCCAGAAATGGATCAGCGATCAAACGGTTTTATGCACAATTGCCATCAAAACACGCAAACATGGAAATAGGTTGCACGCTTGCTTGACTGTTTAAGGCTCCCGTACATTTGGACAGGGCCCTAACCACGCTAGCTACTCAAATCGTAATAGAAAAGCAAACGCTCGCGATTACGTTTCAAACGCTGTTTTGACGTTTTGCTGACACCATAATATATCAATGTCAGTAGAGATCGTGAAGCTCGTATCAGCAAAACGTCCAAAGCGGAGCGATTGAAACGTAAACGCGAGCGTTTGCTTTTCTATTACGATTTGAGTAGCTAGCGTGGTTAGGGCCCACCTAGTTGCAGCGGATCATGTTAAGTGCATTTCCTTATGTTTTATTTTAACACTGTGAGATGCGGCGCGCCCATGTGTGAACTAGCCTTTATAGTACTAATTTTATATATTTATAGATAAGTACTTACGTATTTATCGAACCTTGAAAATTAAACCCTGGACCTCATGATCAACAAACCCAGTTTTACCTATTAGAAGACAAACGACTTTAAAGTACATACACAGATAAAATGGCACACTTTGTGAGGTACAAAGTGCTGTGAAGTGTACCTTTGTACCCAGCCAAGAGGAGCTTAATCTCGCCCACATCTTTGTACTGTCTTAGCGGAAACTTGGGCAGGAGTTACTGTGACAGTATATGATAAGTTCCATACTGTTTTTAATCTCTGTGTGAGCGACAGTGGAAACTTAATCTTCTGTAGGTAGTATTTTAGTATGATAGGCAATAAAGGATTGCGAACGTCAAAACTACTACTACTAGTTGGATGTACTATTGACGGTTAGAACTGTGATTCCCAACAATTTGATGCATTTTGATATCAAAACCTGGTTTGTTACTTGATAAGGGGTTGCGGTTCCTTTGGCCGATAAGTTAATTGAGTCTGGAATTTAGCTTAAAACATAAATGGGAACGCTGAGGGTCAAGAAATAGAAAAAATAGTAATCAGCTTGATTAGAGAGGCATCGTAACCTTGATGATGGGGGTTCGATACCCCCTCGTGACGTTTACCCGTCGTTGAGGGTACTGTAGTCAAAATAGTTCCGTCATCTATCCGTCACATACACTTTATTCGGAGACAATAAATATTATAATTGTGACTGATAGAAGGTTTGTACACACAGTTTTTTCAATATTATGTTCTGCTTACGAAATTAGTGGCGTAAGTTTACAGACCACTGTTACTTCTGAACCACTGTGATGAAAAATGTGGAAGAAAATTAAATCTACATTAGTCCAAGAATATTATTACAAAATTGGTAAACTAACTGTTTTATTTTATTTATACATTCAAGTTGAGTACCTAAATAATTATTTATACTTGACACTCATTATTTTGATTGCAAACAAACAGTTGAAGGCATGAGTTTTACAACGAATAAATACGATTTTATGATAAATTGCAATCTATTCAGCATCAAAAAGCCGTTGCAAGAAGCTATTTGCTCGCTAAAACGGGGAAATACACACATTTCCTGCTAATTTTCGCAGTTGGATTGAAAATGGGAATTTTCGACGTGCGGTGCAATAATAAAATAGCGTACAAGCTTATGACTGCTTTCCCAGTTTTGCCGTCAGCAAATGCATAACTACCTACTTATGAAGCTTCCACGCGCTCTAGAAATTTAATCCCCGTCTCCTATTTCCAGCGTCGGCCCCTCAAGCTGCAGTCAACTGGATTAATTTGTTTGCGTTTAAAAATGTACACAAATGCCACAAGTTACAAGATCCAATTTGCGATACCCTGAATGAGTGGGTACCTAAGGGATAAAGGTACCAACAGCTGAAATGTCATAATATCCTACGGTGGTATAGCTGCGTTATAGAAAATTATTTTTTCATTACTCATACTCTGAAAGTAGGTCTGAAGTCCCTGAGGAGCGGGTTGAAAGTAATACTTTTCCGGCCCGGGAGAATCGCTTTCAACAGACAGCTGTCAAATTATTAAAAAAAAACTAGTTCCATTTTCACATTTCTATGGAACCATGTTCAAACTTTTTCTGCAGTCACTATGGTCTAAGCAGTCACTCAATTACAGCACGATGTAAAATTGAAATAACATAAAGTTAAGTATTAATTAAAGAATATATATTTTTAAATGACTTAATTATAATTTAGTTTCAAGAATTTCTTTAAAATAACATAGATTTGGGCAAAATATTTAAAGATGAAAATGAAAAATAATGGCTAAATAATGAAGTTGGCCGGCCAACGAAAAAAAAAATAGGCTGCAATCCGATCTTTTTTTTTTTAGAGTTGTACAGTATTGTTTATACTTCCTTGTATTATTTCTTTAGCCAATTCCTGTTTTTATTTTTACTTTCCTTGTATTCGTAATGAAAAGCACAATGTTTACCTCGGGTGAAAGATTTATTTTGTCTATTCGTAATGAAAAGCACAGTGTTTACCTCGGGTGAAAGACTTATTTTTCCCTCGAACTATTAGCGCCCTCGCTACGCTCGGGCGCCAAACCCCGTCTCGGGACCAAAAATAAGTCACTTTCACCACTCGTGTAACAATGTACTATTGTAATTTATCTCATTTCGACTCGGTGCCACTATATTTACACTACGTTAGGACTTATTCTTAGGTTGGTAACTAACTAACTACTTACGCCTACTTGAATTGGGACTGACCTCAAATTAAATAAATTACAAGGCCCGTATTTCTAGATTTTTAGTGCACGCAGGTTTTTTTGAAGTAGGTTTAATATATTTTTTTAACATTTTTTCGCCTTGTCTCATGGTTCGCCCTCCACTCATTGTATCTAATAAGTAATACAAGAGGTGTAGGATAATGAACCCCACTGGGGAACTCGAAACAACAAAACCGCTCGAAGCCTGTAACTGCACACCGAACCAACTTAACTTATAAAAAGTACGCACACGAGGTATAGCGACGCTGAAAAGAAAAACACTTTTCATCTAGCGTGCAGCCACTGATTAGATTTTTTGCTTGAAAAATATTGGCTTTTATAACTAATTCCCGTATTTTATGTTACGCTTAGCATGTACGGAAACAGGATTTAGTTTAGAGAACGGGAATTAAGGGGGGGGGGGGGACAAGACGTTAGTGATGTTATTATAAGAAAGTTAAATAGGCACGTGATGAACCAAAGAGAAACGCATATATGTAGTTGTTAATAGCCAGTAAGTCACCTTTCGGCGATTCTTATAAATAGGTAGTAAACTGAAAAAAAAAATTAAATAACAATTACTAATTACCTAAGCAGTGATAGCCGTACGTCTTGCGGGCACCGGGTCTTGGTTCAAGCCCCGGCTCGATTTTTCGAAATCTATGTACAAATTATAATTTATATATGATTATCACTTGCTTATGGTGAAGGAAAACATCGTGCAGAAACCTTACCAATGGAAGATCAAACCAATTTCCGAAAGACATTTGAAATCCGCCAAACCGTACTGGGCCAGCGTGGTGAATTATGGCCTGAATCCCCCTCGCGTTGAGGAGAGGCCCGTGCCAAGGTGTGGGACGTCAAAAAGGCAAAACTATTTTATTATTATAATTACCCATGTAGGCCTCGATTATAAAGAACTAAGTATATTGGTGTTGATACTGAAAAGTTAATCACGTGTCTATCTTTTCACAATATTTTTTTTATTTACAAATCTACAGCCCAAACGGTTACATAATTGGCCCCTTGAATAAGGGATGTTTCTGTTTATTGTCATAAATTTATACGATATGGGTAAACGTTAACAAATGAGCTTTTTTGTGTACTTTCGCATACGAGAGAGTTTTGTGGGCCTACTGCCAACAGGCGATACTCTTGTGTAGGACGGTGGGCCGGTGCCAACTAGATCCAGCCTCCCAGTTAGATATTTGGCACATGCCCGGCGGAAGGTAAGTAATACCTACAGATGTAGAGGAAATAATCATGTTATAAAAGCTTTTGTGTATTATCTATTTCCTGAGAATCTAAGTTGTGGATCCGGAAACATTCTTATACGAAAGTCGAGCAGTATCTGGCGAGAAGGCCACGGTCATGCTATAATTAGAGGTCAAGACCAATTATCCAAGAGAAAGGGAACCGACTGAACGTCGCTCTATATAAAAATTATCGATCGAAGTCGACTTATCTCATTCGACTACCGTTTGGTTGGATCGATCGACAGTCGATCGATTGGTTAACACTCTATGACCGATTTTTGGAAACATTTAGCGTTCGCAATGTTTAATGAAGTACTGTTTTTTGTGGGAAACTATGATTGTGTCGAACGTATAAATTAAAACAATGCTCTTGATTTTGGTTTCGGCATCTAAATCCTACAAATATTATAAATGCGAAAGTTTGTGAGTGTGGATGTATGTATGTTTGTTACTCCTTCACGCAAAAACTACTGAACGGATTTGGATGAAATTTGGAACACAGATAGATTATAACTGGGATTAACATATAGGTACTTTTTAACCCAATAATCCAATACTACGCGGATGAAGTCGCGGGGCACAGCTAGTAGTTAAAATATAATAATATTAAAATCATAATATCACTAAGAGCGGTATTCATAAATTGAACTTGGAAATGTCATTCTTATGTCATACCAGTATAAAGTCACATGCCAAAAAACCGCTTTCAGATTTGAGATCGATGTATTAATACGGGTCTAAAACAGAAACGTTATGAGTCTAAAACATGTCACCCCGTCTTCCCCTCAGATTGGTGATTGTATGCGGTTACGAGTACTTCAGAATTTTTAAAATCTCCGCTATGTCTCCGGAAATAGTTCAGTCTGACGATCGCTGTCAGTCGTGCAATAGAATCTAGTTAATTATTTAACGTGTCAAGGTTCCCTAGGTAGGAGATAGCGTTCGGACCGATTTGGGTACAAATGGAATCCGTACTGAAATAAATTTGTTAATTGAGTCGAGAATACAATAACCTTGTATCAGATACTTGATACAGTCTATCAGATTCAACCCCCGAAGGCTACATTCTCACGTCAAAGACGTCGCTATAACTAAAGTTTGCCAGATTTGATCATAATGGGCACCTGAATACGGTATATATATTTGTAGTTTGAATTTATAACTTATTTCCACTGGTACGTCATTAGGTCCACCATACTACGTACTACTATGTAGCTATCCCGGCATGGGGAAGGGCAGGCCAATAGGCAAAAGGAAGATAATCTTATAGACACGTCTTAATAAATACTAATTAGGACAAAATAATATCCATACAGACTTAAAACTCTATTCTAACTGAACAGGAGATAATGATTGCTAAACTTATCGATACGCAGTCGCTTAATGATTTTCCCCTAATCATTATAATCATAAGCATTAACCTAAATACAAAATCAGTACGGTGAAGCTCACACCCAAATAACTTAACAATAAGATTAAGATTGTAGGTAACTGAAATATAACTCAGGTACATAGGTACCTGAGTTTGAAGTGAAGGTGAAGTTTGAAGTGAACGAGGTTGAAGTGGATGTGAGTATGACAGGAAAGCGCGATGTATGGAAGGAAAAGACATACTGCGCCGACCCCAGATAATGGGAAAAGGTAAGGCAGATGAGATGATGATGATAGGTACCTGAGTTATATTTAGGTATTTAGGTAATAGTACCTACATTAAAATGTAGAACAGGTACGCAGTCATAAATATATAGATATTAACTTAATACCTAATTAATAATAGAAACTTCTTAACATGTACTAACTTGTATCGTAGTTATCTATGTACCTACCATCACATCCAACACAAGGCATACGTTTTACACACTTTGCATAAAAGAGTACGTACCAAGTACACGTGCCACTGAAGCGATTTTTAGCCTTTCGTAAAGGTTACCAAATGAATATTTCAACAGCGGAGCGTGCTCACGTAATACGTACATAACACAGAGTAGATGTTAAGCCAGTGAACAAGGTCCTGAGGATTAGTATAGAGAAAAGATGAGTATAAAATTTTTATGGGAAGATAAAGAAAATAATTTTTATAATGCCATTAATAAATACGTTAAAGTTTCCGAATCCGTTTCCGATATTGATTCAAATGGATCCTATCCGATCCGAAAAACATAAATGAAATTAATAAAATATCTAAGAAATTGTCCAAAATAAATAACATTTGCACACGCGCTGAGAATCCGTGAATTCTAACATAAAACATCCATAGGCGCGAGATAGGTAGTCGAACCTGACCGCACCCGCGCACTATTTCTTGTTATTCTTATGAAATAGGTTGTCCACATATCATTGTTATCATAGTATTTATTTAGGGTGTAAGATGCATCGTTACGAACATTGATAGCATGGATTAAACTCATGATTCTGGGCCCCCAAAGTTAAAGTTGATATTTTCATGAAATCATTTTGCAAATCTATTTTAAATCTATCTTTGCCTAAACCAATTTCAAAATTTGAGCAAAATTCCAACTCTGGGGTCCAGAATCATGAGTTGAATCCATGGTACTTATTAGTTTTCATTACGAAGCTCACACCCTTCTATAGTAGGTACTACAGAAGTTACGTCTAAAAATCGATTAATTTGAGAATGACTTATTTAATAAGTAATTATGCTATAAAAATATGGCTCAAATACCGTATAATTAGGATACGTATATATTTTTTTCATTACTCATACTCTGAAAGTAGGTCTGAAGTTGCCTGAGGAGCGGGTTGGAAGTAATACTTTTCCGGCCCGGGAGAATCGCTCTGACAGCGATTGAGCGATTGAACGAACTGACAGCTGTCAAATTATAAAAAAAAAAACTAGTTCCATTTTCACATTTCTATGGAACCATGTTCAAACTTTTTCTACAGTCACTCAATTATAGCACGATGTAAAATTGAAATAACATAAAGTTAAGTATTAATTAAAGAATATATATTTTTAAATGACTTAATTATAATTTAGTTTCAACAATTTCTTTAAAATAACATAGATTTGGGCAAAATATTTAAAGATGAAAATGAAAAATAATGGCTAAATAAGGAAGTTGGCCGGCCAACGAAAAAAAAACGAAATAGGCGGCAATCCGATCTTTTTTTTTCGAGTTGTACAGTATTGTTCATACTTCCTTGTATTATTTCTTTAGCCATTTCCTGTTTTTATTTTTACTTTCCTTGCATTCGTAATGAAAAGCACAGTGTTTACCTCGGGTGAAAGACTTATTTTGTCCCTCGAACTATTAGCGCCCTCGCTACGCTCGGGCGCCAAACCCCGTCTCGGGACTAAATAAGTCACTTTCACCACTCGTGAAACAATGTTCTATTTTACCTACTTTTCCGTAACATTATTTCCATATATTTTGTCCGATTCCCTGTATTATCTTAATTAATCCACAAAACAACCAACTATTTTGTTATACCTAAGATACCTAAGATCGGTATGGAAATATGAAGAAGTTATTATCAGGACCAACCTCCGTGGCCCCAGACACGTTTGCTTGATGCTACAGATTTGGGCATCGTCACGTCTTGTTATTTTCACAGTAATTCGCTCCATGGACGGATGAATATAAATAATAATCATTGCGAACAAACAGAATACTGAAGGCTACTTCAATAGTCTTAATATACAGATGGATTTTATTTATTGCGCCAATAGTTATGAACAAAACAAGACTCGAATTGAACAAAACTGCAGTGACCATTGGGTGACCTTATCGCGAGATATATATTCAAGATAACCTTGGAATGGAAACTAAAACAAGGTAGCACTGGTATTAGAGTTTTCCGTTATGAACTTTTTACAGCTTGTTAAATGGTGAAAGGTACATTTTGTAAGGACATGTGAAATTATTCGCAGTGAACCGGCCGGGCATCGAAGTCAGGTCCCAATCACAAGTCAACCTTGCAGCCTCGAGACCCAAGAGGCCGGTCACCAGCAGGTCATTAATTCTATATTAATTATTACCGTGAAAAGTTAATATATCGTGGGGACCTTGATAGGTAGTAGGTAGTTTATGTAATGATTGATTGCAGGTTCAATTCATAAATCGGATCAACACGCAGGCGGTTACAAATGGTTTTCCTCGTCCGTGTGACTTTCAAGGTACGGGTTAATTTACAAATATATTATGAAGAAAGTATGGAAATAAAACGTTCATTGTGACTTTTGTTTAAAATAGCAGATTTGACTTAGTTGCCATTCAAAAAATGGCGATGGCTCTTCCTTGGTCGATCATAGCTGCTTTCTATTTTAATTTATGCGTCTTTACTATTAATGTTCCTTCTTGTACTTTCAATACATTGTATAATTTTATGTGTGATTAAAAAATTATAACGTGAAGTTCCCCAAATAATATTTTTATATTATATTATATTTATTAAATCAACAGAGAAAGAGAAGCTTTCAGAGAAGCTTCTTTCTCTAAAGTTTTTATATCAACAGCCATAACACCTTTTTGATTCAAGAAATTAGTTCTAAGTAGTACCTTTATAAACAAATAAATATCGCCAGACTGACACACCAACTATATGGTCCCAAACTAAACAACGCTTGTTTTAAGGGTACCGTACAATGCACTGGGGGCGATCCCAGTGACACCCAGATCTGGACAAATTACGAAGAGGCCGTTTCTGAAATTTTCCCCGGCGGGAATCGAACCAGCAACCACCATGTGTAGTGAGCCGAGCGGCCTACGCTCGAACCAGTGCGCCAAGCGGTCTTCAAAGACCCACAGACTAGTAGATTGTACGTACAACCCTAATACGCCGTTTTATATATCATATTCGACATAGACGCGATAAAGGATGCCTGCTTATTTTCGATGGTACTTTCATTCACGCCCGCCAATTTGCATACCTATAATCTTCATGAGTAGGTACTTATTCGATCGGCGCGAATAAGCCACACGTTTGCGCACAAATCCCATTATCATACGATTCATCTCGTTTTAGTTCCATTTTAATAGGTCATCCTAACATCTAGAACCTTTTGGTGTAACTATTGTCGGCGGTAGAGTCAAGTTGTAGACAATTAGGTAACTACAGCTCATATACGGTCTGAGTCGACAGGGCCAGTATGAGCTTTCGGCTCGCTCACTCGTCGTACCAAACGCAGCTTTAATAAATACTAACTTAACGCCGATCATCTGTGACAGGTTGGTACTCCGTAGAGTCAGCCCGTGTATAAGATTGGCTCTACCACCGAAATATTGAACGAGTGTTAATAAAACTTTTTGATAAGATATAATAAAGATCATCGCTTTCTGTAAAACTGGGATGGCCATAAAACACTTGCATCACGAGTCTGGTGTGGCCTAGTTCACTGTTCAGAAACGCTGTTCAATCTCTACGTAAATCTCCAGTGTAATAAATTAAGATATTTATTGGACGGGGCGGAGGGGGTCCCTAGCTTAGTCGGATGCGCGCGGGACGTCCATTATACAGTTCTTTATCGTACCTTTTTAATATCGCTGATCGCGGATTTTAGAGTTGAAACTCCAACCGTCGAGACAATCAGTTTACAGTCAGTTTTATCGTGAAACCAATGTTTCTATGTCTTGATTCCGCCATATTGACACTCTCAAATTGTGACGAGATTTAGTGCGATGACAGACCATCAGAGTTAGACTGATTTTGTTTATCGATTTCGTATAAGATGAAATCATCTTTCGCGACTTTGTCTGAATTGAAGCATGGACTAACACCTATAATAATATGAATATCAATTGATCGCTTAAATCTTGTATAGGTATATTGCACTAAAAGCAATTATTATACCAACTGTAATTTTTGTTCACATCATATAACCAGCATAGATAAAAATATCCAAGCATGAACCTTAAAAGAAATCAAATTGGGAACCTTATATTGTAAATTGTTACTTATTTTATCTTGTTGTTTTATTAAGCTTAGTTTAACGAGTGACAAAAATAAAAGAATATGCGCGGTATGAAAACAATATTACCCACAGGGGTAGAATAGTGCCAGCAATACTTATACAAGCGCGAGGAGGTCCCACGCGGTTACAGAATGTAATATCACGTTTAGAAGAGTGACAGCCATCACGAGATTCATCGCGAACACAAAATAGTGAGCTTTTGGGAAAATAAGTACAACCAACGTTCTTGCTAAGCGCTGTATAATGAAGTAACTCACAAAACATCTACCATCTGACAATTTCCAATTACAAAATTAATTCATCGAACGTATCACCTGCCAACAGCAAACAAATCAAAAAGGAGGTCGACGCCACACCACCCCCCTACGCAGAAAGAAAACCCCCCTTAACATAACACACAATAATATAAATTATAATAAAATTTAACAATTAAAACCTAACAACTAAACTAAAACCTAGACCTTACAGTTGCTGGACCTGCTGCTAGAGCATTCACAAATCCAGAATATCTCTGAATCGAACCCTCCTACCAGATCTTGTGACAACAGGAGTAGGCGGGGCTATGGGTGGAAGTAATTCCTGAAACGTTGGGGTGCCCAACACTGTACCGCGCGAGACTGGAAAAGGAATGCGGCTAAACGGCAACCCTCCCTCTACATACGCAGGCTTGACGCGGTCGACGCTGACCGTAGACTCCCGACCTCTAATGTCTACGGTCAACGTCTTATCCTTTCGCCCTACCACTCGATGTGGTCCGGTGTATGGTGGTTGCAAAGGGCGTCGCACGGTATCGTCACGTACCCAAACGTGCGTTGCCGTCGCTAGATCCTTAAATACAAAAACCGACGGTTGCGCGTGGTGCGAGGGAGGAACGGGTCGTAACGCGTCTAAACGGCTTCTGAGGTCGGAAACGTAGTCCGCTATGTCGTTGGGGCTTCTTGGTACGTCCGGAGTTGCTATAAACTCACCAGGCAAACGAAGAGATTCTCCGTAAACAAGTTCAGCGGAAGAAGCTCGGATGTCCTCCTTGAACGCCGTCCTCATGCCGAGAAGCAACAGTGGTAGCGCTCTAGTCCACGTTGTCGAGTGGCACATCAAAGATGACTTAAGCTGTCGATGCATGCGCTCCACCATGCCATTGGCACACGGATGATAGCTGGTTGTTCGTATCCTTTTCGTGACATCAGGCGCTGGAAAAGGGAGGACTCAAACTGTCTCCCCTGATCAGTTGTTAATAAACTGGGAACGCCAAAATGAGAAATCCAACCGTTTACAAGCGTGTCCGCCACCTCCTCAGCGGTGATCGAACTCATTGGCCACGCCTCCGGCCACCGCGTGAACCTATCAATAGCGGTGAGGCAGTAATTAAAACCGTTGGAATGCGGAAGAGGTCCGATAATGTCGAGGTGCACATGTCTAAATCTTCCAGACGGACTGTTGAAACTACCCAGAGGTGACGTGACATGTCTAGTAACCTTGCAGCGTTGGCACTCAGGACAAGTACGCGCCCATCTATGGCAATCAGCATTAACTCCTGGCCACACATACCTTTCAGACACCATGCGTGCGGTAGCCCGCGCGCCAGGGTGGCTGAGTTTGTGACACTTATCAAAGGCCGCTCTGCGAAAAGGAGACGTCAGATATGGACGAGGTCGGCCCGTCGAAGTATCACACGTAACTGTCACGTTCGTTCCAGGGATTATGATGTCTTGCAACTTCAACGACGAGTTACTACGGGCTACTGCCATCTCCCCATCTGTACTCTGCGAAATAGCCAGTGCGGCAAAATCTTCTTCGAGAGAAATCGACTCGATGCGAGACAGAGCATCCGCAACCACGTTGTCAGTGCCTTTAACATGAACTATGTCCGTAGTAAACTGGCTGATAAATGACAACTGGTTCAACTGGACAGGTGGCAGCTTTTCTCTACGCTGCGCAAAAGCATAAACCAATGGCTTATGATCTGTGTAGATGGTCGCCTGCTGGGCTTCGAGAATATGCCTGAAATGTTGAACACTTTCGTAAACGCCGAGGAGTTCTCGATAGTAAGCTGGCCACTCCGTTTGCTTGGGACTCAGTTTCTTGCTGAAATACGCTATCGGCTGCCAATCGTCCTCATTACTCACACGCTGCTGCAGGCAGGAACCAACATGAGTACTCGATGCGTCGGTAAATAACCCGAGCGTGGCGCTGCAATCTGGATGGGCTAAAATTTTCGCAGATGTCAAGCTCCTCTTACACTCCTCGAAACATTCCTCTAAAACCGGCGTCCACACGAATGGCTTGGCGCCCTTGCCTTGTATAGCAGTAACGGCATCAATCAGCGGTGCCTGGTACTTAGCAGCATCTGGGATGAAACGGCGATAAAAATTTGCCATACCGAGGAAACGACGCATACCCTGAACAGTCTTGGGAGGAGGGAAATTTACCATGGCCTGGATTCTATCTTCCGGAGGGCGAGTTCCCGCTGCACTAATCCGATACCCTAGGAAAGTAACCTCGTCAGCCCCAAAAACACTTTTGGTGGTGTTTATAACTACCCCATACTCATGCAGCCTCTTGAAAAGCGCTTCCAGGTGGGCAGCATGACAGGTCGGGTTCTCAGAATGGACAAGGATGTCATCAACGTAGGCGAAGCAGAAATCAAGGCCACGCACGACTTCGTCGATGAAACGCTGAAAAGTTTGACCGGCGTTCCTCAAACCAAAACTCATATACGGAAATTCATATAGTCCAAAGGGTGTAATTATTGCAGTCTTGCACACGTCGTCAGGGTTTACAGGGATTTGTTGATAAGCTTTCACTAGATCAATGGTGCTGAACACCGTGGAGCCAGCCAAGTTCTGACCAAAGTCACCGATGTGTCGAACTGGATATCTATCCGGAATGGTGCGGGCGTTCAGTGCACGATAATCACCGCAAGGACGCCACGACAAATCCTTTTTCTCCACAAGATGCAGGGCAGAGGACCAAGGGCTACTTGAAGGACGAGCTGTTCCAACCTTCATCATGTCCTCTAACTCCTTCTTGGCGGCGCGAAGCTTCGCGGGTGCCAGACGGCGCGGCCTGGCTGTTACTGGTGGGCCGTTCGTAGTTGAGATGCAATGCATCGTTGTATGCTTTGGCTCCAGAAGTGCACCAGGTGGACGCGTGATACTAGGGAACATCCGAAGGACCGCGGAATATTGCGAGTCCGGGATTGCAATCGTCTTCACGCTAGGTCGGCTCGCCGGTTGGAGCTCCGCGAAAGATGACAGACCAGTCTTCCAATCTCGAAGCTTCCCTTCCGCGCAGTCCGGTAGTAGATTAAAATGGGACAGGAAATCGGAACCAATAATGCCGCGCTCCACCTCAGCGATAACAAAATTCCATAAAAACTCGCGCCTCAACCCTAAATCTAGTCTCAATGGAATTAATCCATAAGTTTTTATTACCGAGCCGTTCGCCGCAATTAAATCATAAGGCTGATTTTGCCTACCACAACCCTGGGTGCTACTAAAAGGTACACAACATAGATCCGAGCCGGTATCGACAAGAAACTTCCGTCCTGAATACCGATCGGTTACAAAAAGCCGACGACTTAAAACTGAGCGATCGGACGCCGCCGTTACCGTTCGCTCTACTAGTTTACCGAAGAATTAACACCGTTTCCGCCACTAGGAGGCGGTCCTGACCAGCTACACGGCGGTACACACTTCCGCGCCCTATCCGCGAAACGATCATGGTAAAAACATAATGACGGATTACGCGACCGTGAGCGTCTACGGCTACCGTTATTACCTCGCTCACGTGAGCGACCTCCTTGGTTACCATCACGGCTCACCAAAGAAGCCACCATACGAGTCAACTGCTCTAGGTTCTTATTCAGTTCCTTCATCTGAGGGTCCTCAACGGCAGACGCAGCGGAAGATGACGACACCGCACAAACCCTATGTTGAGTTGGCTGAGCATTAATTTCCATCAACTGGTCAGCCAACTCACTTAATTCTGACAAGCTTTGAAGTCTCTGGGCAGTAAGCACCGTCTGCATGTACCGTGGAAGACGGCTCATCCAAATAGTCTTTAAAACGTCATCGGGAAACGACCTCCCCGCCAACGATCGAAGGTGTCTACAGAAAGAAGATGGTTTCCTGTCTCCGATTTGCTCCTTCTCTAACAAACACCTAATATTTTCGTCATGCGAAACGGAAAAACGAGAAATTATAGCTTCCTTCAATTTGGTATACGGATCTACTTCCGGGGGTGACATAATTATGTCTTCAACTTCACGCGTACAATTGGTGTCTAACTGCGCTACAGCATAGTGGAACTTAGTTGGTTCTTTTGTCAAGTTATTGATGAAGAATTGAGCTTCCAGGCTCGCGAACCACAGCGCCGGGCGGTCTCTACAAAACGGAGGCGTACGAATTGTTACGCGGTTTACCATCGCACTACCTCCTGTCGCCTCACAAAACTCGGGTTCACTCTCACTCATTGTGTGGTGGGGTGTGTGACGTCGCGAACGGTGGTTTATAAAACAGTTCTAATTCACGTATCTAACACTAATTAAACACATCCAATCAATAACCATAGAGAAAGATTGCACAAAACATCATAAAAAAAACAAAAGTTGTACAAAAAACGGGAAAACAAAAAACTGTCAGTAAAAGGATAATAAAACACCAGGAAAAGCACCTCAAATTGTCTAACCTCTCAATTGGCCGATACCGTAGATATGCCGTTATTGTCTAGGTATTACGTAAACCTCGTTGTCACCCTAAGAAAAACCTTGCGTAGTGCTGCTACGCCGCTCCGAATCCTCTTTTCAACCCGGAAACCAGGCAAGCGGGCAGGCTGGCCGGCAGGCAGTAGGCAGGCAGGAAAGGCAGGCAGGCAGGGTAGACAGGCAAGGCAGGCAGGAAAGGCAGGCACGTGAGGGAGGCAGGCGAGGGCCTGCACTGCTGGTCCACTCGTTCAAAACGCATGAAACAAAGAGAAAAAAATGTCTTCAATTTCTGTCGGGGTCACCAATTTGGGAAAATAAGTACAACCAACGTTCTTGCTAAGCGCTGTATAATGAAGTAACTCACAAAACATCTACCATCTGACAATTTCCAATTACAAAATTAATTCATCGAACGTATCACCTGCCAACAGCAAACAAATCAAAAAGGAGGTCGACGCCACAAGCTCAAGAAAGTATAGTACTTACATTATATAATTTATGTTTGATATTATCCGACGACCGCCTGGCGCAGTGGTTCGAGCGTAGGTCGCTCGGCTCACTGCACATGGTGGTTGCGGGCTCGATTCCCACTGGGGCAAATTTCGGAAATGGCCTTTTCGTAATGTGCCCAGGTCTGGGTGTCACTGGGATCGCCCCCAGTCCATTGTAAAATACCCATTGTACAAGCGTTGCGTAGTTTGGGACCATACAGTTGCTGTGTCAGTCTGGCGATATTTATTATTTATTTATCTTAATCAGGGTAGTACCACCCTTTCACAGAAGCATTGCGTAAAGTGACTTTTATAGCTGCGTTTCCTACAATTAGTAAGTGAGCTCGAAGCCAACCTCCCACCCCTTCCCAAACCTCCGTCCCACACCCCTTCAGGTTGGGAACGTGCGAGCATTGCCGTTGGTATTGCAAGTACCTATCTATAGACTACGGTAACTGCTTAAAATCTGGCTGATCGTACGCAGGTTTACTGATTTTATTATACTAGGTGAAACAGAAAGGGTATACTATTTTCTTTTGCAACTTAACTTTGTAAATCTCAAACTATCGGCTTTGTGGGACAGTTGAAGTAGTAAAGGTTTTGTAGACTTATGAAATCTGTCAACAGCCGTATTCCTATAATACCTTTTGTTTTTCAAGTTTCCTCCAAAGCTGATAGTTTTAGAATTACAAACTTAAGATTAGAAAAAAAAGTATACCCTTTCTGTTTCAACCTGTATGTATAGGAGAAAAACATAAGAATTTCTGTTATACTCAAATTAATAATACAATATTGGATTACATAATAGGAGCTAGGTACATGTTTACTTAAAATATATTTGCCTTTAGGTATTCTTATGGGTAAATATTATGTACTTACTAATCAAATATTTTTTATGAAAAACTAGCTGTGCCCCGCGACTCCGTCCGCGTACTGTTGAATTTTTTCCTGAATTTTCTTTGCTATAAACCTCACGGAGCCCGAGACCTTTCCAACGAATGCAAAACCGTGGAAATCGGTTCGTGCGTTCTGGAGTTATAGCGTCAGGAAGGAAAACCCGACTTATTTTTATATAGTAGACTAGCTGTGCCCCGCGACTCCGTCCGCGTGGAATGTGGACCACCCTTAACATTTTTCCTGAATTTTCTTTGCTATAAACCTCACGGAGCCCGAGACCTTTCCAACGAATGCAAAACCGTGGAAATCGGTTCGTGCGTTCTGGAGTTATAGCGTCAGGAAGGAAATCCCGACTTATTTTTATATAGTAGATATAAGATTAATTTCTTAAAAAGGCCATCTAGTGGCAGACACTAATAAGAAATCGCAGACGCTCCCAAGTTGACATCGGACTTTTCAAGCAACACAGTCGCTCGCTGGAACCCTCGCTACATAAAATTTTAGTTTGCTGAAATAAAACCATTGCTATCGTTCGAAACGTTTGTAGTTTTTGGAATGACTAAACAGATGGAGGCTTTCGTGAAATTCTTGAGACAGAGACATCTATGTCTGTAGACATGAAGCACAGACAGTGTCGTCAGGTGCGTGATTAACGGAAAGCTGTGAAAAAGCTGAACCTAATTGTTTATGAGACAAGGCCCACCACACACTCTCACCACTGTTACCCCTGTAAGCTTGGATCGACAATGGGGTGCATTGATGCGCCGAGGTTTGACGGCGAGTCCCGGGGAAAGGTTAAACTAAGCCTTATCTTTGATACAAGATTTTCTTTTTCTATTTCCGTATATAGTTTGGTTTCAGTAATCGAGAAACGGTTAGAGGGCGCTGAACCAAGGAACATATTAATATGAGATTGTTGAATAAAACAACGATAACTGGACAATATTTAATTATAGGTATATTAAATAGGTACACGATACATCAAAATTTTATGAGAAATATTTCATAGGTAGGTAGTTATATAAGTAAATACTTACTCACAGTAAGTGGCTCTGCTACAATGTCAGGTCTGTCCTTATATTCAGATATGTTTTTTTTTTTAATAAATAAATGTGAATTAAAAAGAGACTCATTTTAATCGGATCTGCAGTTTCACGCGATGCTCGGAAAAATATACCAAAGATTTATTATTACTATTATTTTAAAGATTACTAGCAATGTGACTTTATCTCATTACTAGTATTCCCGTTAGCCCCTCCAGCTAAGCTAATGCATGTGTTAGGAGTGGGCCCACATCAATAGTTTAACGGCCAGGATGGGGATCGAACCCGGAACCTCCCGGCTACCAGGCGGGCCCCTCTAACCACTAGGCTATTGGCGCCTTGAATATATGTATAGGTACATACATAAAAGTTGGTAAACAAGCTTACTATTTGGCTGATGGTAAGCACTTACTAGCCTATAGTTCAGTGGTTCCCAAACTTATTTTGTATACTTTGAGAATAAATTATTTTTAGCGCCCCCATTTTTTCACCTACTTAAAAACCACTATAACGTCAAATTAAATTAATTGATTATTGTGCGCTACACAACGCCCCCATTTTTTTTTTGGCTCTCTTACCGCCCCCTTTAGACCTGCAGCGCCCACAAGGGGGCGTTATCGCCCACTTTGGGAAAGAATGCTATAGATGCTTGCAATACCAAATGCAGGTTTTGCTGGTACGTTGCCGACCTGTAGGGGAGTGGGACAGAGGGTAGAGAGGGGAGGGCATTGACCTTTCGGCTCTCTCACTTTACTTCCGAAACGCAGTTGGACCTACTTATGAAAAATGGAACCAACCCACATGCACTACTGTAGACCAAAACCAACCTTGTGTTAGTGGTTCTAGGTTGGTTTCAGTTTACAGAAGTGTGTGTGGGTTGGTTCCATTTTGCATACGTAGGTCCAGTTAATAGGTACTTATCGCCCATCTTCGAATTTATTTTTGATGTCACAACTATTTTATTAGACTTCTGAGAAGTCTAGGTATAGGTTCATACAGGCACTAATTATACAAGGAATATTTCTAAACTATTGACGTCAGCCCAATCGTTACACAAGCTTAGCTGGAGGGGCTAACGAGAGTCTTAGTAATATGAAAGATTGGTAGTAAGATTTAAAAAAAAATAGATGAGCGCATACTTACGATCCGGTTGTAGATATAAGAAAAAAAAATTAAAATTGACAATTTGTAAGTGCCCCCGTAGGCCTAAACAAAATAAACTCTTTGAATATGAATTTGAATTACCACAATATACTGTGAGTATGTATTTAGGTATATTATAATCCAAATGCCGTAAATATCCTTAATCACTACGAATATAAATAAGTAAAGTATATATTTAGTACGAGATGATAACGTTATATAAGTACTTACTTCATGCTTAAGCTTATCTTAAGATTACTCTAATTTGTATAATTATTTAATCGATGTAAAGGAACAGTGCAAAATTATTTATTTTATAATCTTTGACGCTACATTTCTTTAGGTACACATTTATTGCTTGGCGGTGATATTTTATACTTTATGAAGGCAAAGGCGCTATGATTATTATTATTTTATGTATTAACCTGTAAAAATTAATACCGAGAGGTACAACTCGATACATCAATCCAATCAGTTTATGATACTTATTCTAAGCAAAACATTGATTATCTAACCTAGCATACTATTGAAAATCTAATACTTACTGATTCATCCATAAATTACGTCACACGAATTTCATGATTTTTTGACCCCTTCCCCGTCCTTGTCACAGCTGGTTACATTTATGAGACCCCCCTACTTAGTGTGACGTTACATATTTTGCAATTTTACATTTAGAAATTAAAACAGCAGTTCCGAAAACATTTTTATTTTCCTTGAAAATTATTTTTCAATAAATTGAATCTCAAAAAAAATTTGATGTCACGAAATTTGGGACCCCTCCCCACCCCTTGTCACACAATGTCACACTTCGTCGACCCCTCCCTCCCCCTTAACGTGTGACGTAATTTATGGATGGCCTTTTTGTATGATTTACTGATTACTAAATTTATTCCTAACAAATAACTTGTTTATCAATTTCCTAGATACTCGTATCTACATAATATTATAATTATAACTACAGATAAAAGGTAACATTATTAATTAGTATTTTGGTTGGAAATTACGTTATCACAATTTTGGTAAGTATATAAGCGTTATCACTTGAAAATGCTGGATTAATCATTGTTAAGTTTTTTAAATACCCACTGCTTCAGTTGTTAGTAAATTAAATATTTACTGAATACTGAATTCAAAACAATTTTATTTATTGTGAACAGCGAAATATCTAAGAAATATGATGTACTATTATCCTTACTAACTAGGGGAATACTATTAATACAGACTAGCGATTGCCTACGGTTACTAAGATTTACTTAGGCTCAGCGCACACCGCTGGAGGCGCGGCGGAGAGCAATTGAAGACAACAATTTAATATAAACCTTGACAAAGCTTGACATACGGTCGCTTGAATAAATTCGCACGCGGTGCTCGGAGCGCCCTCAACCATAGGAGCATACGCGCGACTGCTCATACATACCGTATGTCAAGGTAGTTAAGGTTCAGGTAATGGCGACTGTCTAGCCCGCGAAATTAAAAATTTTCGAGTATTTTTATAGTTTATCCAAAATCTGAAAACATTTAAGACAACATTTTGTGATTTGCGGCAAACACAGTATACAGTGCGTTTATTAATACATTTATTTTACTCTAAATATTATCATGGTAGATATGATACTAGTAAATGACTAAATATACAAAAATTGCCAGTTTTTCTGGTTATCTGTCGTTCTTGAAATGTTTTAGAGTAAGTTGGATATATTAATAAACTAGCTGAGCCCGCGACTTCGTCCGCGTGGAATTTAACTTAACAAAAAAGCCCGATCCCGCGTTCTGAGCCCGCACGACAGGACCCATTTTTCATTTTTTTTAATTTTTTTTTTTCTAATATAAAAGTATCTTCAATTACTGCTATAACATCAGCTATCTGCCAGTGAAAGTCCCGTCAAAATCGGTCTAGCCGTTTCGGAGATTACCCGGAACAAACACACAGACAGACAGACAGACAGACAAACATTTTTTTAATCGCGTTTTTGCTATATGTGTCGTATGTACTTTCATCTGCATTTAGTGAAAAGGTGTTATTTTGATATTACAAACAGACACTCCAATTTTATTTATTTGTATAGATGCATTGCATACGGTCTTTGTCGCCAATTATAAAATGTTGTCTTAAATGTTTTCAGATTTTGCATAAACTATAAAAATACTTGAAATTTTTGAATTCGCGGGCTAGATGGGCGCTTTAGCCTTAAATTGTTGTGTTGTCTTCAATTGCTCTCCGCCGCGCCTCCAGCGGTGTGCACTGGGCCTTAATGGGTGTTTGTTATAAATTTGTTAGGGTCACATCAGTCGGTCCATCGATCGATGGTTGAAAGGGATGAGTCGATGTAGAAACCGGCCTTTAGGTAATATGTCCAATTGGAAAATCTCCATCGAATTAAAAGACAAATGATAGAGTAGCCCATCTTTCAGGCATATGTCCGGGTAGTAGAGATGGAGGCTGGCCGGAAATCCAAACCGGCTAAGTTATATGAAGTAGGAGATGAAATCGAGTAAATAAGGTACAAATATTAAATTACCTACCTACTTATTTACCCGTTTTGCTTGAACTTGTGATGAGTTTGATATCCAACATCCATTAATAAATTTCGTATGCGAATTTTTACGAAATTGTAAACAATTCTAATGATTACTTGTGTAGTTTCTTAAATCTATGATTATATCACTTCTAGTTTGTTTGTTGAACCATGGAAATCACTTTTAATTTTGTTATTTCGTAATATTTAGTTTATATATGAATAATTACTTCATTTACTTAAATCAATATTATTTTATAAAAGTTATTAATGTATCAGATCAAAATTTTTTTTTAAGGAAAATAGTTTGTAAACTTAGGGTAAACTAAGTAAATATGTCATACCTACTTGTAATGGGGATGGTGACTTATATTGAATAAAAATATTTTTTCAAATTAAATCATAACTGTACCAATGATTTTGACATAAGTATTAGGAAATATTTTCCAGATTATTAAATAAATACAAGGATATTCGCTATTAAAGTTTGCTAAGACTACTCCACTATGACGTCACACCTACTTCACTAGCTAGTAGCTGTCTGTCTCTTAGTAGGTACTGTAATGTAGTCTGTATTTTTACAAGACGTAAGACTTTTATAATTATACAATATAAAATAGTCGTCAGCCTCATTAAGGGCCTGTACACACCACGTTTCTTAAACGCGCCGTCGACGCGTTTGTAGCTATACAGACGCGATACGCACGTGAGTCAGACGAAGCCTGAAGACCTTTGTAGGATATAAGCGCGCCGTCGACGTGTTTCTTAAACGCGCGTCGACGGCGCGTTGAAAAGACGTCGTTTGCACAGGCCCTAAGGTACCTAGGTATCTAAATAGTCTGGTTTTAGTTTTATATGTCTTTTTATGTGTGTTATGGTATGTTTTATCTTGGTTTACAGTTGATAAAGGTCGACGTTGTTTGGCTGCTTGGTTATGGAAGACTGACGCACGGTGGCGCCGGTCTTCTCCGAGGATCAGACGTGCGTGAAGCTGGCGTGGACCGCGTCCTCCTGTGCTATTTGGGTGCCCGATGTGAAGTACTGGAAAGCGAATAAATACTCATTATAATTTTATTAAGTGGTTTATCAGCAGAGAATGACATCTATAACAATTGAATTTAAGAATGGTGGGTCATTGTTTTTATTTAAGGGGTACTTACTTAAGTATTCAAGATTTTGATACTTTCAGGTAGGTATTAGTGATATACACAATAGGGGTGAAATACACTTTTACGAAAAAAAAGGTCAGATATAATAATAAACTATCATATATTAAGGTTGCTTATACACAGCAATGACACAGGGTTGTGTATTTATAAACCACGGTTTGTGCTTTGTGTAGGGTCACTAATCACGGAGGAACAACTTCATCAGGGCTGGCACTTACGTTATAATTTAGTAATTAATACATCCTGCGGTGTACATTCCTTAAGTGTTCTCTGCCTAGGAGGAAGTCATTGTACTGAACATAAAATAAAAATAAATCAATTACTATAATATAAACAGATCGAGCTGAAATTATATTAGTATAATTTTCTATCTAAGTATTGAAGTAATAAAATTCCGCAGAGAGGTAATCTGGAGTGGGTACGATATTTTAGCAAGCGAGATTTATATTTAAAGTGAGCACATATTAAATTCGTAATAAGGCAATTTTCTGGTAGGAAAACTTAATTTCTGTAACTTCCATATCATTTAAAAAGTTATCTGGTTATTCGCAAAGTAAACATTTGACTTTCAACGTAAATTGAATGTGTTTGTTTCAAATGTGGGTGACCGCTTTGTCTGGTTGACCATTGCTACCAATTAAATTGTTTGTATAACTATTTTACTGGGAAATCATTCAACACTGATTTAATTAAGTACTCGTGGTTATTTACCAATAAGATTTTAATTGTGTCAGTTGACTAGCTCATGTTCTGTATAGAGAAGGTTACATTGTGTTGAATTTGATTATCTCTATCTATAAGCTCGAGCTATAAGCAGAATCCGAAATCGGTAGCAGTAGAAAAAGTAATAATAAATGCCTTAGCAGGAATTCTTAGCCTCCCCGACTTCATTAATATTTCGTTTGTAGTAGGCATGCACTAATGTCAAATGAATAATCCTTTTAAATACTAACCCCAGCAAAAGCAGTTCCATTCCATCCGAGGCGATCGTGATCATTCTGAGCCCGCTGCGGCGGGGTCTTGCGGTCAGTACGAGACGCCAGCCTGGCCTTAGCGCGCAATGCAGCCCGCAGCGGCACATTCGCTCGTGCGGCTTCAGCGCGCCCATGTTGGCAGAACTCGACCAACGCCACGCCCAGCGCCAAGGCCAACCCACCAACCAGAACGTAGAATATACCTGCCACTTGGCTCAGTGTCATCTCCGTTATTGTTGTTTCCTGGAGACGTACAATCATTTAATTGTCATCTCCGTTATTGTTGTTTCCTGGAGACGTACAATCATTTAATTATTTGTAGGAGATAGGGCTTCAGGTATCGATTTTAAGGCTCACCTCGTCTTTGATTGCGTCACAATCCGGCTTCTTGTTATAGGTAATCCATTTGCGCCAAAGCTTGGTTATCACTCCTTCTTTTTTCAAACTTACTATAGCCAAGTTTATCGCTTCCCTGTAAAATGGAAGGGCTAATAAAACATGGAGCCTCATTTTAAGGCAATAGATCCAATTTCCAAGAGAGTACGGTCCTACTATTATAATTATGATTTTCCATTATGAAAACGGTAACATAATAGTTTATTAATCTCTGTGAAAAGATCAAAGCTAATTATATTATAAATATTAGATGTGAACCTAAACTAAACATTTAGATTGGATATAAAGTTCAATTCAAAAGTTCTTGGAAATGTAATGTAGGATGTAGGTAGCTACCCAGTTAAACGAAATCCCGGAAATGAAATTTCAGGCATATCTGATCAAATTCGATCATCGGTTGAAAACACATCCGGCGGCGTTGGGAATCAAATCGGGTAATTTTGTTTTTGTGCGCACTTGTTACGACGGATATCCTCGGGCCCTGTTTTGATCAACAACATACCTACGAGCGAGGACCAGGAGCTCGAACTGTTGAAACAGAGCCAGATTCGCAAACGAACCCCTTCAATAAACTCTGCCCGTATCGCCTCAATCGTCGTCATAAAACCGACGTATTATATAAAATGAAAATTTTAACTTGTCAAAAATCACGTCCGCCAAACGGGGTACCATAAAAATGGGTAGTATAAATTGGAGGAACGAGTGCACCGCCTTCCAAACTGACGGGCCCCATGTAAATTTACGAGTTTTCAGTACCCCGCCGGGAATTGCCGTATAGAGCTGAGTTTTCAGATAGATAGTAGGAGCTCTTGTCTGTGCGGAAATTTACACAGAGTTTATTTTCAACCTTCAATATACTTAATAGCAGCGTTTATTTTTATATTGCCGGTTGTAGTGAATAAATTTAAGCCTGTATTGATAGTTTTGAAACTTTTTATTTTATGTAACGGGTACTTATGTAGGTACAATAATTATATAAATACTCATTGTATACAGTCTACACTTAAGTAAATTTAGTTTATAATATTGAACCTATAATTAAAATGAATATAATACCAATAAAAATATAAAATTGCTTCTACTGTAAGTCGTGTTTTCAATCACATCATTTCGCGTTTGCCAAAGCGCCTGTTCAAAAAATATGTCGATATTTATTTTTGGTTGTACCTACGCAAAATATAATATGAAATCTGTTACTACTTTTTAAATCCAGGTTATCCTACTCGTATAATCATAAAAATACAGTTTCCATCTATATAGGTATAAAAACGTAAAAATCCTTTTAATTTTTATCGTTCGGCATTCATGTATGTTTCAAAGGGCGCGTCGTGTCCGGGGGCGGATGGCTACGCCTATAGCGTCCGGGTGACTGGTCAAAGCCTACGTTGTCACTACGTTCAACAATAACAACCGACGCACAATGTTTACTCGTATATATGTCGATATATATTTATAGTTTTCGCCTTCTGTACACTTATAGCATCAACTATTTTATTTTATTGCGGGGTTTAACGTTCCATCAGTGTAAATAGGGGTGATTTTGATTTATTTTAATGTTGTTTTTACGTTAAATGTAATACAATCTTTATAATTTTGTGGATCCAGCTTCATATTAAAAAATATGGAACTTTGAAAATGAACGTACAGTACACTAAATTATTATACATGTTTATTTATATTATTTAATAATTTTCACCGGAAAAAACTCGTATTATTATATTGATTTAATTCACAAAACATTAATATAACAGTCACATAATCTAAAGAACAACATCTGGCGTTCCAGGCACTCCATTCGAATTATTTCAGTTAGTTGAAACCTCGATTTAACCTCCCCCCTCTATCACCATATGTTAATCCATCAAGTTACCTCAACGGAGATCCTTTTGCTGTGACGATGGCAAAATTAACGTGCTTAAACCTGCAAACACGTGACATGCCTCCGCAAGGCGCCTCTATGTCATCGACGAACTGCGAGATTGCCTCCCCACCGTTCAACATTGTATCTTTCAACACATTGTTTCTTGGATCATAATTAAATGCCTGTAAGAAAAAAATGTTGAGAAACTTCATTATAATATTCATTCTTTCTTTTTTATTACAAACGGATTACAAAAGACGACTGCTACTAAGTAGACGACTTCTTCATCAAACAAGACTACAAAGGAAACTGTTGGGTCGGTAATCACAAGAATAATGTCATCTAATCTAATAAGACAAATATTTACCGCTAGACTACCTAATATTTTGTAAGGAACATTATATTTTTTCTTGCGCATATCCTAAGCAAGGGTTATTGTACTTTCTGAAAATAATATATATACCTAATGCTCTTATACATAAGGTGAACTGATACAGAAAATTGAATTAGCACTGTTGTGGGCGGCACGGGAACGTGTCTAACAATGGCTGTGCCCCTTAATATGTGGCGACAGATTGACATTCACTAGCTTTATTCCAGCTATATTGAGACTAACAAAGACAGTACATTTACTTAGTCATTATTTTGCGAGGTACATTTCCTCGTAATATGAGAAGGTAAAAAAATTAGTACTTAGAATAATGTCTAATCTACACGATTAATATTCCAGCACTAAAATAAAGTATATTATTATTGAATAATTCACGTTATCATTAATAAAATATCGCTTAATAATCCAGTCCCATAATACCGAGTGGTGAATTTACGCTAATTAATTAGATACCCATATAAAATACTGTAATTTATTACGACAGGATAGTTCGATCGCTTGCGTCAGTTGTTTCAATTATCCTAAAATCATAATATGCTGATTGGATAATTCAAATACACAATTTACAAGTTTCTATAGAAGCTGGTCACGGCAGGCTCGAGCACTGGCAAAAGCAATTGATTGCATTAGTCTCTGTTCGGGCAAAGATAATAAATTGTTAACAAGCTTAAAACCCTATCCTCATAGGTATAAAGTATCTTAATCCGTTTGACAATTTTCTTCCCGCAAATTGAATTAAAAACAACGTACACAAAACAAAATAAATGTAGTTGTCAATTCGCTTCAGCATTCCACCGGCTTAAGCAACGCTCTTTACCTGTATCTTGTAAAAGTGGATGTGGATCTTACTTCGGTATGTGTAACGCTCGGCGCATAGCTGAGGGACTGAGCCGGCTCCGCTATCCGCTCCACAATAAGATAAGCCGCGAGATTAGCAGTATAGGAGCACACTAGGATGAGCGCAAAGAACCACCATACTGTGCCGACTATTCTGCCTGAGAGAGACCTAGGTAGAGAAAAAATAAATATTTTTAAGACTGTAATTTGATAACATTAATATCCATGACACTAACTTAAAGTACTTACTCTTATGACCGTATTAATAAATCGATTTCTAGTCTGGGAAAGGTCTTGGAAATTTCATTATTTTGTCATACCAAAATGACATGTTAAAGCGCACTTAAGACCGCTTTCAGACTTGAGATCGATTTATTAATACGGGCCTTAGGATCGAATAGATTTGGTTGTCAGATTTCTAGAAAGAAAACGATTTTGCTATCTGTTTACATTGTAACTGTATACTGTACCGAACACTATACCGAATACTGCAAAAATCTGACATAATGTCTGGGAAAATATTTATCGTGTGAATGTAACCTAACAGTTTATAAGTTATATTTTGTTTTAGCTCCTTATGTGTAAGGTTGTCTCATTATCGGCTATAGATCTTACAATGCTGAGTACCATAAGATTTTCAGGTACAATTATAATGTTATTTTCAATTGGACTGAGAGATATAGGCTGATCGATCCATGAATTTAAAATGAAGTTAATAAGTACATTGAATAGGTACTTTATTAAAATACTAAGAACTAAAGAGAAAAGACATACTCGTACAATATCATCGAAGATAAAAAACTTCAAGAAAATATATTTTAAAGTACTATGGCACTGAAGAAAAAGAAGATAATGTAAGAATCTATAAAATAATTTTCATTTCAAACAGAGTCGTTAAACCGTACGGTCGTATTTTATAATCGACCCCCTCATAAGGGGTGGGATGCAGACAAGTAATTTTATTACAGGCGGTATCTCGCATCGGTAGGCATAACAAGGTGATTATCGAGCCTCCTTTTTCCCCGACGTTCGCTGGTACACAATGTACTATCTTATATACAAAGTACGCACGATTTAACACACGACATGGAATTTAATCTAGAATTCCAGTAGGTACGTCGGCCGCGGTATTGACCGCATTTACTTACACCGCTCGAACATTGGCAACGGACGCTGTTGTTTTCTATTTGCATTTCAGGGTTCCGTAGTCCCTACGAGAAACCCTTATAAGGTTATCCAGTCCGTCTGTCCGTCCATCCGTCCATCCGTCCGTCTGTCCCAGTCTGTCACAGTACCATAACTTTTAGAGATTTTGTCGTAAGTTGACGAAATTTGGTACAGATATAAGTTAATAATAGATCTCACTTAAAAAAACATGCAATATTACTTTTATTGTGGTACCTCCCCGAACATAAAAAGAAGGGATTTTTTTGTAATTACACCATCTTGTGTGGTATCGTTGAAAACGTAGTTTTAAATACCATACAACATTTTATTATGAAAAATTCCGTTTGCGAGATTTAACTTAAATCAAAATTTACGTATGATTTCCGACACCTCTCACATTTTGTATGATAATCGACAAAACTAATTAGCCAAAAATATAATTTCGTTATTGAAATGGCTACGAAACCATGTACGTGACACGCACGCTCTTGGCCAGTTATTTTATTTGAATATCTTGAAATGGTTACTAGCATGTATTAAGACTTTTATCACATACTTACCTCGGTACCACGTCGCTTCCTTGTTGCATAAAAGACCCCAGCGAAAACCAGAATGAATTCCAGATGCTGAATTCGTTGTGCAGAATTATCTGAGCAAATAAACGTATTTTTAAAATTACAATCCATTGTGAACATTGCCTGCATAACATAAGGTATATTTTAATGTGAATACTGACCTCACTGGTGCTGCTAATAGCATGATCCAAATGCGTATCGGATATGGAGACAGATTTCCATTCGTGAGGTGAGAATCTTGACACCAAGAACAACACAATGCTCACAACAAAGAAGCTGAAGAGAACGCAGAGCTGGGAACAACAATAATTAAGTACAGTGCGATAAACTATAATTTAGCTAGGAATTGTAAATAATGTATACAGTGTGTCGCCACATTTAGTAGCGGTTTCATAATGTTTACAAATGGCCGTTATAGCCTCTTAAGTGTTCATGTACAAAATTCTACTGTGTTGTTCGTGAGCATACACTGCATATTAATAATATGTATAGCTCCAATCACAGCAAGTCTAATGTTGTCGGACGAGATGTTCATAAAATGAAACATAAATTCTAAAGCGCCGCGCAAAATATTATTAGTGAGGGCGCGATGCAGAAAACTTCAAAGAAATAAATACACTATCAGGCTTGTACTTAAAAAAATGGGACTGGTCCCGGCACACACTCCCACCACTGTTACTCCTGTAAATCAGGATCGACAATAGTGACCAATAATTATGTCAAGGTTTGACCTTCGACGAGTCCCGGGAAATAGTTAAATTGTCTTGGAACCCGCATGAATTTAATCGAAAGAAATAATAGGAGTTGGAAATATCCGGCTTGTACTCCTTAGGGGTAGCTAGAAGATACTGAAGTCTACCCGTTAATCGCCTTTGGTATGTTGGTCCCATGTTATAGGGGGCGTACCTATTGCTATTATACCGGACACATTCCCCTTCAAAGGGGGAGGGATTGGCGAATATCAAAATTCTTTCGAAATACGTGCAGGACACAATGGTCTCCTTCCCCGTTCAGAAAGTAAGTTCACTAATGTGCAGGTTCAAATCCCGTCAGAAATTATTGAGAGAAATAAATAAATCAATGCTAAGCGAAAACTTTATATTGAGTGTATATTAATTGAAACGAAAAACTGTCATACCTACACATGGGTGTTTTTGAACATAGTTTTATCGGTGCAATGTTTGAATACGCTCTGAGCGGTATGTTCAGTCAGTTAGAATGGAATGTTAGCATGGAGAATTGGATACGAAACAGCCAACATTTGCCCACTAGTTCAACACTTGGTTCTTCTCAGTCTATTTTATAAGTTGCATTGTGGTTTCCCGACGTTTAGTTTTTTTTTATTTGAAATATAAAATATAAAGTCAGATTTTTTGACTACGTAAATGTTATCAGAAAATGCATTATACCAAAATCAACTTCTACTTACAACTGAACCACTCAAATTCAGTAAAATGAATGCAGTTTGGAACACAAAAATAATTATATTACCCGGGCGACCGCGCACTATAATGGCGTTTCCAACTACTCACCCATATTTCTTTTGATAACGGCCTGAGGAAGCTGAATGTGTCTGATAACTGTTTCGGCGTCCTTGAATAGGTGACCGGCGTGTCCAGCGAAAGAAATGGTTCGCTAAAATCTATTATCCGCTCACGTTCAGCTGTTATGATCAAGGGCGCCAATGCCATGTCGGCATCCTAGAAAAAATACTTTTGTAGGCAATCATCTACTTAGGTATATATATCTTTCGGGAATAATAAATTCATCTGATAATAAAGAAAAGCCATGCTGTGAATAACTGATATTTCTTAAATTAGATACAATTAATTCTAAAATCAGAAATTAATTTAAATATGTTTGATTTGTACCTAATATTAAATCAGTATCATGGCTTATGTAATAGGTAGGTATATTAGTTTGTTAAATAATAAAAACAAATTACAGAGCGCTGCTCACACAAGTATAATAGATTCCATTCAAATTATTAACAGAGCATACATCGTATAATTTGTTTTTGTATTAAATACATACCTAGGTTTATTAGCGTGTTTACGTTTCCCTCATAGTACCTACATAACACACCACCCGAGATAAGCGTAACTAACCCTGGCGAATATTTCATTAGACATTGAGACGAGCTATGAAATAACATAAAACGCACACACTGGCAACTCATATACAGACAAAGAGATTAAGGGCAAACCTTCGCTAGATATTAGACTTGCTGTCAAATTTCTTCGTGGAGTTAGGCGAACGAGTTCAAGAGGAGAGCAGACAAGCCTTTATATTGACAATAATAAAAAAATATTTTTCACTAGTGGTGCCGCAGTGGTTGCATCACGACTCCATGAGTGCCGTTCGCAAATTGTATTCGTACTCCATCGAGATCGGCTTTGAACGAAAAAGTCTATAGCATCCGCTGACGTGACACGTCTCCTTGGAAAACATCGGAGTCGCAATAAACTGCATTACTCCATGAGGATAAATTCCTTTAAGCAAACTTCAGTCTTTGTAGCGTGCCGGTTAATGGAAGAGAGATTTACTTTTTCCGTACGTGCTCCGTTCGGAAATTCGAAATTTAATCGTTACTTTTAGGGCGGCTGATGTTATTTTTCTTGTTTACCCCGAAATACTGGTCATTACATAATACGTCCCAGCGTCAGTCGTAAACTGACGGAGTTCCACTGTGTTATTATATTACCGGGGTGTGTGCGCCATAATATTTCTATTAGCTAGACATCAACCGTATCCTTTGTTGGGCGTGTCTAGTAAATAATGATTTGCCTTAAAGCCCTCTGACACGTTGCAATAGGAGTAACTTGCTTCTATTTTTTGTCACGAACCGTGACGTGACGTCTTTATGTTATCTATTTCACTAGTTATGCGATTTAATAAAATTATAAAATATTTATTAAACTGTCATAAAAGTTGTAGGTAGGCACATAATTATGTTTTAAGGTGAAGGCACCTGTCTCTCCCGCGAAATTCAAAATTTTCGAGTATTTTTATAGTTTATCCAAAATCTGAAAACATTTAAGACAACATTTTGTGATTTGCGACAAACACAGTATGCAGTGCGTTTATTAATACATTTATTTTACTCTATGTATTATCACGGTGGATATGATACTAGTAAATCACTAAATATACAAAAATTGCCAGATTATCTGGATAGCAGTCGTTCTTGAAATGTTTTAGAGTAAGTTAGATATATTAATAAATGCACTGCACACGGTCTTTTTCGCGAATTACAAAATGTGTCTTTTATTATTGTCAGATTTTGAAAAATTTCTAAAAAACCTCAAAAAATTTGAACTTCGCGGGCTAGATGGGCGCTTTAGCCTTAATGAACTTGGGAATAGTTAAAGTATAATGTAATATGACAAAGATTAATATTGTATTGTCATGTAAAGAAACTTAACAGGTCACATACCTAGTAGTTTCTTAATTATTCGTAATCTCGTCCTCATTTATGTACTATGTAGTATGTACATTGTACTACTGCGCTGACACAATCTTCAAAGTTTATCGTAAAACTGAACGCACCCAACACTATGGCCCAGCCTTCCCGCGCTCTGTCCGGACCTGTCAATGTCATTGTACTTTTTTGTGCGATGCGCTGTTCACACGTAAATTTTTAAGAAAAGTGTAAAAATATGGGAAACCATCGAAAATTGGTGGATACTCTCAGCCAACGACTGAAAAAACTGGAACGAAAGTTAAGTAAGCGGCGTCGTCACTCATCTTCAGGTTAGTTTTAGATTATGTTGGTTTTTTACCGTGAATCGTTGAAAACTTCGATTGTTGAAAACCTCGTTGTCCTTGAACTTACAACAAAGAAAGTCTTAAAAACACTAAATTCTCAAGAGTTTTTACGAGAGGTTAACCATGAGAACGTTTAGTGCCCAATATTGTTAATGAACGACACCATGTTTGAGCTTTCACGAGAAGTTAGCCATTGGTACCTACTTACGTTCATTCGTGGTTTGAAAACAATCTCACTGCATCCTTAGAGCTTTCACGAGAGGTTAGCCTTGGATATTATTGGATCTAGATATCATTATCTAGAACTAATGCAGTTCCTTCATTTTCTTAGATGACTGTCGCGAATTCGATGTTTGTCGAACGCGCTCAAGAGGTCGTTCATATCGCCGACGCAGCCCCACGCCGAGAAGTGAGACGCGTCGCAGCCGAACTCCACACCGCGGTTTTATGTCGCCACCCGTCTCTGAATACAACCTGGAGGTTAAACCCAGTGACCCTATTCAGACAACAAAAAGGGGGGGGGGGAGGTCTAGAAGTGGAAACGGTGACAGCTAAATGAAGCCCATTATTTTTTACCTGAGGTCATAGGGTTTGTTATCGTTCAGGTTAAGTACAGCACCATGTTTTTACAAATATAATGAAGCCCATTATTTTTTACCTGAGGTCATTGGGTTTGTTATCTATCATATACTTAGACAATATTTTTTGTCTTGCCCGACACATATGAGGGATGTGTAAATAATGTGTCCATTACTAAAGAATCCCTGGAAAAGCTTGGATTCGTAATAAATACAGATAAAATTAGTTTAGTACCTCGACAGAAGTGTCAGTATCTAGGGTTTGTTTTAGACTCTGTCAAGTTTTCCATCTCCCTTCCTCAAAGAAAAAGAGATCATATTCTAACAACAGCCTTAAAAACCAGTAATGAAAATTACAATATATTTCTATGTATAACGGAGGAAGTCCTAAGAGATTTAAGATGTTTGTCAACCCGAATTCCAAAAGGCTATAATAAAATAAAACAATTTAATTTCAGTATTGAAATTGGTTTCGGATGCCTCTCTTACTACGGGGACTAGTATGTAATGAATGATACATAAAGCCATGGACACTGGACAGATGAACACAAACACTTTCATATTAATTACCTTAAATTATTAGTTATAAAGACCGATAATTAATTAGATTAATTCTATTAGATCAGCAATATTGCTTGTCTTAGGCTCCCATCTAGGAAAACATGAGAGAAGGACTAGGCTTTTCAGAGTTTTATACAGATTAAGACCAAAGAAACCTAAGTATGAAGCTGTATGGGATCCAAATATTGTTTTTTATTATTTAACTGGGTTATTTCCTAATGAAGCTCTTAATTTAAAATTATTAACTAAAAAGCTGAATAAGCTCTTAGCTCTTGTGACTGCACAGATAATGCAAACATTGTCTCTTATAGGTATATGTGGACAATATTTCTATAAATAGAGAGAATATTGATATAAAAATTCCAGATAACATTAAAACATCTGGTCCCAATAGGTCTCAGCCGAATCTAATTCCACCATTTTTCAAAGAAAATATTAATATTTACACTTCAAGTACCTACACTATTGTGTTATTTAGAAACAACTAAATATAGCAGGCAAGGTTGTAGGACAATAATTGTAACCTTAAGAAAGACATACCATGCATCCTCCATTGCATCTATTAGTAGGTGGATAAAACAAACATTATCCAGCAGTGGCATGGATACCACTAAGTTCACAGCACACAGCACAAGGCATGTATCGACCTCTTAAGATTTGGAAAGCGGTATTAATATAGATATCATAAGGAAGACAGCGGGCTGGACTGTAAATTCATGCACCTTGGCCCGTTTTTATAAAAGACCAATTGATCCGAACGCCCTTGCCCAAGCAGTGTGTTCTATAGATACTTCCATACAGGAAAATAATTTAAATTTGTTATGTTATATTTAATAGTATATTATGTAACAGGTACTTAATAACTATTGTGATTGTGATTTGTGATAAATACCTATATATAGGTACCTAAATGTTTGTTACAGTTAAGATTGGTAGTACAAATTTTCTGTAAGAAGTAAGTTTAACTTCTAGTATAGATATCCAAAGTTGTCGGTTGCCTGTTAACTTATATTGATTTAAGACTAATTGTTTGACTGATTATTATTAAGGAGAATAATACTAATTACATAGATAATTACTTGATTATTTTCTGTTACAGTTAACTGGAATACCTAATAAACAATGATTGATAACACAACTTTCTTCTTTAAACATCTACATAGTACATAAATGAGGACGAGATTACGAAACATAATTATAAAGATCGGACTAACTTACCTAGTGACGTCCGATCCTCAATTATGTGAAGTAATCTCGTCCTCATCCTAATCCCATCCCGGCCCATGCATAGCCCATTGGAAAGTTGTGTTATTGCTTCGAAATAATGACATTGACAGGTCCGGACAGAGCGCGGGAAGGCTGGGCCATAGTGTTGGGTGCGTTCAGTTTTACGATAAACTTTGAAGATTGTGTCAGCGCAGTAGTACAAGGTACATACTACATAGTACATAAATGAGGACGAGATTACGAAGCATAATTGAGGATCGGACGTCACTAGGTAAGTTAGTCCGATCCTTATAACAAATACACGTTTTTCTGAAAGCCGTGAGTCATCAGTTATGATGACGATATTTTTTTCACAACTAAGCACTAATATTTAAACTAAAAATCCAATCTGTTTCTTAGGATTTAACTAATAAATAATAATAATAAATAAATATCGCCAGACGAACACACCAACTGTATGGTCCCAAACTAAGCAACGCTTGTACTATGGGTACCGTACAATGGACTGGGGGCGATCCCAGTGACACCCAGACCAGGGCAAATTACGAAAAGGCCATTTCCGAAATTTACCCCAGCGGGATTCGAACCCGCAACCACCATGTGCAGTGAACCGAGCGGCCTACGCTCGAACCACTGCGCCAAGCGGTCGTATGCGCCAATGATATTTGAGAAATCTCTTTCAAAAACGCATTAATTAAAATTTATTCATTCGCATTATGTAAAGTGATGTGGGACGAAGGGTTGATTCGGGCGGACGATTTGAATCGCTTGCGATAATCCCCACCGCTTACTTACGGTCTATTTAATGTGCTCGTCTCAGGGTGCCGTAACTTTAAGGCCCGTTTATTATATGAAAATCCATTTGAGCAACTCACTCGAGAACTGTGATCAGTCACAATAATAATATTATGCGATTTCTTAGAATAACGAAAATGTGATTTAACTTATCTTAGACAAACGGTTATCTTGCATTAGCCCACTAAGAAATTTATATTAAGGTGAAGGCGCCTGTCTAGACAGCGAAGTTCAAATTTTTTGAGTTCCTTTAGAAATTTTTCAAAATCTGTCAATAATAAAAGACAAATTTTTTAATTCGCGAAAAAGACCGTGTGCAGAAATTTCTAAAAGAACTCAAAAAATTTGAACTTCGCGGGCTAGATGGGCGCTTTAGCCTTAATTAATATAAATAGTGCTTGTTAAAATAGCGGTTGTATATTATTAAAATATTAAAAATGATAAAAGACGAGATTTTATACATTTCGTAGGGTATTGTGAACGTTACATGTTTCAAAATTAAAAATACCGAAGGGCAAATATTTTCTGTTCATCCGAAACCCCTTCAGCAATTTATAAATTTCACTGGAGTCCTATATATTAAATTCTTGTGTACATTCACAAAAAATATTATGATGTAAAATCTTGACTTTACATGTTAGGTACATTACACAAAGTTGGGTACCTAATGCGCTGTATTTCAAGAAGATAATATATTTCAAGCTTACCTTTCTCATAATTTCAGAAATTACACCAGAGTAGGGTTCTTTTGGGCCTTGAGCCCCGTATTTTGTTTCCTTAGCTAGCTTTATTTCATCTGAAAAATAGATTTCATTGCAAAACCTGTTGGTAAGTTCCATACTTACATGGTGACACGGAAATCAGTGACGATTTAAAATAATGTGTAACTATTACTATACATAATTTAAATAATTTATAAACTTTCACGAATTAAAAATTATAATTTCTCATTAATTCGTATATAGATATTTTATTTTTAAAATACGGTACGGTATTTTATGTGGGACCAAAGAAAATGCTTTAGAATCTTATGGTATAAATCTTTCTGTTGATTGGCTGGTAGCGAGAGTAATTTAATGAAAGATCAGCTGTTAGAAAGTAAACCTTTTTTTTATGACAACTTGTAGCACGCGTATAATGCACTGTTTACGTAGAATCACATTATAAAAATTGTCAAAGATTCCAATATTGGTCCATAGCAAGCAGAATTAATAAAATACTTCCAAAAATTTGTGAAAGAAAACATAGAAACAGACACTAACATTTAATACCCATTTGCTTGGCAACCAGGTTCATCAAGTCTTTGCAAAACCCAAAGTATTGTTCTTCTTTCGGTGCATATTCAGGTTTATGCATCAAGTACGGATCTTGGAGGATAGAGGACACTATGTAGGTTTTGTTTGTGTCGTATGTAGCCGGCGACCGAAGCTGAACGTATTTTGGAGAGGCCAGTTGCAGGCCGTGAACATCGCTCCACGTTGCCACCTGTGATTAAGGATATGGTCTGCTTATATGATTCTATATTCTAACAGCAGTGATAGCCGATTGGTTAAGCACGCGTCTTATGGGCAGCAGGTCCTGGGTTCAAACCCCGCCTCGCACCTCTGGGTTTTTCGAAATTTATGTGCGAATCTTAATTGCTATAATATGATTATCACTCGCTTACGATGAAAGAAAACATCGCGAGGAAATCGCGAGGTCTTAGAAAATCTTACCAATTTTCGAAAGACATGTGAAATCCGCCAACCCGCACTGGGCCAATGTGGTGGATTACCTACGGTCTGAATCCCCCTCGTTGTAAGGGGAGGTCCGTGCCCAGGAGTAGGACGTCAAAAGGGTTAAATTATTATTATATACGATTCTAACCGCCGCCGTCGGGGTAGACCAAGAAGACGGTAGCGAGATCACCTAGACACCTTTGCAGGAAAGACGTGGAAATTACCCTGGGCAGAGCAACGTGGAAAATAAAAGGGGAGGCCTTTGCCCAGGAGTAGGATAGTCTTAAACGCTACTAAAAAAAGATTATTATCTGTATTTGTGTCTTGCGGTGAAGCCAGCGAAGTATTTAGAAAGAGGTAGAAGAAACAAACAAACATCAACAATATTTGGATGATTAATAAAAAAATATTTTACATAAAATGTTACCTCAATTTTACGGATAACCTGTCTACTAAAACTCAATGGTTCACATAAAAGCAGGGGTCTCCGCCAAAAACAAATTTTGAAAGTTCCAAGTGGCGACTCGAAGAATGGCTCCCAAAGTTTGTACGCATTGATTTATGAATGCCGAGAAATCATTAGTGAGTTGTGGAACAGAAGTAGGGCGAAATAAAGTTAAAATTAACCTTCGCTGAAAGTACCTGCTAACGGATGTGCTAAGTTTACCCCGAATTTAATAAAGCTCATGAAACGAATCCACCATGTTCAAGCTGCCATTACGTATTTTCTGAAACGTGGTTTGAGCTTGGACAGAGATGAATTAATTTCAGTTTTCGTTTGTCTGCATT
The DNA here is from genome assembly GCA_905147325.1 of Notodonta dromedarius. Lineage (NCBI taxonomy): Eukaryota > Metazoa > Arthropoda > Insecta > Lepidoptera > Notodontidae > Notodonta > Notodonta dromedarius. The sequence goes on along the minus strand of LR990160.1, from coordinate 9,036,271 downwards.
TTTTAGAAGATAATTTTCAAATTTCATAGATGTACCTGTTGTTTGCTAGTGATTTCTCAAGTATACGGTTACATACTGGATAATTGTGAGATCCACGATGTGACTGAAGTAAGCTTTAGTCTTTAGCTGCATTAGTAATGACTACTACTGACCCCCCAAACGTGAAATACCTACGTTTTTTTTAACTTTACGTAATTAATTAGTAATGTAAGCGGTCATTCACTGATAATTTTTATATATTTAATAAATATATACATAGAATGGTCTCCTTCGTGGGAAAGAACGCCAAGGTTAACACCTAGATAGTAGTCCTGTAAGCTTCCACAAATACGCTAAATGCTTCTGCTGATAGTGGGCATGTCAGTAGTATAATGGCGTATATCTAATATTATGAAATATAAAATTTCGGTGTGGATGTGTGATGTGATACTTCTTCTCCTCCTAAACGGCTTGACTGATTTTGATGTCTTTTACACTGATATTGGGTGATTCTTAGTTATAGTTGGATCCGATTGGTAGCGCTATTGTTGACATCCATAAAATACATTAGCGAAGATATAAAAGCTAGTAGAGTTATAAAATTAGTTACACCATCTATCCCCTATTTTATGTATAACATACCTTAAGAAGAAGACCTTAATAGATTACCAGCTTCATATGTAATCCACATACCTTCAACATTGCGCTCTGGACAGTCATCTCGACGACATGCAACGTGAAGTTATGCCGATGTCCTTCCTCATTAAACGAGATGTTTCCCGTAAGGCCCTCGATGTCGGTCTAAAAATAACAGCAGGCAATAAAAGAGGATTTCATATATGACAAATAAATATTAATCCAGTTGAGTTTTATTCATATTCAATATTGTACAGTAGAGGTATGAAAACCTTAACCAGTTTTCAAGTTGATTCATTTATCGTGTTGCGAGCACATATTACGTTTTAAAAGTTAGTCATAGAACTAGCAGACAGCTGCATAGAAAATGATGTTCTAACTGTTCGACAGAAAAGTTTAAATTTACTCAGAACAAATTTGTTTGTTGTTTTTAACTTGTCTAATGGTTTGACCTGCCATTAATATTTTTGATACACGTAGTAATTTAGTTTTTATGTTCATTAACACTATTGGTATTCCCGCTTGTCAAGGGCACATACTACACACGTAACATGGTAAAACGTAACATGGTACACACGTGCAAGCAAAAGTCGACTCTAAGGTGGTTTACCTCTTAATTACCCGACTGTACAACGCTTGCATCTTACCTTCTTAATCAACCTAGAGATTTTGTCACCGTGTTCAAACGGGACTACCCAACTTTTTCCCGGATTACAGTCAATAACTTTGGTGGAGTTCGCTTGTCCAGCGGCGCGTCTTAGAGCGCTCCGAAAGGCGTCAGGTTTCTTCCTCCAAAGCCTTCCTAACGCGTCCATAAGGACTTGTACACCGTCATACATGAGAGCAGTTTCTGCCTATAAAATAATAATAATGTTAAACGTCACAAATCTCTGCGATAAATCTGAAAAATGTCGGGAAGAATATAAGATTCCGTGAGATGTCACGCTGCGAGCGCTGAGCGCCGTCTACGCCGTCAATATCGACTGCCTACACAAAGCGCCGCAATGTCCCCGATCTAGAATATGTCGCTTCATCTGTTACAAGTGATAAAAGAGAAACTGTATTTTATAACTCAATAACTTTACTACCACAATGTTTATGAAGACCGTACTTATTGTTAGTTCTTTCTCATTTTTATATTATTATTTTCAATGAATTCTGCAAAGCGCCTGAATCATCGTATGTATTATACATAATAAATAATGAGTTGATGAAAGCTGTACACCCCATAAATAAATATAATGAATAAATATCGCCAGACTGATACACGAACTGCATGGTCCCAAACTAAGTAACGCATGTACTATGGGTCCCGTACAATGGACTAGGGGCGGTCCCAGTGACACCCAGACCAGGTCAAAATAAGAAAAGGCCATTTCCGAAATTTACCCCAGCGGGAATCGAACCCGCAACCACCATGTGCAGTGAGCCGAGCGGCCTACGCTCGAACCACTGCGCCAAGCGGCCGTCGCTATAAAGTTAGTTGTTTTATGTAGATAACTCATAATGTAAATATTAAAAATTAGCAAGGTTTCCCTAATTTATTGAAATTTCCACCGGGAGGCGCAACAATAGAATGATTGAGATAATTCCCCAGCGCGTCTGTGTTGGCAGCGCTACATACTTACGGCACGTGTTAACAACCCTGATGAGTTAACTTTACTTCGAAACAATCCTCTTGAGCACACGGCGCAGGCTCGAAAAAGGCCTAAGTGTATTTACACAAAAGGGGGAGATCATATGGAATAATAATTTATGCATGCACACCCCTCACACCGTTTCATTAGGCTGTGCGTGAGTTAGTGGAATCTACATAAACGCGTTATTACTCCGCGTCAAAAGATTCCTCTTGATACCACCACTTTCAGCGGCTTGTGTGTACTTTATGTTTTGCACCTAGATATCTTATATTCCTTTTATGTTGTTCCATAAAACTTTTAATATTGCTCGAAGTGGCATCTTGTGATTATTTGCAACACAATCGTATTGCAATTTTATTGTTGATTCTGCAATTCTCGGATAATACCGGGTGAAGGAGTGCTTTGAGAATTTGAACCAAACATACGACGAAAGAGAAAAATAAAAATCGTAAGAAATAGTGAAAATATTTTGAGAAATGCAGTATAGCTGTCCACAAATACATTTGCAAAAACAATAAAAAAGTAATATGCAGTGAAAGATGGCAATTTAAAATATTTCGATTAACATTGATTAATTAAAATAAAAAAAATATAAGTAAACAAAAGACAGGCTTTCATTTTTATTAAAATCGCAAATTGTTTTCTTTTGCTATTCGACAGATGCCAATAAACGTAAGGGAATTAATAATGGCCACAAGTGCACAAATTATCTGACTCACGTTACTAAATGTAAACGTATTTATTAATATACTACGTGAAACAGAAAGGGTATTTCTTTTGCAACTTAACTTTGTAAATCTAAAACCATCGGCTTTGTGGGACAGTTAGAGTACTAAAGGTTTTGTAGACTTATGAAATCTATCAACAGCTGTATTGCTGTAACACCTTTTGTTTTTCAAATTGCCTCCAAAGCTGATAGTTTTAGAATTACAAAGATAAGTTTAAAAAAAAATAAGTATACCCTTTCTGTTTCAACTCGTATATAAAATTGCCTTGGGCAATCCTAATGTGATCACTAACTACCTAAATTGCTTGTAATCGCAAGTTAACGATAATCTAATGTGTTGCGTTCATTAATGAAATTACAGGCTATAAGACAGAGGACACGGGCAGCAATAAAAGTGCAGAATATTATTTCTTTTCTCTCCTATTCCGCCAACCATTAGGGGCATGGGGGTAGAAAAACCTATAAAAATACGCCTCCAGCCCTCATTACCATATAATATTGTTTTGTTTCTTCATTTATTTAGGAAATTAATGGACGTCGGACATGAAAAGTTACGAAGCTTCTATGCCCCCGTTGGCGTTAATATATTTTATTGTTTGTTTATAAAAAAACTGAAAGGTTGGAGTTGAATTTAAATGTTCTTTTTGAGAATGGACATGTTGAGATTGAAACCTATTTCACGTCACGTAGTCTGAAATAATATCCAGGACGTGTAGCTGAACATGTTAATTAATAAAAACAGTTAAAATGTTTTTATTCTGTAATATGTAAGTACTTTAGATGAGAAAAAATGTTTTTCCAGTTTAATCAAATATTCGGTATTGATGTATACCTCCTACTGTATCTCAAAGCGCTTTGAATTGATGGTACTTATTTATATTGAAAACTCATACTCAAGTCGTTTATTTTGTTTAGGTCTTTGGGTGCACTTACTAATAAACATTTTTATCTTTTTTCCCACTGGACTTTTCCGACCTCGACTGAGAGGATCCGCTAAAAATCTTAGCGGGGTTGTCTTTTTATTTTACGTACTTAATGCTTGTATTTATCATTCATTGCATTCTAATAAGAGGTAGGTGAAGATCTGCAGATTATTTTCTTGTCATCGTAGTAGTAGGTATCGTAGTAATGTATACACTATCTAGAAACATCTATGTACACTTAGCGGTGTGAGGTACCACTCACCGATATGGTCCCCTTGAACCGGGGGTCCATTCGTCGCAAACCGTCCATGAAATCGCGTACAATCTTGCGCGAGTGGTCGACGATGCGGAACCCGGTTATATTGACTGCGCCGTATTCCGTTACTTCGTTCTCCCAATGATCGTCCATAACCTGTTAATGGTGGCACTTAAGTTGAACTAGCTTGGACTTGGGTACTGCGAGATCAATTCGCGTGACTGCATGACGCAAAATTTGATATTAGAAGTAGTTACCACTACTGAGAATGCAGTAGATCTTAGTGGGAAAGAAACCCACATACCCCAAGGCTCTCCCGCGCAAGTTCTGAGGGCCAAGTCTGTTAACCGTTTTAATAACGATCGATTTGCACTCAACACGCAATACGTCGGTTTTGACATTTACGATCGAGTCAAAAATGTCGAAGTTCGCTAACGACTACTACTCGAAAGTCGAGTGAACCGAGTCGAGTCGATAATCGGTCGACACGAGTGGCCTAGTGGTTAATGAACTACGAAAAACTGTCAAACCTGTCTGCGAATCGATTGCACGTCGAGTGTTACTGCAATGCTTAACAAACTCTTCGTCAAAAAAGGTAATTTACCAACGATATGATTAAAACAGTTTCCTGTGATAAATGTAGGTTATATGTGCAAATCTATAGGTTATATTATCTAGGTACATCATAGGTAGATACTACACAAATAACGCTGACAGGTAGTAAAGAAACAAAGGAGGTATTTGGTACAAACACAGGAGACACCAACGCTAGAATAGATTGGTATTACAAAAGTAAACTAAGTACTGGTCTCGTGGTCCTAACGCGCATCAAATAATTAGAAACTCTGTTCACCGCGTACCAAATCATACATTGCCTTATAATCATTAATGATACGTCAATACACCGGTGTCGGCTATTGACTAATGGTATTGTTCATTAGGCATTCCTTGTTTGATGAAGAACAACTCTGTCTGATTAACCATACATAAACATTGTCGAAGGATATTAACTTGGTTAAAATTATTTTACAATTTCCAGGTTTGTTTTGTATCTTCATTTATTTATTTATTAAATTACGTTTTATACTTGGGTAGAAATATTTTACCTGGATTGTCAAATTTAATTTAGTCGCAAGTTGAGCTGTAGGCCATTTTGATACTGGATCTGAATGGCGGTGCGAGCGGAAAAAATACTCACCAGTCCACTGAGCATGTAGTGGTAGGTTCTGCGTCCCAATTGGACTTTACGGACATGTTCGACCAATATGCTTTTGGCATTTTTTGCGTTGCAATCCAACACGATGCGCTTGCTACCCCAGCGGTCGTATTGTTCCAGAGCCAACAAGAATTCCATCGCGTCTGTCGCGTTATTAATTCGCTTCACCAGTGCGATCCGGAAAGCCGTCCGGCCCGGTTGCATCGTTTGGTACAGTTGCTGTAGCCTCAGTAATCCTGTGGGATTTATGGTTTTGTTTTTAACGTGATACCCACAGTTTCGTTGGGTCTAATTTTAATTTATTCTATTTTGCGTAGCTTTAGTTTGTAGTACATTTTTTATTTTAACCTCAGTCAGCCTGATCTTCCCTCCCTTTCCGTCCCTCTGTCCCACTCCCCTTTAGGTCAGCAACGTGTGAGTATATAGCCTTTGGTATTATAAGCCTCTACAGGCTTATTTGATGACTCTGTTATATAAAAAGTCATCAGTTTATTTCGTTAGAACGGAGTTAACAAAATTCGACAGTAATAAAACGCAACAATTTTAGGAAGCTAGCAGTGCGAAAGAAATATTACATTGGTGAAAGAAGATATCCGGCTTCGAGCAAACCGATATGAACAGAAAATGAGAAATGTAAGTTAATAAACATTGATTGCTTTTCCAATAAAGATATGTCGAGCCACTGCGTTTGTATTGTTAGTACCTAAATAATACAAACGGGTTAAATTTATTACTTACGATACTAACCTAAAATAAATAAATAGAGTTTAAAAGGCATTTTTATTTATTTAATTTTACTTGTTCCTTTCACTTATTCGAGGGTCACACTAATTACAGTACTTCAATATAGTAACTGTTTGAAAGCATTGCAGTAAGTATATCGCAAATAGTAAATAAACTAAAGTAAGTATATTAGAAACATAAAAGATGTTTTTGTAATAACACGGTAAGACGTCTTATTTTAATAACTAGCTGAGCCCGCGACTTCGTCTGCGTGGAATTTAACTTAACAAAAAAGCCCGCTCCCGCGTTCTGAGCCCGCGTTACAGGACCCATTTTTTTAATTTTGTTTTTCTAAAATAAAAGTGGCTTAAGTTACTGTTTATAATAACAGCTATCTACCAGTGAAAGTCCCGGCAAAATCGGTCCAGCCGTTTCGGAGATACTCTTTGATTTCATGTGTTTTTATTATTTTACGCGGAACCCTAATTGTTTTTCTAAAATTAAAGTAGCCTTAGTTACTCCTTAAAACATCAGCTATCTGCCAGTGAAAGTCCGGTCAAAATCGGTTCAGCCGTTTCGGAGATTACCCGGAACAAACACACAGACAGACAGACAGACAGACAAAAAAAATTTAAATCGCGTTTTTGTTATAGGTGTCGTATGTACTTTCATATGCATTTAGTGAAAAGGTGTTATTTTGATATTACAAACAGACACTCCAATTTTATTTATTTGTATAGATGTATAGATGCACGATATTCTGCATGGAACCTTAGTAAATGATAAAGATGGTGAAGGTTGGTACCTTCACCATCCTTCATGGTACCTTCAGGTATCAAGCAACAGAATGGCACCACGCAAAAAGTCGTGCGTTATTAAAATAAGAACTGTTATTACATTTTTTTGTGGACCTCATATTGGCGTAAGAAATAATTAGAACAATATCGTCGGTATTTATATGTTTGTATATTTTCGAGCTCTCCTAAACCAATTCGAGTCCACACGAATTTTATCGAATTAAACGCCCCATATAAAACAAGCGAAACGAAAAAGGGACAAAGCGTGCTCGGAAGAGGCAAAAAATAAAAACTCTTTCCCTTTGCGTGAGTGGGTGGCCCAGGAAAGTACGTATACCAATATATAATAATATACATCTATCTATCTAATGAAATGGACGAAAATTCGATAAAGTCTTTGTTCGCAAGCGTTTTCTTTTCATATAGGCGCCTCTTCCTTATATACGTTTTGATTTATTTACTTAGATAACTGGCAAATTGAATACCTTAGGAACTAAAAAAATAATGCTAAACCTACCTAATTTTACATTTAACTGTCGCGAATTGAAAATCTCTCGATTGAAGATGACAACACTTACATAGCAAATTCAACTGAAACGACTTCAACTGTATTTGAGATGCGGATGGAGCAGATACTTGACTATTTCATGAACTAGTGCCAAAAGCTCTTCTCGCACGCACAGACATGCCGGTTTCACCTTTTTGATACGATCACTCACTGGTTCAAGACAACTTAACTGTATAGTGGATTACAAATTCTTATGTACCTATTTCATCTTTTGAAAATTATAAGAATTAATGCAGCTTTAAATAAAACACTTATTGATATAAATTTATACATAAACGTAGAAAAAAAGCAATACATAGATTGTATTGAATACAATCTATTTGGGCCGTTGTGCGGCAAACGCGTAAAAGGATATCCAAAACAGTTTCTCTGTTAAGAGATAAATGTGCGGGAGAAATGCGGTGAAAGTTTCGTCTACACCCGGACTATTCTCACCATGTGTCGCATCTGAACTCGTGACCCTTGAGGTTTTCTACTGTCGTCGGCCGACTAATGGCTTCTGACGTCAGCTGGGTGAACCGCGGTGTGCCGCCCCAAATCTATTATAATCATGTCGAACGCGATATGAGCCGTCGTGAACACTCCGAGCACTTTTTCACCATTTGCAAGGTGTTCGAATCACGCTAACATTCGAACAACGTAGATTTACGACTAGCACTAGTGATGTAACCGTTCACGGGTAGAACGTGAAAAATCATAATGTTATATTGGTTTTCATCATTCAATTCATCAAAATCATTGTAATGTTTGCAATGAAATCGCGAAGCGTTTGTACTGTCACATTTTTATGATAAATCATCGAACAGTGACTTCATAGGATTACGTGTTATAGTGAAAATTCACTATGAATAAAATCATTGTCTGTGAAAAATCGCATGTGAAATAACAGTGAAAAATAAATATAATTTTAAGTAATTAAAATGAATTGCAGGTAGCAATCATTTCCATGCCTAACTAGCACCATACGATCCATCGCTTCCCTCGGATTCTGTCGGAAACGTCAATCTGATAATATTGATTACAAGTCCCAGTGTCTAAAGCGTTAAAGTTGGAGCAATAATTGCACGTTGAAATGGTGGAATTAAAAACTTGCCGATTGTCACCTCGCCGACGGCTCTGCGGCTCGGTTAACCCTTCGCTGCAATTGTTGCGAAACTCTCGCGTTCTCAGAATGCAACGATTATGAGCAATGTTAATAGTTAACTAAAGTTCCTAACTTGGTGGGAAACTACCGACTTTACCACTCAGGTCTGGTAAAAGACAACTGGTTGCGAATTAGCCATTTTAGCGGCTTTTTAACCCCCGAAGAAAAAAGAGGGGTGTTATAAGTTTAACATGTGAATCTGTGTCTCTGTGTATCTGGGTGTCTGGCTGTGGCATCGAAGCACCCAAGCGGATGAACCGATTTGATTTATTTTTTTTGTTAGAAAGGTATTCTGATCGAGAGTGCTCTTGGCTATGTTTCATGAAAATCGGTTCAGCCGTTTAAACATTATCAGCTATGTTGTAGTTTAAAAAGTCGTCGCATCGGTGGCTTTTTAAATTTACTATTTAGTATTGCTTTATATTTTAATAAATGTTTATATTTATTTCCTTCAGAATGTCACAGACAATCTCTATAGTGAATGGAAGTGTCAATAAAAATCGCAATCGTGTTATTGTCACAATATTAGTGAGAGAAAACCTCTCCGTCGCTCGTGATGGGTCATATAAACCCCTAGTACGGGGCTCTATTCTCGCGGTTTGGGTTACGTCGCCCCTATTTCTACACCAATTTTATTTGATGAGATCTTTTTGTTCTTTTCGATCTATTTCAACCCTATATTCCAATATCCTTGCTTATAGCTTACAAATTGGATTAGAAAGACGCGGTCTGGTGTCTCACTAAAATTGATTTTATTCGAATGTTTTTTTTGCTTTGACACCTAATATTGTATGTTAGCGTGGATTTGTGACCTATTTTAGTCAGTGTTTACATAAAACACAGACTAAAATAGGTAGTATGGTCGTATGGAAGATATATACCTACCTACAAAATTTATTGGTACTTGAAATAAGAAATCTCAGAGATAAAAAGTTCTTAGCTATGAATAAGGATTTTTATAAAGATGTAATTCAAGCCAGTAGTTAACATACTTATTATACTCGTAGATTCATGGGTTTATTAAATACTAGCATTAACCGCGGCTCCGCCCAGGTGGTACTTCAAGATGGTAAAATAAATATGACTCAAGGATAATGTAGCGTTGTATCAGTGAAAAGAAAACCTGCCAAAAGCGTGCCTGATCACGGTACCCTAATAATAAAAGTGATGTTTTATTTTCATTTGAAACATCTACATACGGCGGGTTCGTAAATACAATTATATCAAATGGTTGACAATTTGGCCAAGTTTTTCAGCATTCAAATAGCTCAGTTGTAAAGACCGGGTTTACACTCCGCGGTGCGTAGGTTCATATCTCGAATCGGAATTATTTTGAAAAACTGTCAAAGGAACCTTATAATGATTTTAAAATAACTATCCAACGATACCCCACTCGTGGGGGTGAGCAAACACTTTATTTCACTCCCCCTTCCCATGTACGTGAGGTAATTACCCTAGAATAACTTTGCATCCAATATTTAAATATACAGTTTTGTAGCGGAACATAAACTCTATTTTTATGCCAATTTGCAGCCTTAAGGGTGAAGCGCCCATCTAGCCCGCGAAGTTCAAATTTTTTGAGGTTTATTAGAATTTTTTCAAAATCTGACAATCATAAAAGGCACATTTTGTAATTCGCGAAAAAGACCATGTGCAGTGCATTTATTAATATATCCAACTTACTCTAAAACATTTCAAGAACGACCGCTATCCAGATAATCTGGCAATTTTTGTATATTTAGTGATTTACTAGTATCATATCCACCGTGATAATATTTAGAGTAAAATAAATGTATTAATAAACGCACTGCATACTGTGTGTGTCGCAAATCACAAAATGTTGTCTTAAATGTTTTCAGATTTTGGATAAACTATAAAAATACTCGAAAATTTTGAATTTCGCGGGCTAGACAGGCGCCTTCACCTTAAAGCATTATTCAAAGTGAGTGTAGGTTATTTGTCCGCCCTGCAGTAAGTAGTCACGATCAGGGTTAGCAACATGGGTATAGATAGGTAGGTACATCGACGCAAACATAATACTATTACACGGAGGCACGTACCGATCCCAAAGTTCTATAACGCGTTGATTGATGTCAATTCAATTTCACGCTGACTGCAGTAGTGACGTGTTCGGGTTAGATAAAAAAAAACATTGTGTTTGATGGATTTATTTTTACGCCGCCAATAATCATGAATCATGAAAAAGTCCACTGAAGGTGGCTATTATTAAGTGTATTAAGTGTATTTTTAACCCCCGACGAAAAAAGAGGGGTGTTATAAGTTAAACATGTGTATCTGTGTCTGTCTGTGGCACCGTAGCGCCGAATCGGATGAACCGATTTTAATTTTGTTTTTTTTTTGTTAGTGAGGTATTCTGATTGACATTGTTCTGAACTATGTATTATGAAAATCGGTTCAGCCGTTTGAAGATCATCAGCTCTTATTTAGGTTAAAAAAGCCATATTCACGGCCAAATCCAACTTCATATTAAAAATTGGAAAAGTGTCCCGGAATCGGGAAAAACGAACATAACATATTTTGTATGGGATTTTGTATGAAGTAAAGATGTTCCATAAGACACGTTTGAAATGATGGATATGCGCATGCGTAATTCTTTTTTGGTTTGTTTATAGTCATGGAATATTACGCAATAATAATTCTAGAGGCACTACTCCGCCATCATGTAAACAAAACTGAACAAATTGATTTTTTTTTTATCATTATGCAATAAAACTATAATATAATTATCCAAATTATATGCATAGTTATGACAATCAAAATGTACTATTAAATTCAGCTGTAATACTAGGTAATTGTAGGCTCTTGCTTATCTAAATATATATAACTCAAAGGTGACTGACTGACTGACTGACATAGTGATCTATCAACGCACAGCCCAAAACCCTGGACGGATCGGACTGAAATTTGGCATGCAGGTAGATGTTATGACGTAGGCATCCGCTAAGAAAGGATTTTGATTAATTCTACCCCCAAGAGGATAAAATAGGGGATGAAAGTTTGTATGAAATTTTGTCAAATAAATTCCACGCGGACGAAGTCGCGGGCACAGCTAGTCAGCCTATATGATTTATTTTAAAGTAGAGTATTCGTTTTAAAATTTGGAGTTTACTTCGGACATGGAAATAATTAACACAACACATATCCGTTATAATTTCATCAACAAAAGTTCATGATTCACTTAATAAAGACATCAAAAGGCAAAGGAATCGCAGGCTATATGGCACACTTTCCCAGTTTGTGACAAAGAGCCCGCTTAGAAGTCATGGTGGCAACTTGGAGGCGTTCCAATTTAATAATAATTTACCACATTATTTACCCTTACTCACAATACATTTTTAGTTGCAACATTTAAAATAAAAAACAAAAACACGTTGTATGAGCGTAGTGTTGTGCTGCATCATATCGGTACCTAATGACTCTGACCCTAAATAGACAACTGTATTGAATTTAGAACATTATTTATATATTACTAGCTGCGCCCCGCGACTTCATCCGCGTAGTATTGGATTATTGGGTTAAAAAGTATCCTATATGTTAATCCCGGTTATAATCTATCTGTGTTCCAAATTTCATCCAAATCCGTTCAGTAGTTTTTGCGACAAACATACATACATACATACATTCATACATACATACATCCACACTCACAAACTTTCGCATTTATAATATTAGTAGGATAAGTAGGTACCATTATTTTTTTTGTAATTTGTGTGCTTATTTTTAATTCGTCATGTCTCCTGTGTAGGCGTTGTTATTCTCGTGGTCATAAATTTAAGTGGTATTTTATTCGTTATCTGTAGACAACGAAATAGGCGCCCTAATGAAACAGGTTAGAGGCGTGAAAATGTTGTTATAGTAGGCATTTAAAAAGGAACAGTACTTTTTTATTTGCTGTTCATAACATTTTTGTTTACCTATTCACAATAACCTTTTTTCCTGTGACCTATTTCTTATCAATGGAACACTAGAAGAATATTAATCTTCTTTTAACGTATCAGGCAAAAGTATGAACTTGACCCATCTCGGCCGAACGCCATTTAATGAGCGGGATGAAAACTTGCAAAGAGTCTTTGTAACTACTTTGTACAGTAGTCGCCAAATTACTTCTTAAGTGTGACATTAAAACTCTAATGTAGACTTAATTACTAGGATATAACTTCGTCTTAGCAGTTTGTAACACAAACTGGGTTCAAAATTGTGTAGTCGAAAGATTTTTTTTGTTTTTGGTAGCGGAATAAACATCTTTGTTGACGTAAAAAATAAAACAATGCGTTAAGGAATAGATATGTAAGTAGTTTATATTATTGATTAGTAGTATATTGGATTGTTTGTAAAATAATAATGAAAATATAATATGTATTATTATTGTATTGTGTTTGTAAAAAGTACCTACTTAATAGTACATTGTTACACGAGTGGTGAAAGTGACTTATTCAGTCGTAGCGCGTAGAGCGTAGCGAGGGCGCTAATAGTTCGAGGGACAAAATAAGTCTTTCACCCGAGGTAAACACTGTGCTTTTCATTACGAATACAAGGAAAGTAAAAATAAAAACAGGAATTGGCTAAAGAAATAATACAAGGAAGTATAAACAATACTCTACAACTAAAAAAAAAAAAGACCGGATTGCCGCCTATTTTTTTTTTCGTTGGCCGGCCAACTTCATAATTTAGCCATTATTTTTCATTTTCATCTTTAAATATTTTGCCCAAATCTGTGTTATTTTAAAGATTTTCTTGAAACTAAATTATAATGAAGTCATTTAAAAATATATATTCATTAATTAATACTTAACTTTATGTTATTTCAATTTAAACATCGTGCTGTAATTGAGTGACTGTAGAAAAAGTTTGAACATGGTTCCATAGAAATGTGAAAATGGAACTAGTTTTTTTTTTAATAATTTGACAGCTGTCAGTTGAAAGCGATTCTCCCGGGCCGGAAAAGTATTACTTTCAACCCTCTCCGTAGGGACTTCAGACCTACTTTCAGAGTATGAGTAATGAAAATAATATTAAATATGTGCTCTTTCCTTTAGTTTGCCGTGTGTCATTACTTTCCAGAATGTGTTCATTATTAGCGAAACTATTGAATGGTATAATAATACACTACGTTTTTTTTGTTATCTACGGATTCTATTATTTGCTGGAATAACTTATAGATTTTACAAAATCCAATGATGCAGTTTTCGTTTTCATCAAAATCGGACCAGAGATTCCTTTGAATATTTGTCGCTATTCGTCATATTTTCGGATTTGACATCCACGACTACTTGAAATATTCATCCTGTATATTCTTTATATTGCCCATAGTGCGATTATATTATTTAAACTATAGTACTTTTTTATACCACACACTGTTGTTTTTATTCAAAATTCAAAAAATTCAAAATTCATAATTGTTTTTATTCATGTAAGCCAACAAAGCATTTATGAATAGTCAGAATCTACCACCGGTTCGGAATGCTGCTTCGACTGAGAAGAGCCGGCAAGAAACTCAATGGTTACTCTTTTCAATGAATGAAAGATGGTGTATATTCTCAGGAACAGCATAAAAAAATAATATGAGCAGGCAACACCATTGCCACTAAATAGCTAATAGTAAATAATAATCATATATGTAATAATGTAAATTAAATGAGAATGCTAGTTTAGTGTGATGTGCATACCTATTAAAAGCCTCTACGTAAAACAAATACTTAGGTATATCAACTGTGAATACTTATATCTTCCAACGAAATGGAATAGACGCCTATAACATATTATAGGTATCTAATGTCGAATTACTTTGTGAAAGTTGATCGCTCGCGATACACTCGTACATTATTACGTGTTCTGTTTGAAATCCGATCTTTTGATAGAATAATAGGAACGAAGGTTTCTGACTTCGGGATCAGAGGATACGGTGGAGGTGAAAAGGCTTCGCTCGGCCATTTAATTTCGATGTTTTTCGTTGTTAGCCTCCACACGCCTGACCCATCAGTAAACAGATTATACATTATGTTTAAGGCTAAAGCGCCCATCTAGCCCGCGAAGTTCAAATTTTTTGAGTTCTCTTAGAAATTTTTCAAAATCTGTCAATAATAAAAGACAAATTTTGTAATTCGCAAAAAAGACCGTGTGCAGTGCATTTATTAATATATCCAACTTACTCTAAAACATTTCAAGAACGACAGCTATCCAGATAATCTGGCAATTTTTGTATATTTAGTGATTTACTAGTATCATATCCACCGTGATAATATTTAGAGTAAAATAAATGTATTAATAAATGCACTGCACACGGTTTTTTTCGCGAATTACAAAATTTGTCTTTTATTATTGTCAGATTTTGAAAAATTACTAAAAGAACTCAAAAAATTTGAACTTCGCGGGCTAGACAGGCGCCTTCACCTTAATGTATATGTCTATTTCATCCTGCAAATCTTCGATACGGCTGGTCTGATTTTGACAGTACTTTCACTGGTATTAGGTATAGGGCGTAACTTGGCTACTTTTATTTTATCGACGTATCACGCGGGCAATGACGCGGGAGCATCGGTTAGGTATTATTAAATACGTAACCAACATTATTTATTGACGTAACAAAGTGGGTTTGACTTGTAGAGGCGTTGCTGGCCCATTAAGATTATAAATCGCTTCATTAAAATGGGATTAAACTATGATGAACGGCGATAGTTTATGCAACACTTTTATAGGAAACTAGCGAAGCCCGCGACTTCGTCCGCGTGGAATTTAACTTAACAATAAAGCCCGCATTTTTTTCCGCGGAACCCTAATTGTTTTTCTAAAATTAAAGTAGCCTAAGTTACTCCTTATAACATCAGCTATCTGCCAGTGAAAGTCCTGTCAAAATCGGTCCAGCCGTTTCGGAGATACTCTTTGATTTTATATGTTTTTTATTTTTTTACACGGAACCCTAATTGTTTTTCTAAAATTAAAGAAACCTAAGTTACTCCTTAAAACATCAGCCATCTGCCAGTGAAAGTCCCGTCAAAATCGGTCCAGCCGTTTCGGAGATTACCCGGAACAAACATACAGACAGACAGACAGACCGACAGACAGACAGACAGACAAAAAAAAATTTAATCGCGTTTTTGCTATAGGTGTCGTATGTACTTTCATATGCATTTAGTGAAAACGTGTTATTTTGATGTTACAAACAGACACTCCAATTTTATTTATTTGTATAGATTGAGTCCTATACATAGTAACAGATCGTGGTTGATTACATGAAAAACATATTATAGGAAGACTAGACAATATGTTAATGTACTTCGTATTAGACAGACAGAAAACAATTGAATGTAAAAACAATAGCCAATACAAATTATACCAAATTTAAATATAGTAACTATGAAAACAGGCCAGTGCTATGAAAATAGACGACGTAGGTTTCAACAACTTTTAACAGAATTGAGCACATTCAACCGACTACGCTCAGCCGTGGATACACATGACATCACCAATAAAAACTAGGTAGGTAACCCATAAAGTGCGCAAAATGATAGATTACCTATTACTTAAAAAAATTGGCCAAGTGCATGTCAGGCAAAGCACAATGAAGGGTTCCGTAGCCATTTCAATAAGAAAATTATTTATGTTTTTTGGCTAGCAAGGTTTCTGCGGTTATCAGAAAGACCAAACCCAAACAATACGAGTATCAGTAGGTACCTAATTACTTGAGATGTTCTGAGAGTCCAGGATATTAGGGGTAGTTATATAAAATCACCCTTATCTAAATACTCTACTGTAAAAAACTAACAAAAAAAGGTTATTTAACATTATTCTTCATTTATTCGGTGCTGAAAATTTCGAATTGTTGCCTCTTTACCGAGTGGTTAGAGATTTTTATTTATGCCTACATCTCTACGAGTATATCATATTAATATTTGAAAAGCAATTTCACTTTTAGTTATTTATTATTAGAAAATGAGGTAAGTATAATATTCTGTGCCTCTGAAGGTCATCCGAGGAGGCAGATTTTATTGAAGGTACCCTAAATAGGGGTGTCGAGCCATTATAATTAAATTATGTTTAGATATAGGTAAGTGAAGCGTTCAGGCACGTTTAAAATTAATACATAGGTACACGGCGTATTTCATATAGTCGCAATACCGTCCGTGCTTGGTTTGTGACTGCCATACAAAGTCGCTTCGTGTCTGTCTGTCTGAACGTACGGTTATTTCTTATAAACTA
Organism: Notodonta dromedarius; assembly: GCA_905147325.1. Lineage (NCBI taxonomy): Eukaryota > Metazoa > Arthropoda > Insecta > Lepidoptera > Notodontidae > Notodonta > Notodonta dromedarius. The sequence goes on along the minus strand of LR990160.1, from coordinate 9,019,445 downwards.
CCCACGCAACGGATTTAGATGCGGTTTTCACAATTATTTAGAGAATTTTATCTAAAAGGTTTAATTTATTATTTAAGTATAATACATTCTAATTAAATTCAAAATAGTACCCGAACACAAAAGCCGTACAAACCTGGGGTGGGTCGCGAGTATTGTTAATAAATATTTAAGTAGGTAAGTACCTATACAAAACAATGAAAAAAAGATATTTTCACTTTAATGTTCTAGTGGCAATGTTAAATACATTACTCTATTAGTGGAACGACTCTCGCCCACCGACGCTCATCACTTAATGATTAAAAGTTGCTACTTGTTCCACGAAGTTCACCGGCGAAAATTTTGTTAAAGTTCATTTTCCATGCTAACAGAAAACGCCATTAATATTCATTATTGTTTATGAGTTAAAATTAATACAACTTCTTGAATAGCCCTCCAGTTAAGACTGCCTTGAAGAGTCTGGAGATCGCCTGTATAAACCCCAATATTTCAGAGTAAATAACTTCCTATCAGGCTTACGACTTGTCGAATTAATTACTAATCCCAATATCATAAAAACAATGGCATTCGGTAGACACTTAATCGGAAATGTCATTACCCAATTAGGGTTCTATGTCCCAAAGAGGATTGGACTCATTTGATCTCGGCCGTGGGACTGCTACCCGTTCAATTGTCTGTTTTTCAGCTCCATTTAATTCCGCCCTGTATGCCAACCTATAAGGAAACAATTTTAAACAATTTCCTCACTGTAAATTTATTTTCAGTATTTTTAAGAGATAACAGACTGTATTAATTAACTTTCTTCTTTCTTCGTATTGCCTCTACCTATTAAATGGCTCGTCTTAAACGAATAACTTACTTTATTTTTTACATGGGGGGTATAAATAACTCAAGTCTGTTTGCGAACTCATTTGTGAAATCTCATATCACTTGTAAGTTTTTTATAGAAAACGCTATAAAATGTCTAGTAGGCACCTGCTTACTAAGCATTTTTTTTAAATGCAGCCGCTATTTATAGTTTTTTTGTAAAGCATAATTTATTTGTTCGTGTATTCATTGATTATATACACTTATGAGCGTGGGATAGTGCCTGCTACTCAAAAATATCGGTAGACTACAATGGAATGGATGTGTAAAATCGTGCATGAAAGTATTTGCGTAACTACTTATTGTTTCAGTTGTAGAAATGCAGCTGACTCTACTTTATGACAGCTCAAAACTAGAGACATCTATGCAGTTGTCAATGCAAGTATCGCGCCAGTGTAAAGGAGGGATTTTAAACCTAAAATATGGTAAGTGCCTACCCACTTTATAATTATTTCCGAGAACTTCCTAAATTATATTTTCAGACCTTATAAATAGGTTTCAGACTTGACTTAATGAGATGCACTGAAGCCACTTAAGCCAGTGAACACCCGCCTCTTATTTTAGCGTAGGCTGAGTAACACTCGAGTGAAGCCCTTTCCTTGAAACAATTTACGTCAGTGCATAAATATCAATTGCTTGGTTATTTGCAATAAATTCACATTTTGTTATTACGGCGCGGTTGAGTGCACGGCTCGGGGCAATAATTTTTACCTCCGGCACTGAAATTATGAGATCTCAAGAGCGAGGTGGAGTACGTACTTAAGAAATGAAACGTAATAATAAATAATAAATCATTGTGTAAAATTTTATTATATTCAAATGGTTTTTTTTTATGAAAGTATTCAAACGGACTATGGCGGGTGGTAGGTATACAAGGTGTTTCTAGTCTGAAATAATTTAGGTACATATACGGCAGCTGATATAGATAGAGAGATGCCCAAAAAGACATACTAAACGTAACTATCATATTTTCTGAGTTACGAGTCTCCGAATATTTGTCACAACTTTGGTGTTGTGGCCTTAGAACGCTTCCTAGAAAACTTTTGTTTTGGTTAGCTGGAAAAATATTTAAAAAGTGTTTCATTACGATATTTTTATACCATTTAATTCTATATCTGATACTCATTCAAACCCCTAAGTTTTCCTACGGACATTTAAAACACTCTGTATAGGTAAGATAGGTAATTTAAGGACGTGTGAAACTAACACTATAACATATAAAATTCAATTACTCGATATTATCAATTTTTTTTTCAATAAAACATATTAACACTATGTTTTATGATACTCAATTAAGTTTATATTTTGCACTCTTTGACTAAGTTACTCCTTTAACTAACTAAACCATAAATTTTAAACTTAAAATAAACTTGAAATTGTGTAAAAAGTGAAACGATGTAAAAGGATTTTTTCCGAATTCTAATGGGGTGGACGATAATATGGAGTTTCAGAGTGACGAAATCGTTGATAACAGATATGTAGTTGTTTAAAGAGCTAACTGTAGGTACATACATGCTTGTTCTATCTATATAATTATATACAAAATAAATTAAATTGTAGTGTATGTTTGTAATATCAAAATTATAGCTTTTTATTATTTCAATGCATTTGGAAGTATACATGGTACTAATAAAATGAAACATGAAAATAAATGTCACTCAGTTTGTTCAGGCTAATCTGCGAAACGGCTAGACCGATATTGACGGTATTTCACTGGCACATAGCTGATGTGATAAAGAGTTACTTAGGTTAGGAGTAACTTTTATTTTAGCGAAGTAACACGTGGACGGAGCAGCGGGCAACAGCCAGTTAAATATAAAGCACACAGCTATAAGATCAATAAAATTATACTTCATAGGTCAGATAAGTACTCGTAGATACGTCCTGTCGAGAGCAGCTAGCATATCATTACTGTATCGATATCGCTTGTATGAATCATTTCCAATTTAAATAAGCCTGGCCTAGGGATGCCAAATACATTCTGAAAAAAACCTTTGATCAGTCTCATTGTTATTGAAAGCCTGTTCTTATTATTTTTGGTGACCTTAAGTACCTATAGTTATTTTTATGCAATAAACTTGCAGCCATTTCGGCTTATTTCATGAACTTGGTCTCTATACCAGACAGGTTTCGTCATTTTAATTCAGACTTAATTAAATGAAACTTCTAATTTGCTTAAAGTTAAAACTTGATGATTGTTTTAAAATGGCTTTGTCGCCACAATTTTAATTCGTTGACCAAATAGTAGACACCGTGATGCTATGCGGCAATTTGCGTTAGGTTCTAAATAATAACTCCGGTGGTAGATTTACCCTCGCCACCTCTCCTGGCAGCGGCCCAAGCCGAGGTCGTGTCCCTTGTGGCGCCCTTGAGCTAGCTGCCCCCCCGCCTCTCTGGCTGGAGCGCACTTGCGCTCGCCCTCTGTCCGGGTGAAGTTGTTATGGCCACTCTGGCCAACAACAAATAGTCATATATATAAAAAAAAATCTAATTAATACATTTAATATTTTAAAGTGTTCCTTCCGATGTGAGCCTCAGATATTATGTTTGGCTTCGTCTCATCTCGGTGAGCGGTGACCCTGTCCGGGCCCTATGCGGCGCATCGTCCGACCCGTCCTGAATAAATTGAATACCGATATCATCTCAATGCTCAATTCACCCGGTATGTGTGGATTTTTATCTGCTATGTTTGAATACCAAACATTTTCAACCCCCCATGTAACGCAAAGATTGTTTTATTAGTCTTGACGCCCTCGTCCTTCTATAACATATAGGATCCAAAAAAAAAAACTCGGAGGGGAGATGATCGGAATGAAATTATTTTTATTGGTTAGGTCCTGTATTAGGTGAGGTGATCCTGTTATATTTATGAAAGGCAATATGATATACCTATTAGGGACACCATACAAGGAACTATAGACGACTACTTTAGTTGGGAACTCGCAATTTATAAAGCTAAATAAGAAATAAATAGATATAAGAATAGATTCATAAAACTATTTTAATGACCACGGTTACCCACGTGGATAACTGTATTTATGAAACAAATAAATGCCGCTTTTCTACTCAATGATGTCCGCTGCTTAATTACATATGTAGAGGGTGTTACCAAAAACAAATTGCAACTCTCTCCACAAAAACAAACGCCTTGCTTTACTTTTAAATCGCAATCTTATGGTCATCTTATTTATAAATGGAGAGGAAAAATTCTTTAAATTTTTTCTCGAGTCCCGAAAGGTTCTTGCTGTGATTGGTTTTACGCATTTTTCCCTGACCATGGTAGGATTTGTAGATACCGGGAAAAGTAAATTCAGTATTAAGAATGTTTTGGAGGACTGCAGTCTAATATAGATTCCATTATCTAGGCTTTTATGATAGTTAAGTAAATACAATGTCTTCAATAATTACGTACCTTAAATTGATAGGTAATAATATAAATTAAACGTTGGAACTTGATTATTACGAAATTAATATCCTAATTATAATAAACCTTAAACTATTTTCTGCTCCTTAAACTCACTTACCTAGTTTTTCCTGGCAGTAGAGGCCTTTATTTCACTGTAATCCAAAACTCTGAATCGACTTAAAACAGCCCCCAAGAAAGGCAAAGCTTAATCTCCAATCCAGAACGACCTTGAAGTTTTAAACAACTTCAATGTCGTATAAATTAAATTAGAGTTTTCGATTCAAGCAAACGATTTCTCTCGAGTCATTTGAATAAATAAAATCGGGCAACTGGTCAATACCTCATAAATATAAATATATATACTCAAAGGTGACTGACTGACTGATTGACTGACTGACTGACTAACTGACATAGTGATCTATCAACGCACAGCCCAAACCACTGGACGGATCGGGCTGAAATTTGGCATGCAGGTAGATGTTATGACGTAGGCATCCGTTAAGAAAGGATTTTGATTAATTCTACCCCCAAGGGGATAAAATAGGGGATGAAAGTTTGTATGAAACTGACAATTGAATTCCACGCGGACGAAGTCGCGGGCACAGCTAGTTTTTTATAAAATCCTACAATTTTCTTCTGTAATTCCGATTAGCGAATAACGAGCAAAGTAAACCAGTGCAATGAGAAAGAAATACTCGGTAATATCATTAGGTGCAGCTCTAGTGGGTCGGCTTCGCTCCGCTCTCCAGCTCCGCTATCCCACAGGCGGACGTAAAACTTAACGGTCAACACGACGCTGCTGTGATAATCGAATAGAATTCCGCCATATGTACCTACTCGAACTGACCACTTCGACAAATGGTGACGAATATTTCCAATGGCAGGCTGTTATTGATTTCAGCTTCGACACGCTTTTGTCGCGACGCTTTAGTTTTTCATCAAAAATGATTAAGTTTACATCGTTTAACGCCTCAGCGACGAATTCAATTGTACTCTTCTTCTTCTTTATGATATACGTTTAAAAATGTGCGACACAAGGATAAATACAAGTTCATATCTATTAAAAAGTCTCAACTGTAGACTTTGCTTACTTTTTACATGCGATATGAGTGGCCCCACCCTCGACCGGATACTATAATGTGTAATCTGTTACTTTATGAGCACTACCTACTGGGGGAGACTTCCATTATACCGCAGTTTTGGTGCCGATAAAATGAAAATTCTTCAAGAGGAAAATTCCTGTGGATATTACCTCGGCGCAAGTTGATCGCTCCGTGATACATGGTTAGTTGTTGGCTAACTCTTTGCTTATAAATCCGGGGAAGTTTCATAACTCGAACCTACGACGGCAGGGCGGTCCCGAATGAGGTGTTCGGCTCCCGTTCTATAAATAATATTTATTGCCTCCTGCGAAAGCTCTGGGAATTCGAAATAGGACGAAAACATCCGAATGGTAGGTTCAGAGTCGCTGAAAATACGTCACAATTCAAGGAAGCCATTGTTCGCATAAAAAATGTTCTGGTAAAAATGTCTACCTACTTTTGTTAATATATTTACCTCTCACTAAGTACACAACAAAAATACTACGTTCCTATTTAAATAGTCATATTTAAATGATTCTCATAATATGTACAAAATATCGTCGGTAATAAATCTATCAAACTAAACCCGCGACGCTAGAAAATATATTTAGATCAAGTAAGCATTTTAGTATGCTGAACAGCTCATTTTACATCATAATAAAATACAGAAGCGCTACCTTCGTGGTCTTATAACAAATAACCACTGTATACGTAATCAAGGTGTGTTGATCAGCCAAAATGCTGTAGAATTAAAGGAAAGGTTGGCGCTTTTCCATCGGCGATAGGCACCCTATTAAAAAGACTGCAGCTGCTATTAGACTCGGCCGCAGTTTTCGCCGCAATCTCTTTCGTGTCGACATTTTATTATCGCTAGAGTCAGCTCCGTTGTAATCCCCAGCGCGCGGTACAATTTACGATTTATAAAACCGCCGTTTTCTGTTGTAAAGCAAAACGATAAAGAGAATAGTAAGCCTCGACTACCCCCGAAGCTCACCCCGCTGCTTGTCTCCCTTTATCTTAATATTCACTGATATTAAAAAGTTAATCCGAAAAAACAACGGGGATACCGTCGCCTTCTCAGTTACCGTCCGCGAGTAACTCTTGTGGAGGCTTGCACTAGATTTGGCGGATACAAATTATTTAAACTCCACGGTATATTTTGTACACAGGTTTTTTTTTAAATAGGGTGAGCTTTATCATTATGCAATAATAATAGTATTGTATTTAAAACTATAATTTTGACAGGTTTAATGACGACTTATATGCATGAACTTTATCTACAAAACATATACGGATCCTCTGAGGGAAAGAATGGTATATATTTTCTAAAAGTCTAGAAAAAAACCTATGACTTTTAGTTATTTTTAGGGACGTAAGTAAGTATTGGCTAATCATTGTATACTTCCTTTGATGTGAGACATAAAGATTCAAAATAAAAATATTTATGTCTAACAGCATTTATATATAGTTTAAATAGTAGAGGAATAACATTTAGTTTACAGCCTTGATACGAATACATTGAGCAGTTTTAAAACGATGTAGAGACTGAGCTTAGCAGACGAAACATGAGAAATGATGCGTCACAGGAATGTATGAGTAATGAGTAATGACGCGAGTCAAGTCAAGCCAAGGAAATGGCAAACTGGAGCCCCATTCACGGAACTCTGCACTTAGGACGATCTTCTAACGTAATCGTATCGTCGTCGTCATCGAGAAACCATGCATGTCACTTCGTTGTCTAAGTATATTATTTATGAAATCTGTGATGTAAGCGGTACAGATTACGCTTACATGAGCAAAGTGTTGCATTTTTAATATCCAAAGGAAATTGCGCATTTCGGCATGTAAAGTGAAATTTGAGAAGTTAATTGACACGGAACTACTTTCCTGTTATTACGAGGGTAGCTAAGTGTATTTCCATAGTTCAAGGTAAAAACACAAGTCAGTTCTCGAACAATTTAGAAACTATTTGTTATTAGTTCGAGAGAAATTCATGTCTCCAAGTAATCCGTTAATAATGATCCATGTATGTTTGCCACAGGTAACATTGAGGTCTATATAACAACCCAGGTACAATGGGTATTTGACTTTGTTTAAAACAAACTGTTAGACTTCATACGGTAGCCTGTACATGCTTAAAGTACCAAAGGCATCGCTTGCTCGTTGCTGACCTGAATGGGAGTGGGGGACATGGGAAGTGGAAGCGAGGGCAGTTGGGCTTCCGGCTCTCCCACTTATCGTACGAAACGCAACTACAACAGCTACTTTCCGCCGATATTCTATGAGATAGGTACTACCACGTAAGATCTGTAGTCAATTGGCCACGTACATTTTAAAGTTATTTATTATTAATATGTCTAGGTCCCACCAAACACTCCCACTACTGATACTTCTATAAACCAGGATCAATTATGATGTCCAATGATGAAGCCGAGGTAAAAACAAGGTATATGGAATATCTTTGCTGCATCTAAATTACGTTTTCATTATAAAGTGCAAAACTGTGCAAGTTTGGCGATACAATTTTGGCGTAAAATCGTATTTAATTATGTAAAAAAGAATTACGTGCTTTAAATAAACATACCGTCATGGGAGTCGTACATGTAAATGATTTCCTTCCATCCGTAGTATATAATAGTGTCCACAATCGCCTGATGGTAGTTCGGCCTCATGCTCACGGCGTGGTCTATTAAACCTGACGATGGAGGTATGACCTGACAACAAAACCATTGTTAATTGTTATTTTCTTACATTTTCATAATTGGCTACGCATTTAGTTGTCTGTAGCATGATGTGTCTCGAAAGGATGAACCGATCTCAACCCTGCGTTTCTGTTTGTTTGATAGTCGCTGGTAAGTGTAGGGTTGTTCTTATCTACAAGGTGACACATAATGGGTATACTTTTTTTTTCAAAACTTAACTTTGTAATTCTAAAACCATCAGCTTTGGAGGGAACTTGAAAAACAAAAGGTGTTATAGGAATACAGCTGTTGACCGATTTCACAAGTCTACAAAACCTTTAGTACTTCAACTGTCCCACAAAGCCGATAGTTTAAGATTTACAAAGTTAAGTTGCAAAAAAAATAGTATACCCATTTTGTATCACCTAGTATATTTGATAAGAATAGATGTTGTTTTTTGTCAAGGCACGCAACAAATGTTACCAACAAAATTCTCAATTTACAGTCTTAACTGCCTGAGTTTAAAGTAAATTTTCATTTAAATTGAAAACTTGTGATCTCTATTTCTATACGTTATTAGATATTATCCGCAGCTAGCTAGCGTAGCTTTTATTTTTTGGATGTCAACAACACCGCCACCTACTGGTTGCAACTATAGCTAAGAACTATTCGGGTGACACAACAAGTACAAAGAGAAGTCATCCAAATCGGTCAAGCCATTTAGGAAGAGGAGAATAATTGCGATCACACGCACACTGGAATTTTATCCACAAAGATAGATTTGAAGACTAATCAAAAATGGAAGGTAGGTTATTCTTTGAATGATTCATTACATCAAAATGTAATCTATACATCAAAGTGAATAAGTGCCGACGTGCTTTTTCTTAAGATAAAAATTTAATCGGAGTGGGTTTGTCAGCGTAATCCTGAAGGCACTCGAGACTGCCATACCCAGACCATTTATTATCATCAAAGCTAGCGTTGGATTGAGTCAGTTCTAGTGAGGCGTGCGGAAAAACGATGACATCTTAGATTTAGCTAGCAGTTCTTGCGCTACTGTGGAATCAATAGAAGTGGTGATTGTCTAGGTTTAGAAATCCGTTTATTTACAGCTAGTAAGGTTGGTAATTTTAATTCATGTCTGTAAAGTTTTGCTAGCGGATATGCTCATGATATTGCACATAAATTTCGACCGAAATATCCTTTACAAGTAAGGTATTTACTTTTTAAAATGTTACGGATATGTTGTCGCTGAGGATACGGGCGATATTCGTGCGGTCGAGAATCCTCGCTTTAAGTTATTTTGTGCAAAGTAAAAGCTTAGGTACCTACACTGCACTGTAGAAAAATATTAGGTGCCTTTTAGTATCTACGAAATATTGGGTACCAAAGTCATAAAATTATGTCAAAATCAATTAATATCCTACAGAAAACTTACCTTTTCTGGGAACCACGGCGTGACGAAAGGCATTTGAAACGTGTTTGTGTACGAATGCAGCGTGTCGAAGGATTCCGGTGTCACGGCGCCCAGCATCGCGAACACGCCGCGTGCGAATTGGTTGCATACTATTGGAAATTCATAGGTTAGTATTAGAATTATTTAAATTGTTAACAAAAATTTTTAAGAAAATATATTTCACTGATTGTGCCTTACCACAGAAAGGAAATAGCTTTTGTAATTCAGTCCCAACTATATATTTTGGTTATTTCATGAATAGTTAAAGTTTTGTAGGTATGTATAAGGCGTTCTAAATAGAATAAAATATATGAAAAATATGATGGTATAAAATTATAAACAGACACATTTTTATCAGATAATGCCTGTAATTAACATCCGTATACAGTAAAATATATTAAAACTGGCTGACCCTGCTAACGTTGTTTCTGCCATACAAATTATTTATTTCTAGGTATGAAATATACTTCACGACCCATTCTCAGACCTCCCAATAAAATTCATAAAAATCGGTCAAGCCGTTTCGGAGGAGTTTGGTTTTTTAATAGGTTCTTATATAGATTTTTGGTGTTGGTTAATATTATAGGTATTGAATGACCTCTTAATCGCTCACTATTTTTAAACAATACGATAATTGATGGAGGTACGGCAAATAACAGGTCGTTAAATGTCTTTTAAATTATGTCATCTATGCTTCTAACACACATACCCTCGAAGGGTTTAAGTGCGACTCGCTGAACCATTAGATTTGCTGACGCGTTTAGACGCGCGGCATGCGTTGCTTTCGAGATAATTTGTCAAAAGTTCACTCAACCAGGGCAAGTGCTCATTACAAGACGATGTTACAAGTGATATAGGCATACCTGTTTTAGTGGTCACTGGTGGCGATTTTGTTGGCACAAAACTGACTAAACTTGACTAAACTAGGTAACTGTATAGTCAACCTTTTCCTTCTCGTAACGTACCTATGATCAGGACGGAATTTATTTTAGATTAGATGAGTCAAATTTATTTCAGCCGTGATTCGACGACATCATAATTGGTAAATACTAGTATCTACTGGAGTCATGACGAATAGTCATACCGTTATTTAGTCTAACTCTTTATTATACCTAGATGCATAAATAAAAGTAAAAGTAATTTTATAATTATTCTGCACATTAATTAAGAATCCAATAACAGTTACACAATAATTAAGTATTGGGAGAGGAATAAAATACTTATGATGAATAAAGTTATTCTCGCATATTTACCATGTCTAATCGTCTAATTAATTACCTAACTACACAAAAAAATAATGCAAACAAGAACCGTGGAGCTTTTAAAGAATAGTTTTAATTTTCTCATCAACTGTGGAGCGAAAAAATAGCAGAGGCAAAAGCGGATTAAATAAGACAATTCACTTTATTTTCAAGTTCATTAAATTTAGCCCCTCTGACAGGCTTTTAAGGTAATTGAGTTAAGGTGCAATTACAATGGGAGAAGGTGCGCCAAGCGGCCTTGTTCGTCGAATGTCTACCTGTTAGCAATGATGAGTAGACAAAGACAATACATTTTGCTTTAATGATGCTCTATAAACCATTGTTCGTAGGTATTTGAAATCGTATTACGATAAGTGTTTCAACGTTTAAGTACTTTTTATTCAATATTGATATTAACACTAAAAGCTCTTTGTAATAAGACTCTATAGCTTTTAACGTTGATATATTAACGTTCTCATTTATAATAAGCAATACCTTACTACCTACCTAAGAAGTGGTAGAAGATGATAGTGGCACCGACTACATAATCCGAATCCGAATTTTCAAAATGGGTCCACAAATTGACGGACTAGACGTATGTCTCGACGCTCGAACCACTGCGCCAAGCGGTCGTATGTATGTATTAGTGATGTAACGAATGTTGGATTTTTGACATTCGCGAACGCGAATGCGAATGCGAATGTTTGGCTTCAACATTCGCGAATGCGAATGCGAATGCGAATGTTGACTTTCAAATAAGAAACCCTGAATTAAAAATTAAAAATAACCCCATTGCGACAAATTTTATAATTTATAAATTACAAATGAGCTGATAATTTTGAACCGGTTGAATCGATTTTCGAGAAACATAGCTAGGAACACTCTCGATCAGAATACCTTTCTAAAAAAGAAACAAAATAAAAATCGGATCATCTGTTTGGGCGCTACGATGCCACAGACAGACACACAATTCACACAAATACACATTTTAAACTTATAACACCCCTCTGTCTAGGGGGTTACTAAAGAGCGCGCAAAATGATAGACTGGTTTGACATTTCGTGTCGGCCGAACATAGCCGAACCCATACAGGTTGAAAGAATGAAGTTAGTCACATAAAGTAAATTCGAAGAGTTTTGATTTGAGGGTACTTTAGTATTATTGCATTAATTAAATTTATTTGATATTCAAATTTTATTGAGTTCATATTTTAATTAGACTAACAAGAGTAACAGATAAAGATTATATTTATAATTTAGTTGCCTAGCTCAAGACAGTTATTTTTTTTTATTCAAATGTAAGTAAATAATGTGCAAGTGAGCCAAGTTACGATCGAGGCTGGTTTGCAGCCAGAGACTAACACGAGGGTTGTACTGTGATGGAGCCAAGGTGCGTAATTAACAATGCTCACGCATTTCATACGACATTTTACGACGAAGTATGAAAGTTGCGGGTAAAAATTATTTATAGTATTACAATCTTAAGACCTAGAGAATTGCAGGATGAATGAAAAATAAAACAAAATGGCGTGCCGTAAGTTTTTAGGGTTCCGTAGTCAAACTCGGAATCCATATAGTTTCGGCACGTCCGTCAGCAATGACAGAAAATGTATTCAGAGACTATTAGGGCTAAAATACTGCAAACTAGCCAAAAAAAATGTTTATGTACCGCTAAAAAACTGTTTTTAAATTTTGAAAGCAAAGTTATTCCATTGTACCTCCCGTACTTAAGAAAGGGGAGTGAAAAAAATGTTTACACAACCCCTCGATTAAGGTATTATTCAGTAGGTATTTTAAAATTATTTGAAGGTCTTTGACAGTTTTTCAATATTAATTCCCGTTTACGAAATATTGAGTTTCATTGTCGCCTTTTTTACTTAAGTAGCAAGATTCATTCTTCAAATTAGAACCACATTATAAATGGTTTATTATAAAAATTATGGAAATAAATAGTTCTTTACTATTCAAAATATATCGATATATTTAAAAAAAATCTAAAATTAGGATTGAGTCTCAAACCACGCACCATTTGCACCCAGTCTAATCACAACTTAATTATTTGAATTAAAAATCCTTATAAGAATTTTCATCAGTCCAAAAAGAAAATAAAGGTGTATTTCACTTTTGCTGAAGAAGTCTATGATGCCGGTTTAATACATTCAGTAACAGAATTTCTTACTATTTTATTTATACGGTAACCAATAGTTTATTAATTTCGCAGAAATTAATAGGTTACGAGAGCCGCCGTATTCGATGTTTCGTATCAATAAAAAAACATCACTTTTATTTTATGAGTTCCGTATTATCGAAAAGTGGCGGGACACTAACACTAGAGTATGCGTAGTCCGACATGCAATTGGCCGGTTATATTTATCTATGGGTCTGGCAAAGCCGGTAACAATGATTATATTATTTATAATAAATCGAATGTTTATAATATGTTTTATTTACAATGAAATTGAATGTGAAATAGATTTATTTAAATAATTAATGTATTTATTTATAATGTTTTAATAAACATTGTTTATTTATTGTTTTTAAATGTTTACTATTTTTTTTGATAACTCTTTACTAAGATAAAAACATGTAAATTCAATAGCACTTGTGCGTAATAAGCTGCTTTATGAACCTAAAAGCGGTGCAATAAGGCCCACCCTACGAGCAAGTTTGTTTAAATAATATAGAATTCTTACTGGTTGTCAACATTCCATGTCCATCTATAGATAATTTCCTTTTTGTTTTTCAAAAACATTCGCCTAACATTCGCATAGATTCTTGCGAATGCGAATGCGAATGTCAAAAAATATGCGAATATTCGCGAATGCGAATGCGAATGCGAATATTCGTTACATCACTAGTATGTATATACGACCGCTTGGCGCAGTGGTTCTCGAGCGTAGGCCGCTCGGCTCACTGCACATGGTGGTTGCGGGTTCGATTCCCGCCGGGGCAAGTTTCGGATATGGCCTTTTCGTAATTTGCCCCGGTCTGGGTGTCACTGGGATCGCCCCCAGTCCATTGTACCCATAGCGTTGCTGAGTTTGGGACCATACAGTTGGTGTGTCAGTCTGGCTATATTTATTATTTATTTATTTATAAAAAAAATATATACCGACTCTTTTTTTGGAAGACAGTTAATAAAAAGGATTCTCGAGTGCCTGCTCGCCTAGGCTCGTCCAACATTGAGAGGGTGAACCCTATTAGGTATTCAAACCTGTCGTCGGCATTGCACGTGGCTAAGTAAATACCCCTAATGGGCTAACCTCAATTAAGGTCCAACAAAACACGAAGCGATTCTAAGTCCTCATATAATGTCACCTTCATAGATAGATACCATAAAACCTACTGACTATTATTTGATTAACACTGGCCATTGTTTAACATTTTCCATTAAATCGCGTTGACGTTCTATGACATTGATTTTGTTTATTGTGTGCGCCGTCTAAAGGTTATAAACAAACTGTTTTCATATTTACGTTGGCAACATTGTTTAATTTTGCATAATTTTCTGCGAAGACATCTCAGCTCTGTAATCTTTTGGTTTATAATAAATGAACGTGACCGGTAAATGATTGACGATACCTGCCATGGCGATTAGCGATACAAAAATAATCATTATTCATTAAATCAGTAACTTAATTTTTGATTGCAATGTTAAATAATTTAAGGATTAATTATGCGGAGACCTACCTATATATCTACCTATTACACACATTAACAACAATTCAAACATAAACTATTACTGCATAAATCTTATAAGAAGTTAAACCTCAATTAACATAGATAGACTAATCTATTCAAACTAAATTCAACATAAGTTATGAAGGCAATCTGTTTTGGTAGTTCTGATTTAATTCATGTTTGAGCTTACTGTTTACACTTAGGCTTGTAGATCTAATAGGTAGGTAAATATGTCTATAAACCATTAGAATTTAAGGTGGTTATAAAAAAACCGGACAAGTGCGATTAGAACTCACGCCCTGAGGGTTCTGTACAAAATTGTATTATGTTTTAGATAGTTTATCCATTACGGGATTGAAGAATCTCATCAATTTTCGTCGCAATGTGCTACATTAGAAAAATTTGTGGTTCATATTTCCGTAAACGTAAAAATATCGATGATGTATGTAGCTTTCTCTAGAGCAACGTCATAGTCAGGACTTTTTTGATTCTGAATACAGGTAGGTTTAATGCTCCATCTGAAATCTCAGAATCGAGTGCTGCCTATATAGAAATGAAAAAACTGGAGCAAAAGAAATTGATACCATATTTCCAATATTTGCAAACATCTGAATATGATGCCGTTCAAATCGTGTTTCATAACGTACAATCATTACGAAAACATTCTCACAGATCCTATCATTATTTCTTCCCATGTCGCACTGTTTCAGCTGTTTCAGCTGCTGAATTGTCACAAACAATGTAGGGACGCCAAAATGCCGGCCATTGTATTGTTCTGTAAATGACTTAGGCAGCTAAGCCTGAAAGAATTAACCCTAAGAGCACACTGAATCTTCGCTATTAAAATGGGTCCGGAAGCCTTAATTGTGCATATCCTGATGTGCACTTGTCCGGTTTTTTTAACTAAACTAAATCTTGACAACTAGCCAGCAAAGATTTATCAACCAACATGACAAGGACTGTCATACATTTTAATGCCACATTTGTAGAAACACTGGAAGCATTTGCACATTTTCAGGAGTAAACAAGGAATCAAACTCTTGCTAAAATAAAAAAGTTTAAACTGTAAATAGATTAAAAAATTTAACTTGAAACATTGAGAAACAGAACCGCTACACTTAGGTACACATATTACCAGTGGCTTATAAACCTGGTTGGCCGGACTCGTCCTCCGGCCACGGCCCAATATACGTTTGATCCACCTTTTTAATTTCCGCGACAGTGTCCTTGTATTGTTCCCATTTACAACCACCGGCAGACTCTTGTTCTTTTTTTATCTATTGTCATACTTTTCCCCGAAACATTCTTTTCCAACGAATGTTGCGATAACGTCAGCCGTCGTTACTTTAGCCTTTGAGAATTTGTCTCAACCCGTCCCGGACACATTTTATTTTTCATGTATTTATATATATACTAGCGGCCCGCCCCGGCTTCGCACGGGTACATTACGGTTACATTATTGGAGTTTTAGTAAGGATCCCTAATTTCAGTAGTTTCGGAGCCTATTCATTACAATCAAACAAACAAAGTTTTCCTCTTTATAATATTAGTATGATGTATTTATATATATACGAGTATAGGTACCTATTTCAAGCTTTTGTTTCCAGTAACGTCAAGTATGGTTATAAAGATAAAAATAGTTAATAACGAAGTAAATTGACAGTAATATTAGATGAAGATGTAAAAATGTTTCAGACGTTTCAGGAGAAATTTGAAACTTTATTGAAATATAGAGTTACGTGCGAATAAAAAGTAACTAAGCACTTACAATATACGTATTACCTTACATTTTATGAATAATGGCATCATATATAAGAACCAGCGCTTTTTTATTATTTTATTTTACTAAAAGTGAAGCCTACTCCGTTTACGACAAATTTTGAAACAGAAAACTAAAAATACCCAAAACATAAAATTTAATTAAAAAATATTGAATAAATATTAAATATTTATATACGCACTAGCTGTGCCCCGCGACTTCATCCGCGTAGTATTGGATTATTGGGTTAAAAAGTATCCTATATGTTAATCCCGGTTATAATCTATCTGTGTTCCAAATTTCATCCAAATCCGTTCAGTAGTTTTTGCGTGAAGGAGTAACAAACATACATACATACATACATACATCCACACTTACAAACTTTCGCATTTATAATATTAGTAGGAAGTAGGATATACCCATGATATTTATTAGACAACTAGCTGTGCCCCGCGACTCCGTCCGCGTTTTTTCTTTGCTATAAACCTCACGGAGCCCGAGACCTTTCCAACGAATGCAAAACCGTGGAAATCGGTTCGTGCGTTCTGGAGTTATAGCGTCAGGAAGGAAAACCCGACTTATTTTTATATAGTAGATGAATGGCAATAACAAACATTAAAATAAAACTTGACAGGTAGCTTAAACTAATACAAATATTTACATTTAAACAACACACCTCACCGAGATGAAAATTTAATTACACACTCAAGACAGTGTATCCCGATTTAGGTTATGATACGCAGGTAGGCACCTACTTTTCAAGTAATTTAATATATTTCACTAGAAGGCCCAATAATAAAGTTCGTGCTCTTACGCCGAGAAATAATTTACTTACGTCATGTGGTTTCGCCGTGCGAATATCGCCCTGTCGCTGTCGTCGTTAATAAAGTTTGGGAGCTACGCATCGACCTATCGGCACGCAGGCACGGCGCGCAGTGGGTTTCAGTTGTTTTGTGTTTATCGGCAAGGAACGCGTAGATTGTCGATTGTTTGAGCAAAGTATCCGTTGCATGATGCATATCGACTGTCGCACTCATTAATGCTGCATATGTCGCAGCCAACTAGCTTAATCCGCCGTTCAATTAACAGCCTAGGCACTTTACTAAACAGCGCCGTTCAACTAACGGCCTAAATGATATTCAGCCATTTGATCAAACAGCTAGGCAAATGACTTGGATCGATGACGTTTAACTACTTGCCTAGCCGTTTAATTACCTGCCTAGACTGTTCATTTCTATTTAGTTTTACTTTCTGCCACCTAGCGCCGAAACTCACCAAACTGTCAATATCTCTATATTCTATATTCTCTATGGTCAATATGGCGTCGGAAAAAAACAACTTTGATGGAATCATTTTATTAGGTACTTAGGTTTTTTACGTTTTTTTTTAGATCCACCGAATCTATTTGCCGGGTGGGGTTTCTGTGGGGTCATAAAAAAAATAACCCTAACCTAAACCCATCCAGGTCGTTCTGCTTGGGTAGTATTTTGAAAAAGTTTTGTAGTACTTAAATTTCAACCAGTTGCCTAAGCATTAGCCAGCCAATTTATTAAATGTTGTAATAGACTATACGGCTGAATATCATTTAGGCCGTTAGTTGAACGGCGCTGTTTAGTAAAGTGCCTAGGCTGTTAATTGAACGGCGGATTAAGCCAGTTGGCGGCGACACATATATATTGGCGGCGTCTGCTGGGCAGGGCGATGCTTTACTGCATTGACTATTGTGTTGCGAGAATCACAAGCGGCGGATGCAGCGTGTGGTCGCGCGATTTTCAGCAGTACGGATTGATGGTGAGTTTTAACGGAACCTCGCTCTCGTCTCTGAAAAGGCGTAACATCCGCCAAAAGTCATACCTACCTCCAGCGCGGATATTTTACATGACTTCGACCACATCCCCGTAAGTTTACTATTACAAATCCCTTAACAAAATGCACGCTACTACGAAAGACATAACTCCGAACACTGTTTCTGCCTCCGCGGAGTGGTACCAAACAAAGATTTGTTTAAGTTTTGTAATGACAAAACGATCTTATACAAGCTCGCTGAGTGTCTTACCAGAGCTTCTCAGTCGAGGTCGGGTTGTAGATTTAAGGAAAATATGTAAATTTGTATGTACCCCCGTAGACCTAATGTAAATAAACGATTTGACTTTGACTTTAGGTTATGTTATACGTAAAACAATGTATATACAAAATACAGAAAGAAATGAAATTGGAGTGTCTGTTTGTAATATCAAAATAACACCTTTTCACTAATTGCATATGAAAGTACATACGACACCTATAACAAAAACGCGATTAAAAAAATTTTGTCTGTCTGTCTGGCTGTCTGTCTGTCTGTCTGTCTGTCTGTCTGTCTGTCTGTGTGTTTGTTCCGGGTAATCTCCGAAACGGCTGGACCGATTTTGACGGGACTTTCACTCGCACATAGCTGATGTTTTAAGGAGTAACTAAGGCTACTTTAATTTTAGAAAAACCATTAGGGTTCCGCATCAAAAAATAAAAACACATGAAATCAAAGAGTACCTATCTCCGAAACGGCTTGACCGATTTTGACGGGACTTTCAGTGGTAGATAGCTGATGTTATAATTAGTAACTTGGGCTACTTTTATTTCAGAGAAACAAAATTTAAAAATATGGGTCCTGTCGCGCGGGTTCAGAACGCGGGAGCGGGCTTTTTTGTTAAGTAAAATTCCACGCGGACGAAGTCGCGGGCTCAGCTAGTTTCATATAAAACAGATTCAAGTAGGAATTATGTTAATACAATTTAAAGGAAAATGAATAAATAAACCCCTATGCTGCGAACTACTGTGAAATATATTATAAATTTAATAAGAATCCTCGGGGCTGTCTCTCCTAGAGTATCAATCATTCCCGCGGTAGTACGCCACCGCTCACCGTATTCTGATCACGTGACCTGGTGTCACTCGCCTTAAACACTCCCGCTCCGACCTCTGACAACGGCACACTGTCTTGCAACCTTAATTTCATTTCAAAGACACTGACACTATTTGAATTCTAACATAATTTATATTCCTCTCACGTTGGTTTTAATATGGAAGACCAGGTATTCGTAAGTATATAATATTCCTGAATGGGAATGCATGCCCTCATTGTAAATGTCTTTGGTAGCTTCTAATAATTTAAAACATGGTCACCGTGGAACAGGATTAAATAAAATAAACAAATCATTAATTTAAATGCTTATTAAGTTTAACTGAATTTCTCATCAAACGCCAATAAATAAATGTCAATAAATTAATAGTAGAATGATTCAGTTTAATCCTTTTCATATTGTTTGTGTTGAATTATTACATTTATTATTATTTCAGTGTTAATTACTGATGTCAAATACACAAGCCGCGGTTTTGCTGATCCCAAGCTTACGACATTCCAGAAAACTCATTAGCGATTAAATATTTTATGTGAAAATTTGTTTGATGGATCGAGTGATAAATTAAGGTTGGTTGTTGGAGACATGGGGAATAACGGCGGAAGTTGAAGTCATGAATACACTTAAGTGTCATTTTCGGCTGAGTTTACGGACAACATTGAGGAGACAACGCTTAGCTCAAATCTAGACTATTATTTCCGAAATTGTACTCTATTACCTATTGGAACAATTTTGTTAAGTATTTTAATTCATGTAGACCTGAATAATATACATTTAATTTACTAAATTTAATATTATTTTATATCCAATTTTGTAAGAAACATTCCCACCAAAAAATGATGTCTATTTGTGTCGGCGCTTACCTCAAAATATATTGAAAATGTTCACAATACTGAAGCCTTTGAAATGGACTGGGAAGTTTCTAGAAAATACAATATTCACAACACTTACTGAGCCGTGAGAGTTTAAACGCGTCGGCTGTGTTGATAACGTCGACGTAAGCCTGCAGTTCCAAGCGACGGCTGCTGATATTCTGATTGTGCATGGTCATCGCGTACTTGAACACGTTCTGTATTTCCTCTGTGTTTTGGTCGAAAATCGCACCTGAGAAAGATGGAATAGGGCATTACTGAGACAGAACTTGACGACCGCTTGGCGCAGTGGTTCGAGCGTAGGCCGCTCGGCTCACTGCACATGGTGGTTGCGGGTTCGATTCCCGCCTGGGCAAATTTCGGAAATGGCCTTTTCGTAATTTGCCTAGGTCTGGGTGTCACTGGGATCGCCCCCAGTCCATTGTACGGTACCCATAGCACAAGCTTTGCTTAGTTTGGGACCGTACAGGTGGCGTATCTGTCTGGCGATATTTATATTTATTTATTTATTTATAGTACATTTAAGGGTTAAGAGTTTATCGCAATAATTTTCAAATGTAGGAGTGTAAAAGTGTGGGAGATTTGAGTGGAACCAATTCACTCATGCATGCATTACAAAATATAATAGTCGTATAAATTTGAAATGAGGTATGTCTGTTTCTCTCTTTGATAAAGTAAAGGAATAAAGTTTCTCTTGGCTTGCAGCTAGTGTTTGCCAAGAAAATATTATTCGAAATTCAACTCAGGGTGATAAAAAGACTGCGGATGATTACGGTTATAGAATTATTAGTTTCGAATAGTTGCAGTCGTGGTGCGTGTGTTCATAATTATTCTCCTCCTAAACGTCTTGACCTATTCTGATGTTATTTTTTACTTATGGAGTCACCTGCGTGGTGTTCTTAGCTATAGCTGAACCCTTTAAATGGCGCTGGTGTCGACATTCAGAAAACATAGTCAACACTAGCGAAGGTGCGAGTAAAAGGTAGTAAAAGATAAAACAAATATACTCGCCAAGAACTCACTACCAAAGAATTTGTAATATTATTATTACAAATTCTTTGCTCACTACCTACTGATGCATTTTTTTTATGCCAGCTGTCCAAAAATTGATTAAAACATAAATGCCAAACGCGTTTGGTACTAGGCTTTCATAACTGTTCAACAGATTTTGTAGTTTTACCCTAAACAGGCAGGTAGTTCACCTAATTTCTTCTACATCAAAATACCTGAATTGATATCTGGAAGCGTGGGTAAATGGCTGTATTAATCCTTAAGTCAATAAAACCGCTCAAGATCAGCTTGCCAATATCTCAGAGCATACAACCACGAAATGCCTTAGTAATGGAAGCTGCGTTCCCTCGTACTTGGTAAATAAAATTGTTGAATGCAAAATGCAGTAAATTGTTGGTGAGAAGAGAAATGGTATGATTGGATTGCTTTTTTATTCGTACTGCATTGTGGAGTGCTGATGTTGGTAAGAGGTATGGAATGGATGGAGTTAATGAAGAAAACTTATATCAGAAATTATTTTCCTACTGTAGGTGTATTACATTGTTGTGTTAAGAACTTTGGGACAACTTTGAGACATGTGGCTTTAGCCCAATTAGATCTCACAACATTTTACGACAGTAGTAACACGAGACTGCTTGTTTTTATGATGGTGTTATTATGATGGTCAAAAATGGCTCTTAAAAGTTCTTGTATAATTAAGAGAGTACATATCAAATTATTTACGTTATCGCATTAAAATTTGTATGAAAATATAATTTGACAGTGAACATACAAGCTATTATTAATGATGAATAATGTGAAAAGCGACATCGCCGCTTGAAAGCCGGTAACGAGCTGTGAGCCCAGGTGAATTTGCGGCTAACGTAAATAATTGATATTTTAATCAAATGTGACGTCATATTGCGTCATAAACACCGAGCACTTAGTTTGGCAAAACCAATAATAGTAATGCTAGCATAGTAGTCGGCCACTTTTGAGTAGATTATAAATTATTATTTTATTAACTTTTCTGACATTGTTACCGTCTTGTTTTATTTGATATGCTACTTGTTTGTATTGTATTTCAAATTCAAATTCAAAGCGTTCATTTTGTTTAGACCTACGTGGGCACTTACAAATTTTCAATTTTTCATTTTTTTTTCTTATATCTACAACCGGTTCGGAACGCGACCTCGACTGGGAAGATCCGGCAAGAAACTCAGCGGGCTTGTCTTTTTACATGTCATTTTTTTATCGCCAGTTGCTTATATTCAATAATTACAAAGAGTAGTAGATATTAATATAAATATTATAATAGCTCCAGTGTGTTGCCTTTTGATATTACCAAGAATTACACAAATAATTTGCTTGTTTTAATTGAATTCTGTGTACGACAATAATTGGTATGTATTTAAGAACGAGACTGTGCTTATTATAATGGGTTATCTGTATATATGTAATGCTGTCTTAGTACCTCATGATAAATAAATAAACATGTTTATTTTCTTAATTGGAACCAACTAAAGTTGGTTATAAAATGCAATAGATATCCTGACATCATTTTCTTTCATAAAATATTTAAAAACTTTAAGTAGATAAGTAGGTACCTATTTAATATTTCTGTTTCAATATCTTACTAGAATAGATGAGTAAATATGTAACGACGTTACTATACATTTCACACGTTAACGCACATAAAAAGTTCGGAGTAGGAACACAAAAATTTACATCTATACAAATAAATAAAATTGGAGTGTCTGTTTGTAATATCAAAATAACACCTTTTCACTAAATGCATATGAAAGTACATACGACACCTATAGCAAAAACGCGATTTAAAAATTTTTTGTCTGTCTGTCTGTCTGTCTGTCTGTCTGTCTGTGTGTTTGTTCCGGGTAATCTCCGAAACGGCTGGACCGATTTTGACGGGACTTTCACTGGCAAATAGCCTTTGGTATAAGGAGTAACTTAGGCTACTTTTATTTTAGAAAATACCATTAGGGTTCCGCCTAAAAAAATAAAAACACATGAAATCAAAGAGTATTTTCGAAACGGGTGGTCCGATTTTGACGGGACTTTCACTGGTAGATAGCTGATGTTATAAGCAGTAACTTAGGCTACTTTATTATTAGAAAAACAATTTTTTTTAAAAATGGTCCTGTCGCGCGGGCTCAGAACGCGGGAGCGGGCTTTTTTGTTAAGTTAAATTCCACGTGGACGAAGTCGCGGGCTCAGCTAGTCTTAATAATATGCATGTAAACAAAAACAACTGCAAAATGGGTTACTGCATTCACTAAGATAACAAAAGATGAACGCCCAATGAAAATAGTGACCGAGTTCAAAAGCAGCTAAGCCGGTTATAAACTGCGCACCATTGGAAATCTCCGCAAACAAGAGGCGGAACATTTCATTCGACATCTTTATCGGTCATATAGCGAAAAAGCGGGAGCACCCGTATCCTAAAAGCGTCATTGACTTGATATACCTACCTATGGATGCTGACCAAAACGTTTGTCAGAATCACTGAAGCCACGGCTCGCTAGCTCCTTTAATACTCTCGGAACACGCAAACTGAGCTTGCTTTCGGTGGCCGCACTATCGCTATGTCTTTTTTCACTCCTGCCGCCGGTCGGACATTATGTCCTGAGAGCCATTCTGAGGCTCCGTTTCTAGCAATATTTCTTCCACTGCAACGTCATTCCTTTCTATATTACCGTGGAATGATTACGGAGCGGGTTTATGGAATTAGGTGTCATAGCGGAGTCCACGTAATAATAATAATAATAAATTTTTTAACCAATTTTTTTTTAAATATTTAATTACATTTAAAAATGCAAATTTTAGTTAAATAAATACAATAATAAATATAAATGTTATGTAAATTTTGTAAAAGGATGACTGTCTTTCTATTGGCCAGTTTTAAATGCCTTATAACTATAAAGCCTCAATCAGATTTAAATATTTACTTATACCTACCTACTTATCATGGTATATTTTTTATGCAGTGAAGTCGCAAACAAGTTGTGCGTCCCGCGTGGTGTTAAGCAGTTTCTGTAGCCCACAGATGCTTGCAATACCAATAGCATTACTCGCACGTTGTTGACCAGAAAGGGAGTTGCATAGATGGAGGGGAAGGGGTTTGGGGGGTTGGGTTTCCGGCTCTCTCACCCATCGTATGAAACACAGCTATAATAGCCACTTTACGCCGCATTTCTGTGTCAAGGTGGTACAGTCAAGGGCAAAGATATGTATACACCACAAAATCGCAAAAAATGGCGTCATCAGTGAGAGCATAAATTAGGGAACATCAAAAGGTGCAATATTATGTCCTCATCTATCAACGCATAAATTTAGAAACGCCATAAAATTCATAAATATATATAGATCATTAAAGACGATCAGACGTGCGGTAATCCTTCATTTCTAAGTGGAAAAGTGGCTGACTTAATTGTAAAGAGTCTTCCTATACGTAGGTAAGACAATTTATTGATAATATCGAGTCATATTGATTACTGGCCATTCGATAATGTTACTGACAAATGCACTATAAAAATATTTTGAAAATATTATAATTTTCAGGTTTGACGGACATCGGACATTCTATTGTGGGTTGGTTTATGAAAATATCTGTAAAAAATGACATATACAAAATTATTGCTTGCTGAGTGTACATATTTATGAGTTATGTAATGTGTACATATTTATGAGCATTTGGATGAGCACAATTTTGTGCATCTTATTATGACTGCATATTTTTAATAACAATACTTGTATACATATATTTGCCCTTGACTGTACTGCCCCGGTAGAGTCATCCGGTAAATGAGCTGTAGTCAGCTTGGCTCTGCCCGTAAAAATATCGTACTGTGTCTA
The DNA here is from genome assembly GCA_905147325.1 of Notodonta dromedarius. Classification (NCBI taxonomy): domain Eukaryota; kingdom Metazoa; phylum Arthropoda; class Insecta; order Lepidoptera; family Notodontidae; genus Notodonta; species Notodonta dromedarius. The sequence goes on along the minus strand of LR990160.1, from coordinate 8,994,647 downwards.
CTGGTAGACCATGATGACCATGAGCGTTCCTAAAACCAAAATTATAAAATTTGATACCGTAAAAGTAATCCAGATTAGCCGAAAGATTAAAACGGATTTATATTAAGTATAAAAACATCAGTAGGCATAGAAATGATTGCTACTTTTATTTCATTTTCATTTCCGTGTTATTTCTCCAATGATTTTTCACAGACAATGATTTTATTCTGAGTGAAATTTCACTGACACGTTTTATCCTATGAAGAAACTTGTCGATGATTTCTCACGAAAACCGAGACAGTACCTACCGAACGATTAGCGACTTTACTGCAATTATTTTTAACAGTCTCCACCTATGTCGGTAGGAGGTGCTACTCATGAAATTTTATAAATTTAACACGGTTTTTCACACACTACCAGTGAAATGTTCCGTCACTGAACATCAGCATTCTAAATTGCATTAGGTATCTATGTGGTTAGAATCAAATTGTTGTTGAACTAAATTCCTATTGCCTACTGCAAAAAACTGCATCCCGCAATCGTATTTTCCTTGATTCGAAAGCTAACTTTTATTGCGGCCAACATATTTCAAAAACAACTGCGATCATTTCAAGTTATACTTACGGATATTCTCATACATTTTTTTCCCAGCAAACAGGATTTGTTTGCACTGAAAGTGTCGTACCTGCCCGCGCGATGGTAACTTCATTAAAAGAAGATTATGAGAAACTTTTTCAGCGCTACAAAAGTGTTCTAATTCTCTGGCGGGCTACGTTAACGCCGAGGAGTTTATATGAAACGATAATAACTGGCTGCAATATTACTACGTAAGTAATATTTTTTTTTGCAACGAGCTACGCTAACTAGCATGTAAGTAGCTATCATGCTAGTTAGCGCTCAATCTTTCGTATTATATTAATACTAGCTGTGCCCGCGACTTCGTCCGCGTGGAATTTAATTGACAAAGTGTCATACAAACTTTCATCCCCTATTTTATCCCCTTGGGGGAAGAATTAATCAAAATCCTTTCTTAGCGGATGCCTACGTTATAACATCTACCTGCATGCCAAATTTCAGCCCGATCCGTCCAGTGGTTTGGGCTGTGCGTTGATAGATCACTATGTCAGTCAGTCAGTCAGTCAGTCAGTCAGTCACCTGTGAGTTATATATATATAGATAAGGGCTGGATCGACCGGGTAGTACCACCCTCTCACAGAAGGTTGGAGTAAAATAGCTACTGTAGCTACTTTTTGTACGATGGGTGAGAAATCCGGAAGCCCGACCCCGTCCCTTTCCCTCCTTTCGTCCTACTCCGTCCCCTTTCAGGTAGGCAACGTGCGAACAATGCCTTTGGTGTTGCTAGCTACAATAGGCTACAATATCTATGTTTAACGTGGCTTCATTATCACTAGGTAAACGATTAAAATAACTAGGTGTATAAAAATATGAGTTAAATAATGGTTATTTTTAAATTTCACTCCATCCTATTAATATTATAAATGCGAAAGTTTGTGAGTGTGGATGTATGTATGTATGTATGTATGTTTGTTACTCCTTCACGCAAAAACTACTGAACGGATTTGGATGAAATTTGGAACACAGATAGGTTATAACCGGGATTAACATATAGGATACTTTTTAGCCGATAATCCTGAAATTTTTGCTAAGTTAAAATACTACGTGGATGAAGTCGCGGGGCACAGCTAGTTATTAATATGATCATCATGTCATGATGTAACTGTTAATTTAGCTCTGTATGTTCGCGAGAATCCATCGGCTGTTTATTATCCCAGTAAAAGTTAATTAAAGGTTTCATTTTGACAGGAGCGGTTCAGTTTTTAATGAATGATATGATTCATTGCATATTTTCGCAGCAATATAATTAAAATAAGTATCGTTAACCGCGCTGATGGCTGCGTTGATAGAAAATGGTAATATTGAGTCGCCGCCGTGACGTTGTACCCGACTTGACCTCCTTATGAAATAAGTAGGTACTATGAAAAATAAAGTTCGCTGTAAGAGACATTTTAATTACAGCATTCAGTCAGAAAGTAAGAAACAGTTCAAGAGTGTTGCGGTTTTTCGTGTCAGGCGCTGCGTCAGACGGCCTGTGCCTGGCACTCATGTTTTATCTTATTAAACAAGTCGTCAGTCTGGCGTACGTACGACTAACCTGGTGTTAAGCTGTTACCGTAGCTTATAAATGCTTTCAATATCAAAGCAATGCCTTTGGTATTGCAAGCATCAATGGGCTGTGATAACAACTCGACTCTATTGAGATTATGTGGAGGTTTTTCAAAACAGATAGCTGAGAGATAGCAAGCCTTTATAGATGATTGTAATAAAAAACATTTCCGACTTAAAGGGGACGAAAGACGGTGGGGAAAGGGAGACGGGTTGAGTTTCTGAATCTCTAACTCATCATATGAGACACAGCTTTAATAGTACATTGTTACAAGACTGGTGAAAGTGACTTATTTAGTCCCGAGACGGGGTTTGGCGCCCGAGCGTAGCGAGGGCGCTAATAGTTCGAGGGACAAAATAAGTCTTTCACCCGAGGTAACCACTGTGCTTTTCATTACGAATACAAGGAAAGTAAAAATAAAAACAGGAATTGGCTAAAGTTTTATTTTTTTGATTTGACTATATGTTGTTGGCCAGAGTGGCCATAACAACTTCACCCGGACAGAGGGCGAGCGCAAGTGCGCTCCAGCCAGAGGGGCAGGGGGGCAGCTAGCTCAAGGGCGCCACAAGGGACACGACCTCGGCTTGGGCCGCTGCCAGGAGAGGTGGCGAGGGTAAATCTACCACCGGATCGGAACGCGACCTCGACTGAGAAGATCCGGCAAGAAAATCAGCGGGCTTGTCGGGTGCCAAGGTGCGTCTAGGTAAGTAGACGCACCTTCTAGCGGAAGCGGGGGTTCGTCGACCTCGCCGGCGAGGTCGGTGTCTGGTGGGGAGTGTGTCGTTCTCCTCGACATCTGAGTCTAGGAGAGCGGTGAGTGGGTCGGGGGGGTCCAGCAACACAAAATAATACAAGGAAGTATGAACAATACTCTACAACTCGAAAAAAAAATAAAGATCTGATTGCCGCCTATTTTGTTTTTTTTTTCGTTGGCCGGCCAATTTAATTATTTTTCATTTTCTTCTTTAAATATGTTGCCCAAATCTATGTTATATTAAAGAAATTGTTGAAACTAAATTATAATTAAGTCATTTAAAAAAATATATTCTAACTTTATGTTATTTCAATTTTACATCGTGCTGTAATTGAGTGACTGTAGAAAAAGTTTGAACATGGTTTTTTTTTATAATTTGACAGCTGTCAGTTGAAAGCGATTCTCCCGGGCCGGAAAAGTATTACTTTCAACCCGCTCCTCAGGCAAATTCAGACCTACTTTCAGAGTATGAGTAATGAAATAGCTTATTTACGCTGAACTTCTATGATCTTCTTCTATCCAGCTCGAGCCAACCCGTATGTGAGTTGTAATCAATCGGCTACAGCTTGGCTACACTCTCATAAAAGAGCACAGGTATATAAACAAATATATATCACAGTACCGTTTAATTTAATAACCGCTATAAATAAACGAGAAACTGCACTGTCAACAAATAAACGCTTCGTTTGTCGGAACTTCGGCAAATTGACGGTTAAATACCTTCTGAGCACAGCGCGACAATAAAATGCGCTTATTGCAATCATTAATTTTACTTGCACTCTCGATTTTATCGCGTATAACTTGACTACAGTTGAAAAATACGCCACCGACATATGTAGGTACATTTAAACAGATAGGTATTATACCTACCTACGGAAAAAGTGTATACTGCGTCGTAAATCAGTGTGAAGTTGAAGGCTTTCATGTTGATTGCATCCACAAAGTGTGTTCATACGGCTGCGGGGTGAATGCCGCTGGGTCAGCCATCTTTTTCACTTATTTCTATGGGGGAAGTATATTAAAATTTTTCCCCAGTTCACCGTCATATTGATGGCATGGCGGTGTAAGCTTATTTTTGTATAGATATGTAAATAGAACTAAGAAGAAAATAAATAAAACTAAGATAAAATAGAACTAAGAATAGGAACTAATTTAATAGGCCCGTATTCATAAATCAATCTCAAGTCTGAGAGACGTCTAGAGTATGCTTTTGCAATGTCATTTTGGACTGGAATAACAAAATAATGATATTTCAAAGATCGCTTTCAGTCTTGAGATCAATCTATTAATACGGGCCTTATATATCTAATGTTTAAAGTAGAGATTGTCCTTTTCATAATGTAATAAAATACTTAATAAGCTTAAGTGTTAGAGCCATTGTTCCAACCATTACTGACAGTGAGTTCCGTGATTAAAAATATAATAAGATGACACTGCCATCTTCCTTGACCTTCTTATATTCAAAATTGTAGAATGTGTTAAATAGGTTTCGTAATGCAATGTTTTAATATCGCGTCCCAACTTTCACGAAACTCTATGATATATTGACCTGGGTCTTGCGATGCATAAGTTAATCTTATACCTACGTGAATAAGCAAGTATTTAAATTCATAACAACTGAAAAATGTATGGCAAATCAAATTAAAGAACACCCTTTTTGAGAGAATTTCGACAAACCTTCTGTCTTTTTTACAACCAAATACTATCAATATTCACAAGCAAAAATATGGCATTTGGAAAAAAGGCTCAAACACCACACACTTGTTAGTCGGTAACTTCATCGCTCCCATTCTGGAAATTTCAACCTCACAAAATCCAATACTAGAGGTGGTGGTTAGGAGGCTGCCGTTGATAGCAATCTATTGAGGTTAAAATTGGAAGCCTGAGTACCAATAGTGTCTATTAGTAGCCTACCTATTAGCTAGACTGAGCTGGGAACTAATTTTGATGTAGCTAGCCGAACAATATTACTAACTTGAGAGGTGACTAAGTCTTTGCTTGTAACGTAAGTGGCGTGTCAAAGACCAGTAGCAATCTCACTAGATACTGTGCCGTATATTTACAGTAATGCCATAAATTTTAACGTGCTACTGATGATTTATGATTATAGTTATGTAAAGAGTGCCCACATTTATTTTCCGTAAATGAAAAAATTGGCCAAGTATCTTAAGATATACCTATAAAGGTATTATTCAAAGTATCGCACGATACAGCAGGGTTGATTTTGTTTCGTCTCTGTGCAGGCTAGCGTGGTTCCGTGGCGCTCGGTCACATGGCAGAGGGTGGTCACCGTTGGTTTTTAGTCGGTATACCTGTGCCCTCGTGGCACACGGACTCCCATATAACCCTCCCGCCTCCGCAGAGGCGGAAGAGGACCCAAATAGGTTTTCCAACGCAAAAAATAAAAACTTGTACTTTGCTTAAATAATTTGAATTCATTTAACTGGCTTACGCTGCTCCATATTGAGTGTGTCAATGGGCTCAACTAGGCCGAACATCGCATCGATATAAGCGTGGTGAGTGCACTGTAATGGGACCAGATGCGGGAAACGTGCATCTATCAATACTTCACACTTCACAGCGCAGCTGCCACTGCGCTGGATAAAACAGCTAGAAGAAGCCTACTGGAATGAAGAAAACGCGTAGGTAGGTGAAAATGTAGTAGGTATGTGGCAGACTCTCAGATAGGTACCTACATAGAATTCTACTTCTGTTGCAACATTTATTCAGGTCGGCATCGTGTGAATAATGCCTTTGGCATTGCAAGCTATAGGTTGCTGCTACTTATGGGCAGAACGCTTGTTTGTCGACTACATATAAAAAAAATATAAATAAATACAATTTTAATAATGTCACAAACATTTGGATTTTTTTCTGTCTGTTTGTTACCTAGGCTAATTTTATTTCATCGAAGAACCATGCGGATACTACTAACATATGCTACCTACATACAGTATTATACTGTATTACATGGAAATATATTGGACCAATAGAATACACGCTTTCCTTTCACATCGATTTTTCCATTTTCCGTCCTGTCGCAACATTGTCCAGTACTATCCCTTGTTCACACAAATCAACAGAAAGGGGTATAGGTGTTATGAATTACGTATGAGCCAATATCCACATTGCTTGCGGTAACTTCGCAGAATGTCGTCAGGCTTCGACCAGGCCCAGATTTGATTTAGGGGAGGCACGCTTCATTTGACCATGGCTTGCGAAAGGATATCTTTGATATTTTATGTGGCTTCTTCACGTTCGTTGTTACTCCTGCCTGTTTTATTGTGGTTTTAGCGTATATTATTACCTACACATTTGTATGATTTCCATATATTTGAGTTAGACAATTGTAATTGTTGAAATGTTTTCGTTTTTATTTGGGTTCCATAGTCGAGTAAGTAACCCTTATAATTATATTATGTTTAGCCACTTCGTCCGTCAAACTCAATAGCGAGAGTAAGGCCCGTATTAATAAGTCTATCTCAAGTATGACATTTTCAATATCGGTGTCAGACTTGAGATCGATTTATAAGTAAACATACATACAACTATGGTAAATATACTTACCTAACTCTGTTTCTTATTTTTAGAAAATTTTTGGTTATAGATAAGGTTATTAGAATATTATCTATATATATATCTACAAATAAATAAAATTGGAGTGTCTGTTTGTAATATCAAAATAAAACCTTTCCACTAAATGCATATGAAAGTGCATACGACACCTATAACAAAAACGCGTTTTTTTTTTTTTGTCTGTCTGTCTGTCTGTCTGTCTGTCTGTGTGTTTGTTCCGGGTAATCTCCGAAACGGCTGGACCGATTTTCACGGGACTTTCACTGGCAGATAGCTGATGTTTTAAGAAGTAACTTAGGCTATTTTAATCTTAGAAAAACAATTAGGGTTCCACGTAAAAAAATAAAAACATTAAATCAAAGAGTATCTCCGAAACGGCTGGACATAAGCAGTAACTTAGGCTACTTTTATTTTAGAAAAAACTAAATTTAAAAGAATGGGTCCTGACGCGCGGGCTCAGAACGCGGGAGCGTGCTTTTTTGTTAAGTTAAATTCCACGCCGTCGAAGTCGCGGGCTCAGCTAGTATAAAATAATAATTTAGACCTTTTGACGTCCCACTCCTGGGCACGGGCTCCCCTCAACACGAAGGGGATTCAGGCCATAATCCACATAGATAAGGTTAAGTTTTGTTATTGAAATAACTACGGAACTCTCCATTGTGAGTAACTCGACGCGTACTTGGCCAGTATTTTTTTTACGAACGTATTGGGAGTTCTTGGAAAAGACGTTTGTATGGTTTCTGTATGTTGGGTTAATTTGTAAACTTCGACAATTAAGTAAGAAGCAATAAAAATATAGAATTTTATTATTTTCTTCATTTCAATACCTACATCCACTTATTTCGTAAAGCAGTCATAATTTGATGGATTCAAGTCGAAAAACATGTTTTTAGTGATGGAATTTGAAGCAAGGTAGATAGACTTACCAAATACATACATAAGGTAAGAAAATCCCAGCATAGGGAATATGTACCTTGTTATAAAAGTAAACAGGTATATTCTTCCCTGTAGCGTTATCCTTTTATCAGCTTACATTTTAAATTAATCTTCGCATAGTAAGGTAGTTTCTGTGCTTCATGTACCAGCTAATAAATATCTTGAAATCCCCGGATAGTTCCGTACACGTATTGTAATAAAGTGGAGCTTTCACTTAACTTTTCCTGCGGGGCTTTACTTTTTCTAATAAACAAAATTAAATCATAAACCAACACGTTGTTCAGTAATGCAGGTTTATTAGGCCGCAGATATTTTTTGAACTTCTATACGGTTGTAGTCGGTAGATGCTGGCGCCCCGCCAGCGGCTTACATGGCAACTCTTCCCATAATTACATTTTATGTTTAAAATAAGTTTAAGTTAAATGTGAAAATCCTCGTTGGGGAGATACTTGTAGTTATCGCGATACTAATTTCAAATTATCATTCATTACTTTGATAATTTATTAGAGGTGTACTCGTATAGATCATCTCCTGCCTCCTTATTAATAAATGTGGATTCCCGGGCGAATAGTTACACACCAAACTATCTCTTTCTGTCATCAGTAATTTGACATTCAAAAGAAGAAGATAAAGTACTTATGGTGAAACTACACAACCGCTAATCCACGTTTATTGTGGTTCCACGTTATTTATGGTGGTTATAGGTTCTTAGCTGAGCAAGCGGACTGGCGGTTGTTGCTCATCCGATGCGCTGAAGCCGGCAGTTTAGTTCTGAATATTCAGATTTATTTTAGAACTAGCAGTGCCCGCGACTTCGTCCGCGTGGAATTTAATTGACAAAGTTTCATACAAACTTTCATCCCCTATTTTATCCCCTTGGGGGTAGAATTAATCAAAATCGTTACTTAGCGGATTCCTAGGTCATAACATCTACCTGCATGCCAAATTTCAGCCCGATCCATCCAGTGGTTTGGGCTATGCGTTGATAGATCACTATGTCAGTCAGTCAGTCACCTTTGAGTTATATATATTTAGATAAAATGTAAGCAACCGCGATCCTCAACAACACAACTCAAATTTATCTTTCAAGACCAAAACGGCCACTTTCGCTAAATGACAACTGTCCACAAATGGCCACTTTCTCGAATTTAACACAGACAACATTGGAAACATAGTGTCCATTTTGGGAAAGTTACCATTCCGGGAAAGTGGCCATTATGGTATAGTTAACATTTTGAGAAATTTGCCGTTTTTGGAAGGTTTTGGGAAACTTGTGTCCATTTTGGGAAAGTGTTCGTTTTTGGAAGGTTTTGGCCCTGTTGACTATTAAGGGAAACTTTTGTCAATTTTGGAAAAGTGGCCGTTTAAGACATGAAGTTAATTTAAGATACGCTTAATAATTATTATGAAATCACAATGAAAATGACTATCACCAACTCAAACAGCTATAGGTAGTAGCGTTTTAGTAATCAGCCGTAAGTAGGAACCACAAAATGACGCTGAATTGAAAACCTATCCCAGCCGATCCTTGACAAAAGATTATAAGCGCCTGCAGGTAGGTAATTAGGGGATAACAACGAGGCAGCTCCAGTAGCCAGCGATGTCGGTAACTTATCCAAATATTGTTAAAACTTTTTGTGCCGTTGTTTCGAGAAGACTCGCAACACAAACGAGATACGCTCGGAACAAAATATGTAATATTTCAAGCGCCGGCCGAAACTTGTCTGTTGGTTCAGCAAGCCTAATTACGAATTTATTTGAGATCAAAATGTGACGGGAATATAGCCGGCACATTTGAGTATGGAACTAAAAAAGTATTTCGGACTTTCGCCGAGTAAAATGGGTGAAATTTATTCAAATACGAGTACGTGTGTATGTTGTGGAAAAGGTTGGAAGCTTAGATTGTTTTCCCAGGGAGGGCTGAAATTTTATTTTCAGTTACTTTATTTTGAAAACACTGTTTTCTCTGGCTTAATTTTATATCTATGTTATTTTGGCACTGTGAAATTATTATGTTTTGTAAATTCATACGTCTACCAAAAACGACACGAGCATTATAAAATAATGAAAACTATGCTAAATAAATAAGTATTCAATTATCTAATTATATTATAATGAATAAAGAATAATCATGAAGTAAGTAATTGATAAACTCACTGCGTAACAACTCCATGTATCCAAAATAATGTAGGATTTGTAGGGAGTTCCTATTTACACATTCCATCGATCCACAATGACCTTAGCAACGACATAAAAGATTAAAAGTAGGTAGGTAGGTAGGTACTTCAATAGATGGCTCGAACAATTAACTTTAAAAGTTGCCATTAAGAAGGCTGAAAGCTTTTGTTCAAAAAATACCAGTCTTTTTTCAAGACGAGATGAAATTACCAACTAATATAATTGTCTTCGTCCTTGATAATGCCCACCTATTTATATATTATTGTAGTGATTTAGATGCCCTAACCTCGACGACCGCTTGGCGCAGTCATTCGAACATAGGCCGCTCAGCTCACTGCACATGGTGGTTGCGGGTTCTATTCTCACCGCTGGGGCAAATTTTGGAAATGAACTTTACGTAATTTACCCACACCTGGGTGTTACTGGGATCGCCCCCAGTCCATTGTACGGTACCCATAGCACAAGTGTTGCTTAGTTTGGGACCATTACAGTTGGTGTCAGTCTGGCGATATTTATATAGGTACAGGGTGTTTTAGATGTCCTCACCAATCGTTTCACATAATAATATGCTCGAGACGATTCTCTACTAAACCAAAACCTAATTTAATGGACGATTGAGGCTAACACTTGACTGCTATGGTGAGTAAGTCACGCTGTTACAGAAAATTCATTTTTATTGTGGTGCCATTAGGTACATTGTTTTCTTCTTCCTTGTATATAAATTCCGGGTGTGTGTGTCCGAAATTCCTCTCCTCCAAAATGGCTGACCGTTTCTATAATATTTTGTACCTACTTATTTAGATACTTGGACAGTAGTCAAAGCGTTTAATTTTGTTGCCTATGAGGGCACTTACATAAATATTTTTCTTAAATCTACAACCGGATCGGAACGCGATCTCGACTAAGATGAGCGGCTAGAAACTCAGCGGGCTTGTCATTTTACATTTTCTTTTTTTTTTAATCGCCATTTGCGGCAATCGGCTTCCAGAAATAGGTACGCTACGTGGTTTCGAGCAAAATCTACTTATATCCTTCTAATATTATAAATGCGAAAGTTTGTGAGTGTGGATGTATGTTTGTTACTCTATCTGATTGTTATATATCATGTATGTTACTCTTTCACGCAAAAACTACTAAACGGATTTGTATGAAATTTGGAACACAGAGAGTTTATAACCTGGATTGACAAATAGAATACTTTACTTAAGTCTACGCCGACGAAATCTAGGGCAGAAACTAGTATGAAATAAATAAAAAGTCTTTTTTAAAGTGAAAATCCCCATCACAATGCCAGTGTCGTACGTAACCCTTGTTTGTGGTTAATGCAATAATAAATTAATATAATCGTCGCCGTTGCTGTGATAGATTGCTGTTATGGGGTTAGACTGGCGTATGATTGGCGGACGTTCGCAGTATCCCAGGAGTTATAACTCAATTGAGGGTAACGAACCTAGGGACAGTGGGTGTGTAGAGATTATCTGAAGATGTGGAACAACTACGTTCAAAGCCCTGCTTGCAGGATCAGTTCTTTGAATGAGTTAAACATAGATACCAATTATGTTGTCGTCAAATCACGGTTAAACTAAATTTGTTAACCTAAAAGTAATTGCGTCCTGCTCATACGTGAAGAGCATAAAAAGGATGACAATACAGGGTGTTTGATCAAGTTTAGTTGTGTGCTAACAAAATTGGCATTATTATCTACTGAAATTGTTCAGTGGTTCAAAGAACTCTAAACTTAAGGTAGTTCAGATATTTGGCTACAGTTTGTTCAACACCACAAATAATCGCACGTAAAGCCAGCCATAATTGCAAGAATGGTATCGCAAGAAAATAGAACGACTTCGAAAACTTTCGTACTATTTTGAAGCGAAGCTTCTACAGACGTTCGGAGAGCTCGCCGCCGCGCGGCCTCTCTATCCGTGCTAAGCGTCAGCAGCGTTACACGATGAAGTCAGTAGCGTTACACGATATATACATATAGGTAAACAGAGTGGCAGCTGCGGCGCCCTACGGTTTATAGGTAAAGCTTCGTTGCTTTCGGGCGTCCATATACGGCAATGTTTTTTTTTACAATGCACTACCCAGTGTGTAATATAAACTTAACCATCTCATTGAACCCTTCTACAGTTAAAACAGATGCCCGTTGATTCGATCCGGCCAAATTTGTACAGAGCGAGAACGGACAAAGGATTACTTCTAATTGTCTTCTATTGGAACTGGTAAAATCGCAGTCAAAACGAATTAGTAGGGTGAATAGCGGTTTCAATTTAATCGGCAGAGTGCTTCCTCGTATACTTATGCGGAGGTGAATTTGGACGGGACATGAATTAAGGTGGGTAATCCTGCTTAAGGTCGTATATTATTCAAGTTTATTCAAAAGTCCGAAAAATTGTGGTTTGGTTAGCGAGTTATCGAGCATAGATTTTATTGTATAATTTTTAACATTATTATAATTTTTTCTCAGCAGTTTTAATCAATTGTCATATGTCGACTAATTAATGCAATATTTTAGCAAAATTTTCTTGAATTTTGGTGGCTGCTACTCATAAATGCAGTTAACACTGTTTTTAGGTCATTGGATTTTTCCTAAGGCGGCAACATCAAAGGTGTGATAAATAATCAAATATCCGTAACTCAGAAAAGTTACGTTTAGTCTCTCTTCTACATGTCAGCTACAATTATAATTGTAGCTATAAATTATTATTCCAGACTTTTTAAACATCCCGTTTAAAGTATTGTTAAGTATGATATTTTGATGCAGATAGAAAAAATTTTTTTCTAAAGAAGATTAAATACGGGTATGTAGTTGATACAGGAATAAAACTACGATTCAAATCTTAAAAATAAACTATTTGTTAACCTAAAAAAGTTTACTTGTAAATTAAAAAATCGCGTCCGATGTACGGTCACCTATAAACCGTTTTGCTTTATTCACAGTGATCTGAAAAAAGGGCGCAACAGCGCTGTTTTCCATCACCGTAGAAAATAATCCAGGCTGCAATCCCCTTTGTCTGCGTCCGATGCAGCGGCTGCATCGCAAGTGCACCTAGACTACGGAACCATGAAACGAACTATCCTAGTCAGGTAATTACGCTACGTTGCGTTTCAGTATATGGCTCTTGTTTTGTAATGGCAAAAGCTAATGATAATTTTTTTTTATTTACTTACATATGAAAACTATACCTTGTTTTCTTCTACAAATAAAATAAAAACACATACTATGTGCTTGGAGGTTACCTCAAAAAACGCAATGTTATAACCATTTATATTTTTAAATTTAGATCTACATTTAAGGTACTACAAGTGTGCAAATTATGGCACTCTGAGAAACTGAGAGGGACGAAAGGGCGGACGGACGGACCGGACGGACGGAAGAGTGGACTAGATAATTTTATAATAGTTGCCCCTATGAATACGGAACCCTAAAAATAACATTGGAATTTGTTTAAATGCCACTAGGTAGCTGATGCACCTATTATATGTACTGAAGAACCTGGCTAAGAAAAACGTTTATCTCAAAGGCTACAACCGACTACCGCGGAAGATTCGCGGGTATTATCCGCTATGTGCTAGTACGAGTACATGGTGTTTCAAACACCCATAAGATAATTGTGAATTTGAATAAGTAGCGGACATAGATATTTTAGCCTATCATGTGCCTTGTGTAACCGTGAATAAAGTATGTTATAAGTTTGGCAAAGAGACCACCGCGGATAAGTTGCGCGAATTTTCCGCGGCAATTGTTAGTATAGCCTTATCTATACAAATAAATAAAATTGGAGTGTCTGTTTGTAATATCAAAATAACACCTTTTCACTAAGTGCATATGAAAGTACATACGACACCTATAGCAAAAACGGGATTTAAAAAATTTTTGTCTGTCTGTCTGTCTGTCTGTCTGTCTGTCTGTGTGTTTGTTCCGGGTAATCTCCGAAACGGCTGGACCGATTTTGACGGAACTTTCACTGGCAGATAGCTGATGTAATAGGGAGTAACTTAGGCTACTTTAATTTTTGAAAAACAATTAGGGTTCCGCGTAAAAAAATAAAAACACCTGAAATCAAAGAGTATCTCCGAAACGGGTGGACCGATTTTGACGGGACTTTCACTGGTAGATAGAAATGTTATAAGCAGTAACTTAGGCTACTTTTATTTTAGAAAAACAAAATTTAAAAGATGAAAAAATGGGTTCTGTCGTGCGGGCTCAGAACGCGGGAGCGGGCTTTTTTGTTAAGTTAAATTCCACGCGGACGAAGTCGTGGGCTCAGCTAGTACCAGCTATAAAAAACTCATGTTTAATAACAATCGAGATTTATTGCGTCCCGTACGTTCGGACGACGTCGCCGACGTATACCTTTATTGATCAAAGTCTTGTAGAGTAAGTAGGTCCTAACTTTGAAGTGCGGCGTCGCTAGCAGAGGACGGAGATGTTTAAACTAACAGTATTGGTTCTAACTACCTTAATTAATACACTTTGGTAGTTAATCTTGCGCAAGTTTTGGTGAGTTTTGGGAAATAAAGTTATTCTAGTGCTAAAAGTTAATGTTAGGACAAGGCCCTAATCTTATTTTTTTAAATACACTACGAGTACCTACTCAATATCCATAAAATCCTACTAATATTATAAATGCGAAAGTTTGTGAGTGTGGATGTATGTTTGTTACTCTTTCACGCAAAAACTACTGAACGGATTTGGATGAAATTTGGAACACAGGTAGTTTATAACCTGGATTAACACATAAAATAGTTTACTTAAGTCTACGCGGACGAAGTCGCGGGCAAAAACTAGTTAAAAATAAGTTTATGTAGGTGTTTAACTATATAATTTTGTACCTTCTGCAATTAGTAGTAAACAGGTAAGTATATGTCTACTTATGTTCAGTGGATATTATAAACATTGTGTTATATCTTTTTAAGTTGAAGCTAAATTCTAATACGTACACGAGACCTTATTATTATTTTTGGTATAAATTACCTTGAGGCACCTATTTCAGAATTCGTAAAAGTCATCAAAGTTTAATGAATGTGCAATATTGGGGTTTTATCGGGTTTAATAGCATATATTGGTACTTGTATTCAACAATGGGTATATACATAAAAATATATTGTTGCTATTTTACCAGTTTTTGTTTCTGCAACTTGACATTTTACCTCATTGAGTTATGGAATGAAGGCATCAGAAGGAATAGACGCGTCAGTATATCGAAACAAAACGAAGTTATTTTTAAAGCTCGCCTCTGAATTGTTCATCCCTACCCAACCCTCCGCGCGGCGAGCGAGAGAGACGGCATCGCGAGGGAAAGGGACACACAATCCATCCTCTTACATAGTAATTACGGGTACACCGAGGAAAACACATCGCGCTGAAGAGAGATGAAAGCAAAACACATATTTTTGACTTAAAATAACACAAGCAATTAAAGTTATCACTCACAGTATTATGGCTAAGCGCTGCAGATGAGAACGAGCGGACGCACGGCGAGTGAATTAAATACAAGCAGCTTTTAAAGTAAATATCTGAAAGCTAATAGGGCACGTGCTTAGTGAGACTTACCGACGGCTATTTTTTCTACTGCAAACGGCTGTGCCGACAGCACCGCGACTTGCAACAACAACAAACCGGTACATCGCGTTACCGAGCGCGTGTGGACCACCATTTTCATTGAAATACAGTCTCATATGTGAAATTTTGAATTACATAGTAAATATACGTTACTTGGGCGGTTTTGGGTATTATATTGAGGGGAAAATGAGGCGATAAACTGACGGGATGCTGTGTGCAAACCTGAGACTTGGGGGCGACTGATGGCGGCCGAGTGTGGCATGGAACGCGGGGCCCCGCCCACGCCGCGGCGAGACGCGCTCTCACTTGCTCCCTTTTCACTAACCCGATAATCATGTGTATTTTTTCAATAATAATAATAATTATAAATAAATAAATCTATAATAAAAATACAATATTGAAAGTGCCATTTAATAGAATGTTCATAGAGTTTAAAATTTATGTTGCAAGTTGCACTAAGTCGTGCACCCGTCGGTCGACACAAAGTCTTCCTGAAGTGTTATTATGCACTTTCTTTGTTCTTTAAACTTAGCATATATTTGTCTGGTAGATGGTGCGCGCGTCGCTCTTGAGACGAGGGTCCCCCCCGCCCCCCGCTCTGGGACCCCGATCTTCTCCCTTTCGCATTAACCACAATTCTCAGCAATGCCAGTACTCCCCGCTCCACTCGCCCGTTTTTTTATTAACCACTTGACAAAAATTACAAAAAAATATAAACGTAGTTATTAGATTCTATTTGTTGTTTTTTAAGATTTAATATGGCATGATATTTATTGCAAAAGTTTAAACTTTGGTTTCATTAATGAATTGTATAGGTCCCTAAGTCACATCATGTGCTCAAGCAAAATACAAATTAAAATAATAGACCTAATAATAATTTAGCCCTTTTAACGTTTCACTCCCGGGCACGGGCCTCCCCTCACTATGAGGGGGATTCAGGCCGTAAGTGATTCTCCACGCTGCTCCAGTGCGGGTTGGCGGATTTCACAAGTCTTTTGAAATTGGTCAGATTTTCCAAGACATACATAATTTGACTTCAATAGACACAGAAAACTTTATTTTCATAGTCATTTAATACGAGATGGCGTTGCTGCATCTTGCTGTACAAATTGTTAAATCCGCCCCCGTGCAAGCGCTTGTAGAACATAACTGATTGTAGTTGCAACACGTTTTTGTAACAGCCCGTAACTTAGTTCAGCACGTGATTGTTACATGGCTGTGGTTACTTGTTAGGCGCCGCCGATCGCCCAGCTTGCAGACTTTGCACGTCTTCCACAAAGTTTCACTGAAAAACTTGATCACTCCTAGCTAGTTAGTGCTTATACTTACCCAATAAAATAATGAAGGAGTAAGTAACTTTTAATGTGTGCAAACATGGAAATTCAATAGCCATATTGTCTTTGCATGACCCGAGGCGTGTATCAGCAAACTACCTCGTTACATTTTAATTATTCCACAACATTAATAAGATATTTTGATTCGGTACATGAAATAAATGTATTTGTGGTAGAAAGCTGATATTTTTATTCGTCTACCTCACGCTGCGTAAACTTTTTACTGTGGAAAATGAGTTCTCACAAATGCGAGAGTGGTTGTGGGCACAGCTGTAATAAATCATTTGAGATCGTCATAAACAAAAATATAATAATTATCATTCAATATAATAAGGTTGAATACAGAACACGAAAATCTATATTAATGCAAAATATTGAATGATGCAAATTTAAAGTATTTTTAGAATTAACTAATAAATAATGCTGAACACACGTCGCATATTTTTATACACTAGCTGTGCCCGCGACTTCGTCCGCGTGGAATTTAATTGACAAAGTTTCATACAAACTTTCATCCCCTATTTTATTCCCTTGAGGGTAGAATTAATCAAAATCCTTTCTTAGCGGATGCCTACGTCATAACATCTACCTGCATGCCAGATTTCAGCCGGATCCGTCCAGTGGTTTGGGCAGTGCGTTGATAGATCACTATGTCAGTCAGTCAGTCAGTCAGTCAGTCACGTTTGAGTTATATATATTTAGATATATATCATAGCATTTCAATCTTTATTCTTCGCTCCCAAAATCTCCGCAAAAATAACTTTAACCCTGCGACTAGGAAGTTTAATATCCTTAAGCAGTTGACGATCCGGGCCCCTTTAAACCCTGAAAGCTCAAAGGGGAAATAAAAAGATATTTCCATTGCAAATTTGAGCAAGTTTGATCTCAATCGCTTCTCCGGGAGAAAGCCGATGGGAAACAAGGTCGGGTTCAGGCCTATTCCCGGCGTTTTTAGGACGTTTCTTTGCTTATATTGGAGTAGCACCGTCTCTCTCTGCCAGTAATGGGCCAGAAAGGGAGAGGTTTATTTGGATTAGTGTTGCCTTATTATCGATAGTTGATGTGTCGATAGTTAACCTTTAAAACTAGCCACAATATTGATGACAAGCAATGGTATCGATAGTGCCGATACTATTGAGCACTAATACTATATTATAAAGAATCCCTATTATGGCGTTCTTTATTGACATCACTATGATTACTATTGTCACACTGTCGTGAACGACGATAGTATTAGTAGATACCTACACAATAGTATCAATACTATGGATAATATTGCTTGTAATCCATACCAATAATAATATCGATGCGCTATCGATATTGAAACTATTTTTAGAGGTCACGATAGTATTGGTAATCTATCGATAGACAATCGATAGTTAGGCGACACTTGTTCGGACGGAATTGAATATTAGTGTTCGAAAGTTCCGAATGAGGATCCGGGTCTAGTTTGAAGTACGTAAAATGTAAATTTGAGGAACTTGGAAAGGTAACTAGATAAAACTTCCACGAGCACTGATTTCCTTATTCAATATACTTACATAGCTTAGGTGATTAAGATGAGTGTTCAAACAGTTCAGAGTAATTGTACGTAAGTGCTTTCTTATCATCAGTTGGTATATGATTTATCAGTTGGTTACCACCGAACCGACCGCCGACGACCGTTTGGCGCAGTGGCTTGAGCGTAGGCCGCTCGGCTCACTGCACATGGTGGTTGCGGGTTCGATTCCCACCGGGGCAAATTTCGGAAGGCCTTTAGTCACTGGGATCGTCCCTAGTCCATTGTACGGTACCCATAGTACAAACGTTGCTTAGGTTGGGACCATACAGTTGGTGTGTCCGTCTGGCAATATTTATATTTATTAATTATATATATGTACCGAATTAATATACAAACGAACAACGAATAAGCCTCGCTATTCAGCGCGGTAATGCGGTCAGTCTCCTCGGCACTTTTGGAATCGACGACGATGTGGTAGCACTTTTGTATACCTACCTACTTTATATTTTTTTCTATTTTACTTTTAGTTAGGTTAGTTTAGTTTATAAGTAATTGTAATATTGTAAATAGATTTACCTACATATTTTTTTAGATAAAGATAATTTTTATATTATACAAACGTACCCAGAACGTACCCGCAAATTTGGGGAGCAATTGGGGGTTGAATTGGCATGTTTTTAAAACCATTAATAATTTTCTAATATTAAGTGAGCTCGTAGTTACAAGATTATTCTTGCGTTACACTGTACAGCTACATTTAGCAAGTCGTCTCTCTCCAGCTCGTAAAATATAAAAGCAATAAATGTCAAGCGCAAACAGCCAAGTTTCACAACATAAAAGTTTGTGAGCGGTCGTGAAGATGGCTTGGGCGGTCGAGTGGCCATTTACCATATTTCTATAACGCAGGTTAGGGACAGATGCAATAGGTATCATGAGATCAAACTAAAGGAATAACGAATCGCGACCTTCCAACGAACAAAGTAACAAAGAAGTATACACATCAATAATAATATGTATTTTAACTTCAAAAACTCTTTTTAATACAAGTCTGAATTATGCAATTTAAATCTTAAAATCCAGCAACATGAAGAAGCTTATTGCGGAGCAATTTGTCATGTCAAACTCGAAGTGTGATGGCGTCTTTTCGGGACTACCGTTTTGGCTGACGTGCGAATTTGAAACGTATTCAGAGAAGTGACTTCAGGTTTCTCGCAATGAAAGCTGAAACATTTAATTGCACAGGAGACGCTGTCTTTCCGGAATGAGGCGCACTCGAATTATTTGAGTCGAATAAGTTAGCACCCGTTGAGGTGAAGAAGTTCGTTATATATTCAGAGTCCCGTTATTTGCGCGCCGCTGCAATGAAAAGTTACAGTTTTAAGATTGATTTCAGCAACTATCTCACTGAGAAATATACTTTTTGTTTGAGCAAAATATTAAAACGCTGTGCGGGATCGTGTTGCAAGCTGTTCAGCTGTATGTGCATCGAATGAAGTATGATATCGGCATTTTCTATTTCAATGCTTTAAAATTTTCCTTATTTTTCCTAGTCATTCATAATATTACAATTCACAGTTTGAGGTGGAGGAAAAATATAGTGAGGAGACCTGCATGTCTGCCAACCCGCACTTTACCTACGAGGTGGACTATGGCCTGAATCCCCCTTCCATTGAGAGGAAATGTTACGTATGCCATACAATAATGGGCATTATGCGCTGGCCCATTGGAACCAAAAATACATGCGCAATGAAGTTTGACGTCTGACCACATAGTCATGACGTCAAAACATAACATTATCTGTAGTGGACTATTTATTTTAAAGCCAAGGCAAATGTTTCCATCTCGTGTCGAATGAAGCGCGGTGAACATACCCTCACCTCAAGCTCTTGTCGTTAATATGCAACTAACGATGAGAATTATAGGAGTATAAGCAGCTTACTGAAAAACACTGAGTTGAGTGAGTCTTAGTTCTAAAAATTGTTATGTTATATTTTCATATAACGATCTGAACTGCACAGATATTATCTACATATAACTCATGAAAATTGCACGCCCTGATGCAATGTCTGATGCAGTTGAAGACTTGCCGTTCTATGAACGACTCGAATTAGTACAAAAATATAGTTGTAGCTAGTTCACACTTTGGGTAAATAAATACCGAATGCTTAGGAGGTTATTTAGATTTTTGGTACAGAATAGAATTTCAAAATAGAGGAAGATCATATTTATATAAATATGCTTTTGTGGTGCAGCTCTATTCCAAAATTGATAGTCCTGAAGGGCTTCGAGAAATCGTACAGCTTGTATCATGCTCAGTTAACTGTGAAAATGCTGAGCAGTTTAAAAAGTTTACAAATTTACAAACATTCCACAATACGTGCTATAAATCGGTTAAAACTAGAAACTCTTAATAAAAATATATTTTATTAATAGCTTCTGTCCGTGACCTTGTCCAGTAGCACTTCAGCTAAATATCCCATGTGTAAATGCAGGTAGTAGAAGACCCATCAAGGGTTTTGGAACGAAAAAAACAATAGTTGTAACTAAGTACCTGTGTGCCAAATTTCATTCAAATCCGAATGGATTATGGCGTTATTGAGTAACAAACGTGTAAACTTTCATATTTGTAATATGAAATCAGTATGATGTTCTTGCTGAAGCTAAGATCCAGTAAATTCGTAAGTAAGTATCATAACAAAATAGTAAGTAACCACGTTTGTACATTTAGCGCGGAATGAACGGGCGCTCTATACCTATTGCAACCTGAACCTCCCGGAAAGCAGTGAGCGCCATACACTGGTACAATTTATGTCCACACAAATTGCTTAATTGAGGAAAAGGCTTTTGTTTGTTCTCCTTTTTGCACCGGAGGTTAGCGTACGAGTAGCAGCGCTCGGGTTACTGCACGAACACTCACAGGAACCAGACAGGTTTATAATTAGGGTGCGGATACCTTAATAATTTTGTGTTAGAACAGTGGATGACTTGGTAAAACTTAATGGAACGTTATAAGTTTCTTTGTCTGTATAAAAGTTATTTAGGTCGGAGGACTATTTTGGTTTATGGTTGAATAGCCCGCCGTCCGTTTGATTTGGTCCTTTCAGACGTAGTACCCAATATTTCTAGAGCCGCATAACGATGGGTGATAATCTGTCTCCAACATTCAGGTAATATGTAGTTCGGATTAAGGAGTAGGAGGATAAGGGACTAAGTGTGACCACACATTCCTCGCCTTCCAGATAAGCTATTTCAACCACGAAGATAATGAAAGGGCAATACAACGGCCTTGTACCGAATACATTAGCGGTCGCTATAGCCGAAATTAACTAAGATATATACTATTATATTACTACAGGCTGAGAATGTACTTATGTAAACGAAAAAAATGTCTGAGATATCTAAATGATAGCTTATTGGTACCTACATGTAACAAGAAGAATAATTATTAAAATTGTTATCTGCCTGTCCGTCCGCTTGTCTCGGCTAATCTCCGAAATGGCTGGACTGAATTTGGCGGGACTATTACTGGCAGATAGTTGATGTTATACGAAGTAACTTAGGCTACTTTTATTTTGTCAAAGTACCGCACGGGCGGATCCGCGGTCAAACAACAATAAAACAACATTGCTATAATCCAGTGCTTTTTCCTGCAAAAATAACATACAATTTTAGCAAAGTCTTGACTTGGTATTTATAGTTAGTTCCTGTTAAGCGAAAAATATCTTGTAGCGATGTAAAGTCATCTTCAACCTTGCCACCGCAGCGGTCCCAGGGCGATTCGGAATGTAACCAAATGTTAAACGGGGTTATTCAAATTCTTAACATTTTGTTCTACACAAGCTGGCATAATGCCAGTAAATGAAGCCACTCGGCTATCTAGCTTCTGAGTTATGACGTCAATGCACCCTTGTCATACGCGTTTGGCTAGATTAAAAAAATATATATTTCCGTATAAAGTAATACAATTCTGTTCGCGCGGTCACGTTCGGCACTCGAGGATGGGTTTACGGCATCCCAATTGTAATACATTCGTGTCACGACAATTCCTTTTTAACTTATTGCATTTTACTGTGGAAAACTCAGTCCGCAATCATTCTGTTACGACGAAGGCCGTCGTAAAGAGACTAGTTGGAAACTTTACAGCCTTGGTACGTTCCCAAACAGTTAAAATTGTCCACGTCGAAAAAAGTTAATACTCAAGTAGGTACGTAACTATCTGAGTACGTAGAGGAAATAGTTTCTAAGCTGTGGCGCTTTGTCTGCAAATTCTTTTAACATTTTTAACAGAGAATCAAAAGGATTTTATGTGGCGAGCCACAATTAACACGATGAAATTAAGCTTGGAGATAATAAAATCTCTGCAGAGGGTGTAAGTGCTTAAAAATGGCGCAGATGTTGTTTCAAGTTATTATAATATAAACTCTACAATATGGTGTTAAATATTTGCTACACAGTCGTTTTTAGAGTTCCGTAGTCACTACGAGGAACCCTTATAAGATCATCCAGTCCGTCTGTCGGTCCGTCGGTCCGTCCGTCTGTCCGTCCGTCCGTCTGTCCCGACCTGTCACAGGGTCATAACTTCTACAGTTTCTGACGAAAGTTGGTGTAATTTGGTACAAAAATACTTTAAGAGTAGATCTCACTTTCAAAAATATAAAATGTAGCAAAATTACTTTTTTTGAGGTACCTCCCCGAACATCTAAAGAGGGGATATTTTTTTATTTATTTACCCCATCATGTGCGGTATCGTTGAAAAGGTCTTTTCAAATGAAATGGTGTTTTCATACAATATTTTATCATCAAAAATTCCGTTTGCGAGATTCTTTACTTTTAAAGTTTAAATCTAAATTTACGTAATTAATTCCGACACTTCTTACATTTTTCTATTGCAAATACATTAATAAGATTATGCAGTCGAAAATTCAATGAAATAACAGCAATATTATTTTTTTTTTTTACTATATGGCCCTGTCCTTTTGGACAATTCTGATTTTATGTTGATACGTGTATTTCTGAAGTGTTGATGCACGTGGATAGATGTCGGTAGTAGTATGTTAACAACATTGGGTAGGATTTTTTACGTAATAAATATCGACACTTCTTACATTTTCATGTTGCATAAATATGAATAAGATGATGCAGAGGAAATTGGATACATTGTTAATACATTCCAATTAAATAATAGCAATAAATGTATGTTTTATGTTCATTAGTCTATTTCTTAGTATTTAATGGTATCGATAGATGGCGGTAGCAGTATGTACCTATTTCAACCTGGGGTGAAATTTTAAACAGATTACCTTCAATGACTCGGATCCCTCCATTGTGCATGGCTCGACATGACACTTGGCGATTTTTTTAATATGTATTATTTTAGCCTACGTTGTCGATTTATTGTTATACAATTAATAACAAATAGACTTTCTTAAGATGATATTTTAAAACCAATCGAATATTGAATCTTGAAATTTGATTTATTATGATTACGCTAATGCCTTCCCAAGTTCGAGTCTCAATTGAAACTTCAGAGTGACTTTTAATTAAATTTTCTTACCTGGTACTTGGGTTATATTTAAAAAGAATATGGATAAGTATAAGTAAGTAGATACTTACTACGCATTACTTTAAACTTTGGCTTTCTTTATAAATTGGTTTGTTCAAGTGTAATAATTTTTTTTAAAACCTCTGTAAGTAAAATAAACTGCCGCAAAACATTTAGGTTAAAATCCACCAACCACACAATTCATATTTTCACACCATTAAATGGATAGGTAAATAGTAAACATTGAATTTTATAAATATTTCTCGCGTGGAGAAGCGATATGTGCCGTCTCGTTGGAACAATAAAAATACCATTAAAACTGGGTCTTGCGGTTCCTCGCCTCGGTTGCCGTTCAAATAACCTCAGTCCAATCGTTTTACCGTGTGATTTTTATCCACGCGGATAAAAAACCAGTGCAATTTTATAAGACATACTTAGTCATTAAAAATATACAGACTACATTTTTCGTGGGTATTTCAAAATTAAGAGAAACTACAAAGGAAAAAAACATTAATTCAGCTACAGACAACACGATACACGAAATTACATAATTTGGTACAATACTACGAACATTAAAGATATGAAAATTGAATCGAGCTCTGGGATCACCGTAGTAGGTATAGTGACTCAGAAGAAGATGCAGTGTGTCTCATGGCTATGTCGAACAGGTGTCCAGCTCAGCATAAGTCAGGCATCGTCGACGCCAGGCGCTAATCTTCATCTGGAACCCGCTAAAAGCTAAAAAAAATATTTGTAGACAAGCCTCCTGAGCTTTTTGCCGGATCTGCTCGGTCGAAGTCGCGTTCCCATCCAGTTAAACTTACGGAAAATTATGTAAAAATTACAATTTGCAAGTGCCCCGACGTAGGTATAAACAAAATAAAAGAATTGATGTAGGTACACTTATTACTTGTACGTAGTGAGCTTTTGGTGTAGGGATTGACGTTTTGTGAAGCTGTAAACTGTGATATTAAAAGATAAAGAACAATACCTTGTGGTGACATTATTATTTAAACAGCGTTATTTACATTTTTTGTCCCAAATCTAATGCGGAAGTCGTGGTCTAAGGAATATAACGGGAAAAATCTCAAGAGTGCCTTCCGGGGCTCAGTGGCGGCTGAGATCGTTTTAAAACCGTGACTTCTTGGCGCACATTAAATCACCTCGGATTTTTGGATAAGTTACGGACTCCGACGGGACCAATTGTAATCGCGGGTTTAGATTTTATTCGGGCGTCGGTGGTGCGGCGGGAAAGAAGATATGGGAAGGTGTTGTCGGTTTAAACCCAGTCGGTTATAAAGTCGGTCGTTATAACGTCGGAGGGGTGAAGGGGCCGGGGAAGCACGGGCGCAATGTCTAGTCCCAAGGGTCGGCAGCGATAACTTCTCTAGAAAATTCTCAGTGAAGTACTAGCAAGGTAAAGTTCTTATGTAGCCAGCTAGTGATATAGGTAAATGATTTTAGATAGAACGATATTTCAGACGGGTAAACTACCTGCTACAGTGCTATCTACTTAACTATTTCTCTATATTATTACCTGCTTGGGCAATAGTTCAAAAGGAAAGTATCGAGTCGACGCCCACTTTATTACCGTTTAAACTTCATGGGTGCGGTTCCTTTAACGTAGTGCTTTGTTAGTTTTGGAGCTTTTAAACTTTCCTTTTTTCATGTAGATATTTTAACCCCTAAAAAGAGGGGTATTATAAGTTTAACATGTGTATCTGCGGGACTGCCTGTGGCATCGTAGCACCCAAGTGGATGAACCGATTTTAAATTAATTCCTTTTTTGTTAGAAAGGAATTCTGATCGAGTATGTTCTTAGCTATATTTCATGAAAATCGGTTCAGCCGTTTTAAAATAATCAGCTCTTTTGTAATTTAAAAGGTCTTCGCATTGGGGGTTTTTTAAATACAATCATAATTTATTGATTTTCTTCATAAGCACAGTAGATAGCAATTTTGCATGAGACACGAGTACCGT
Source organism: Notodonta dromedarius (assembly GCA_905147325.1). Taxonomy (NCBI): domain Eukaryota; kingdom Metazoa; phylum Arthropoda; class Insecta; order Lepidoptera; family Notodontidae; genus Notodonta; species Notodonta dromedarius. The sequence continues at coordinate 8,969,116 of LR990160.1, read as the reverse complement.
CCGAGTTGCCTTGGAAACTTTTATCATGAGGTAGTTAAGAGGGGACCTGATGACTTTCATTACCGATTACCATAGCCATTTGGTAGCAAATTTAAAGCGTAACTTGTTATACTGCCGGTAAAACTTTTAAACAAAAGTGAAAGAGGCTATAAAAAGCCTTGTGTTTTAAATTACTTGTTTTTATAAACAATAAAAAACAATAGCATCTGTAACTATAAGACCTTTCCTCTCTTTATAAGATATTTTTGAAGAGTGTAGGTTTCTTCTTTTCCCTTATTCAGATTGGTCAAAATATCATAGATATAAATAATTAAGTAGGTGTTTTAGTTATAGATCGAGGGAGAGCCAGAAACTCAACCCCCCTTCCTCTGCTTCTGTCTTACTCCCCTTCAAGTCGGCAACTTGCGGAAACTTATTATCAGGAGGATCGTACGTTTGTTGGCAGACTTCGTTAAAAAAAAAATATTGTTTCGGACCAGTAGGTGCCACCACCTATTCCACAGGTAGTAAATTTACCAGTGTGTGCCTAGTCTCATAAAACAAGGGCTGGCCTGCTTAATAATCTTATAGCCTTTCGGCATCTTACTGCTTTATACTGTGACATTCTAAAAGAAATGTCAGTGTAGGTATTGCCTATTGTACTAGTCTTTCTTATTATAATAATATGACGCAGGTAGCTTCTTTTAATTAATTCTAAAATTAGATGCAGTTCTTGTCTGGGTTTCAAAGGTACTACGGAATTGTAGATTTACATAAATATATAATCTCTTCAAGTTGCTGTTAAATAAAATAACAATAGAAGCTACCAATTCTGTTGGTGCACAAACTAATTTAATCAGTGTGTAGCTGTCCTTGTCATAGCCGTAATCAAGAGGTATGTAGAATATTTTCGCTTCGTCTTATTCTGTATAGACGCAATAATAAATAACTCTTTGAAAATTTAAAAAAAACCCCTAATGCGACGGCTTCGTAAACTACAAAAGAGCTGATAATTTTCAAATGACTGAACCGATTTTCATGAAACAAAGCTTAAAACAATGTTAAAATCGGTACATCCATTTGGGCGCTACGAAGCCACAGACAGACACACAGATACACATGTTGAACTTATAACATCCCTATTTTTTTCGTCAGGAGATAAAGAGGCAATTTCTAGCATATAAATATAACGTAATGCTCATTTTGCAATTATTGACCTTAAAGACCAAAGACAATAAAAACTTTAATTAGAGTTGTTAAATTCAAGTCTCTCAAATGTCGCAGCCGATAAATCTATAGATTTATTTCCAGAAAGTCTTGGATTTAGATGCCTTGGGTAATACCATTGTCGGCAGACGTCGCAGCGTATTGCGTAGAATTTACTGCTGAATTTTGCACAATGCTTTTCGGTCGTAAACGTCTCGCCCCATAAGTAGGTACTACCTTAATCTTCTTCAATTTTTGACTTAAGTACCAACTTATTTTCGTGAACTATTGCGGCTAAAAATAGTCGCTTTTGGACGTGGAGTATAAAAAATATATAATTATTTTAAATAAAAACCAGCATCCTACTTTAGTAATATTTATATTATAAGTAGTTATAATACTGATTGTCATTAACTATTAAAGTTTAAAGCCTTAACCTACTCAATCTACTGTAACAGTACTCGGCAGTTAACTGCATCCGTATCAAAATTAAACAACACATAAATAAACTTAGATAGTTATTCAACGATTATTGTGTTAAGTAGGTAATTTACTGTGCAAATACGAATCCTCAAGTTCTTTGGGCACATCACCCGCAACAAAAACTCAATGGAACGATTGGTGGTGCAAGGGAAAGTTGAAGGCAGGAGACCACGTGGGCGCTATCCAACACGGTGGACAGACCTCATAAAATCCGTGACACACTCAACCGTGAACGACTGCTCTCACTTAGCCAAACATAGACCCACATGGCGACATATCGTACGAGCAGCGGTGGCACAAGAACCGACCGAAACATGACCACGACCGCTCTGACAAGAGTGCTACGACTTAGAAGAAGAAGAAGAAAGTACTTTATACCTTGTTCGCGTAAAAACATCATAGTATTTACAAGACCGACCCTAGCTAGCTTTAGGACCACTACTAATTTTATTGTGTAGCTTATATTGCAATAAAAAAATATATGTCTTTAAACATCATATATCTATAAATCATTTTTCCAGAGAGCAGAGGTATTAGTCTTTTCACACATGAGATGATGTCTCGCGGAAAAATCCAACTAATATTATAAATGCGAAAGTTTGTGAGTGTGGATGTATGTTTGTTACTCTTTCACGCAAAAACTACTGAACGGATTTGGATGAAATTTTGAACACAGATAGTTCATAACCTGGATTAACACATAGAATACTTTGCTTAAATCTACGCGGACGAAGTCGCGGGCAGAAACTTGTAGGTAAATAAATTACACAAAGCGTAAATATCTAGCGCATAACGACTACAGCGCCGCATCAACGGTACTTCGTACATGTGAAATAGACTATATGTACCTAGCGAGATAGTTTATTTTCTTTAAAATCCAACCGGCTCGTTTCGTGTGAGAACATTCATTACTTATTCAACGGCATGCGCGATGTCTGCATCGCTCTTCTGTCGTCCCTCGCCACTTCATTATCACATTAAACACCCAGATTGGAGCGGTATTATGTTATACGCTCAATATTGGCGGCAGTTTACAAATCATTAAGCTCGAGTTAGGTTAGTTATAAGTAAATCGTGGTAGATAAATAGCTATTAGAACTAATATTCCCGTTGTGATGGTCGAAATTCGCAATAATTCTTTGAAATTTTAATTTTAATAGCTATTAAGGTTTTATTGTCAAAAACTATTTGATACTGGCACGCAGAATGCACTATGGAAGTCCCGCCCTCCGAAATCTGTCACCATTTGTCAGGCAGACAGTCAGTCGGTGTGCAGGTTACAAATGTGTGTGTGTGTGTGTCAATCCATGGTAGTGCGTGTAATGTTAAAATTTATTGATTTTAATGTATTTCTAATATAAAATATTAATTATATATATTTCTAATATAATTATAATACAAAAATATTAGCATTCTGCACTCCTTCTCCATATAAACTATAAGTGTGCCAAATTTCATACTCCTTCTTCGCGCAATTTTCGTATTAAGTGTTTGAAAGTTTTTCCTTCACATATTAATATATAGATAAGAAGGCAGGTATTGAAATAACGTTACTTCAATCAACTTATACGACCTCTTGTACAATGGCACAATGGGAGTGCCCCAGAAGTGGGACGTAAAAAGGACTAAATTATCATTATTATACAATAGACTTTTTTATTTAATATAGAGTGCGAACAAGATCCGCCTGATATTAAGCAGTTACTGTGGCTTGTAGGCCCGTATTAATAAATCGATCTCAAGTCCCAGAGAAATCTTGAGTACGCGTTTGACATGTCATTTTGTACTGGTATGACATTAGAATGACATTTTCAAGATCGTTCTCAGACTTATGATCGGTTTATTAATACGGGCCATAGATGCATACAATTACCCGCACGTTGACACCTGAAGGGGTGAAGATAGATGGTGGGGCAGGGACGGGCAGATGGGCTTCCAGCACTCTCACTTATACACACTACACGCAGCTATAATAGCTACTTTACGCAGATTTTCTGTGAGAGTGAGTACTACCCCGGTGGAGCTAACCCCTATATGAGTAAAGTAAGTAGTCAAGCTTGACTCTACTATCGTAATAATAATAATAATTATTTAGACGTCCTTTTGACGTCCCACCCCTGGGCACGGGCCTCCCCTCCACACGAGGGGGATTCAGGCCATAATCCACCACGCTGGCCCAGTGCGGGTTGGCGGATTTCACATGTCTTTCGAAAATTGGTTAGATCTTCTAAGACATGCAGGTTTCCTCCGTAAGCAAGTGATAATCATATATAGAAACTTTGATTCGCACATAGATTTTGAAAAATCCAAAGGTGCAAGCCGGGGTTTGAACCCAAGACCTGGTGCCCGCAAGACGCGTGCTTTAACCAATCGGCTATCACAGTTTATCATAATAAAGTTATTAATTTATTGTATCACATTCGAGACATAAACATCTATTTTGAATGGCGATATTGTTCCTCAGCACATGAGTCCCAGGGTTTTCAGGGCTTGAACAATTTGCCGTAAAAACAGTGAGGCAGGGTATTAATAATAATTGCCTTTTCCACATAGAGTATGTGTACTTGAGCCCGAAGCCGCCGCGTTGAGTGCGTCTGGAACTAGCTGAAAAAACTTACCTCACCGTTTTGCTTTCATTATTAACGTGTATATAACAGCCTATGTTTTGTAATAACATACTTGTTACTTAGCTGCTGGTACAAAGTAATTGTGTCAAGCAATAAAGGATTTATTTTGAGATGATATATTATAAAGGTATAATGTATTTTTTTATTTAATAAAGTAGACAGCGTACAAGCCGCCTGATACTGTTTTTTTTTAGTTTTAACTAGTATTCCCCTGATGTGGTAGTCAGGGACTTTATTATGTAATTTTTTAATATGTTAAATAAGTTGAAATGAAATGAAAAATATTTATTCAGCACAGGGAACACATAAGGAAATATCAGCACATAATTATAAAATAAGTGAAATATATAAACCTAAGGTCAGTAAGCTGCATTTCCTACAGTGTGAGCTGTACCGAAAGGCATTTGGCTCAGCATGTGCTGGAGGGGAACGAAATCTCCTCCAACACTGATTTTCAGCCAAAGCCTCCTCATACCTTGTCTTGCATACCTACATATACATAAGTTACTTATTTAGTTAAAATTTGATGTAATTGTCGTTCATTTATGAGCATTATTTATTTCTGCCACTTTACTGGCTTATAATTCTCATTATATTCTTGACCAGCGGCCCGCCCCGGCTTCGCACGGGTACCATGCGGTTACATTATTCGAGTTTTAGTAAGGATCCCTAATTTTTTTGAAAATATATTATAGCCTATGTCACCCGGGGATAGTGTAGCTTTACAACAGTGAAATAATTTTTCAAATCGGTTCAGTAGTTTCGGAGCCTATTCATTACAATCAAACAAACAAAGTTTTCCTTTTTATAATATTAGTATGATTATTATATTAGTATGATATAGGGTATCGTTATTTAAGTAGATATCGTTGTCGATAAATGCTTACAATACCAAAAGTATTGCTCGTACGTTGCCGTCCTGAAGGGGAGTGGAACAGGTAGGGAGGCGGTTTGGCTTCCGTTTCTCTCACTCATTGTTTGCAACGCGGCTATAACACCTACTTTACGTCGATCTACTGTGTGAGGGTGGTACCGCGAGCCAGCCTGTTCATGAGCAGTTGTCAATCCGCTATAGCTCGGCTCTAACATCCTAGTAGGTATTTACTGGCATTTGATTGTGTTCCTACGTACGTAGAGTCGTTTAGTTGCGCCTCTATTTCCCACGAGACTTGACATGGACAAGCTCTAGTGCGTACTAGTTTAAGCGAGGCACCGTTTGAAAACCGTCCCAGAATAGTAGAGCAGGCGACGGCAAAAATATGAATCTTAGAATAAAAACATTTTTAATAGGTACCTGGTAAAAAAATTGTATCCATTTTTTCTACCTAATCAGTCCAAACTATCACAATCGGCGATGTATAAAACGTATATAAAATATACTATGCCTAATATAGATTTCTTATGTTTAATTTATGCACTTAAGTATATTATAGGTGTAAGAGTTAACTGTTTGTTGCAGGGAAAAATTGTAATTGATGAAAATGAAAAATATAATTAAAAAGGTTATTATTATTTTGTTTTATTAACCCCCCTACTATACATATATGAACGATGGTGTGTAATTATTATTGACCAGATAATAAAACGACGAGATAAAACAACAACGTCTTTAAAAAAAATATTCGTTACCTATCCAACAATCTGTCAAACAAAACTTCCGATTTTCTAAGAAGCCACTGCATTTTCCAACAAATCTCAGTAAGCCCGGTTTTTTTTTCCGAATAAAAAAAACTGAACAGGGTATGAATAAACTTCATTAATGATTCAAAAGGACAACGTTCGCAGGTCCTAGCTCTGTGACGGTTTATTTCATTTCGAATCTCCTTTTTGAGGGAACCGCGTATTAAAATTTAGCTTACGTAACACGCATAGTAGTGTAGGCAAACAAACGGCCGTTGAAATCCTTTGCTAGGTCGTTTTGCAGGGCTGGCAGAGTTGAGAAATCGACAACGAAACCTACAAAACACTTTACATAGGTACTTATCTTATTTGAATATACAACTACTTACATTTTGCCGATGAGCAGAAGAAAAAAAAGAAGACGGATAGTTACCGGATAACACATTATTATTTTACAATGAATACATCAATAAGTAATATGTCACTAGAGCAAAAAAAGAAACTTAAAGGTCGCACACAATATTCAGAGAATCCCTTTTTCTAGTATTACAATTTCATCGTCTAACATACCTAACACACATACACAAACACACCCTAACACATTCATTACATCCCACACACATTGCACAAACGCACTACATACCCTTTACAACAGTTACTTTTAGACAGCATAATGGTACTAATTTGTAAACTCATACGTCCCTCACTGAACCAGTTCAGTGAGGGACGACCAATTTCTACCATGTTCCTTGGACTCAAGATACAGGCTTGCCCTGCGCGCCTAGTTTGAGGTCCCATGATAATTGTATTATGTGATTTATATTGGAATAATTTTTATGGCTTTATGTATTATCTGACAGCCCTAGGACTCGACCATGACGTACATCACTGTAAAACCAGTAGGGCAACGAAACGGCCCCGTTAAATTAACGTGATTGGGCAACGAGTGTGTGGGCTTAGTACGCTGTTACACCGAACTGCTGTCCTGAGATAAAAATATTCTCCCTTTACTTTCTCCTGAAGGTCTGTTAGTTAGTGATGCTTTGTTTTTCATTATTAGGCTGAAAATTGTATTACGTTGCAAATATGTGGCCCATGTCTTTTTTTATTAAATCAACTATTTTTAACCTATTTAGTCTAACTAATGAAAATAGGTCTCCCCACCTGGTCACCTTCATTCATCTCTAAATGTAGCCTTTTTTTTTAGAGGCGTCGAGAGCGTTATCTTCTGGAACCCACTGAAAATATATTTTTGGCTAACTAGTTTTCTCGATTAACATAAAAATGTAAGAAGTGTTGGAATTAACTACGTAAATTTTGATTAGATCTTTAAGAGTTTAAAATTAATTTTTCAAATTTTAAGTTATATACTCGTATAGTATATTTTTAAAGTGAGACCAGTTTTTGTCGGAAGTTGACGAACTTTAGTACAATTTCGTCAACTTCCGACAAAAACTGTAGAAGTGATGGTTGTGTGACAGACTAGGGTGGACGGACGGAAGGACTGGATGGTATTAAGGGTTTCCCGTAAGGACTTCGGAAAACTAAAAACCTAGTCGAGTAAAACAGGGGTTACATGAACCTATAAAAGGTATAAGAACTGTGTTTAAAATTATGATTAAAATTTACTAGTTTATGATGACTACTTACTAAGGGAAACATTATGAGAGACCAAGTCAGCCGAGTATCTGTTGATGTACATATTAGATAACATCTCTAACTAATCTATCTTACAAGGGTACATTAGTTAGCACGCTGGAGCAATTAGATTGCAGCGGTGTACCGGTCAAATTGCCACCTCTATTCTGGATCAATCAATACCCATTAACTGATGTCCTCAATCATTAGTAGAGCGTCTTACATCGACCTGTTCAATATGTCTACCATTATATTAATTAAACTGCAGAGCCCTTGTAGCATCACCCTGTCCTTCCGTTTAGTTTATAATGTCATAGCCATATCAATTGCCAAAAAAATAATAATATTTTGAACCGTCTTCAAGAAAAAACCTGGGTGCGCTTTAAAGCTAGAAATAATTAGGGACCTTTACTTTATTACAATTGGAATAATTTTTCAAAATTAGTCCACAATTAAGGGAGTGGTCTGTGAACATAGATAAAGAAAAACATATAGATTTGACGAACAAAGAACCTCCTCCTCTTTTGGTAGTGGGTTAAAAATATTGGTACACTTGGGTATAGATATTTGTTACCGCTACAAAGATAGTACGTACCCAAATCTAAAGAAAATAATTATTTTCCAAATAGATAATCCAAGTTGTGTATCACAATATGACTTATTTGCTAATTAATCAAAATTAAGTTCTCTTTACGAAATTTCGAACACTAAAGTGGTATTTTTACGTGAATTGCCAAGGTTCTAACTTCTGAATCACTATGCAGAAAACCAAGAAAACATCAAGATATAGTAAGTATATTGTTACAAAATCAATTTATTAAATATCACAATATAGATGAATAGACTATCAGTGATATAATAATAGCCAATCAAGTTTCAGCGAATTTGAATCCCCGCCGTTTCTGAATGAATTCAACAGTGAAATTCAAATACAACTTTGTTTCTTGTATTTCACGCCAGAAGTTGATGGAACTATAAGTTTTCATTATTGGATTGGCTACTCACCCGATACTCAGTTGGCTGGTTTTTAAATAAAAATGTAGAAACCTCCGAAAGGATCATCAACAAATGGCCGCAAGAAAACCACTGGGACAAGAAAATCGCCTATAATTACAAATTACATGTCACCTTTTGTTATCAAGTTTCTAATAACAGACAGAATAACCAAAGATTCTAATTTATTCGTGACGTTAGGAAATGTATTAAATATTAAATTGATGTACGGAAGAACCAAGCAATATTCCGTTTTAATATAACTTTTGACTTTTGTTTCCTTAATTGAAATCAAATTTCAAGAATGACACAGCTGCTACAACGGAGCCCGCGCGTTATTCGAAATTAGTTTTTCTTTTGAATTAAATGATATGGTTTTATGATAATTAGGTTTATTTGGGTACCGGTCTTTGCTATCGTTACCTCGTCCCTAGCGGACTATGTTATATAAAAAGTAAACAATTATTATTTACAATTAATTAACATCAAAAATAATTATCTACTTCAAAATCCGTAATACTTCAGTGAGTACTACTTACAGTGAGTTTGATACTGTTCATTACTTTATTAAGCGCCCGCTTTCTTGACCCGATTATAATTTTAAAACCTGAATGGATATCGAAATTGGCAGAACTACTTATACAAAACAGCCTTTAGATTTTGTAATGAAAAGTAAACAATTACCAAATCGAACTTTTGACAAAATACACATATTGTACGGAAAGTATTACGTATACAGTTTAGGAGGCAAGAGTTATGGACATATACACACTGGATTTTTATATAAAAATAATTAAATAGAAAACTGTAAGTAAAAACTCATAATTTCTTAGGTATATGTTTATATTATGTGTATGATTCAATGAAACTAAGTACGTTCAGATAAGAAATAAAATAGTGTTTAAGTATCATCCACAACGAAAGTCCATTTTAAGAGAATTGATTCTAAGTTATATGAACACCTTCAGCACTTTTACCTCGACAGCTTCAAATGCAATTAAACGTCTAAATGAATTTTATTCAATTTTATACAACTTCATTTAACAATCTAGTATCGCTGTATTTACATTCCTTTAAATCGTGGTTGTGATTTGAATTTAAAATGATGTGTAATTAATTGCTTCTTATTGCGGTAAAAATTGACTAAGCATTGAATTTAATATCAATTTGTTCATTTTGATAACATCAGATCATACAGAAAAGAAAAAAGGATAAGAAACTTAAACTAATTGTATTGTTATAAAATATACTGAATTAAAGACACAAAACATTCAGTAATTATGACATTTTTAGTACTCCCAGGGCACTTTCGTACACCTCTTTAGAGGGCTTGGTGGCACAACTAAAAACCTCTCAAAATTGAATGTTTGTTTACGAAACGCACGCCTTTATGTAAGCGAACATTCACACGAAGAAGCCGGCACAGTTCAGTCCTTTTAAGCAAATCAAATTACTACTACTTTTCGACATATAAGGGCTGTCTTTGACAACTGGATAAGTACAGTAAATTGTAAAAAAAATCGGTTTATTAACCGTGTGAATGACCCCTAACTTGGAAATTTACAGGTATGTTAGTAACCGATATAAAAGGCAGAATCATAGGTAGTCAACGGGGCCATAAATTTTCATTGGTATTGGAATCGGTAGGTACTAATATAAAAGTGGAAAATTTGGACACAAAGGACTAAATTTCGAAATTCCAGCTTGGCTTACACCGTTCGCTTTTGCTGAGGCAGAGGCAATCAGCTTAAGAGAGGCTCATTGTTTATTTCCGAAAGGAAATGTACACTATCAGATTCTAGATCGGGATGTGTCGTGATTATACAGCAAACATTTCAAGGAATCTCTCTAACCTTTTCTCCTTTATCTTTTTTTTAATTTATATAACAAAGTCGATAAACTAGCGGACGATCCGCCCAATGTTAAGCAGCTACCCTAGCCTCAGATGCTTGCAAAACCAAAGAGAAGAACAGGAGGGGAGGACCGGGACTAATTAAATTTGCTTTTGCTCAACTCGAACTTGGTCAGCGTGGTGCAGCTTGCACCACAGCTGCGTGCAGCGTGGTGCAGCTTGCACCACAGCTGCGTGCAGCGTGGGGCAGCTTGGTCATATTAAGGAGACGACCATGCCCAAAGGTGGGACGTTGAAAGGGCGAAATTAGTATTATTATTTTACCTGCTGAGCCCAGGACTTCGTCCGCGTGGAATAGTGTAATTGGGTAGCATTTTTAATTAATTAGGTTAATTATTTTACAAATAAGACACTTACGTATAAATACTTTAATGAGCTATTGGCAGTGTTTTACTGCGAAGAGCTATATTTCCATACAAATTTTCATCCCCTTTTCCCTATTGTTATCTTACACCCTTGAAGGTAAAACTTTTACAAAATTCGAATGTCATATTTATTTATATCAAATCAACAGCCTAAAAAATAAGTTTCAAACTTCTAGCTCTAAAAATGACAATACTTCCATACATCTTTTCACCCCGCCTTTCAACCCCTTACAACCCTTTTTTCGCATTCAAAATGACTACGCCTTTTCTCAGAGCCTAGACTATCTGTATACCAAATTTCATTTGAATCATTCAGTAGTTTTGGCGCGACAGACAGACAGACAGAGTCACTTTCGCATTTATAATATTAGTAAGGATTATCTTATGTACCTAGGTCATATTTTAACGGATAAGATGCGTCGCGATGATATGTGCCTGACCGTACGTAGAATTCAAAATACAGAGCCGCTCTTCCTAAATCCGTTAGCGCCCGTTGGTTACCAAACAACTCATTAAGAGGGAGCAAAATTGTGTGTATTGGTATCGCGTATGCGTATGGTTAAACCGACAAACCATAACTGATCTGTGCCTGAGGCTCGCTATTACGGTTTTGCGGTCCGAAAATCATATTTCAGTGCTAGTTCAAAGCATACTCGACCGGTCAACCCGCTAGAGGCATTCACAGCACAAGCACCTGGATTTTTCCTAATAAAGTGATGAGAGTCGATCTTGATTGCATATACATTTGATTTTATACAGGTTGAAACAGAAAGGGTATACTATTTTTTCAAAACTTAACCTTGATATTCTCAATCTATCAGCTTTGGAGGAAACTTGAAAAACAAAAGGTGTTATAGGAATACAGCTGATGACTGATTTCACAGGTCTACAAAACCTTTAGTACTTCAACTGTCCCACAAAGCCGATAGTTATAGATTTACAAAGTAAAGTTGCAAAAAACAGTATACCCTTTCTGTTTCACCTAGTATAATAGTCAGTACATTCGGTATGATGCAGTACTATATGTAGAGCCCTCATTGCAATTTTTAAGGGTCTTATCAAGTTTTTGCCACTGAATTGTTGCCGGTTTAATATAACAGTTATGTACACGAGTAGTTACACAAAATATTTTCATGACTATATGTATAAATACAATTTACTGTAAAGCTTACAATACTTTTACTTTTTATAATTTTCGGGATGTCACCAACTATTGCTAAGAACCAAACAAACATCCAGATGACCTCATAAATATAAACCAATATCTCATCCAAATCACTCAAGCAGTTTAGGAGGCAAATAATTACGAAGTCACGCACACCGGAATATTATTAATGAAAGTCTCATTTAAGTTTCCGTTTCAATAGCTTTTTAATTTATTTACTTATTACGGAGCGGGCTTTTCAAGCCAACACTTTGAAGTTGTTTATAAATAGAACTTAATCAATAATAGTAACATAATTAACCTCTCTCCTTGCTGTTTAAATTATAGTTCACTGGCGTCGCTGAAATATGAAGCAGGTAGAATTACGATTTCTAAGCAACGACTTAATAATAACATTAAGCTTATTTCGAGTCTTTGAAGAAAATTAATAATTATTAACTAACTCTAACTCCTTGCTAATTAACACCAACAAACCAAACAAAACCTACTGGCAGAACTGAAGATTAGCCAATGAATAGACGGAAAGAAGAAGAGGAAAGAACGAAAAACAAAAGAATAACGGAAGAAGAGGAAAAAAAGATCATGAAAAGAGCGGAAATATAACTAATTAAGGTGAAGGCGCCTGTCTAGCCCGCAAAATTCAAAATTTTCGAGTATCTTTATAGTTTATCCAAAACCTGAAAACATTTAAGACAACATTTTGTGATTTGCGAAAAACACAGTATGCAGTGCGTTTATTAATACATTTATTTTCCTCTAAATATTATCACGGTGGATATAATACTAGTAAATCACTAAATATACAAAAATTGCCAGATTATCTGGATAGCTGTCGTTCTTGAAATGTTTTAGAGTAAGTTGGATATATTAATAAATGCACTGCACACGGTCTTTTTCGCGAATTATAAAATGTGCCTATTATTATTGTCAGATTTTGAAAAATTTCTAAAAAAGCTCAAAAAATTTGAACTTCGCGGGCTAGATGGGCGCTTTAGCCTTAAGCCATTTTTTTCATATATCAAAGTCGGCGAACAAGCGTATAAAGCAGTGACCATAGCCTATATGCTTGCTTGCAATGTAAAATGCATTGCTGACACGTTGCCGACCTGAAGGGTAGCGGGATAAAAGGAGAGAAAGGGAGACGGGGTCAGGTATCCGGCTCTCTCAGTCATCGTACGAAACGCAGCTATTCAAGTAACTTTACGCCGAACTTCTGTGAGAGGGTGTTACTAACCCGGTCGATCCAGCACGTATACTAGGTGATACAAAATGGGTATACTATTTTTTTGCAACTTAACTTTGTAAATCCCAAACTATCAGCTTTGTGGGACAGTTGAAGTACTAAAGGTTTTGTAGACTTGTGAAATCGGTCAACAGCTGTATTCCTATAACACCTTTTGTTTTTCAAGTTCCCTCCAAAGCTGATGGTTTTAGAATTACAAAGTTAAGTTTTGAAACAAAAAAAAGTATACCCATTATGTGTCACCTTGTATAAGCTGTGGTCAGTTGGAAACAGCTTGACTCTACAATCTTTACCAGTTTGTATTAGAACAGAATTTACTCCAATATGAACCATCATGAACCACTCAAATTGATAACAATAACAAATAGCCGAAACACCCCCGAAAATGAAAACTAAACCGGTATAACCATGAAAGTTTAAGCATCAGAAAGAATTAGGAGTTTCGCAACAGGGATTACATATCCTATAGCCAGCAGCCAGTTTAGACGGGCCCGGTCCGGTTGGGTGCCGGCCCTCAAAGTTCCTCCCTGTGATAATAATTTCAATTTAAAAGTTTAACAACTTAGTTTGTTTACGTTGAGCCGGTATCAAGGGTTGTGCGAAATGCCATATGCGTAGTGTACACGCGGGAAATACAAAGTATTATGCTCGTATACTACTTATTATAGGTATTATTAGTAGGTACTGACCTAAGCTAAACTGGGTTTCAGATTACCGAAAAGGTTGCACTATTTCTGTTCTGTTCCCCTCGTTAAAATCTATACAAATAAATAAAATTGGAGTGTCTGTTTGTAATATCAAAATAACACCTTTTCACTAAATGCATATGAAAGTACATACGACACCTACATCAAAAACGCGATTTAAAAAAAAATTGTCTGTCTGTCTGTCTGTATGTTTGTTCCAGGTAATCTCCTAAACGGCTGGACCGATTTTGACGGGACTTTCACTGGTAGATAGCTGATGTTATAAGCAGTAACTTAGATTACTTTTATTTTAGAAAAACAAAAAAGTGGGTCCTGTCGCGCGGTCAGAACGCGGGAGCGGGCTTTTTTGCTAAGTTAAATTCCACGCGGACGATGTCGCAGGCTCAGCTAGTAATAAATAATAATATTAATATCGCCATACTGATACACGAACTGTATGGTCTCAAACTTAGCAACGCTTGTAGTATGGGTACCGTACAATCGACTGGGAGCGATCCCAGTGACACCCAGACCTGGGCAAATTACGAAAAGGCCATTTCCGAAATTTGCCCCGGCGGGAATCGAACCCACAACCACCATGTGCAGTGACCCGAGCGGCCTACACTAGAACCACTGCGCCAAGCGGTTGTGAAATATCGATATTATTTCTCAATAAATATCGATGTGGGGAAGTCATTGGGGAAGCATTTGTCCAGCAGTGGACATGGATGGTTGGATGGAAGCGTTGATACTGTTGGTATAAAAATCGTTTTTTTCACTTACCCATCCCTAGTACTCGTATGGCCACCCTTTCTATTTCATAATGAACTATTTTTAATATTTGTCCGTTTTGTGACGTTTTGCGACACCTACATGTGTGAATTTCAATTTCCTATCTTGTCTCGTTTAGGAGTTACAAGCCTCTGACAGATGGACGGGCGGACGGACGGACGGACCGGACAGACAACGCACCACAAATAGTTGGGACCATTCGGGTGCGGAGGCCGGAGTGAACCAGTTTTTTATGACAAAAAATATGAGTACTAGTAGATATTAATCCTCACCATTGGTTGGGCTCCAACCACCTCTAGAATATGTGCTATGACATAGAATTCACTATGTCTCCAGGAGCTTATATGATTGGTAGACCGCTTCTACGAGAGTGATCCCGCTTTTCAAGTCAAGACATTGGTACATGTCCTCACTTTCCTCTTAACAACATTGTTCTTAAACTCTACATTAATTAAGCAAGGAAGGCATCATAGGAATTATTTTGTTACCCACCTCTTTGTTTTATTATTATTATTATTTTTATAAACATTGAAATTTATGTTAAGTGTTAGTAAGCATGCACACCTCACTAAACTAGCTTTCTTATTAAAATACCTAAAGCTGAGTGAGATTTGATTGCTATTTACTTATTTAGTGACAATGGTTATGCCTACTCACATTAAATAAAATAAATAAATATCGCCAGACGAACACACCAACTGTATGGTCCCAAACTAAGCAACGCTTGTACTATGGGTACCGTACAATGGACTGGGGGCGATCCCAGTGACACCCAGACCAGGGAAAATTACGAAAAGGCCATTTCCGAAATTTACCCTGACGGGAATCGAACCCGCAACCACCCGGTGTAGTGACCCGAGCGGCCTACGCTCGAACCACTGCGCCAAGCGGTCGTCGCATTATGCACATTATGTTGCTGTTCCTGATATGAGGATGTACACCATCTTTTATTCATTGAAAAGAGGAACCATTGAGTTTCTTGCCGGATCTTGTCAGTGGTAGCAGCATTCCGAACCCGTGGTAGATTCTGATTCATAAATGTGTGCTGGCTTATATGAATAATAACGATTTTGTGTTTTAACGATCAGTTAGCCACTGAGGAGTACTATACGGTATCAATGGATACCTCCGAGAAAAACTCGAGTTCAATAAAAAGGTTATCTTTTGTAATTGTTTTTAAATAACTTCATTCCCTCTTTCATTGCTTCTTTCGAGTTATTTACTGAATCAACTTGGCTATGTAATATACCGAGTGTTTCTTAAGTTTGTACAAACTTACAGTATGCATGAGGATCGGGAATTTATACAGAGTTACTGGTAATTCGACATATCCCTTGCAGCGTAGCTAAAATGCAACAACATTTACTCCAACCACTTTGTTTTCCGAAATCAGTATTTTTCTACATGTATTTTGAAATTTTGTTACACAATTTGATCGTAAGACGAATTCAAAATTGAGTCATAATATTAAAGGTAGATATTTATGGACATTTTATAATAAATATCGTTTTATTATGGTGTCAACAATAAGTTCCCATGAAAACTCAATCAACAATTATTTCAATAAACTGAAATAAATGATGCTTATTATAAAATGTCCATTTAAGCTACATCCAAGAAAATAGACACATTTAATTTATTAATAAATGATTACAAACTTACTAATTATTTAAAAAAATGTACAAAATTTGGCCCATGCGGTAGCGTACCCAAGATGCTAGCCGCATTCCCTAGCTGGATGGCTAGAGCCACTCGCTGAGCGAATAAATAAATTTCAATAAATAAATAAATAAGTATTGCCAGACTGACACACCAACTGTGTGGTCCCAAACCAAGCAATACTTGTACTATCCGTACCTTACAATGGACTGGAGGCGATCTCAGTGACACCCAGACTAGGGCAAATTACGAAATTTGCCCCGGCCGGAATCGAACCTTCAACTGCCATGTGCAGTGAGCCGAGCGGCTTACGCTCGAACCACTGTGCCAAGCGGTCGATAATTTAGTGGGTATTTATAATAAAATCACAAATATCTTGAAAATTACAAAATTTTACAGGACACACGGGAAGTCAGATTTGTTTAACTTTACATTAACTATCACGCCCTGCAAGGAATACGGCTAATTGCAAACAAACTGAAACAGTTTTATCGGTACTTCTTTTCTTGTACATAAGTAAGTGCCTTCTACTCCTAAATTCAGTTTGCACCTCTATACATCATCTTCACAGAATATTAACTAAATTAACTTAGTAATGAACCATATTAGACGTTTACCCCAATCTATTTAATAAGCGTTTAAATTAAGGTATCGCACACAAGCAACGGACGTTCCTAAATATATCCACTAGACTGTAATGCACGGATTCACTGGCGATAATTGAAAGACATATTTCTGATTTATAGCTTCTGCAAACATAGCATTAGGACTCTGTCTCATTTAGAGTTTTTTCATTATTTTTGCTGCAGGTACTTGGTGAAATTCCTTTAGTGAAAGTAAAATGGACTATAACTATGTGCGCATAAGGTACATAATACATGTAAGTACCTAAATATATTTTTGATGAGCCTTTTTCCTTATTTTCTTTGAATTGGGTCCTCTACCTACTAGTTTACAAACTTAATTAATCCCATTTTTATTCTACCTAATTGGATTAAGTTTGATTTTATCGCACAACATCTAGAAATAAACGGATTATAAATAGCTTATTAAAAAGCAAGGGTAAAGAATGTAAATTGCGTGGGTTGCCAGACTAGCCCAGACGCAAGTAGCAATATTATCTGATATTCAGAGTCACGAAATATTTACCGTAGCGTAACTCTAACGGCGGCCGTCCACTCATTGGCTGTGCTTTGAAGCGGGCTCGCACGTTTCGACCAATAGGATCATTTTAATTTCCTCAATTTATTAAAATGAAGCGATCCTATTGGTCAAAACGAGCAGGCTAGCTATCCCAGCGAGCTCGCCCGGCTCGAGTGGGCCTTCTGTTAGCCGTTCTCTCTCTCTCTTCTTTTTACCACGGTTTAAACCTAAGCCTACAGGTCCCACGCTTAGCCCTACTATAAATAACCCGCTTTATATAACTTAAAACACATTATGTGCCTGGATATCTCGCCGTAATAGATTTCGCCGTAATGCGTCAAACAACAGTAATTTATGGACAGATATTTGGCAAGCAGAGGGCCACGGAAAAGCGTGATAATTTCTCTGGGGTGGGTGCAACGTACCACGTTCCGTTTGCTATATGAGATCAGTTTACATAGGTAAGTATTATTCTTTTTACCCATATAATCTAAATATTATGAAAAAAATATGAATAGTTTTTATTCTCACATACACTTATGTCCGAGAATAAAAATAATTATTTTGAATTGTTCATTTCGCAGTCGCGTCATTGTTTACTAAGTTGATAATTACGATGAATTATGAATATGTTATCATACCTCCCATATCCCAATAGGTAAAGGGTTCAGTACGCTTAAACATTAATAAAGTACCTATCATTTATATGACCGAACAGCCCCTCTAAATGACAGAATCCTTCGAGCTTTCAAGAATGTGCAACTGAAACCTGAAAATTAAAATTTTAATATTTTTATCCACCAAGTTTCAACCGTACCGTACGGGAGTTCAATGTACAACTAACTATAGACAAGACTGCATAAATGCAGTCTTATTTATCATATAATCCTGCAGGGTTGTGTTGTGGACTGTGGGTAAGCTGAATTCCCTTAAGCCGGGCTTTCTACCACACGTCACTGTCGTCTGTTACCCCTTGTGTAGTCGTTTCGTCATGTAAGCTGAAGGGGTAATTTTGGAAATGGCTGTAAGCGGCCGCGGTCACTTGTGCACTGTCCAGCTCGTGTAAATCACACCAGAATAATCTGGGTGCAATAGAGTAAAAAAGTAAAAGTAAAGTCAGGGAGGTAAGCAAAAAAACCTTTCGTTTAGTCAGACTAGACATTATTATCTTGTGTTGTAAGTTTTTCTTTTAAATATTACTACCAATATTAGGATATTAGGATATTATTACTAGGAAAATATTGAAAAGTGAGTAGGTATTAATAATAATATAAAATGTATAAAGAAAAAGCAATTGTAATGATGCATGAACGCGAACTGCTCACATTAAATGACAGCCTACTCTTATTACAATTATAAAAACTACCGTTAAAAAATCGTTGAATAAGTCATATTTTTTAATAAAAACCAAAGGAATAACCATTTATTACAAATGCAAAAGAGAAGAGCAGCGGTAATGTAAACCAAACACCGGCCGAGACGAGACGCCGACTCGCTGAAACGACACAAACTTATTGTGAACGCGAGTAACAATCGAAAAGGAAATTTAAGAAGTTTCATCGAGCAACGAAATAGACCATTAAGCAAGATTATTAAAGAAAAATAAAAGTAATAAAACAAGTCGTGCGTATCGTGTAGAAAAGAGGATGTTGAGGACGATGGAGGGAGGGCCGGGAAGGGCGCGGCGGGCGCCAGCGAGCAGCCCAGTCGCTGGTCGACGCTCGCGGGAACGCACCGCGCTCCGAACACCCGTTGGAAACTTTAGCCCCAACGAATTGCACACCCCGCGATTGCGAACAATCCCAAAAGTGGTCGGGCGACAAAATGTGATTTTATTTGTTGAAAGGACGACACAAAAAAAGACATACAAAATGTTGCTGCCCAAGATAATGTTGAAAGTTTTGGAAATTGTGTTTCTGACTCCTGTTATTTTGTACTTTAATGCGATAAGTAAAGGTCAAGTGTATAGTGATAAAATTCCGATTGGTAAGTTACTTATTGATTTCACATAAGTAATATTTTTATTGTTTATTTTCTAAAATCCTAAATTTAAACTTTTATGATTTATAACTTTAAAGTTAGCTATTATTTAATTTATTTGCTATATTCATCTTAATTTTTATGCGACCAGTAACTGTGTTTATAAAAAAAATGTTGGTAAATTTTAATTTAAATATTCGTATTTATTGACTTCAGTTTATTGCACAGCGAATGAAACATTATAATTAAAAATATACCTCCTGTTATCTCCCTCATAACATATAACACAGGAAGTTGGATATTTGAGTAGACGATCCCAGTTCCGATCACCGCGCGTGTACTCACAGGAGTTGAACCAAGACAGGATTAAGGTTTACAGCTTCGACCGAACTATGTGGAACTGTAGCCCTCAGTTATTAACAATGAAACCTCATTAAACAAACAATATTTTTTTAAGTATAAAAAATAATGATTACAATTTTGTCAATTTATAGTTATTTACATAATAATATAACATCACAAAACAAAATAAGATTCCTCAATTATTATTTACAACGCAGAAAAAAGTCACCCAAAATTATATCACCATTGGTAAGCAGGGTATTCATAACGTTCAAAATTAAATACCTATATAAAAATAATTCACAATTTTCATTTAGAGGTATAATTTGCATAGAACAAAGGATGCGGGGTAAAATGTAGAGTACCCGATATCAATTTGACCTGAAGTAGGTGGCAGGAGCTACGGTAATTTTCTCTTATTATAAAATCTAATATTAACGTAAAATAATGCATTATGAATATCGAAAACAACCGTTTTCGAAACTACGGGATAAATTACCCATATAACGGCAGCAATATTAATATACTTAATTATAAATTATTTATATATCTAATATCACGAATCTATCATATGGATCATGTTGCTTTTATTTAAAGCCGGTATAAAGTTAAATGTTTACTCGTTCAAAACAAAAAAAGAGTTACGTATACATCCATCCATATCCAGGAACAGCAACACAATGTAGACATTGTAACATTCTTTATTGTTATCTCATCGGCTAATTAATTATTTGTGTATTAATTCTTAGTAATTAATTCTTAATTCTTAATTCAACTAATTAATTCTTAGTAATATCAGAAGACAATACACTGGAGCTATTATAATATTTATATTAATATCTACTACCCTTTGTAATTATTGAATATAAGCAACTGGCGATAAAAAAAATAAAAAAATGACATGTAAAAAGACAAGCCCGCTGAGTTTCTTGCCGGATCTTCTCAGTCGAGGTCGCGTTCCGATCCGGTTGTAGTTATAAGAAAAAAAAATGTAAAATTAACAATTTGTAAGTGCTCCCGTAGGCCTAAACAATCTTTTGAAGATATTTTCTTCCGGTTTCTCCTATTCTTTCTTCCGATTAAACTCGTGCAGGTTTCCAGTCAAGGGCAATCTAGGTAGCTGTTCCCTGGGACTCTTCGAAAATCAAACTTTTGCGTCATTGTTAGACACCGTTGTGGATCCTGGCACATAGGGGTAAACGTCATGTGAATAATGTAACGGGCACAGGCCCAAAAAGTGCCATCTTTATTTATTATGCTTTCCGTCAAACTGAAATAAGGTCTTCACCTTATTTCAGTTTGACGGAAAGCATAATAGCCTTCGCTAATATGAATAAATGGATCCTAACTTGAGTATACTTTTTAGATGTCATTGTCATTCTGATGTCACATCAGTACTCCAATTTAAAGTTTATGCACATCAGTATTAGATGTGACATCAGAATGGCATTTCAGAGTTGGCTCTCAAAAATTTAGAATATTTATTTATTTTATTTAGTTTGAATAAAAACTTTAGATAATTTTATATATTTGTTTACTACTAGCTGAGCCCGCGACTTAGTCCGCGTGGAATTTAACTTAACAAATAAAATATTTAACACTTGTGAGTCGATGTTTCGTGTTTTATATACCTACTATCGCAAAAGCCCGCTCGCGCGTTTTGAGCCCGCAATTTTTTTTGTTTTTCTAAATAAGGTATCGTAAATCGGTCCAGCCGTTTCGGAGATTACCCGGAACAATCAAACATACAGACAGACAGACAAACGGACAGACATTTTTTTTTAAATCGCGTTTTTGTTATAATTACCTCATGTACTTTCATAAGCATTTAGTGAAAAGGTGTTATATTGATATTACAAACAGACACTTCAATTTTATTTATTTGTATAGATTAAAATTAGCTTAAAACGACTTACATGGTTTTGACGTCATACTTCTCTAACTAGTACCTACTGTTTTGGAAAACGCGAGTACTTATTCCTACTACACAATCACTTTGAAAATTACTGCAACCAAATCTGAAAGCCGGTACTTATCGGTGCGTCCTGGTTGTTGATCGGACGTTGTTTTATTTTCCGCCTCTTTAGTTGCGGCGAGTGGTTAATTAATGACCTCTCGCTCTGGACACAGGCCAATCTTGGAAAGTACTCGTAATCATACGTTCACCGCTACGTATTAGTGAATTGAGCTGCGGAAGAATTAACCCACGTTTTCTGTTGTGTGTTTTTGTGAGCTTTGCTATAGGTACTTGTAACTATTCTGCTAGTCTTGGTGCTAATAATAGATACTTTTTTAGGCTATATTCAGTGCTATATCAGACAATGAACTGAGTAAGAAAAATAAAATACAATTGGAAGATTCTTTTTTCATGCCCACATTTTCTGACCTTTAATTGATTTCGCATTTCAAATGTAGAGTGCGGGAAAAACCTTGGTTTGTTTTTATTTTTAAATTTATATTATTACTAGCTGTGCCCACCGACTTCGTCCGCGTAGTATTTAACTTAGCAAAAATTTCGGGTTTATCGGGATAAAAAGTGTCCTATGTGTTAATACCGGTTATAAACTATCTGTGTTCCAAATTTCATCCAAATCCGTTCAGTAGTTTTTGCCTGAAAGAGTAACAAACATCCACACTCACAAACTTTCGCATTTATAATATTAGTAGGATATGTAGTATTTATTTTTCTAAATTACCTCGAGAAGTGTATTAAAGGACAAATTGAACCCTCGCGCTCAAGGTTGAAACCAAATTTACTAGTTCTAAATTTCAAAGTGATTGAATTTCTTGGGTTCGGTTATCTCGAGATTGTATTAGGCTCGCTGACCTTATTTTCTGGGTTGGGTGTGTCATTGATGAAATGGGCCAAATTAAGGTTTTTTTTTCATTAGGTACGTTTTGATTGAAAAAATATTTATACTTATAAACAATTGTAATGTGACGAAAGTTCTAAGTAAATAAACTAGGGCTTCCTGTGCAATTCTGATTGCGAACTACGAAATTTTTTTTTTTCAATTCATCCAAAATAAACAGTCATTTTCCTTTTGAAGTAGGTACCTATACGTTCTAAAGTTACGACTGAATCTGCACAAGTACCTATAAAATGTTAGATTTAGGCCAGTTCAGCTAAAGTTACTAAAAGGATTTTTATAGAGTTTATATTCTCTATTAAGTACCTATATATGAAAGGGTTTAGTGTACCTACCAGTATAAAAAATATACTTACTACAGCTCTTCAATAGTTTTGCTCCGTACTCTTTCCAATTTCACAAGATCGGTCGGTAGGTACCAATATCGAAAAGTAATTAGGTACCTTTACAGCTGCAGACCTTTCGAAACATTGGCAAAATAAATAATACCCACACTGCGTGATATAGGTTCCTAATTCGTAAATCAATCGTAACACGGGCAAAAATACCGTCACATTTGTGACGCGATCATAGCTCAGAGCTTCTTCTAAAATCAGATAACCGCCGACAGTATTCCACGGTAGGACAAACGTTATAATCACTTGCTACGCTGACCGTACAAGATTACACTAAACGCGACACGTGCAAACGATAAATGAGTAGAGGGAGATTAATGATGTGGAAAAAGTTCGGTTCTCGCCTGTAACACACCAACTCGTTGGATTCTATTTGCACAACAAGTTCGATGACTGTTCTAGCAATTGTATTGAAGACCTTATCGAGTAAGGAATAATTTTCATAATTGAGTTATTTTCATAATGAAATGAATGAATAGCATAGATGATTGATTATTTTAAGATATAAATTGTGTCGGCTTTGTGGCTCAGAATCAAAGTAAAACCACGGGGGCGCTTACATTTTTTTTCATTTATATATATTTGCCTAGATATCTATCTAGATAGATTATTATTAATAGTACTTACTTTTTCAAATGAAATAATAAATTAATGCTTTCCGACCGAAAAAATCCTGTATATTAATATTTATTTAATTTAAATACCCTGATATCGTATAAAATAACCACGCGAGTACCATATTTTAATTTTCTAAGTATATATTTCATAGCTCACTGTAGGTGAAGCGGAAAACCCAGAAAAATATTATCTCGTTGATAAGGATAATTAATTCAAAAGCTTGAACCCTTCGGCGAGTCGTTAATACCGGCGTTTGAACTTTTTTATTTTATGTACGTTCAGCCGTTTTTATGAAAATTTTACTCTCTCGATTTTAACTTACTATGTTTGTTCTGATTACTCATTTTATCTAACCTCCCACCTGGAGACGCTAGTCACTTGGCTTGCAATTGCTATTTTTTAGCATTTTTTATAAAGCCGGTTTATTTAGAGTTTAATAAGTGGTATCTTATGAGTATCAGCGAACATCAGTGAGACTTAACGATAAGTTTAGAAAATGAACTTCATTTAGCGGTTCTATAGTTAAACCATGCCTTGTCTTCTTCTTTCGAATGTCAAATTACTGATGACAGAAACAGATTATTATGTGTGTAACTGTTCCCCAGCTAAACCAAGTTTATTAATAAGAGGGTAAGTATACTGCCAAAGTTTTATCTCGAAACGTTCCAAAATAAATTCAGTTATATAACTCTTGAAACTGCATCGCCCCATTGCAAAATGAGTGTTAACGGCCAATACAAATGTTTATTTGTTAGCGCCGATAATCCCAACAGAATTTCATTTGACTGCGACGCTGGAACTCGGGCGCTTTTTGGCATTCCACTCGATATTTCAGAATTACTTTGTGTTTTAAGCCAAAATGCAAAACTGTGCTGAGCGCGGAAGATTTTAAACGAAGTCGTGTTATTTTTATATTTTAATTATTTATAACTTTTTACTTTTTTTAATAATAATAACAGGTAAATTAACTCACGTAACATTTTATCATAATTAATGTTTTGCATAATATTCTGAAATTATCAATCGTCGTTTATTATGTAATCCAAAGAGGACATTAACGTGAAAAATGTAGTCACGGAGAGAAAAATGTTTTCACCGCGCAAACCCTAAGTTGAGGTTATATTTGATACTAGCTGAGCCCGCGACTTCGTCCGCGTGGAATTTAATTTAACAAAAAAGCCCGCTCCCGCGTTCTGAGCAAGCGCGACAAAACCCATTTTTTTAAATTTTGTTTTTCTAAAATAAAAGTAGCCTAAGTTACTGCTTAATACATCAACTATCTACCAGTGAAAGTCCCGTCAAAATCGGTCCAGCCGTTTCGGAGATTACCCGGAACAAACACACAGACAGACAGACAAAATTTTTTTAAATCGCCTTTTTGTTATAGGTGTCGTATGTACTTTCATATGCATTTAGTGAAAAGGTGTTATTTTGATATTACAAACAGACACTCCAATTTTATTTATTTGTATAGATATCTCTCTAAATCGTTATGTATTATGTAAAATGCGAGATTAAGTGGAAATACTTCTGAATATATCACTTAAGGAAGCCTTATAAGGAAGCTCAAAGTCACCCAAAGGGCAGTGGAGAGGACTATGCTCGGAGTTTCCCTGCGAGATCGAATCAGGAATGAGGAGATACGCACAAGGACCAAAGTAACCGGCATAGCCCGCAGGATTGCTAAACTGAAGTAGCAGTGGGCAGGGCACATTGCTCGTAGAACAGATGGCTGATGGGGCCGAAGAGTTCTCGAGTGGCGGCCGCGCACAGGAAAGCGTAGCGTGGGTAGGCCTCCCACAAGGTGGACCGACGACCTGGTGAAGGTCGCGGGAATTTGCTGGATGCGGGCAGCGCAAGACCGGTCGTTATGGCGAACCTTGGGGGAGGCATATGTCCAGCAGTGGAAGTCTTTCGGCTGAGATGATATATCATTTTAAACAGTGTTCAATGAGATATTATCACGATATTATGCTTTTCTTTAATAAAAGTAGGTGGTGTAAAAATTGTTAAAAAATGACAATTAAGTGATATTATGATTATCGTTAGTACTTTCCTGAATATAAAGGAATAATATTATTTTCATCCATGTTACTAGGCCGCGTCGTCACACATCTCTACCACTGTTACTTCTACCCCTAACCCAGGATATTTTTTTGTGGCCAAACAAGACTCAAAGGTCCAACCCTCGACGAGTTCCGGGGAAAAAGACATGAAAAGATATTTTATCATAGACACCAGGCTTACCCAATTGGTGGTAGAGCCAAGTTGTAGCCGATTGCCTCCAACTCATAAACGGGATAGCTCGACAAGGGTAGACCACCCTCTTACAGTAGGTCGGTGGACATAGCGAGTACGTATTAATGAGAGAGCGGGAAGCCACTCCTCCCTCTGTCCCACCCCCCTTCAGGTTAGCAACGTGCGAGACATGCATTTAGTACTGCAAGCATCTATAGGCCACTTTGACTGCTTAACACCAGGCAGGTTATTTGCTAGTTTGTGCACTTTGTTTTAAAAAAAAATCAACATAACATAACACAACTATTCTTATTCTAAAAGTAAATTTCATCAAACCCACGCCATCTTCCAAGTAGAGTGCAGCCGTTTGGGAGCGGTTCACGACAAACATACACGAACAATGTTCCTCTTATGTGTTAGTAAGCATCGACCCCTATAACATAGCTGTGGCTATTAAGATCCCGCGCAGGCCCGATAATCCTATCCACTCACGAAGTCTGAAACCCTCTTCGCTTTTACGTAGTATGTGTCCCAGAGGGCAGATACACACTATGTAACAAAACACCGTTTACAACCTGCGACTCACATAATCAGTGTGAGATTATAATGTAGGTACAGTGTTTTCCTGTTGTACATTTTACAGTGAAAATGTTTACTCGGATAGTTCAGACAATACTCGGATAACATAAAAAAGTTGAGGTGAAAAATCTTAATTCTAACTTTTTACTTCGTGGTTTTTCCGTATCCTATAATAAAATACGTACTTACCTAGGTAGACAATAGATCGACCTAATTTGTAAGACATCGGAGTCTCGTTGTTATTCACTGAATCAATTAATAGACAGGAAGAAATTACTCAAGCAAAGGAAGTCTCGTTAAATCAAATTTATATGTATCAACATCTTATGTACATTTAATGGATACTTACAGGGTTTTTCATTATTTCACATTATGCATGACCATCGGGCGTGGAGCTAAATGGAAGACAAACAAAATCATACAGTTTCTTTAAAAGTTTTTTTAAAATAAATAAATATCGCCAGACTCACACACCAACTGTATGGTACCAAAATAAGCAAAGCTCGTACTATGGGTACCGTACAATGGACTGGGGGCGATCCCAGTGACACCCAGACTATGTTAAATTACGATAAGGCCATTTCTGAAATTTGCCCCGGCGGGAACGGACCCGCCACCACCATGTTCAGTGAGCCGAGCGGCCTACGCTCGAACCACTGCGCCAAGCGGTCGTTAATGTATCTCTAAGTCTAGGTATGCGACAACAACTGAGAAACTGATAGTTTATAGTCCTTCTTCACTAAGCATAACTATTATCAGTACGAACTTACCGTATCTTGTACAACCTGATTATTTCGGATTACTGATGTGTACTGTATGAACTATTCTTAGAAGTCGTATTCTTTGTAAGCAAGTCACATAGCCCGAGCAAATAAGTCACTTGCCGCGTGTCTATTGACAAGCGAGAGGTCTTAACGATAAAATACTGTGTTATTATACCACGAGCCGAAGAACCGTCACGCGCCATTTTTGATGCCGTGTTCTGGATATTTTTCACGTCATTTTATCTTCATTTATTAATAGTTTTCGTCGATACGCTATAGGTTAGTCACGATACATTTCGAAGACTATGGTGTAAGTTTTATTGAACTATTCAGTCCAGTTTTATTATTTTATTCATTTAATTATAAATATTTAATATTTTGTTACGACTGTTTTGATTGTTGGGTGATTTGCATACATTTACTATTTTTTATTAAGACACCCGCGGTACTCATACAACACTGTTCCGACCTTGAAACACTGGTCCAATGTCTTGACTAATAACTAATCTAATCAGTTTAAACTAATTTTCATTAATTTAAACGTACTCTATCGACTCGCAAAGAATATTATGGAAAATTGTACAAAAGTTCAACCGTTATATTGACGGCGGCGTTTTGGACGAATACAAAGGGCAGTCGCCGACGACGGTGTGTTTTCCCGATAGTTCCGTGGGCTATTATTATTACGCGAAATGCTCGGGAAAGCACCATCTTCCCTCTATGATTGAGTATATAAGACGCCGACGGTAGGCAATCGGGTCAGATACTTCTCAGAACCGACAGTGAACACATATCAAGGAAGCGAACGAAAAGGAATATACCAGTGACCTAAACCACCACATTGGACTTCTGTGCGGCGAAGAGACTTGGAGCTGTGATCTTCGAGTGTCACTAATGTGAATTAGTCTAGTGTGTGGAAAGCGAAATAAAAATGAACCCATCTCTACTCAAACAGCATTTTAAATAGAACCTAGCACGTAACAATACACATGTTGGATTGATATTTGAGAATATTATTTAAATTTATTATTTCTATTTTTAGTACAATAAATAAGAAGTTACGAAAAATAATGCTAAAGTACCAAAAAACTTCTTGGAAACATTAAAAATTTGAGCGTTGAATAATGAAGCAAGTTATATGTAAAGGAGCGATCTTGTGAACACCTGATACTTTATCATCACCGTTCCACGGTTATAAATGTGTATCATATTAATACTAAGCGCCGTGTAAAAATACAGCCTCAGAAATATTGTGTGGATGTATTATTTCATGGAAGTTGCACAAGCACTTGGCACGCCGATCTGCCAAACTTGTAAAAACAATATTTCTCAAAGCCCAACCGAGATATTGGAGGAGATAGTTACATGATCCGATTTTTTATCTTAAAAATTGGCTTTTAATCCGTCTGCTAACCGCTCGACTTGCACTTGACTCGCAATACGTCAGTTTTGACAGTTTGACAGCTTTCCACTAACTACTCGTCCACCCGTGCCGATGGACTTCTACTAGTAATCGATCGGCACAGGCATAGAGATTAGTAGACTTCGAAGAACTGACGTATTGCGAGTCGACTGCAAGTCGGGCGAGGTTCGAGCGGTTAACAGACTTGGGCCCTTTGATGAGTGACCGCTACTTGTGTTTACAACTGAACGCTTCTGTTCGTGCTTCGGAGGGTACAGTAAGCTGTCGGTTCCGGCTATCACAAGAGGCCTTCGAGCCTCGAAAACTCCGACACTATATAGTTGGGCACTAGCTCAGTAAGAAAGAAACACCCGGGTTCACACAAAACACGTTGTACACACCTATCTCGTTAACTTCAAAAAGCCAATTAACCCGGCAAAATGCAATAAAAGCGAACGTCCAAGCAAATTCAAACTTTAACAATGAACGCCCGGTTTGGCTAGGTGATCAATTGTATTAAAGTTAACTTGGTTGAGCTACGCTTTCGCTGCGAGCCGGTGTTAAAAAAAGTTACTCCATCGTGTAAATTGAGTGGAGACCTTGCGAACACAGCGACTATGCTCCTCGTCGAGCACTTTATTTATCATCTCACCATCTTGAAACACCGTCAACTTGGTAAAGAGTTTAAAATAAAATGCATTTCGTTGAACGCTTAGGTACACGAGTTAGGCTTTGGAATATTAGAATAGAAACACCTTATTTATTATTTGTGACACCCATAAACCCAAATGATAAAATACAGCACAAACATGTCATGTGTATTAGGTTGAGGCATGGATTTCTAATGTAACTGCATAGCATAACTTATTCGCATAAATTGTACTTTACTAACCTATCTACGCTAAGATTTATTATAGGTACTTTAAACACTACGGTAGACAGATAAACGAGCAGAATGAGGTTTTCACTCCTAGTGGCCATGCCTAAATTCCTCTCTCGTCTCCCGTGGATGGATACCCTAGTAGAAGGGGACACAGTCCCACACAGGATCCTCTCACTCGACTCGTTGCAACATTTATCTCTCTTGTTGGAATAAAGCTTCATAGGTCAAGGAATTCGCTAAAAATCTGACATTGTGACGACGTATTACACAATTAATTCTTCAATCTCAGTTTAATTTACATAATAACATAATTATTTATGTTTTTATGATCTATTTATTTATTTACAAACCTCCTACAAAGTGAAACGAGGTCCTTTATTATTATTTGCCAGCAGAAAAGTGCTCTGAATAAGACGCATCAAGATGCAGCAAATATACCTGTTACGACACCTTCGTAAATGATAATAAATTCGACAAATAAAGCCCATTGACGTATCGAGGCATTGTAACAACACCCTTAATTAAATGTAACGGCACCCACGCATAATGTGTGTGTAGAGACACGTCGTTTACAATTTACGTAATCTGTAGGCTTGAGCTAGAACGAGGCCCGTATGCCATTATTGTGATTTAGAATGCGGTTGTTCTCAGAATGCGAGCCAATAAATTAGATCTCAATCAGGACGCAACCGCCATTTGTTATTGGAACTTCACGTATACGTGTAGAATATGATTCGACGACTGCTTTACTTCCACACGCTATACAGGGTGTAACGGGCATTATAACGAAAACTGATGCCATGGATTCAACTCATGATTCTGGACCCCCAGAGTTAATATTTTACGTCGATAATTTCGTAAATAAAGCTCAAACTTTAACAATTTTTAAATTTATTTTAGAATGAAATCATTATACAAATCTACCTTAAGTGATTGTGAAAAAAATACTATTTTAGACATAAACTGCAATGTAAATTAAAACTTAATACGCGCGAGTACGCATTCATGCTAAAATCAATTTAAAAATGCTGTAAATTTATAACATAATTCTTAAAAATATGGAAGGCATATTTCAACTCTAAGGGGTCCAAAATCATTAGTTGAATTCGTGGCAGCAGTTTTCGTTACGTTGCCCCTTACACCCTGTATATTTTAATAACTTAATAGGTACCGACGTATATATAGATTAAACAAGCCATTTGACGGATATTTCACAAGTTTCACTACGAAATATCAATGTGCATTAGATAAACAGAACTGAATGCACTAAGTGCTCCAGCGCAAGTTATTATGCGGCATATCAGTTTCTGAGGTGCGTTTAAGAAGTTTGCACACATAACCCACTTCGTGCACTTGGAAACTTTGCACCAAATCTGTCCTGAGGCGTCTCGTCTCTACAAGCCGTTGGATATGTAAATTGCTTTTCTCTATTATCTTACTAAAATTAACCTGTTTGTAAAAAATATTAGTAGGTAGGTTCTAAATTTCGCAGAACATACATATGGTATGTATGGTCTAACGTACGGTATAGTATAACGTACATATGGTCAGATTAATTGCATTTTTGATACTCTATCACACTCTCTAAGGGATAAGTTGAATGACCAGTAACCCCGTATAGTAGCTTAACATAAATGACCTGATCTAACCATTTATGGTGTAGTTTTTTTTTCTAAAAGTGAATATAGCAATCATAGGCAAGCAAAAATATTATGACTTTCTAAAATACTTCTTGATTTTGCTAGCTCCCTTTTTGCAACGTTAAGTAAGACTGGCAAGTAAACTGGCGAACCGTTGACTTTATTAAACTCCATTCCCAAAAAGTCGTCACGAGTTAAAGCATGGGGATAACTTTTGATAGGTTTCACACTTCCGCTTCAGGCAAACACAATCAAAAACTTGAAAAAGGAAAACAGTCTCGTGTTATAATATGAGTACCATCCGCCTACACTCACCAAAGTGATGGGTGCACTGCATTTCAACGATGGCATTTTGGTCACAATGTAGTAGCGAGCCATTGTACCAGGCGCACATTCTCCGTTAATACGAGGAGCATTCGGACTATAATTCACCATCCTGGCCCCGTCTGGGTTGGCGAACCTCACATGTCCTTCGACCGGCGTGCAGGATTCCGCACGA
This sequence comes from Notodonta dromedarius, assembly GCA_905147325.1. Taxonomy (NCBI): domain Eukaryota; kingdom Metazoa; phylum Arthropoda; class Insecta; order Lepidoptera; family Notodontidae; genus Notodonta; species Notodonta dromedarius. The sequence continues at coordinate 8,937,395 of LR990160.1, read as the reverse complement.
TTAAGTATCCTTCACTGTTTAGCAAGCTGGTCTTTGTTGGAAATTATATTCGCACATGAAATCTACAGAACCCAGAGGCACGAGCAGTGGTTTAGATCTGCACACCTTGTATTCTGATGCACGCTTTCTACCACTTCTGTAGCACTATTTGTTAGACTCGTGGAAATCACTTATACACCTCATACTAAAGATGACTTCCACGAGTCTCTTAAGTAGATTTTGTACTGATAATGATGATTAAAGTACTATCTAAGTAATTCAGTAAATGTACCTACACAACGTTATAAAGTTCCAACGTATAGTAAGAGCGTATAACTTTCCATACCTGGACACCAGGAACTTATGACTAGAAGACGCTTGCAATCACTAAACATGGCAACTTAAAAAAAAAACAAATCTTCCCTTCTTTCCCATGAAAAAGATCTTATCACATTTTAAAAACAAAAATGTCTATATGGTAGTCGATATCGCTTTCCCCCGTTTCTTATAATAACGGGAATTATGAATGGGCGTCGTCGGGTGAGCGAAGAGCCGGCCGGGAGAGGACGCCCCCATTGTTTATGCATAGAGTTATTGTCGAGCCGGTAGTGCCCCCGGCATCGGTGTCCCTATGCTTTGGACACTGTTTATAATATTGTCAACTATTATTATCACCACTTGTACTGTATTGACACCCTAAAAAGCTATAAGTCAGACAGTGCGAAAAAACCTAACTGTTGATAAGTATTCAAATATAATGATGTCTTAGGGTGGCCGTCCATGACTGTGCTATGAAGAAGGCCAGTCCAAATTAACTTCATTTCTAAGGTCACCCTAACGGCCAGTCACCCGGTTAACCCGGTACAGGTAATATCCATACAATTTACTGTATCAAAATGTCATATACGGCCATTTTCTGTCAAAAATTTATAGTCAGAACACGTGAATTGACCAAAGAATAATAAATAAACAGACATTATTATTAAAAAAAATTGGTATTCACGGTTTACTAGATCCAAATAAAACGAAATAAAAACCCTCAGCAATATTTTACCTAAGTATATTTAATTATGCGACCACAGTTTGACTAATATGCAGATTAACCACTGGACCAGCACGGGGCAAGGGGCGAAAATTTTGACTAACTCAGAGAAATTAGCAGACTACCAACATTTGACACAATGGTACTTAATGATTTGTTAAGAAGTCAATAGCCTAGTGGTTATAGTGTCCACTCTCGTAACTGAGAGGTACCGAGTTCGATCCCCATGCTCGCCAATAATCTTTTGACGTGAACCCGCTCCTAACCCAAGCATTAGCTTAGCTGGTGGGAATAGGCTAACGGGAGCGTCTCCAAATGAATAAAATTACAAGGTCCCTCGTTATTTCTAGCTATTCAGCGCATCTAGGCTTTTCTAAGTAATTTCACTTTTTATATTAAAATATTTAAAAAAATATACAAGTGATTTTATATTCTATAAATATTTGCAAATATTGCCAAGAAAGAATTTACATTGACTTTAGGGATCTTTCGATGTTATGCCTTGTTTTACGTTTCTATCACGTTCCGGATTATGGTATTGGATAATAAATAAATTTGTTCTATATTTAGTCTATGACCAAAGGCACGTTTTCGTAACCCCGTAACATTGGCGGAGTCTTTGGCAGGAAATCATTGGAGTATATAGTCTTAGAAGAAACAACTCAGTTCTTATTTATATAAACTGCCTGTACTGTTTCCATTCCGACTTTTACATCTGCATATAATTACTTAAATGTACTTGGTAGAGCCCAGGGCCCTAACCACGCTAGCTACTCAAATCGTAATAGAAAGGCAAAAGCTAGCGATTGCGTTTCAAACGCTCCGCTTTTGACGTTTTGCTGACACTAGCTTCATGATTTCTACTGACATTGATATGGTATGGTGTCAGCAAAACGTCAAAAGCGGAGCGTTTGAAACGTAATCGCGAGCGTTTGCTTCTGGGCAGATGTAGCGTAGCCTGCCAGGCTAGCCCAGGGTAGTACCGTCCTCTCACAACAGATCGGAGTAAAGTAGCCATTATACCGTTTACCGCGTTAAACGATGAGTGAGAGAAACGGCAGTCCAACTCTCCCTCGGTTTCCCACCTATCCCACTAGCGTTCAGTTAACGTGCGAGTAGTGCCTTTGGTATTGCAAGCATCTATAGGCTACGATAACTGTTTAATATCAGGCGGATCATACGCTTGCTTGTCTACTTTGTTTCCTGTATAAAAAAAAAAATGTAAAGTTCCTTATCCTGCTCAAGTTATGTTATTATAGTCCGTTTACCGGTCTACCAAGGCGTGGCCTAAGGCAAAATATTATTTCTCAGAACACGACAAGTAAGCTTAAAAATAATGCTTTCTAGATTCGTTATTATATTCTACGAAAGAGTTGATAAGTACTTTCATATTTTCTATCACAAATAAACTCTTCTAGGAAAAAATGTTTTAGGTTAACAAATATCGCGATAAAAAAAAACTCGTTCGTACAATAAAATAAATCTATCCAGTACATAAGTAAATAAATAAATGTATATAGTTATATTTCATATGAAGTCCACTAAAATATTCAGCTTTACAAATTACTTCTATCATAGAATCATCGTTGTGATATACATCAAGTAAGTTATATACATCCATGGACTGAAATATATTATGAGATACATTTTTTTTCCAACGCGTAGACAGAATGGAATTATGAAAATTGTACAAAGGGAAACATGTTTGCGTAGGAACCGCCCGCCCATTGCAGCCGCTTATATCTTCAGTGGAGAGCGATTGCAGCTTTCTGAGAATGCAAAATGCACCTTGTCTCTGTAAAAAGAACACAAACTCGCGGCGAGCTCGTAGGTGTACTACCTACGCTGAATCAACCACTTCATGCCACAAATTCCGTCCTACGATTCGCGTTTCGTCAAAAGGATGTTTACCGATAAACATGGTCTATAAATAGGACTCACAGTTTGTTTATTTCTCAGATATTTATTTAACGAATGAATTGAACTTTCAGACATAATAATGTTTATTTAACTAGAATTCTTACAAAAATGGGTCTTATTTAAACTCTCACTTCTCACTACAAAAATACACCGAATAATAGTTTGATCCACTATAATACTACTTTCTAAGATCCCCTATAGATATTTAGGATATGTATAGAGCTCTTCCCTCATGATAATTCCACTTAAGCACCGCAGTGAGATATAAGGACATTATTTAAATCAATTTGCACTAGAATGAAGCTTTAACGGAAAGTCTAAAATCTACAGTGGAACGGAAATACGTATAAGCACCTATATAAAACTTAAAAAAGTTAAAATGATGCGAAGCTACTTACTATGTAGGTTTATTGGTAAAATACTAACAATCTCCCAGTACTTTATTATTAACATAATAAACAACTAACATAAATATACACCTCTACAATAAGTTGTTGCTTATTGTTTCTCATCATATAGTTAGATACATGCATTTTAACATAGCACAATTCTAGATTCCAACAGCGCCCTTGTGGGCAGACCTGATGTAGCGTGAACACGGTTTAATTCCTACGTGTGAGCTTTGTAACGCGAGTGTTGAAGCACTATAAAGCGGTATTTGATTGACTCAATAAAACTGTTACGTGGTCTAATCCATATACGTTTTGAGTAACGCTTTTTATTAAAGGTTTTTTTTTTATGAACTGCATCAGTTTATGTTATGTTCATGGAGATATTTGCCACCCTTAGGCCAGTATTAATAAATCGATCTCAAGTCTGAGAGCGATCTTACCTAACGATGAAAGCCATATTTTAAAAAAAGAAGAAGAAGATAGCGATCTTGGATAGGTATGTCATTCTTACGTCATACCAGTACAAATAAATGGCATGTCAAAAGCGTACTCAAGACCGGTCTCGGACTTGAGATCAATGTATTAATACGGGCTTTAGTTATGTCATCCGTAGTTTAATTTGAAGCAGCTCACCGGCCACATTTCGTAAATGTTATAAAACAATACGATATAGTGGAGTAGAGTAGTCTTATCCTACTTATCCTACGAGTACTAATATTATAAATGCGAAAGTTTGTGAGTGTGGATGTATGTATGTATGTATGTTTGTTACTCCTTCACGCAAAAACTACTGAACGGATTTGGATGAAATTTGGAACACACATAGATTATAACCGGGATTAACATATAGGATACTTTTTAACCCAATAATCCAATACTACGCGGATGAAGTCGCGGGGCACAGCTAGTAATATTATAAATGCGAAAGTTTGTGAGTGTGGATGTATGTATGTATGTATGTATGTATGTTTGTTACTCCTTCACGCAAAAACTACTGAACGGATTTGGATGAAATTTGGAACACACATAGATTATAACCGGGATTAACATATAGGATACTTTTTAACCCAATAATCCAATACTACGCGGATGAAGTCGCGGGGCACAGCTAGTAATATTATAAATGTGAAAGTTTGTGTGTGTGGATGTATGTTTGTTACTCCTTCACGCAAAAACTACTGAACGGTTTTGGATAAATTTTGGAACACAGATAGTTCATAACCGGGATTAACACATAGGATACTTTTTATCTCGATAATCCAGAAATTTATGTTAGGTTAAATACCACGCGGACGAAGTCGCGGGCATAAACTAGTTGTACATATAAATACCCTAGGTGCTACAAATTTAATGAGTAGGCTTTATGAAAAACTCAAGGAATTATTAAATATTGCCGTACCACGACCAACATCGAACAAGTCGAGGGTATATTGTTGCCCGCCCATCTTATACTAAATTGTTAAAGTATCCGTAACAATTTTATCTGTCACTGCAGCGGAAAATTAATTTCTACGAAGAATAGTAGAAATAACCTGACGTTATAAATTGTGTAGTCTTTCATTTATTTTGCAACATTTATTAGTTATAAATTCAAGCACCAGAAAAGAAACCCTGAGACTTGACATTCCGTTTTTTAAATTCCTGCAAAAGCTTAAAGAAAAGATTCTCAATGGATTTCTGTTTGAAATGTCTTCTTAATGAGAGGTTCCTAGGTGCGTCAGGAATTTTTCGATTGCCGCATTGAAGTCGGGTGAACAGGAAGGCAACCGGTCATTATCTCTCCCGTCCTCGTATGTCATGTCTATTCCTATAAGATGAAGGTATCCTTCAGTTCCATAATTATGTTCTTCGATAGTAATGTCATCTAGAGTTTCGTACATTAAACTGAAAGTTAATTAGTGTAACGTCAACAGGTCGTCGTTGGACGGATGCTCAAGAATTATGATATTACTAGCTGAGCCCGCGACTTCGTCCGCGTGTAATTTAACTTAACTAAAATGCCCGCTCGCGCGTTCTGAGCCCGCGCGACAGGACCCATTTTATTAAATTTTGTTTTTCTAAAATAAAAGTAGCTTAAGTTACTCCTTATAACATCAGCTATCTGCCAGTGAAAGTCCCGTCAAAATCGGTCCAGCCGTTTCGGAGATTACCCGGAACAAACACACAGACAGACAGACAAAAAATTTTAAATCGCGTTTTTGTTATAGGAGTCGCATGTACTTTCATATGTATTTAGTGAAAAGGTGTTATTTTGATATTAAAAACAGACACTCCAATTTTATTTATTTGTATAGATACTATAGGTACGTCATTATTCACAAATTAATTAGTCTGACTAAGGAATAAAGTGCAATATTAATAATCAAGTAGGTAAGTACCAGAGTTAAAAAGGGCGTCTTGATTATTTTTTCTAAAAGCATACAAGATCTAAACTACATTTTTTTTATTCGTTTATAAATTACTAGCTGTGCCCCGCGACTTCATCCGCGTAGTATTGGATTATTGGGTTAATAAGTATCCTATATGTTAATCCCGGTTATAATCTATCTGTGTTCCAAATTTCATCCAAATCCGTTCAGTAGTTTTTACGTGAAGGAGTAACAAACATACATACATACATACATACATACATACATCCACACTCACAAACTTTCGCATTTATAATATTAGTAGGATTATACACACATCTTAAAGTGTTTCTGTATTAATGACGTACTGAAATTAAAATTGCTTTAACAAATTATTTTTGTACTAGTATTATTTCTAGCAAAGATTCTTTAAGTGTCTCGTATTCATAAATTACTAACGGCCAGCTATTAAAAAAAACGTTTAGTAAAAAATACAACAGAAATGGAAATGATGACATTACAGTTAGGTAAGTCAAGTTTAGCTATGTACTTACCAAACTAGCGGCACTGTTTGTTTCACCTCGTACCTTGGTTACCGCAGGGATGTCTGCAAACAGCAACTGAAAACAGTCAGCCGACTAAAATCTCAATAGATAAAGATAAACCCCATTCCGTCCAGGCCACGATAATAATTGCGAACTTTGTTTTCGCTCACGTTTCTTTTCCTTTCAAATATTAAAAGCTGACAAGATAATGACACCGAAAAGGGAACCTTTTAAGGAATAAAAAGGTTATCTGAACAAGCTGTGTCCGTAATTTCGGAATTTCTTCAAAAACTCACGGCGGGGTCCCCATTTGTTGTTGTCATTTGTCTGGTCTTTTTATTGCAAATGTAATTACTGTTAGGTATCTGAACGAGATGGTAAAATATGTTTACGTTACATTTGCAAACTTTGATTTGTTTTAAATGAGGTGTTATTATTAATACGACGTTATCCATATAGTTGAGGCCTTCAACTTATTGTGCTAGTGCAAAGATCAATTTACCTATTTCACAGTAACTCAAGTTAACAGTTACTCCACAAATAGTTACCAGAGCGACTGATTTTTAAAAAAGCTTCTGATACAATCCACAGATTCTTTACAAACCCTAATTCCTACTAAAACGAAATACAAAAAATTGGGTAGTTCTGTAGCCGCCCTGAATGTATCAGCCATTCACAGTATGTTTTGAATAAGGTATCGAAGGCTCAAAATACACTCAATTTATATGGATTTATAGTCAAAATTTCGATTTTAATAGATATCCTCTATACGTCTACTGATTTTTGAAAATCGCACCCGGCTAACCACCTTTAACAAGACTAAACTCATAAACGTCAAATTCAAATCAACTAATAGACTGCTAACTTAAGTTTTGAAGCTTAATGCAGGTAAACTTAACGTCAAACAAGTTTAAAGGCACATATTGAACATTCATCGGTTTATCAAAGTTTCGGTGCGAGGGCGAGGGGGTAATTTACTGTGTCAAAAGTAACCGCGCTACTGGAGGTTATTATTAAAGCGTAGTATGCTGTGTTAAGGCTAAAGCGCCCATGTAGCCCGCGAAGTTCAAATTTTTTGAGTTCTTTTAGAAATTTTTCAAAATCTGACAATAATAAAAGACAAATTTTGTAATTCGCGAAAAAGACCGTGTGCAGTGCATTTATTAATATATCCAACTTACTCTAAAAAATTTCAAGAACGACAGCTATCCAGATAATCTGGCAATTTTTGTATCTTTAGTGATTTACTAGTATCATATCCACCGTGATAATATTTAGAGTAAAATAAATGTATTAATAAATGCACTACACACGGTCTTTTTCGCGAATTACAAAATTTGTCTTTTATTATTGTCAGATTTTGAAAAATATCTAAAAGAACTCAAAAAATTTGAACTTCGCGGGCTAGACAGGCGCCTTCACCTTAATTACTTAAAAAAGGTGTTCAGATTTCAAATCAATAAAATACGTATTGTTTTGACGGAGGTTTATTTAAGAAGGAAGAAACAGAAACTTGATTTGACAGAGGCCACAATTGCCATCTGTCAAATGTCACCTGACATCTCACTCTTGCCATCTGTCATATATTGCTTTACGTTCCGTTTTCGTTTTTGCTATTATAATAATTATTTGTTTTAGTATACATATTATTACCATGTATCATATTTTTTCCTGTCTATCAAACTAAATTATGTATAATATTCAACCGTACAATCCAACTTCAATTTTTTTAGATTATCATAAAAAAAGCCTCATCTACCGACCATCAGTCACATAAAACTCTGTTGTTGGCAAAATCATCGACTACCTAACGATGAAAGCCATATTTTAAAAAAAGAAAGAAAATGATTAAATGTATTCAACAAAAGGAAAGGATTCTTTCGTTAAAATTTTATAGTGTCAAGATTTAACATGGATAAATAACAGCAAAACGTGTATAGTAAGACCCCTCATAATATAATATTCCACCCTATATTTTATAGTGATCTAGGTCTATCTGCGGCATACCACAAATTAACGCACCACAAAGCTGGCATTAACATGCTGTAGACAACTTTGAAGTCGAAACTTGTATACAGTATTGCCTCTGACTCGTTGAAAGGGTGGATTACTAAACGAAGTGAACGTTTTTAGGTCTTTGGATCTACCTATAGTCGACAGAAGATAATTTTTTGTTTGAAACAGAAAAAATATAATTAAAGCAGTGCGTTATTTTTTTAGATGAAAACAGTCTTACAGCTATTCAATGTAATAAATACACAAGCCAGCTTAAATATTATTATTCGGCCGTTCACACAGTTTCACATGGTAATTTACATTTTACTGTATTCTTATGTAAAATACAACTATTATCTGTCAAAAATATAACATAGACAACGGTGTTGACGTAACGATATTCACTAATTTAAATAAGAACAATATTGAACGAAATACACTTCATGAACAAGCCTTTTAAATTTATAACAAAATTAAAAAATAAAACGCCATCAACTAAATCTACTAGGTATCTAGGGTCCGTATTAATAAATCTATCTCATGCCTGAGAGCGATCTTGGGTACGATTTTGACATATCATTTTGTAATCGGATGACGTTAGGATGACATTTCCAATATCGCTCTCAGATTTGAGATCGGTTTATTAATACAGGCCTTAGCCCATCAGAAGTGAATAAGCAACGAAATATATGTGAACATAATAATAAAAAAGTAGGTAAGCCAAAAAGTAAAGATGTAAAAAAAAACAAAATCATCGTTCCGTGTGAAGTGGGAAAACTAGCAAACGAGAGCACTCGAGTGGTCGAAACACTACCACCCTGCGCTGAATAAATATGGATGGTTTGGTACACTTGCCACCATAATGTTTATGCGAAACGAAACTTATAGGAAAATAAGCTCATTATAATTGCCGGCCTGCGTATAAAACAATTATTTAGATTAGCATTTTTGTTAGGTGCCTATACACGGTGAAACAGAAAGGGTACCTATTATATTAAATTATTTGTAGTTGAAGAGCGAATGGTGTTGTAGGGATATAGCTATCCAAATATTTAAAAACCTTATCTACCTTAATTTTTTAAAGTTTCTCTTAAAGCCGAGACTTTTAGATTTATAACAAAAAATATAACCTACACTCTTTTCTGTTTCACCTTGTAGATGTAAAGAAAATAAACTATGTTCTTAGTTTTAGATTTATGATGAATTTTTATCATGAGAATCGAATGTAATGTAACCTCGTTTTCGGTTTCAAAAGAAAACTCAGCCTTTAGGATAACTTCGCCGCTTCTATTTTCTTTGAACACTTAGGGGCTCCTGTTATACTTACACGTGAAAATGAGGAGCATCCTCATTTGCGCCCGAGTCTACTCAAGAATCTTTGCTCCTATAGGAATATGTTGCTACAGTTTTCATTTTCATATATTTAACATGCATTTTTCGCGCGCTCTTGAACGAAAGCTGTTAATATAAGAAGTTGCCCACGCTTTGGTTACGTTAGAACTTTGCGTTTGGAGTCGATACCTAAAAAATAAGAATGAATTTTCTAAAAATAAGTATGAGCTTGGGATACTAACAATTTTAAACCACGGTCAACGCGAAGCTTTGATAAAGGAATAAGGATACGAAATGGTAATAATGTTTGAGTTTAAGTCGGTGAACGCTAGCCTCGCTGACAATCGGGCGGCCATTTAACAAAAGAGCGGTTCAGTCTTTGTTGGGATCGGTAATGGTAATTAATTAACTTGAAGAATTAAATAATTATTTTATTTTAACTATATAATTAAAATAAAAACTAAGACGTGACCCCGACCGCTCACCTCCACTCTCGTTTTACTGACGCCATTTCTGTTGGTTCAGACATATAACCTGACTAAATTACCATCCTTATTATGTTCGTCGTGTATGAGCAGGACATATACATCTTTTTTAAAGCGTAAATTGTTATTTATTTGGGGTTTAACGACAATAGCATTGCCATCACCGTCCACTAAAAAGGGTACTTATAAAAACATCCTAAACCTTGTTTAAAAACAATGTCTTCTTGTGTCGTGTGATAACATTACACAAAAGCGTGTTTTTATCTCGCAAAAGGAAATGATGATCCAGGAAGCACTTAAAAAACTTATTATCTCCTACAAGGGCGCCCTTAATTTTATATCCGGCAAACTTAGGCGGCACACACTGCCCTACTCAATGTTCAAACCCCGATCACGAATTCTCATTGCGGACTACAGTACCTACTACCTATGAATGTGAAATCATAATATAGTACTGTAAGGTCCATGGGCACTAGCGATAGGAGTTCCTGGCTGACGAGAAAATAATAAATGTAGAAAACATGATTGTTTTGAAATTGAAAGCTCTGCGGTGCGCTGGCAGTGACAACCGGGGAACCGATGTAATAGGACATATTTAAATATTTTTAAATATAATAAATGTTATACATAAGGAATAAGATTTTATTATTGAAACCCCGCTGTCACAGTACCTACTCATCTGGGTATAATTCATTCGACCAGAAAGAAATCTCCACATTTTATTTATTACTAGCTGAGTCCGCAACTTCGTCCGCGTGAAATTTAACTTAACAAAAAAGCCCGCTCCCGCGTTCTGAGCCCGCGCGACAGGACCCATTTTTTATTTTATTTTTCTAAAATAAAAGTAGCCTAAGTTACTCCTTAAAACATCAGCTATCTGCCAGTGAAAGTCCCGTCAAAATCGGTCCAGCCGTTTCGGAGATTACCCGGAACAAACACACAGACAGACAGACAAAAATTTTTTAAATCGCGATTTTTTTTAAGTGTCGTATGTACTTTCATATGCATTTGGTGAAAATGTGTTATTTTGATATTACAAACAGACACTCCAATTTTATTTATTTGTATAGATTTTAGTCGCAACTTATAGAGCACTTTCTTTTGTGACCTGAGAAAGCCTTTTATTCAATTCTATTTGATAAACAATAGATAGGTACTCATCGATACTTAACTTCTACATTTATACAGGCACTTAAAATAATCTCTTACCTTCCCATTAAATTTATAGGAAAAGCTTTTGCTGTCTATTTTCTTATAGGTATATACAAAAGTTTTCCTGGAATAAGTACCTACTTGAAATTTCAATAATAATTATACATATAAGTAAATGTACCTAATAGCTGTAATAAAACTAATTAATACGTATAAGTACTTAAATAATTTAGCAACCACTTATAGGTAGGTATGTTTCTATATATTATTATAAGTATGTGAAAATACAATCATGGTTTTATTTTTAATAAAATATTACTGTATTGGTAATGTAAGTAATGGTTTCAATGGTTAAATAAATTATGTTGGTACATTAAACTAGGTATGTAAAAGAAATTATTGAATAGGATATTTTTATTTTACCAAATGATCTAGTTTCTTTCATTTATTTATCACTAGCTGTGCCCCGCGACTTCATCCGCGTAGTATTGGATTATTGGGTTAAAAAGTATCCTATATGTTAATCCCGGTTATAATCTATCTGTGTTCCAAATTTCATCCAAATCCGTTCAGTAGTTTTTGCGTGAAGGAGTAACAAACATACATACATACATCCACACTCACAAACTTTCGCATTTATAATATTAGTAGGATAATCAAGATTATTTCAATGCTAAATTTAGCCATTCCCAAAGTCTCCTTTGAACTTATATTTTCACGATAATCTTATTCATTGAAACGAGTCTTATAGATTTGCATGAAATGTGCACACTAAATTTATAGTGCACAAAGGTAAGCTGATTTAATAGCTGATAACAATTGTTCTTAATATATATACTAAGTGAAAAATAAAGGGTATACCATTTTTTTTCTTTACTTTACTTTGTAAATCTAAAACTATCGGCTTTGTGGGACAGTTGAAGTACTAAAGGTTTTATAGACTTATGAAATCTGTCAACAGCTGTATCCCTGTAACACCTTATGTTTTTCAAGTTTCCTCCAAAGCTGATAGTTTTAGAGATACAAAGTTCAGTTTTGAAAAAAAATATATACCATTTCTGTTTTAACCTGTAATATCCAGAATGGTTAGTTTTTCCCGTGACTAACCAGATCACCGTAATTTTAACCTTTTTGCAATACCTATTATATAATGCTGTTTTCAACTATGATGATTGCCGTCACGCCACTCAACGCCGCGGACATCATAAAATACGTATCTGTATCACTAATGAAATAATTATATTGGAACACTAATTTACATCGGACAGCCTCAGTCGTTAAGTGAATAATAAACGAGGAAGCTTAATTAAAGAAACGCTTTGGCTCGAGAATGAATTTTCTCACGCCTCTCCTCGCTCGCAATTTGGCTGAAAGACTGTGGGGCCATAAAAGAGCAATAAAAACATCGATTTTGCATAAGAATCCCGCAGATGCGGTCGCCGCTTGACCGAGCCGGGACAAGCCGACTGGGAATGGAGCTTGCGATTAACCTCTATCAACATTGAATTATTTTATTGTTTTAAAAATCAACTTAAATCCTTATTAATTCATCATCATCCCTTTAAGCGGTCATTCACAAAGACGGCGATGACGCTGTTTACACATTTTTGACTGATAATAGCCGTATTTGGATACTTTCAATAAAATTCCGTGTAAGTAATTAATGACCGTTAGTGTACGTACTTAATTTTCTAATATAAACAAGGGAACAACATTATAATAACTCTCAATTGTAACATTTTTTCAATACTCATAATATTTTAATATGCAAAGCATGAATGGTTGCAATCTCTTAATAAGTAGGATCAAGAAATAAAATACCTAATTTGTGTCTTCCCATAAAAATATTTTTAAACTTCTACATTAAATTCTATAATACAATTTTTACCACAAAATATTTCATCAAAGGCATAGTGGTAAACAAATTAAGCTAGACTTCAAGCAAAGTTGCAGATGGAAGAACCAAAGGGTCCGGGATAAACAAGTGTAAAAAGATCTTAGAGATGATTACAGCCAGACGCTGATGTATGTATAAAAGACGAGTTTTCAGTACTGCGGATTAGTACGAGTACAAACTGAGTTAGATATTCTCTTTCATGGTGTACACTACGGCTATGTGGCGAGAGCGAGGTTTCTAAAACACACAGAGACTCGAAACTAACACATTTAGATAGTAAGATTTCTTTATGGAATATTTTTGAGCAGGGCTCTATGTAGAGTAGTTAACCGGAGACCAAAATGTTTCATGAGTTGATGTCGTATCACCAAATATGAAAATATTTTATAGGTTTTAATATCTATGTTCTGACAATAATGAGAGATTCATGCTAACTACAAGACACGATTAAGACGAGGTTTTTATACAGTTTTCCACAATATTTTATATGTTAACAATTTTCAAGTGATTAGGTAGGTACCTACAGCAATTTGTTAATATTATGAATTAAATAGGATTAAATCTATAAGATGAATGTCTCGATAAAAGCTTATTATAGAAATAATGAGAACTCTACCGATTAAAAGATTATAGTCTGGGGATTAAGAATACATTTCATTTTTAAATATCTTTATTGCCTATTTTTACAACAGAGGGCGCGGCAAAGTTCACCTTTGTGTTATTAGACATCTTTCCGCGATTTATTCAGCTCTTTACTTTACTACATAGTATTATATGTATGTGAAAATACAATCATGGTTTTATTTTTACTAAAATATGACCGTATTGGTAATGTAAGAAATGGTTAAAATGGTTAAATAAATTATGTTGGTACCTAAAAATATGTAAAAGATATGATTGAATAGGATATTTTTAATTTACCAAACGATGTTTTAAATCTAGTTAGTTAGTTAGTGCTAAAAGTCCAAAGGTATTTAAAATTAAGAAATTGCTGTAGGTACCTACCTACTCACGCGAAGATTGTTCACATAAAAGTTTTGTAAATACCTTTGGACTCTTAGCAAATTACTTTTGCGTAATATGTTGTAAAAACTAGGAAACATTAGGTGCGATCGATAATGCGGTCGACGCCTCGTCGTCGGCGTGAAACTAATGGGCCGTGTTAACGTTTTAAACTATCCGTATGTAAGCACACACGCTTGTTAAGATTACGTCTTAGTTTAATAGCTACTTTAACTGTCTTGGAACATACTCAAGTAGTGTTACTGTATAAATTGTTGGGTACACTGCACTTATTAAGGCAGTCGGAAAATGTTCCCTTACGTATCTTACAATGTTCCATAACAATTTACTCAAAATAACACTCTTAAATCATTATTAGGCCCGCGCGGAATCCCTCAAACGGCGCAAATATAGCTACCTTGATCCAGGTTATATGTTTGAGCCGTTTGGGGTAGAGACCCTGGGACCATGTCGTCCGGGCTCCCATCGCATTTTTTGCGATTTGGGCAAGCGGCTGGTCGAGGCAACTAGTGACCAGAGGGCTGGCACATATCTCGTACAGAATTAGCATTGCCATTCAACGTGGCAATGATGCCAGTCTTTTCGGCACTTTGCCAAGCGATGGCGGTCTGGCACGAGTTTATTTTTTGTGAAATTTTATATTACTAGACCTAAGCTATTTTATATCTGTATATAGTGTATATATTTGTTAGTTATTTCTTATTTTCAATAAAAAGCCATTATTTATTAGGCTGGAACATTTCATAGAAAAAATATGTAATCTCATTTTTATCTAAGATCCTTTTCGAATGTTTAGGTTCTTATATCGAAGGAAAACACTCCAAATGATATAGGCGTCGCAAGGTTGAGTTTGACCATAAAATAATAAATAACTCTACGAGTAGAACCGAAATTCTGAACCTACTCTATGTATTTATATTAACCTACTGATGCAAGAGAGTCAAAGTCAAAGTCAAAGCGTTTATTTTGTTTAGTCCAACGGGGGCACTTGAAAATTTTCGGCTGCTCTATCAGTGGAGAGAAGAGTCAGGCGCGTGGTTTAAGAGCAAGGGAACACTGGCCATAGAGACACGTAGAAACAGGGACAGAAAAAGGAACAGTTGAGTGTCCTATCTACGCTTTTTAATCTTGGAGTTTAACTATCTTTAACTTTTGCAAGGGTCGAAAACTGAGCGGGTCGGTTGGACCGGGCGGCAATAAATCTCGCGGCAGACAGTAACAATGTGTAGCCGCCGTGTCTTCGCTGCCGTTCCTACCCCACACTAAAAACCGTAGCAGAAGTTGTAATGGATTTTGTTGACAGGATAATCTGACACCACGTGCTAATAAATATTAATGAAGGTGGAATATAAGCTGTGGTATTATCTGCCCGGTGTATTCGAGGTAAATTGGAATCACTCAACGTTATCGTTACTTACCATTCCGTACGATCGAATCCGGTCAGCTCACCGGGTGGTTGAAGTTATATTCCAGTCGAGCCAAATTTCAAAAATAGCCTTTCCTTTATTTTTCCTGAATCGAATGACACTGAGATCGCCTCCCGTCTATTGTAGAGTGCCCATAGTACAAGTGTTGCTTAGTTTTTAACCATACATTTAATGTGTTAGTCGCGAGATATTTAATTACTGTTTATATACATACAGGATGCTGTTTTGATTCCTTAAAATTGGACCATTTTGAAAAGTTGTTTGTCTATGGTAGAGATATACTAATATATAAATCGGTATCATAGGTAATATGAACATAATACATTGCGTTACAATAATATACCGAAAGCTGCAATTAGTAATAGCAAGATCACGTCAGGCGTTATCATCTCATTTGAATAACTTTTATCTAACAATATTTCAAGTAATTTGTACATCAATATAGCAAGTAATAATTATCTTATTGTTTGTTTACATACAAATTATTAGCTTCTGTGAGAGTATCCGATCCGATTTTCTGGCTGGGTAAACGCAAATTATATTTCTTAAACTAGCTGAGCCCGCGACTTCGTCCGCGTGTAATTTAACTTAACAAAAAAGCCCGCTCCCGCGTTAAGAGCCCGCGCGACAGGACCCATTTAAAAAAAATAGTTTTTCTAAAATAAAAGTAGCATAAGTTACTGCTTATAACAACAGCTATCTACCAGTGAATGTCCCGTCAAAATCGGTCCAGCCGTTTCGGAGATACTCTTTGATTTCATGTGTTTTTATTTTTTTACCCGGAACCCTAATTGTTTTTCTAAAATTAAAGAAGCCTAAGTTACTCCTTAAAACATCAGCTATCTGCCAGTGAAAGTCCCGTCAAAATCGGTCCAGTCGTTTCGGAGATTACCCGGAACAAACACACAGACAGACAGACAGACAGACAGACAGACATACAGACAGACAGACAGACAGACAGACAGACAGACAGACAGACAGACCGACAGACAGACAGAAAAAACAAACAAAAAATTTTTAAATCGCGTTTTTGTTATAGGTGTCTTATGTACTTTCATATGCATTTAGTGAAAAGGTGTTATTTTGATATTACAAACAGACACTCCAATTTTATTTATTTGTATAGATGTTAATGCGTGCATTGCCCCATTGCTTTGGACAAGACTATCGAAAAAATCCATAATGTCAAAGCGTTAACTTACCTAGGTACCTGCAGTTAGTTATGGCTATTTGGGACAAAATCGTTTAGATAAAAGCCTCGTTTAGCGGGAAAATCTGGGACAAACACCGAGACTGGTATTTAGCTTGGCTATTTATCATATACGGCAAAGAGACATCGGCGTTTTCAGGTTAATGTACGCGCTCAGTATTGGTATGGATAAATGGGAATCGGAAAACAAAGGGACCTTCGACGGGTGAAATAAAATCGTTTGTAAACGGTAATAGATATTTCTAACAAAGTAGTAACATTTACTTTTACCGTGGAATAACCTAAAAGCCAGTCACGTTGTAATGTTTCTCTTTCCATAATACTTATAGGTCTTATATTTATAATGCACGATATATTTCATGGCGTGTTAGTATGTTTTTCTCACTTGATAGAAAGCGACGATGAGGCCAAAATTGTGACTTGGTAACAGCCTGTTTACTCTGGATTTGAAGAGACCCAAGTTAAGCTGCCTGCGAAGGATGATGTAGGTACATCATCTTTACCACAAAAAATCTAATGGTAAATTATATTTTTGATGTTGGTTAGTAGCGAGTGATTTAATAGTTTAGCTATTAGATAGAAATATTTTATTTAAGCATTTGCTGCGGCTACGTGGCAAGATATCGTGCTTTATTAAAATAAGATCTTATGTACAGTTTGTTTTTGCTGAGAACCGACATTTACCGACGGTAAAATTTTTTTAGCGCATTTTATCCTTAGACTAGCTGTGCCCGCGACTTCGTCCGCGTGGAATTTAATTGACAAAGTTTCATACAAACTTTCATCCCCTATTTTATCCCCTTGGGGGTAGAATTAATCAAAATCCTTTCTTAGCGGATGCCTACGTCATAACATCTACCTGCATGCCAAATTTCAGACCGATCCGTACAGTGTTTTGGGCTGTGCGTTGATAGATCACTATGTCAGTCAGTCACCTTTGAGTTATATATATTTAGTTGTAAGCAGTATATCTACTTACATTCGATATTAATTTATTTATTTAATAGATATACCTATGCTAGGTTTATAAATCCAAATTATTTATATGCTAGGTTTGTTTACATTGCTTCAAATATAGATATAAATAATTCAAGATATTGTACTCCATCGCCAATAATACTACTGAAAATATTTCACAGCAAACGTTATTAGTACCTATACTTAGTTACATAAGTACGTGTAAAATATTATAGTTTCCAACTTCCGTGTTCGCCTTGCACATAATGATAACTCACGTTTCCGCTTCAAAAATTATGCATAGCGTAGTAACATAGTACAGGGAGGCTCTAAAAATCCGAAGACCCTAACAAAATATAATTCATAATACTTTACAGCGAAGTAAGCAGACCGTATCTTCAACTTACGCAATATTTTACCTAGTTTAAAGTTATTTTATCAGGAACATTATTTCGCATTAAAGTTAAGATACGTCCCGTTGCCGTTTTGGGCAACAATAAGTTTGTAGTTAAGGTAAATTTTCATAAAATGCAGATGACACTGGCGAGCGCGGCCCGGAAGTAACTATTATTACTTTAAGCCGGCTCGGGGCGGAAGGAACTGCCGTCCGACAATCGTGATAGTACTCATGGTGGCTTATTTTTATTACGAGGCAGTCGGGGTTTCGGTAGTAGAGTCTATCTGTAACCAACTGGCTATAACTCGACCAGCATAGTACCATCCTCTCACAGAAGAAGCGTAAAATAGTTATTATAACAATGAGTGAGAGATTCAGAAGCCCAAAACCCACTCCCAGCCTCTGTCTTAGTCCCACTCCCGTTCAAGCAAAGTGCGAGCAATGCCTTTAGTATTGATAGCTAGAATAGGCTACATTAACTGCTTAACATCAAGCAGGTCGTACACATGTTTGCTGACTTAGTTCTATAAAAACTGCGAGTTATAAAAGGCGTTTTAGCATAACTCAGGCTTCGCAATACATGCATCAATGACGTTGCGTAGGACTTATTTAAATATGCCTACTGTTGGGCCAATGACATTGAAGTGAACTTATATTCACGACGCCGGCAGATAGATGGCGTTGAATGCGACGCTTCAATACACTATGAGAATCTTAATGGAAAACCTAAATCACGGTATTAAAGTTCGCAAGTATCGCGTCTATATATACAAGACACTGCCGACAACAACCAAGGGGGCGTAGCGGCCGCCCCGCCAAGTATACCACCCACCTAAGATCTTCCCATTTCCGTTGAAACACCAACAACAAGGAAATTTGCTTCCACGTGCGGGAAACTGAAAAATTAACAGCCAGGGAAATGTATCGGCAGTTTCGCATAGGGCAAGTCAACTGGAATTGGTTTCCGTTGCGATAGTCTAACTATATTTATGATCTTAAATCATACAGTTTTATTTTTAATTTATAAAAAAAGTTGGCAACTATCCGCCTGATGTTAAGCAGGTACCGTATCCTATAGATGCTTGCAATACCAAAGGCATGGCTCAAAAATTACTGACCTGTAGGGAAAACTTGTTGGTAAGCGTGCAAATTATTATATACCGTGCGGCTAAATCACACTCATATTCACTTTTGAACTAATATCAAACGTTGTATAATTTTCTCAAGAGAATAAATAGTAATTACGGTTCTAGGAGTTATACTGTGCTGAACAACAAATATATATTAATACGTGAAGAAAAAACTTTGTACAGCTTTTTATGAAAATTGCGCGGTCGAAGGAGTATGAAATTTGGCACACTTATAGTTTATATAGAGAAGGAGTGCACAATGCTAATATTTTTTTAAAATTATGCATAATAAATACGTTAAATCACTAAATAAAACATTACACACACTACCATGCGTTTGACACACATACACATTTGTAACTTCTACTTGGTAACTGACTGACTGACAAACGGTGACACTTTTTTTTTCTTTTTTTTGGAGGGCGCGTACATTCTGCGTGCCTGTATCAAATGGTCTTTGACAATAGAACCTTAATGACGTTTAAAATTTAAATTTAAATGAATTATGGTCGAATTTCGACCACGGGCGACGACTAGTTTGTTATAGTTAGTTCTGATGCAAACATACTTCAAACATTGTACAGTGTGTACAGTATCTGTGGGCAAGTAAAGACTTCCATTCTTTCTTATTTTAATGACGACTACATTTTTTATTGATCTTGAAATTGAACTGTCAGTAAAAAAACCATTAAACCGGTTACGAAAGCCTTGAACGTACCGTGCCTAACTAAAACAATGCCCAGGGAACGAAACTCAATATACAGGAGCGTACAAGTTAACAATCCGACTAAGACCGTCTGTACAGAACACTTCAAGCTCACGTAAATACAATTCATGGCAATGTTCAGTGTACGCCGCACTCGAGCCCCGCTCAATAGTCCACGCTTGATTGATATGTGGCGATGATTGTACAGCCAATATTGCCGGCGCCGCATTGTGGCAAAACGCAGGCACTTCAGTTAATCAGCTTCATGGTGGGCTTATGTTGTTGGTTTTTGTCCCACTTGGATATAAACGATGTCGGTAGGTAAGTACTTAGAATGAATTCGGGGTTCGTAGGTATGTTTGGATGTCAGTGAACTCTAGCATTTGGCCTTTTTTCTGTTGTAGGAATTGGAATCAAAGGAACAGTTTTGGGCCTAAAATTGTGGTATTATTGAATTCATGAGATCTCATATATAAAATTGATTACCTCTTACGATTTGATCAGAATCTGAAAGATTTCCTTTTGAATTGGGAAGTGTTGTTGGCCGCAAATAGCCTTTTCAGTGAATAAGATGACGAGCGCTTAGACTTGCTTTCCTTTTGGCTTGGGCGGCGATATTATAAATAAATAACAATAAATATCGCCAGACTAGAACACCAAGTGTCTGTATGGTCCCAAAATAAGCAACGCTTGTACCATGGCTACCGTAAAATGGATTGGGGTCGATCCCAGTGACACTCAGCTCAAGGTAAATTAAAATACGAAAAAGCAATTTCCGAAATTTGCTCCCACGGGAATCGAACTCACAACCACTCGGTACAGAGAACTGAGCAGCCTAAGCTCGAACCACTGCACCAAGCCGTCGTCAACTGAACTGCACGCTTTAGAAGAGAAATGGGCTCTGACATGGGTCGTCACAAAAAGAGGAAGACCATCAAAAGGACTTCCGGAAAGGCAGAACCGGACAAACTTCGACTCTCTGCAGAGAATTTCAGAATTTAAAACATTCCAAGCCACACTTTTCTCGCGTACAAAATAAAGATTAAAACCCGTATATATACTTCATCCACGACATAAAGAATAATCACATGTCACGGCCTTCACCAGATCTGTATGTTTACAACACCCCAAACTAACACTGGGTACATTCATTACATAGCCTCATCATGCGAGCCGCTGTAGTTAGGGGCTGATTTGTTGCCCTTGGGGGCAGATACGCGACCGCAGCCTACCCCACTCGAAGGCTAAATGCTTGTCTAGGTACACAATTATGTTTATGTGTGGCGTATCGTTCCAAGCTCTGTATCTAGTTGTGGGCGCCACAAGTTTCTGCCCTTATCATATCTGCAGTGTACAGTACGACAGTAAAATACACCACCACAACCATATTTCTCCAAAGGGATAGACAGAGGTTCTCTGTAGTGCACTTAAATTAAGTCGATGGTATTTTGGTTCCAGTGCAAAGAGGTCATTATACCGGACTCATTCCCGCTTGATGCGAGGGAGCCTCAGGCCACTACACTGCCCCATTCCAAGTTAGCGAACTAAACAAGTATTTTAAAAAATGTGCAAGTTTCGTGATAGTTTAAATTAACAATATTATTAATAATATGTTGAAATATGAAAGACACCTTTCATCGTTCAGCAAATTATAATCTTAGTTGGTGTATACACAACAGATTTCTGAAATATATGTCAGATATGAGATTTGAACCTTAACACCTTGTGTCCTAAAGCGTGCGATCGAGCATTGAGACTGTCATAACTAACGAGCTAACCAAAAGGAGAACAAAATAAAATCACGATTCCAATAAAGAATGCCGCGTTTAATAAAACCACTGTTGTGTACCTAATGGCCGAGTGTACGTATCAAACTAAAATTCAATCAACGAATCGTACATTCATCTTCTATACAAATAAATAAAATTGGAGTGTCTGTTTGTAATATCAAAATAACACCTTTTCACTAAATGCATATGAAAGTATATACGACAACTATAACAAATACGCGATTTAAAAAAAATTTGTCTGTCTGTCTGTCTGTGTGTTTGTTCCGGGTAATCTCCGAAACGGCTGGACCGATTTTGACGGGACTTTCACTGGCAGATAGCTGTTGTAATAGGGAGTAACTTAGGCTACTTTAATTTTTGAAAAACAATTAGGGTTCCGTGTAAAAAAATAAAAACACATGAAATCAAAGAGTATCTCCGAAACGGCTGGACCGATTTTGACGGGACTTTCACTAGTAGATAGCTGATGTTATAAGCAGTAACTTAGGCAACATTTATTTTATAAAAACAAAATTAAAAAAATGGGTTCTTTCGCGCGGGCTCAGAACGCGGGAGCGGGCTTTTTTGTTAAGATAAATTTCACGCGGACGAAGTCGCGGGCCCAGCTAGTTTTTTTTATATAACCGGCGGGGTTTTTTTTAAACTTTTCCTTTGGGCATAACAGGCAGAATACACACAATAATCCACCCCTTATTCCTCCAATAGTGATTGGGGGCCGTATTAATATATCGATCTCAAGTTGGAGAGCGGTTGCTTTTGAAGTGTCATTTTGTACTGACATAAGAATTATATTTCGAAATCGCTCCCAAACTTAAGATTGATTTATTAATATGAATAGACATCCAAATCAATACTTAATCAAGGATTATAGATCTATCTACCTCTAGATCGAATGCATCATTTATGACACGACACCAATTGGATCATGTCAGCGAATTCCGAAAATACCATAATCTGTATCATAGGTACCTATCTACACCTACCTATCAACCATCCGAATGGGAATGTCCCGTTTTAAAGAGAAAAGCGTTTGAACGTATCGAAATCACCTTGTCCAATCAATTTTGACATTATATACGGATGAATACAGAAGCCAAAACACGCAAGGTTATTTGTTTATCAAAGAGCGTACTGAGCGATACTGTGAGGAGAAATTGTGGTGCGAATGGTATTTAGAATTTGGATTTGGCAACAATAGTTGTTGAAGTGAAGTTGAATCATAAATTATGATTAACATAGAGTTTATTGCTGACAAATGTTTATTTTTTGGAACGAAGTTCCATTACGCGACTTACGGTAAGAGTTAAATAGCAAAAATCATCACGCTTGAACACCGTTATGCCCTATCCAGCCACTTAATACTAAATTTGTATACTACTTTGTAACGTCCACTGTGAAAAAGTTCGCTCAGATATCAACTAGATGGCGTAAGTGAGTTATTCCGATGACTGAACTTGTAGTATGACCTTAAATTGGCTCCTGACAGGGGTCCCCCGACCGCACAATATTTTTCTAACCAATTATTCAAAAAGAGAATGATGTCAGTATTGTATTTTGATATTACTGCCCTGGAAAACTGCGCTCACTGTATGGCCAACCTTTTATCACGAGCGTTGTATGTTGGCGACCATTCATCACGTCACTCTTCGTTTGAACACGATCTATGTCACCAGTCACCACCGCAAATTCCCACTGACGAATAAATTAAAAGCCATCCACAGCCACCGTACGTATGGCTTGGAAACGATTTTGCACCATTACCGCTGTGAGACATTAGATATGAAGAACGGTTTTTGTTGAACCAAAGACATCGAATATTGAAGATAGGCCGCATCGAGCAGAAATGCTTTGTCCCGCTTCTATAACGTTATGTCTACGTGGTCAAACTCAAAATGATTGCTCGGTCGCGGGTCGGGTTTCTTTTTTTTAAGTGAATTAATGTAGTGACGTTACAACTATTCTGAGCGCTTAGCTTTATATTATTATATTATTCATGGATAAAGAAAAAGGTTTGTCTTGTTGCACAGCATTATAGCGTGAGATATGACTTGAATTTGGTGTAATGTGCAGATATGTTTGTGAATTGTAAGTTTTATTGACATAGGCATATTAATTTGGGAAACTAGTCGAAAATTATAAGTTGCTCCTCTATAAACTTTTGTGGCTAGTATTTTGATAACCTTTATTTTCAATCATAACTTATGTAAATAGCTGAACCCTTGTCTAATTTTCAGAAAGGATAAGGTACTGAGAGGAACTGACTCAGCCAATTATAAAAATTTAAGGTCGTATTTTATTAATATAATACATGATATTTTGCATTGCGACTTAGTAGATAGTAAAGATAACGTAGGTACCTTCTACAAAAAAAACCTGTGGTGGAAAGTATAAATATTTTTTGTTGGTTGGTACAGTTAGCAGTGAATAGCAGGTGATTTAAAATATCATTTTTAAAAAGAACCTCTTCAGAATTTGTTGTGTAATTATTTTCCAAAATGAATTTTACCTACGGAGATTTCAAGAAAATAACATTTTTCGCAGCGTAGACATTTTGCAGACCTTATTGAAAAATAAGTTTCTATTAAGTCGTTAACAATTGAGAATTTTCTAGGGTTTCCGATTTTTTTTTTTGAGCATCGCCGTCTTACTCCTGGCCAGTCTCCTAAAAAAGTTAAATTAGCTCTTACATTATGCAAAGACACGCTCGTGCTTGACCGAAATATAATGCCCTAATGTACATAGGTAAATGTTTAATCATACGAAATCTTTAAACTAACCCACACACGAGTAGCAATCTTTACAAATAAATAAAATTGGAGTGTCTGTTTGTAATATCAAAATAACACCTTTTCACTAAATGCATATGAAAGTACATACGACACCTATAACAAAAACGCGATTAAAAAAAAAATTGTCTGTCTGTCTGTCTGTGTGTTTGTTCCGGGTAATCTTCGAAACGACAGGACCGATTTTGACGGGACTTTCACTGGCAGATAGCTGATGTTTTAAGGAGTAACTTAGGCTACTTTAATTTTAGAAAAACAATTAGGGTTCCGCGTAAAAAAATAAATACACATGAAATTTAAGAGTATCTCCGAAACGGCTGGACCGATTTTGACGGGACTTTCACTGGTGGATAGCTGATGTTATAAGCAGTAACTGAGGCTACTTTTATTTTAGAAGAACAAAATTTTAAAAAATGGGTCCTGTCGCGCGGGCTCAGAACGCGGGAGCGGGCTTTTTTGTTAAGTTAAATTCCACGCGGACGAAGTCGCGGGCTCAGCTAGTTACAAATATATCGCTATTGAAGTTTGCAGAAATAACTCAGTTATGTCGTCATACTTCACAAGCAAGTTTTGTTTTCAAAACTTAAAATGTCTGTATTATTGCCAATCTCAAAGTGATTTTACAAATAATTTCACTGCTATATACAATTGTGCTATACTTATTAAAGCATCTACTAATTAGGCTTTTGAAAACCGATGAAAAAGTTAATACATCTCCGATTCTGAAATCACTACAGGCCCTGTAAAGTTTCAAATATCACTGAACCAATTTCAGGTTACCAATCCCTAGCAAAATAAAACTTCGCATTACTTTGTACTAAATTTAATTAATCCATATACATCAATATTATTTCAGACAACAAATTTAACACTCGCTGGACTTTCTCTTTCTTCAGTTTCATTAAATGGGTTATCAGTTTGTTGTAGTCACCGGTACCTCTCAGCGTTTTGATGGCCTGCTCTTTGACGTTGGCCTCATAGCCCGCGTACACTTTGGTCCATAGCATCTTGAGTACCATGCCGTCTATTGTTTTTTTATCGTGCGTCGCACATTGTACCTGAAATGTATGAAGACAATTTTTATAAAATGTACCCATGTATCCATATAAAACTTAGGTACTGGTTCAGTTTACGATTGGCCTGAAGACTACTCGTTTAACAAGATATTTCAATAAAATCCATATTATAGACACAAAATTTCATATGAAAACAAATGAGAAGTGCCTGCATCACGCCGAATTTTAAGAGTGACCGTTCACTTCGCTGTACCATTAAGCACGCCCGCCCGCTTCGACCAATAGGATCGCTTCATTTCCTGACAACTTAAGCAAAGCTGGATGAAGCTCAGGAAATGAAGCTTTCCTGTCCAAATGGGAGGATCCGCTTCATAGCACAGCCAAGTGGACGGTCACCTTAAAAGTAGCGGCGATGATATTTCATATCACAAACAAACAGCAGCAAATCCCTAGAGCAAAAGTCTTGCGAAATACAAACAAACACATTGTATTTTTAATAAATGTGCGTTTAGAATTTCACAGTAATCTTCCTGTCAATACCGGATTTTTCCCGAGTAAGGTACTACTAACCAATACATTATGAAGAAGAAACGCTGACAATAAAACTAAAAACGTCACTCTCTGAGCCATATCGAGTTATTTCCACTGCGAGCGATTGAACACAACTGAGACTGAATCGCATAATGGAAACGAAGTGAAATTTCAAGAATGAACTAAACATCCTTTTACTTAATGTCATCCATTTCTCTCGAACAGGATGGTGTCATGCAATAACTGAATTGCTGGAATGTACATATTTCATTT
The DNA here is from genome assembly GCA_905147325.1 of Notodonta dromedarius. Classification (NCBI taxonomy): domain Eukaryota; kingdom Metazoa; phylum Arthropoda; class Insecta; order Lepidoptera; family Notodontidae; genus Notodonta; species Notodonta dromedarius. The sequence continues at coordinate 8,911,062 of LR990160.1, read as the reverse complement.
TACGTATGTACGATTTCGATGCTGTTTGTTTGGCATACCTACACTTATCTGTCTATTTGTTTGTAATAAAATCTAACCAAGCCTAATTTTTTATCGGGTTATATTAAATAATAAATAAGGTTTAGAGATATATAAATATATCATGAAGTTATTGCTAAATTAAGAATAATTATTCTCCATTTAGCGTTCTTCCAATTATTTCTCTGCGACTTTACGAGTCTGCCCTAAAAAATTACTTAAGGTTTTGGCAGTGAGTATAATTTTACGAGCGGCTTCCAAAGCTTTTGGTACGGAGCTTCTCATGACTTGAGATACGAGTTCATATCTAAAAGGTATTAAGTAGGCATAATAAAATGAAAATCTTGCTCTGTTTTTGCTTAATACCGTCCGTATTGGGAAAAATGGTCATCTCAAAATGTATACAAAATAAACTCGGAATAGCAACAAGTAGTTCAAAAGAAGAACGTCATTTAAAAAATATTAAACACTATCCGTGATCTTAGAAAAAAGATGCCCACGTAGTGAAAACGTGTTATGTCAGATATCACTCGTAAAATTCGATAATTCATGTTTATCACGTACATTTTTGTGTGTTTTACACTGTATGCATGACTTTTTCTTTACGCGGATTTTACATTTGATCGTCGCTTGAATATTTGTATCGTAAATAGTAGAGCGCCCCGAAGATACTAGCGACTCCCGATTTTCGGGCATTCGGAGGTTTCAAACACGTTTTATTTCGATCCTTAAAACATTTCAAATCTGAAAAAAAATTGTTTTTAATAAAAAGATGTCAATCATAGGTCTAAATCGTATTTTCATACCAGTTTTGTATGCTAAATGAGATTATATACCGACGACCGCTTGGTGCAGTGGATCGAGCGTAGGCCGCTCGGTAACCACCATGTGCAGTGGCACATGGTGGTTGTGGGTTCGATTCCCGCAGGGGCAAATTTCGGAAATGGCCTTTTCATAATTTGCCCAGTTCTGGGTGTCACTGAGATCACCCCCAGTCCATTGTACGGTACCCATAGTACAAGCGTTGCTTAGTTTAAGACCATACTGTTTGTGTGTCAGTCTGGCGATACCAAAATAGTTTTGAATATAAGAGCTAGACGATTTTATCCATCATAAGTAGGGATTTTTTGAAATAATATGTATAGCTATCATTCCAAACAATCTTAATATTTGTAGGAACAACGACGCTCGCGCCGCGTTCAGACTTCTTTTAATCCGCAGGCTCTTCATCAAAAGTATTACGGGCGATATATGTGCAGACCAGCCTTATGGTAACGCCACTAAACGCAATACAGCCTTTGCTAGCTTGAGACCTTGATTTGAAGATACCAATATCTTTTAACGGGATAGGCACGAAATTTATACTAGTTGAAACAGAAAGGGTATAGTATTTTTTTGCAACTTTACTTTGTAAATCTAAAACTATCGACTTTGGCAGTTGAAGTACTAAGGGCTTTGTAGACTTATGCAATCTGTTAACAGCTATATCCCTATAACACCTTTTGTTTTTCAAGTTTCCTCCAAAGCTAATAGTTTTAGAATTACAATGTTATGTTTTGATAAAAAAACTATACCCTTTCTGTTACAACCTGTATAATTATCTTTGTTGCCTTCTGTTCCTGGGATTTCCTGGGAAAAGTCAATTAATTAATCTCGTTAGGCAGGTAATTGATTAACGGGTTTCATTCATTACTTAACCATAATATAATTTAGATCAGAGTTTACTGAACTCAGTTTCGGATTTTTTTTTGCTAAATTAGGCATTCTATAGTACCAAATGTATATAGAGTCATATACTTAGAGTATAAAAAGCTGTTACTCTTGTGCAATAAACATATTTAATAGTGCATACTTATTTTCTTGACCAAAATACATTTAGGTCATTCACACGAAGAAAGCGGCACCGTTTTTACTATATTTTTTTGAAAAATGGCCGTTTACTTCAGACGGAAAATGTATGGAATGTTAACCATGTGAATGACCGCTAAGTAGAAACCACTACCATTAATTGTCATACTTCTACATAAATATGACTATTATGTGTGTCCGTAGCTTTTAAAGTCAGATTGGCTATGTTAACATCAGCACAGTATCTCCATACAAAAGTACTATACCTCTGACTTCAATTATTTAGTTATCGAAATAAGTTTAATTAACTTGATGCGCGCCATTCAAACAATCGTCATTGTCCCTCAATTTTTTACGTAATGAATACACCTATACAAGTATTGATAGAGAGTAAACAATAAAAGAGGATCCTTTGATCTACTGTGTAAATAATTAATCAAATTAATTTAAAAATTGGAGTGCAAAAAGACAAAAAAATATTCCAATATAAATCACATAATACAATTATCATTGGAACTCTTACTAGGCGCGCAGGGCAAGCCTGTATCTTGAGTCCAAGGAACATGTTAGAAATTGCTGAACTGGTTCAGTGAGGGACGTCTGAGTTTACAAATTAGTACAATTAGTGTTGGCTAAAAGTAACTGTTGTAAGAATATGTAGTGTGTTTGTTGTAGAATTTGTCTCCTAATAAACACGATGACTGCCAGAAAGGATTATTTCTGATGGATATCGCGACATTCTCGACTACTCGCACAAACGGAGTGCATGACGATGAGAGCACCTAAAAGTGAAAAGTTTGGTTCAACTCTCGAATGGCCTGATGTACTTATACAATATGGGTCCCAGCAGCAAACTTTCCTCACAAATCACCAACAGCAAGGTTGGCCACTAGTTCAGGGTTTACGACGGACGTACTAAGAGCGTTAGAAGGTACTTACTAGTATTAGTACCTATAAACAATGAGATAAAAATATTTTATTTTATGAATATAATATAAAATTCCATAAAATTCTGGTGTCCGTGTGCAAGTATTACTTTTCCTTTCAAACGGCTTGACTGATTTTGATGATTTTTTGGTAGTAATGGGGTCACCTGGATTATGTTTGGCTGTAGTTGGACCCGGTAAGTGCCACGTTATTGCTGTCGACATCCAGGGCATACGCCAGCGAAGTAAAAACTGTTGTATACTAGGTGAAACAAAAAGGGTATAGTATTTTTTTTGCAACTTAACTTTGTAAATCTCAAGCTATCGCCTTTGTGGGACAGTTGAAGTACTAAAGGTTTTGTAGACTTGTGAAATATGTCAACAGCTGTATCGCTATAACACCTTTTGTTTTTCAAGTTTCCTCCAAAGCTGATAGTTTTAGAATTACAAAATTAAGTTTTGAAAAAAATGTATACCCTTTCTGTTTCAACCTGTATAGAAAAATAAAATATTGCGTTGTCATAAGTATTTGTTGTTTGAATAATGTTTTCCATAGATAATAATTTATATCAAATTTCCGTGTAAAAATTCCTGAATATGGCCTGAAGCTATTTGCAATTGACATGCTTTGTTAATTAATAATCGCAAACGTTCAGAAGTCAGATATTCACTGTTAAAATCTGGTGTGTATTTGAAAAGAAAGCTACCGTAATACAAATGTAAGCACAAAGTTAATATTCCGTCGGAATTAATTAAACTGGATAAGGAGAGCACGACCATTTTATTTTTGTTTTCAAAGGAAATGCCGCTTTGAATCTTCTTCATAACTTCCAGCTATCATCTGTGTTTGCAGAAAGTCATTTTTATAATGTTTCATGCATTTTTGTACATGTAAGCATGAAGTGGGATTTGATTATAGAGTTTTTTTCAATACTTTTCTGTGTTCATTCATCTCGCTATGAATAAAGATGGTTGTATCTTTAAAACATAATAGATGGTTATATCTTGCTTGGACTACGATTTGATACTTTGGCAAAATCTGAAGTTAATCATAGTACAAAACTACTGCTTGAACTTGCTACAGTTGAAGTACATATTGCTCTGACACGCCATTTAGCACTATCATAAATCCTCATTTGTCTCATTATGATAAGAAGTTTAAAAGTTATGAGGAAACAGATGAACATACTCGCCATTGCTTCGCCGTATTCAAATAAAATATGTCTCATATTCTTTTAAGTAACTACACATAATAAATAATTATAATTTATTTAAAGCAACCACCTGCCCACTTACTTTTAATTATATTCTTTAATTTTATTTAAAAGTACTTAATTAATTAATCTCATAACCTGCATTTATTTTATTATGGAGGATCAAAGACGGGGTCAAAGTAGCAAGTCCTCATTTGAATATAAACTTACAGTTATTTTCAGTTCAATTAATGTCCATTAACATTCAGTCCCGCCGGAAATTGAGAAAGTAAAAGAGCAATTCAATTAAGCCCGTCAGGCATTGTTAGTGGACTGTTTGGTCTTGAGAACCACAAAATGTATTTTACGAGCCGAATTTTATGCGGAGATCTTATTACAAGGAGTATTTCATTTAACAATAACTGCAATGGTGCTAAATCTGATGAAAGTAAACTAAACTAATAAAAAGAGAGATATATAAGAATATTTAAAAAGACAAGCCCGCTGAGTTTCTTGCCTGATCTTCTCAGTCGAGGTCGCGTTCCGATCCGATAAGAAAAAAAATGTTAAATTAACAATTTGTAAGTGCCCCCGTAGGCCTAAACAAACTAAACGCTTTGACTTGACTTGACTAAACTACACGAAATATGCTGGTATTCTAAACATGGCCATAATTTGGAAAGACAACAATGTCTAAGTTGTTAGAGCCAAGCTGTACCCAAAGGACTACAGCTCATATAGTACCACCCTCACACAGATGATCGCCGTAAAGTAGCTATTATAGCTGCCTTTCGTAAGATAAGTGAGAGAGCCGCAAACTCCCTTTCAGGTCGACAACGTGCGAACATTGCAAGCATATTATATACTAGCTGTGCCCCGCGACTTCATCCACGTAGTATTGGATTATTGGTTTAAAAAGTATCCTATATGTTAATCCCGGTTATAATCTATCTGTGTTCCAAATTTTATCCAAATCCGTTCAGTAGTTTTTGCGTGAAGGAGTAACAAACATACATACATACATACATCCACACTCTCAAACTTTCGCATTTATAATATTAGTAGGAAGTAGGCTACGGCAACTGATTACCATCAGACGGGTCATTTGACACATCTAAAAACATTGCTGTTTAGCTTATTCAATACAATAATGAAGAAGAGGATACAATACATTTAGTTTAGTGTTTAGTTTGTATACCGATATCATGTTGGTGGTGAGTCAGACAGCTTGGAACATGTTTGGAACTAGGGCGAAGAAATCGCATGGCCCCCCATAACGTAAGCTTTACGTGGTACATTATGCGAACCCTAGCACACATTCCCGGTATGCCATCACTAACAATCGTTATTTTGAATGCGTTGTAAATATTGCCCCGCTAAGAAACATTTAGATATGTTATGTACCAAAAACAAACCGGAAGGTATACAAATATTCGTAGTACGTAGTTCGTATTACGTATATTCATGTTCAAGGGGTCAATAACCTGATGGTTAGAGGGGCTGCCCACGTAGCTGAGAGGTTTCAGGTTCGATCCCCATCCTGGCTATTAAACTATAGACGTGAGCCCACTCCTAACACAAGCAATAGCTTAGCTGGAGGGGCTAACGGGAATACTAGTAATGTTATAAACTCACATTGCTGTTAATTAAAAGAAAATAGATATTAAAAATAATGTTGAAGCTATCAGCCTGGGCAAGTTGAATTTACTACGAATTTATGTAATCATTTATTTTATTATGTTAGAAAAGAGCGCTCGCGAAATAGCTACCAAACATTTTTCATAACATAAAATTCGCTATAACCACATTCCACAAACTCCATTATTTAAACAAAATTCTAAAAAATTCATACACATGATGTGAATCCGACACTAAACTCATAAAACGTGAGATAGTTTGCTCAAGATAAACGAAATAAGGAAAAATATTTTTACGGATTCCAATACTGGAACATCTTCATAAAATATTACGACCGTTTGCCAAGTCACCCATAGTAATATTGCCACCGCGGAGGTACTGGGTACTTACTGTTATTGTGTCGAACTGGAGCTCAATACATTTGTCAGGGTTTCCACGATTCGTGCTGTTGTAGTATCCTACTAATATTATAAATGCGAAAGTTTGTGAGTGTGGATGTATGTATGTATGTATGTATGTATGTATGTATGTATGTATGTATGTATGTATGTATGTTTGTTACTCCTTCACGCAAAAACTACTGAACGGATTTGGAACACAGATAGATTATAACCGGGATTAACATATAGGATACTTTTTAACCCAATAATCCAATACTACGCGGATGAAGTCGCGGGGCACAGCTAGTAAATTATATAAATAATAATAATAATTTGCACTTTTTGACGTCCCACTCCTGGGCACGGGAGTCCCGTCACTACAAGAGGGATACAGGCTATTATCCACCACGCTGGCCCAGTACGGGTTTCACATGTCTTTCGAAAATTGGTTAGATTTTCTAAGACATGCAGGTTTCCTCACGATGTTTTTCTTCACCGTAAGCAAGTGAAAATCATATAGAAATTATGATTTCAAAAAACTCTGAGGTGCGAGCCAGGGTTTGACCCAGGACCTGGTGCCCGCAAGACGCTTATTTAACCAACCGGCTATCACTGCTGTATTGAGTAGGAATTGACGTTGGATAAAAATCTCATTACAGTTTGACAAATTCTAGCTTAACCAGTCTGCGGGGTGACGCATGGATGCGATGCGGGCTCAGCCATTAACGAGTAGGTAATGTTGAAGATAAACACCGGGTGTAGGGTGGAGGCGGCGAGACCATCGCATGAAAACGGGTGAAAAGTGACGCTGGCATCGGGTGAAATGCGACTATACAAATGGTGAGGCCGAGGCACGGTGAAAAATCACAATGCGAAATAAATTACGAGTTCAACTCTAAAGTGTTTCGCGTACCATGGTCGCGGAAATTGGAGTTAGCCTCGGAACGTTTTATAACTTTTTAAAAAAAAAGCGTCTATGTTACACCGCTGTGGCTTGAACTGATATAATTATAGTTTTTGATTGCAGTGGCTTTGTTACACGCACGAGTACATATTCTTAATTATTTCTTTGTAGGATTTTTACAGAAATAGGTTAGTCATTTTAATATTAATTAGATAGCAAATCATTTTTAATAGTCATAGATATCAAATCGTAGTTATTATAATATAATATCGTTCTATCCCTTGTTAAAACGAACAATATGGAAACACATTGGTTGGTTAGATCATTAATATCATTTTAGGGTTGTTTTTTTACTTTTAAGTACCTAATTAATAAATATTTCACTGAAATGTGTAGGATTGTTTATAGTTGATACCTATAAAACAAAATGTATGTATTCATATTGTGAGCATTTTTAACAAATTATTTATTCACATTATAAATTCTCACAAAGACCGCAACGCACTGTGAGCTATGACGTGAGGTTAGGGTCGCCGTCAACTGCGTCCGCCGCCCGACATGACGGACACCTATTCCCCGAGCAGCTGCGCTCGACCGAACATAACAACTGCATAATATATGTCCCGTTTGTTCCATTATTGTCAGCTCATTACTTAACATACAATTATTGTGATTAGGCTATTTATCTAATGGCATGCACAAATGCACAGGCTTGATTGAATATACGCCATCCAAAATTATAGGTGGTTTATTCAAAATAAAAATTAAATTATCAGCTTAGTGGTGAGTCTTGGACAAAGTTTATATTCGTCAGTAGTATACAACACTGGTTGAGGAGTATGCATGACTTACATACCTTGGTTTTTAAGCAGATCAACAGTAGCTTTGACTGAATTGGATCGGTGCGAGCGATTTGGTAAAATGGTGCAATCTGTGACAACGATGTTAAAACCAGGCAGAACGTATTAAAAGGTTTAATTTTAACTTGTCATAAGGCTAAACAAAAGTTTTGCGCATCCTATTTAGAGCACTCGACTGTTTTCAGTAGCTCAGTATTACATTTTAGTTTAAAACTACTGTATTAAGGGTACAATAGTTTGGTAATTAGACAAGGTTTTGCAAAATGGTACCAACCCACACACACTTCTGCAAACTAAAACCAACCTAGAACCACTAGCACAAGGTTGGTTTTGGTCTACAGCAGTGCATGTGGGTACATTCTGTTTTGTAAAACGATATCCAATTGATAGTATTATTCCCATTTGTACCGTGAAGAAGACCGCTTTGTTTATATATTTTTGATCAATTATGGCCGTATTATATAATATACTAATATAATATATAGATATCGGCGCTGAGTTAGAGTGTGAATGACCTCTACCATTGGACAAACGATGACACACTATAGCAGTTTGCATAATAATTGCTCTACCTTTTTCTGCAGCGTTTTTTTTTTGTAACTACATATTCAAATTTATTCAATAAAGAGCTTTTAAGTTATCTCAACTATTATTCTTGAATATACAAAATCAAATGTTTCATCGCACTAATTCAAATCGTAATACTTTGTTGGCGCCTACGGGGCACTTAGAGATTGACATTTTATTTTGTTTTTCCTCATTTCTACAACCGCATTGGAACTACCTCGACTGCGAAGATCCGACGAGAAACTCGGTGGGTTTGCTTTTTAATTAGCTTTTTTTTAAACCGAGTCTCTGCAGCCAGTCACTGGGTGCGGTATGTACAAAAAAAAAACAACATCGCGTCAACATAGCATCGCATAAGTACCTACAGTGGCTCCATAGCGTTGAGTAAATAAAGATTTATGATATGAGCCTTGACGTATTTTTGTTGGTGGCTCCCGAAAAATATGAGAACTGAAGCCATATTATGTACCTACACCATTTTAATATTGCATTTAATGCAACTGTTTACAGTTATAAATTATATTTTCCAAATCTAAGTACAAAACTTTAATAGAATCCAATCCAGGTGATCTGATGATACCTTTAAAATATAATTATAATGTACCTAATAAATATTATAATCATACAACTTCCTATTTAATTCCAGTTGTAACCGGGTCGTTTAGGATGATACATTGATTATAGCTACGGTATTACACAATATGTAGTTATTCTCCGACCAGGTGGGATGACGATCTGCGAAAGACTGCAGGCAGATGCTGGATGCGGCAAGCTGAAGACAGGGCGCTATGGCGCTCATTAGGGAAGGCCTGTGTCCAGCAGTGGACTAATATAGGCTGATGATGACGATGATCATGATGAGTTATTCGTTCGCTCGTATGAGTTGTGTTAGAGTTTTCAGACCGCCCGAAGGCCGCCGACAGCTTATCGTGCCATTCTAAGCACGAGCCGAAGCGCTCAGTTGTTAATACCAGTAGGCAGTCACGTCGCTTCTGTTCCGAGAAAAATAATATAACATATATGTATAATAATTATAACAGAACAGTTTTTCTTAATCCTTAAGATGACCTCCATGAAATGAGCTTGTTGCATTATCAGTTAATCACTAATAAAAGTACAAGTAATAAAAAAATGTTTTTGGTACGGTGTTGAACCACAACCAATATGGGGGATAGAAAGTTATAATTATAATAATAATTTAGCTCTTTTAACGTCCCACTCCTGGGCACGGGCCTCCCCTCAATACGAGGCTGTTTTAGGGTTTGAAAGTTAAGAGGTTTTAAATAAATGGTCTTCTTATTGCTTAGGGCAATAGATTCATTTTTCTCTTTCCATATTTGCAATAGTTCCTGCACCTGTTGAGGTCAAGTCGCTCTATACGTCCCATAATTTGCAGCGGTTGACCTCAACATGTGCCTTACATGACAATAAAATTTTCACAAAGGGCTTCCACATGTTGGACCCATGTCCCCATGCAAGCCTTCCAAAGGACCGGGCAGAGCCCGTCATACAGAGTGACTTAATAATTAATAATAGTATATCATAATACCTAGTTATCTGGTATAATATAACTATTATACCAGATAACTAGGACGGGTATAAATATTAAAAGGCGACTGTGTATTCATTCAACGGGCCACCGATTAAATGTCAAGTTTGCTAAACATTATTATGACATATTGTATAAGTAATTTATACCTACGGGTATTACCAAAAATGAAATTAATCATACTTGCCTAACTAATATCACAAAACACTCAACAACAAAATTACGTTCCTACATAAAATATCCGAGAAGTCGTTTCCCTTAATATATCGTGAAAGTTATTAAATAAGATTTTTCAGGCGCTCTCAACACAATCACTTTGAAGGTCGTTAAGGCGTAATATCGCTTGTTTAAATCATTGTTATGGAGATTAATTAAATTCATAAGTAGGTACCTACGTTTTGGCACAAGTATGTGTCTCACAAATAGTTATGCAGATTATGGGCCATAATATATGGTTGGGGGTTCGATTCCCGTTGAGGAAAATTTCGGAAATGGCGTTTTCGTAATTTTTCCTGGTCTGGGTATCCTATCACTGAGATCACCCCCAGTCCATTGTCTGGTACCCATAGTACAAGTGTTGCTTAGTTTGGGACCATATACATAGTTGGTGTCAGTCTGGCATTACCAGAAAATGTGTGTTTTCTTTCGCAATAAACTTTCAAAAGATTTCCGAAAGACAGATATTTTTTCAAAACTTAACTCACACCCCTTGAAGCTTAGCAGTCATTCACACGAAGAAGCCTACATTGTTCTGTCTATACCTACATTTTTTATAGAAAATGGTCGTATTTGAAAGGATACAATAAACTATACAAGAATTATCGGTGCCGCGTTAACCATGTGAATGACTGCTCATGGTGTTAAACCTTAAAATGTAACCTTGCGACTTCTATGAGGAACCTCTTTTCAGTATAACTTTCTCAATATTTAACATTTCGGGTCTCAGCGTTAAGATTTACTGAAGTCTGCAAACATCGTTTTCGATTTTATCGCGAAACTTTCGGTCTCGAAGAATGAGCGAACCACTCAATGTTACACTGATGAGGCTTATAATCATGAGATTATTTTCACTTTCCATTCTGAACTGGATATTTGCTCAATCCATAAAGTTAACCAATAGTTTTAAAGAACAGAAAGAAAAAATGATCACTGAAGTCATAAAATATAATAAATATTATCACTTCTGTGTTTACAAAAGGGGTAGGCAGAGTAGCATTACAAATATTACACCCTCCACCGATATAAGAGCGACCGTCCACTTGCCTATGCTATGAAGCGGCCCTGCCCACTCCGATCAATGGGATCGCTTCATTTTCTCTGCTTCACCTTAACTCAAGATGATAAGAAATTAAGCAATCTATATTGGTCAACGCGGGTGAACCCGCTTCTTAGCACAACCACGTGGACGGTCACCCTAAATCCTCCAACGAGCCAAAACTGTTTCCCGAGTGTGCCATTTTGGCTTTTACTAATGATCCACCAAAAATAATACGGTTTCCTATTCTCCTATAAAGGAGACGACTCTAAATTTATGGCCAGAAAACCCAGAATTGTCAAGAATAATTATGAACACAAGGAACCGAACAAATTATGTAAATATATATAACTCAAAGGTGACTGACTGACTGACTGACTGACTGACTGACATAGTGATCTATCAACGCACAGCCCAAACCACTGGACGGATCGGGCTGAAATTTGGCATGCAGGTAGATGTTATGACGTAGGCACCCGCTAAGAAAGGATTTTGATTAATTCTACCCCCAAGGGGATAAAATAGGGGATGAAAGTTTGTATGAAATTTTGTCAATTAAATTCCACGCGGACGAAGTCGCGGGCACAGCTAGTGTACCTATATTACTCAAGAGGTTGGAGATCGAAATAAACCTTTTTCTACGCACACGGCATTTGTTTACCAAATAAACACTTGACTTCAGCGAAGGGGCAACCCGGAAGTCCAAAAAAAATGTATTTACTTATATTCGTGATAAAACTACTAGATAAAAACTTAGTTAAGTATCTATTTATTTTGCTTACTATTATTTTTGTTTTTTGCAAAATTATTAACGGCAGGTACTCCTTAATTAATTCCCTCGTAGTATTCAACACTCTTACAACAGTTTTTTCAAATTTATAACCCTTGGATAGACGTAATACCTGATGGTTTATCAATTTATTGATGTCATCATTTTAATCTACAAACTAGCCTTTACAAACCATACATACCTACATGTTTTTTCGACCCCTAGCTTTCATTTGGACGTCGTCTTTACAACAAAATGTATCATCTAGTCTTAGTTTATATACACAAGTATGACGTGCTGTGTTGGTATATTTACTTTGCTATTAAACTGTGAATTCGCCGTCAGCAAAATGGAGAAGCATGTAGGTATGTCTCGTTTCTGTATAGAAATATCCTTTTATGGCTACTATAAAAGAAATCAGAATAAGTAAGAGGTTCTCGTAAGACTCGAGATAGTTCAGACGAACTCGTAATAGAAGCGAGTTGAAGACAAGTGGAAAGTTTATGGAACTCCGGGATTTACGATAAAAATCTCATCTTTCTGTATACTTACTTTTGTAAAGGCACCTTGAGGGTTTATTGCTCTTTTGTTGCAGAGTAAGGATGCGTGTGATTTCGCTTAATATTATACACCTTTTGGTAGGTACCTATGTAATTTTCCCAAGTCGTCAGTGTCAGGAAAATTCTACATTCGCGGGTTTTGTTAACATGCCTGTCTCTGAAACTAACTACAGTTTAACGGTAAATAAATTCTTGGGTTACAAAAAATATTTTTACAAAAACAATCAACTGACTTCAATAGAACCTGGGTTCACTAAAAGCTAGAAATAACTAGGGACCTTGTAAGTTCTTTCATTTGGAGTCGGGGTCAATTCAAGTAAGTAGGGGTTGGTAGCCTACCTAAGATGTAATCCTAACGTAGTGTAAAGATAGTGGTAGATCCTCATTTTTTTGGAATTCGTTTAAAAATGATAAATAGGATTACAATAGTCCCACGAAACTTCAAAACCAAAACACAAGAATTCGTTAAATGTATAATAGAATGAAAGTTGTAATATTTCCGAGCGTACTCACGATATAAAGCTCCCATATTTGTTCGTGTCAGACCGCACAGTGTCGATTCTTATCGCATGACCAGCATTGCATTTAAATGTTGCAATTCTCAACGAGGAAATAGAAAACCAATAGCGGCGTACTTACAAGGCAGAAATTAAAGACAATCGGATGGGAATATGCATGGATACTTTACATGAAATGCACTAATGTGTTCAAGATCATATAAATATGAACCAATTGTTAACTCTTCAAGAAACTAAAGTTAATTATCGCCTTGATTGACAAATAAATACCAATTTATAAAGCATTATATAACAGCAGAATTTCATGCATTTTGCTGTTATTCAGGACACAGATAATTTAATGCGATTACTCGAATGTAAAATATACAAACATAAGTCGTAGTATTTTTTATGTCAAAGAAGTATACTCAGGTCGATCCCACAAAAAAAGATGTAGATATACCTACTCCCTATTCCACTCGCAAAACTGCCGCAATAGCCACCTCTTCTGAGGTTTACTTACAAAAGCTGTCAAACATTGTAACCATCGGTTCACAAGTCGAACAGCGTCATTGCGCATCGATCAGCTACTCGTACGAACGCCATGACAGCTCGTGCTATGTATATTAATTGGTGATAACGGACGGCTTCACAATCATACGATCTACCGGTCAAATTGAAAGCAGTCGACCACACCCAGTGTTTAGAACGGCCTGACATTTTTCAGTAGATTTTTGAAGTTTATTTAAGCAATTACATGGTAGTGACAATATTTTTGCGTGCAATCTGTGAATGTTAGCGCTCATACACACGAAGAAGCCAATCGGATAATGGCCGTATTTGACGTTCAGATACAGTAAAACGTATGGAAATTATCGGTGCCGGGATAACCGTGTGAATGTGGGGTGAGCTTCATACGTCCTTCGAAAGAGGTGCAGGTTTCCTCACGATGATTTCCTTCACTGTTCAGCGAAGCCAGTGATAATCTCTGTTGAAGATTCGCACATCACTCTTAATGAATTGTCAACTATTTTTTTGATGATAATGTGAGCTGTTATCTGAATCAGTCATTAAACACGTAGGTAGGTACACAACAAATACATTTTCATGGAAGCAATTCATATGTATGAACTAATTTGATAGCGATATTAATCATAAACAGGGATCGCGGAGTAAGTTTATTGCCTTGTCCAAACTTGTATACCCCGTGTACCCAATATAGCTTCATTTAGATTGCTTAGTTGAACGCCTTGGGATATTTAGTATATTACGTGCCAACTATAACATACGAGTATTAACGGTATTTTCGGCGAGTGGTGTCGCTGTGTGAGAATCAATTGCAACTAGATGATTCGATCCCGGGATCTTGGCCGTATTTTGATCCCGAAATTCTGCGGATTAAATTTAACAAATTTTCAGGATTAACAAATATTAATAAGGTTGTCAAAATGATGCCCAAATTTTACATAAAATGTTACGCACTTACATCGATTACAGATTTTTGCCAATTATATAAAAGTATTTTGTCATTTTTATAACTGTTAGTAATCATGACTAATATTCAAATATTTTTCCGAACACATTTTTAATTAGCCAAAATACCAGACGTTTAAAGTTTACGAATCCGTTTCCGATATCGATTCGCATGATTTAAAATATTATCTCCCTGATTTTGTTACTTTTCGCTGACGATCGGGCTATGTTGTAAAAAGGTGTATAGAAACTATAAAAAGTAATAGGTATTATGTGTTTATAAAAAGTAATGCGATGAAAATAAGTTCAAACAGTTTGTACCTATACAATACTGCAGTTCTAAGAGGTTAACTTCATGCTGTGGACGTAAAGATGTATCTTTTTATTTTTAAATTATTACATTTCATTAACACTACAATCTCGGGATTATCCCGGGATCCCAGTATTATCTGTAGATAATCCCGAAATCCCGGGATTAGAAAAAAGAGCCGGAATCGAATTCTCTAATTGCAAGCCAGTGACGAACAGATAACTGGATGGGAAGCGTTAATAAATACAAGCTCTTAATGGCATTAGCAAAAGGCGCAAAATCATAGAACAAACAGATAGCAAAGAGGCCCTTTGATTTCATTTTGTAAATTTACGACATTAATATTTTTGAAAGTAGGTACCTAGACCACGGTTTTCAATAGCAATTATGTTAACAACACAACAGTTGCTAAACACGATTCGGAAGTACCTACCTATTTCGAAGTGTCGGAATAAGCGCCGCAAGTGTAGAATTTCGGAGTGTCTAAGGTATAGAAAGCGACGGATGCAGAATTCTCCTCGTTTAGCAAGGATCGTTTGTAAACTATGTCAGCGTAGATTTTCACTCGTCGCCTCGTCTTGATTCCTCTGCGGTGAGCACTCCCTTTGAAACCGGAGTATTGTTCGTCTGGAACCGTTTAATGTTATTGGTTTTTAATCGATATGGTAACAAGATATGGATAAGGCAAATGTTGTCCAGTGCAAATGTTTTAGGTATGTTAGTACAGCTTTTACCCGCAACTTATTTTCTAGTTGTCGTCAACTGAGGTGGTTCAACAAAAGATAAGAACTATGTTAGAGGCCCTAATATATTTAAATAATTAATATTTTAGCCCTTTTGACGTCCTACTAATAAGCACGGATCTACTGTCACTACGAGGTAGATTCAGGCCGTAATCCACCACGCTGGTCCAGTGCGGGTTTGCAGATTTCACATGTCTTTCGAAAATTGGTTAGATTTTCTACGACCTGCAACGTATATGTACAAAAAATTATCAAAATCGGTCAAGCCGTTTAATAAGAGAAGAATTACGAACACGCGGCCATTGGAATTTTATAGTATACCTATTAAGATACACAAAATCTGAACAACGAAGAAGAAATTGTATTTTTTGAAGACCATTGAGTTATATTTCTCAACCCTATAACAACAGCGTCATGTAATACCGTAATGGTTAATGCATTTCTCCAAGTGACTTTCATAAAGAAAACCACTTAGTATAATATCCATAGTATAATATCGTCGGTATTTTGTGATGGAAAGGAACACTTAAAACTTCGCTACACATTGCGTAAAACTCAAAAGTACGAGTGACGCCTTTATGTGAAACAAGAAGAGATTAATTTGATTGCTTGAAAAATACGAATACGGAAGTGTGTTCATTGCAAAGTTTTCAAACTTATAAGTATTAGAGAGAGAAAGGCGGGAGTAGATTTTCATTGAAATTTCAATATAAGTGTATAGCTATTTCATTTACGAAATGCATAATGACATTGACTCGCATATTTGCCACGTAAACACGATGACGTCTTCAATCGGTAAATGCGGCGAAAATATTTTTTTCATTACTCATACTCTGAAAGTAGGTATGAAGTTGCCTGAGGAGCGGGTTGAAAGTAATACTTTTCCGGCCCGGGAGAATCGCTTTCAACAGACAGCTGTAAAATTATAAAAAAAAAACGGGTTCCATTTTCACATTTCTATGGAACCATGTTCAAACTTTTTCTACAGTCACTCAATTACAGCACGATGTAAAATTGAAATAACATAAAGTTAAGTATTAATTAAAGGATATATATTTTTAAATGACTTAATTTAAATAATTTAGTTTCAACAATTTCTTTAAGATAACATAGAATTGGCCAAAATATTTAAAGATGAAAATGAAAAATAATGGCTAAATAATGAAGTTGGCCGGCCAACGAAAAAAAAACAAAATAGGCGGCAATCCGATCTTAATTTTTTTTTTAGAGTGGTAGAGTATAAGTTCATACTTCCTTGTATTATTTCTTTAGCCAATTCCTGTTTTTATTTTTACTTTCCTTGTATTCGTAATGAAAAGCACAGTGTTTACCTCGGGTGAAAGACTTATATTGTCCCTCGAACTATTAGCGGCCTCGCTACGCTCGGGCGCCAAACCCCGTCTTGGGACTAAATAAGTCACTTTCACCACTCGTGTAACAATGTACTATTGCACATCCCTATAATATATCAAAGACATATATCAGTCTAAATTACATATCAGATGTAACAACTTATTTAACTATTTTGTGATGCATTTAAATATAGAACGAGTCGCCAATTAAAAAAATCTTGGAAGTAAAAAAAAACTAACTTTACATACACGGAAGCGGTGACACAGTTGCATTCACCAGATTTAGTTGAACTATTTACATAAAAGCGTCGGTTTAAAGTATTCATCAGTACGTGTACAGACGTAGTTACAGAGATGCAGTCTCGTGGCAGCCCTACGTGTCTCGTAATGATGGCGCTGCTAAACGTGATTCATTAAGACAAATAATATACATTTTTACGGTGAAGGAAAACATCTTGAGGAAACCTGCATGTCTTAGAAGATCTAACCAATTTTTGAAAGACATGTGAAATCCACCAACCCGCACTGGGCCAGCGTGGTGGATCTGGCCTGAATCCCCCTCATGTTGAGGGGAGGCCCGTGCCCAGGAGTGGGACATCAAAAGGGCTTAATTATTATCATTTTAATATACATTTTACATAAGCATTAGTTTTTCCCGCAGTTTCTCTAGCATAGATTTTATTTAATTGTTTGGACAACAGTGCCACCTACTAGATCTAACTATAACTAAAAACCATGCAAGCGGAGCACAACTAACATATTAAAAAGTTATCAAAATCAGTCAAGCCATTTAGGAAAAAAAGAATTACTACGCCCACCGAAACTTTACATAATGAAGATACTTTACCTACTTGACTATTAACTGAATCTGAAAGTTAAGAATTAATTAAAATTTTACATGTCTCACATATACCTAACTAAATTATTTAACATACCTGTTCCTATAGCTCCTTATTAATAAACGTGGCTAAGCAGGCGGACAGTTACACACCGAACTATCTCTTTCTGTCATCACTAATTTGACATCCGAAAGAAGAAGACTAAGCATGGTTTAACTATACTACCGCTAAACCACCTTTATTAATAAGGGGGATAAAGTTCAAATGGAATGATACAAAGACGATGTACCTAGCAAATTAAATTATTCACCAATTTACTCGCAGTAGGTACCACTCGTTAAAAGCGTCCATCACCGGCCTGATATTATTGAAAAAACCCTTTTTCAAAGTCAATTATTAATAAGCACTTTACAGAGTCTAGTACCTGTACCATATTCTTTTGACATAAGGTCTATATTCATACGCCAATAGCATCCTTTAGCACCAGCAACGCATTCACTAACTTTAACCAAACGAGCTACAAACGCTACAATAAAGCTTTAGTTTACGCCTCGCACACGCTGCTCACCGCACTGGAATACTAGTATCGTTTGCTGCAGACGTGCCAGCCCTGCGCTTGTAATGCAGAACAGGGCATGAATGTTATTATATTCCATACTAGCTGTGCCCCGCGACTTCATCCGCGTAGTATTAGATTATTGGGTTAAAAAGTATCCTATATGTTAATCCGGGTTATAATCTATCTGTGTTCCAAATTTCATCCAAATCCGTTCAGTAGTTTGTGCGTGAAGGAGTAACAAACATACATACATACATACGTCCACACTCACAAACGTTCGCATTTATAATATTAGTAGGATCCTGCGTTCTCTGGAGTAGGGTGTAATATTGATTGATGGTTGTGTGAACTTCCATAAAACTTTCATCCCATATTCAATCCCCTTATGGTATACATTATGAAAAATCCCTTCTTGGCTCTCTCACTGACCGTCCGAAACGCAGCTATAGTGGCAACACTAAGTCGATCATACGTGAGAGGGTAGTACTTACCACCCCGGTCGACCCAGCTCGTATATGCTGAGCTGTAAAAAAATCTTTTCTTTTTTTTTTCCTTTTTTTTAATGAATTGGCTACAGCTTGGGTCTTACAATTGCATTGTGGACTTAAATGGTGGAAGAAATAGAGCCGAGATTGATTTGAGTAAGGTAAGTAGATAGGTACCGACGATGGTAAAGTCATTGTCACACTTAATTGATATAGGTAGGTACCTAACAGGTACTATGTCTTTGTGTATTAAATTAAATTTATCGATAATACGAGGATACTTTGAACGCTATGCATCGTGGGCAGGAATCCTATTATGAAAACATGACTCTATGGCGGCAGTTCATAGAGTATGCGTGACGTGTCTACCTAGACTATATTGTCTTGTCGGTCTACCTGCCTAGGTAACACTGTGCGCTATATAATTCTCAATAGCTCTGGTTATAAGTAAAATAAAATAAATATCGACAAACTGACACACCAACTGTATGGTCCCAAACTAAGCAGCCCTTGTACTATGGGTACCGCACAATGGACTGAGGGCAATCCCAATGACACCCAGACGAAGGCAAATTGTGAAGGCCATTTCCGAAATTTGCCCCGGCGCAACCACCATGTGCAGTGTGCCGAGCAGCCTAAGTTCAAACCATTGCGCCAAGCGGTCGTCAAAAAAAAGTACTTATTTATCGCTATTCAGCGCGGAAATGCGGCCAGCCTGCTGGGCACTTTTGGCATCGACGACGATGTGGAGGCACTTTTGTATAATATATATAATTTTAATTATTATTTTGTTTTTGTTTTACATATATTTACTGTAAGTTAGTTGATAATTATTTTTAATACTGTAAATTGTAAATAATGATAATAATAAAGTTCTTATTTATTAAACTCTAAATTGATTAAGAAGGCGAATTGGGATCCAACTGTCGTTAAAACATTAGTATGGACAGACCAATTCATTTGCAACATGGGGTTCTTCAAAAAGCCTTTTAAAAGGCCGCCAACGCGTCTACTCCCCTTAAGTTGCAGATGGCCAGGGACGCATTGCATCTGAATTTAGAAACGCGATATGTCTGTTTTGACGTATTGCGAGTCAAGTGCGAGTTGATGAAGATGCCAGCGGATATGTTAGGTTTAAAAAAACGTGTCAGTGCCATCACGCCCGAAATAAGCAAAGCTTTATAGTATAAAGCGTAGGGCGCGACAGCTGCCACTCTGTATACCTGTATATATCGTGTAACGCTACTGACGTCATCATGTATCGCTACTGACGCTTATCACGGATAGAGTGGCCGCGCGGCGAGCGCCCCTAACGTAACGATAGAAGATATCCTTAAAAAAAAGTTTATGTTAGTGTTGGGTCCATGGCGACGGTTACCAATTACCATTAGGTGCACTGTCTTCCAGTGTGCCTTCCTAGGCAATACGAAAAGAAAAACCAATTCGTTAGTCAGTATCCTCGCTCAATACAACTTAGTTATAGTACAGGCCACATTCCAAACTCCTCATAATACAACGTGGACGGGGATCCTCTTGTAATTAATTATACGACGCCGTGAGCGTTATCGTTAAACAGCTAATAGAATAGGGCCGTTTGCCAAGCCGAGGTGCTTCGTCCTGCTTATTTATGAGCTAATAAGTCATTATTCTGAGAAAAAACAAATGTTCACTAGGCTACATGCTTTGATAAAAGAAGGCTACATGGCTCAATCGTGGTCTCTCAACAGATTTTAATCTGAAACGCCGACAGACCAATAAGCCATAGACGCCGGGCACCTGTGCGCTTGCTTATTATGTATGACCGCATCTGACATTTTGATTGGTCCATTCACGGCTCGACCTTAACAGATCGATCAAAAGTCACCGTCTTCCCCGATACCCCGCCAACTTTTAACAATTGCATTCTCATACAATAGTGGCTGTAAGCGGTTTCTAGGACCGCTTCATTTTAATCGACTGAGGTCGAATCAAGCCGGCTGGCTAGCTCAGCCAGCCCGCCCGGCTCAAGTGGACGGGCACCCCAACAGAGTCTAATATCACCTTGCTAAGTACGGTCACCGTGTTCTGCCATCTGTCACGTCTTACGATGTTTCCGTCAGCGTGCCATGTTTTACGAGTCAGTATCGAGTAATTTCCACTCGTAAACCCGATACATTCGACACGCATCGAGCCCTTTCTTGCTTGTTATCGCCTATATCGCCTATAGGTGCTTATATCGCCGGTCAGTAGGCAATATTTTTTTAGCGCCGTACTATATTTTTATGGTCGGCTAAATAAGGTGATAGAAATTTTACGCTTATAAGCAATAACGTGACGCAATGGACATATTCTGAAGAACCTTTGGGAGTATTATCCAGTCTTCAGGCGACGTTATCTTTGCGCAATCCAATTAAAGGGTGTGTATATTTAATCTCGTGTCTCGAAGACGTTGAATGGAATGATTGTTTGATTAGACCGATTGTGTTGTAATTTTGTGTCATGAAATCATTTAGTGATATATTAAACAATAATAGAGGCGCGACCTACCTACTTCTGAGTTCTAAAGTCCCACCTAGAAATTAATGAATCTTATCCACGGTAACTGCTTAAGCTGCAGGCGGGTCGTACATTTGGTTATCGATATTGTTACTTCCATAAAAAATACCCGGCTAATCAATAACAATTTAAAATAAATCATTGAACTACCTGTATATAAAAACTTAATTAAAAATGAAGAAGCTTTCACCAAAAATAATTCACATAAGTACCTAGATATGTGAAGCCTTTGATCTCCATTTGTATAATTATGTAGATAATATGTAGTTATAGGTCAGTTTAAAACGTGCGCTTTGTCCGGTCGGAGGCGGCACGTGTCATAACATTACTCGCCGATTGCTGAAAATAAACGCTACCAGCATTGACAGCGGCAGATTAAATTAATTACACAATTTCAGTGAAATACGACATATTGAAGGTGACGTTATATTAAAATTAATTAATAAATAAATAATAAATATCGCCAGACGAACACACCAACTGTATGGTCCCAAACTAAGCAACGCTTGTACTATGGGTACCGTACAATGGACTGCGATCCCAGTGACACCCAGACCTGGGCAAATTACGAAAAGGCCATTTCCGAAAATTGCCCCGGCCGGAATCGAACCCGCAACCACCATGTGCAGTGAGCCGAGCGGCCTACGCTTGAACCACTGCGCCAAGCGGTCGTCAATTATTTAGAAAGAGTATACCTACCTACTTACTTTTTTTCATTTTTGGATTTGTTCAATATACCTAGCTAATTTGCGGTAATTCACAGAGTCTCAAGGTAGGTATTATTTGCAAAATTATATATAATTTTGATGTGGTAATTAATTAATTGTCATTATTTGTACCTACCCACGGAGAGATTGTGCCTAAGCAAAGTCTACAAGTACTGACCTGACTATTGTAAACTCAGTGCCTACTTTAAAAAAATAATCGAAGCCGTGACTGCGTAATTCAAACAATGTTATAGTGTCAGTGGTTTTGCGGTGTGGTCGCTTTTGAACTGATAAACCGTTTCAGAGCTGTTTTTGTTTTGGAAACTTAATATTAGTTCAGTATTTTCGTGATGCATACGTCGGCGGTTGAATTTTTACAGGTTTAAATTGAATTTTTACACGTCTAGTTACACTTTACATGAATATGAAATACGCATAGGGACTTTTATTGAATTGTGAGTCCTGACAGACGTAACGACCGCAGTTACGGGTGGACACCTGTTCAATTGTGTTATATTGAAACGAGCAGTTATGGCTCAGTTAAATTTGTGCACTGAAAATAGACAGGTACCTATATCAAGTACCTAAACCTTGGTTAATATGTGATGATAACTATGAAGTAAACATAGTTGTTGTACATTTTCATTTACCTACAGGGATATAAAGTTAAATTTTCGGTACTGCCAAACTGTAGCTAAGCAGTAGCAAACTGACTACAGCTCTTACACAGGCTGGCTCAAACGGAGCAGTACCACCCTCCCACAAAAGATCGCCGTAAATCTGCAATTCGGTCGATGAGTGATGGAGCTGGGGCCTAACTCAGCTACCGAGACTGTTGCTCGATTCGACAGTTTTTCTATAGGAAAACTTTTTTTTTTTTTGTAATATGGTTGCTACAAATGTGAGTTTATCACTTTACTAGTATTCCCCTCACCCCCTCCAGCTAAGCTGAAGCTTATGTTAGGAGTGGGGTCACGTCAATAGTCTAATGGCCAGGATAGGGATCGAACCCGGAACCTCTCAGCTACGAGGGCGGCCCTCTAACCTCAAGGCTATTGAAACTGTAACAGTGACGTATTCAGATACGCGAGAAAATCAGCGAAAGCAAAAAACAACTAAAATAATATTACATTATTACAAGCGGGTAGGTAATAATATAATTATAATAATAACAACATAGGTATAAAACATAAAATCGACTAGCGCGGAGAATTTCGCGATCGGGGGCTTTGCGTTTAAAACATACAACACAACGCATAATTTTTAATGTGAATTTACTGGCGTCGATTACGCAAGATGATGGAGACTTTGTTCCTGTTTTAAGAGTAAATAATAATTTGGCTAGCGTGCGCGACGACTTAAGTGGGTACCTACCTATACAGGGTTAGGTTAGGTTGGATACATCTTTGGACCCAGCGTCTTGGGGCTACGATGAAGCCTGGCCGTTCTGCGCAGGAGGTTCTTCCTCCCCCTGTTGTGGTGAGCGCTGGTCCTCAGGACGAAGGCGGCGCAATGTCCGCTTCTTCGGAGTCGGACGCTTTCATCCCGCGTCGCAAGCGGAGTGTGTTGTCGGACTCGGGGTCCGATACCGAGGTTGCCGAGTCCGCGAGGGTGTCGGCGGCCAAGAGAGGGAAGGCCCGAGCTCCAGGCCATAACTACGGGCTGGCCAAAGCACGACTGGACATAAGTCGCCTCCGTGAGGAAGAGGAGGAGGCCGACTTTAACAAGAAATTGCGGAGTCAAGCCTTCCTCAAGGAAAAGTCCCGAAAGAGTTGGCCGCAGAGTCTAGTGGGCCCCAAGATGTGGAGTTCATGGACGCTGAGACTATGAGGGCAAAAGCAGGGGAGAAGGTGGCTAAGGTGCTTGACGTGGCCCTGAAGTCGAAACACCTGCAGGGGGGCTGCGTGCGTGACCTGAAGGAGGCGGCGAGATCCCTGCAGGACATAGTGGACTGCTTGGCGGACCGCACGGTTGCTGAGGAGACTCGCCGTCTTAAGAGGGACAACATGAACCTTCGGAGGGAGCTGGAGGAGCTCAAGGCAGAAGTTCGAGCAGTCCGTCGGGACTACTCCGAGAGGAAGGCTCCAGCCCCTCCAAAATCCCCTTCGAGGGCTACGAGCGCCCCCCAGGTACCTGATTTTGCCGGGGCCATTGAGGAGCTGAAGCGGTCCCTACTCATCTCCCTCGGGGAGATGATGAATGCCCGTCTCGAGGGTTTGGAGGGCAGGCTCCTCCCGGCTCCTATTGTCCGCCCCCCTCTTGCGTCGGGGAGCAAGCGGGCAACTGGGGTGCCTGTTGTGGTGCCTGCAATGGCCAGGTCCAGGTCGCCGGTGTTGGGCAAGCAGGGGCGAGTGGCGCCCCGCCAGACAGTCCAAACGAGGGTGGAGGCTGCCCTCCCTACCCCGCAGACGTCTCAGGAGGTGAGCCAGGCCCCGGCCACGGCCACTCCTCCGCAAGCCGCAGACGGTGGGCAATGGTCCACCGTTACGCGAAAGGGCAAGGGTAAGGGGAAGAAGTCTTCGCCTTCTCCTCCGGCGGCGGCCCCCATCCCCGCCAAGGCGAAGGGCCCCCCTGCCACCAATACGGGGAAGAAGGGCCGTAAGGCTAAGCTTTCTCCCCCCAAGACCGCCGCTGTGGTCATTACGCTGCAGACAGAGGCGGAAAAGGGGGGCACAAGTTACGCCGGGGCCCTTGCCGCAGCTCGGGAGAAGATCGATCTCCCGGGGATGGGGATTGATGTGGTCACGGTCCGCAAAACCGCCACCGGAGCCAGGATCGTAGAGATTCCTGGATCACAAGGTGGCGAAAAGGCGGACCGGCTAGCCGAAAGGCTGAAGGAGGCATTGGCGGGCGTGGCCGACATCAGGAGGCCGACGAAGTGTGCGGATTTGCGCATCGTCGGCCTCGATGACTCCATCACGCGGGAGGAGGTGGTCCAGGAGGCGGCCAGAAAGGGGGGGTGCGAACCGGCCCAGATCAGGGCCGGGGAGATCCGCACCGACAGCGGGGGGGACGGCAGCATTTTTATGTCGTGCCCGGTCGCCGCAGCGAGGGCCCTAGTGGGAGCGGGCCGGTTCCTCATAGGGTGGAGCTCGGTGCGAGTGCTGGCCTTGGACGCGAAGCCCATGCGGTGCTTCCGCTGCATGGGCATAGGGCACACGCGTCCGCTGTGCCCCTCGGCCATCGACAGGGGTAGCCTATGCTACCGATGTGGGAAGGGGGGTCACAGAGCGGCGACGTGCAAAGCAGCAATGCACTGTGCCGCCTGTGCCCATGCGGGCAGGCCCGCGGAGCACATAATGGGGGGGAAAAGCTGCAACCCCCCCTCCACGAAGGGTAAGGGGGCCCCTTGGACAAGGGCCCCAACGACCGACGGTGGCCCAAGGCCGGAGGAGGCTGACATGGAACACTAATGTGTGACAATGTCAGCTTCCTCCAGGGTAACCTGAACCACTCTGCCGGGGCGCAGGACCTTTTCCTGCAGTCCATGGCGGAGTGGGGCATAGACGTTGCCGTCGCTGCGGAGCCATATTTCGTCCCAGCCCGGCCCAACTGGGCCGGGGATCTGGATGGCTCCGTGGCCATCGTCGGTCGGACGGAGGGACGCCCTGTTGTGGTGAGGGAGAGGGGAGCCGGGTATGTGGCGGCCGAATGGGGAGAGTATGCTATCATTGGCATATACTTCTCCCCCAACAGGCCGCTGCGGGACCTAGAGTCATTTTTAGACGCTCTAGGCCCGGTGGTGAGGAGGATGGCCCCTCTCCCGGTGGTGGTGGTAGGCGACCCCAACGCCAAGTCGAGGGCGTGGGGGGAGGTCCGGACGGACCCTCGGGGGGCAGCAGTGGAGGAGTGGGCAGTCGAGTCCGGACTGTCCCTCCTCAACACTGGGACGGCGCACACGTGCGTGCGGCACAGTGGCGGCTCAGTGGTGGACATCTCGTTCGCCACACCAGCCGTCGCACGCCGCGTGCGCAACTGGCGTGTGATGGGAGAGGTGGAAACACTCTCGGACCACCTCTACATCAGGTTCGAGGTGTCTTCGTCCCCCACGACGGTAACGTCCCCCTCTCCCCGCGGGGGAGAGGCGTTCCCCCGATGGGCAATTGGCCGCCTCGACCCGGAGATGGCAGAGGAGGCGGCCATTGTTCAGGCCTGGTGTGCCCGGGCCACCGGAAGGGAGGGGGTGGATGAGTCCGCCACCCGCTTCCGCACCGCCCTCACGGTGGTATGCGACGCGGCAATGCCGCGATCCCGACGTCGTCCGCCGAGACGGGCGGTGTATTGGTGGTCGCCGGAGATCTCCTGCCTCCGCGTTGCATGCACTGCGGCGAGGCGGGAGTACCAGCGCAGCCGCCGGCGGGCGGTCCGGGATTTGGTAAGGGAGGGCCAGCTGCACGAGCAGTACAGAGCTGCCAAACTGGCTCTGCGGCTGGCCATTGCCCGGGCGAAGGAGGAGGGCTGGGGGGAGACGCTGTCCAGTCTGGATGCGGACCCCTGGGGGCGCCCGTACAAAGCGGCTCGGAACAAATTCCGAGTCGCGGCGCCCCCCGTAATGGAGACGATGCATCCAGACTTGCTGGACAGCGTTGTGGGGGCACTCTTCCCTGAGCGCCCGGACTTCTCCCCACCGCCCATGCGCCTTCCTGCTGCAGGGGTACGGGCCGATGATGCCTCCATCCCCCTGATCACAGAGGGGGAGATGGAGGAGGTGGTGGAGCGCCTCCGCAAAAAGCGGAGGGCTCCAGGCCCGGACGGAGTTCCAGGCCGAGTGCTGGCCATTGCCCTCAAGCACATGGGCGGCGGGCTCCGGGAACTCTTTGATCGATGTCTCACATCCGGTCAGTTCCCGGAGCCCTGGAAGGAGGGCCGCCTGTGCCTGTGGGCCAAAGAGGGTCGGCAGCCTGACTGCCCGTCGGCTTTCCGGCCGATCGTGTTGCTGGATGAGGTGGGAAAGGCCTTGGAGAGAGTCGTGGCTTCCCGCCTCATCCGGCATTTGTCGGAGGAGGGGCCGGACTTGTCGGACCACCAGTTCGGCTTCAGGGCTGGGCGGTCCACGACGGACGCCCTGATGGCCCTGAAGACGTGGTCGACCGAGGCGACCAACCGGGGAGAAAAGGTGCTGGCGGTGTCTTTGGACATCGCCAACGCCTTCAACAGCCTGCCTTTTGAGGCGATACTGGCGGCGCTCCGCTTTCACGGTGTGCCCCAGTACCTTCGGCGGCTGTTGGAGGGCTACCTCCTGGGGAGGAAGGTCGCCTACGTCGACAGGCGAGGTGTGGTGGTCCGGCGGGCGGTCGGGTGTGGGGTCCCACAGGGCTCTGTGCTTGGCCCTCTCCTGTGGGACCTGGGCTACGACTGGGTGCTCCGTGGCAATCTCCTGCCACGGATGCGTGTCATCTGCTATGCAGATGACACCCTGGTCGTAGCCAGAGGGGGGAGTTGGAGGGAGGTGCAGCAGCTGGCCACCGTGGGCACCTCACTGGTGGTGGCCCGCATTGAGGCGCTGGGCCTTAGGGTGGCGGCGGAGAAGACCGAGGCCCTACTTTTCCATGGGCCTCGGGGTGGACCGCCCCCTGGGGCGGCGATTGATGTGGGCGGGGTGAGGGTCCGGGTGGGGACCCAAATGAAATACCTAGGTCTCCGCCTGGACGGGCGGTGGAGCTTTGGGGACCATTTCCACGGACTGGTCCCCAAGCTCGTGGGGGCGGCAGCAGCGCTGGGAAGGCTGCTGCCGAACTCGGGGGGGCCGGGAACCACCTGCCGCCGGCTGTATGCGGGGGTGGTCCGAAGCATGGCCCTCTACGGGGCCCCGGTGTGGGTGGATGCCCTCAGTGCCACCAATGTCCGTCTGCTGCGCAGGGCGCAGCGGACGGTGGCACTGAGGGTGATCCGGGGGTACCGAACGGTATCCGGGGGGGCGGCCTGCGTGCTCGCGGGCAGCCCCCCGTGGGAGTTGGAGGCCCGGGTTCTCGCCGCCGTCTATCAGCTCAAGGCGGCGAGACGCGGTGACGGTCAGCGCCCGACGTTTGAGGATGTAGTGGAAACCAGACGTCGGGCGCAGCAGGAGTCGCTGCGGCGATGGGCGGAGGACCTGGCGGACTCCACCTATGGTCTTCGAACCATAGACGCAGTCCGTCCGGTCCTTGAGAGGTGGGTGGGGAGGCCTCGGGGCTCCCTGACGTTCAGGCTGGTGCAGGTGCTGACAGGACATGGGTGTTTTGGTCGATACCTGCACCGAATAGCCAGGAGGGAGCCCACCGCCGCGTGCCATGAGTGTGGCGCGGCGGAAGACACCGCGCAACACACCCTGGAAGAGTGTGTTGCGTGGGTCGAGCAGCGCCGCATTCTGGTTGCGGCGGTCGGAAGGGACCTCTCACTGCCGACCATAGTTCTGTCTATGCTCGACAGTGAGGGGTCCTGGGAGGCGATGGCCTCTTTCTGCGAGGACGTGATGTCGCGGAAGGAGGCTGCGGAGCGGGCCAGGGAGGAAGATCCCCTGGCAGATCCGCTCCGGCGCAGACGTGTGGGGAGGAGAAGGAGGCGCTATGATCGCCTTCATCCTCCCCACTAGCCGAAATCAGGTGGTGGGTCGGGGGACCCACTACCTATTGCACGATTTCGGCCGTCTGGGGGATGACTGGGGTGGTACCAGGTCGTCCCCCTCTTAGCGCCTGTGGCCCGGCAAATCATTGCCGGGCCGTCCGCCAGGGCGTCTCGGAGCATTTCCCAATGGTCCCGGGGCGCCCCTCCGCATGGCGGAGGGTGGTACACCGTGGGTTTTTAGTGGGTATACGGCCAACTGCCGGACTCCCACATACCCCTCCCGCCTCCCCCGAGGTGGAAGGGGACCCATAAAGGGTTTTCCCACGAAAAAAAAAAAAAAAAAAAAAAAAGGTTGGATACATCTTTGCAGAATTTGATAGGAGAGCTAAAATGGAACAAATCTGAACCATCTGTATGTTCCGCAAAACGTTTTCGGGATTTTCCATTTTTGTGTAGTTTTTATAGAAATCCCAAAAATTTAAGATACCTGATCACTTGATGAAATGAAAAAACTATTTAATATTCTACTCGATTATTGTTGACACCAAAATCATAAAATGTTCAGAAATATCTCGAGGAGTTTAGAGTTATGACTAAACTTTGAATTGTTTTGGTGATCAATAGGATCATTAAAACTTAACATAAATACTTCTATCTAAAAAACACACTGAATTTATTATAACAAAGTGATGGATTGAAAATTGTTGGATTATAGTTCCTGCGAGGAATACATCGAATTACCCTGTAGCCCTGTGCCAGTAACCCTGTAGGTATAGTCCAATCTGTTGAGATGGGGGCTTCCGGAGCGAGCGTCCTCGCCCGCCAGCGCGCCGCCGCCGCCGCCGCGCTGACATACGCCCCCACATTTATTTACACGACGCAGATTAATTCCACGCCATCCGACACATATCCAGTGCGAGTCCCGGGCGTTCTCAATCATATCGCCATACAAAACCCCCGAGATGGATCTCGCCCACACTCGCTAATAAACGGCAAATGATCGCGCCTAAATGCACTCTTTTGTTTAACCGCGCGGAGCACTTAGTTTCCAGTTGTTCTATTCTGAAAGCGTAATATAGATAAGTTTCAGACGACAAATAATACAGCTCTGTTGAATAATTAAATTTAAAGGGATACAATACGTATTCAAGAAAGCTACTTGAAAGCTTTTTAATTACATCTTAGTTCTGATGAAATAATTAAGTCGGGGTTAAAAAAATAAATGTGCAGTGAAACTGGAAAGGTAGATAATAAAGAAGGGAATGAAGTGGCAAGGTAGAGAGCAAACATTTTCACAAATAGAGATATATTGCAGGCGGGGTGTAGGTAATAAGAAAAAGGCAATTATATTAGTGGGTCGAGAAACCGGTAATATTAGCCCGGGAGGAACCGGATGCCGATAATTTAGTTGACATTAGCGCCTGTCTGAACCCATGCTTAATCTGTTATAACAAAACTAATTCGGCGGTCCGAGAAAGGTATTACCAATAACCTATATAATTACAGTTCCCCAAATCTAAGAAACGTATTTTATCGGTTTCATTATTATTAATTGGACCAAAAATGTGCGTCAAATATATAATTAAATTTACTACAATACATAATAATTATATACTTGTACAAAATTATTGTGGCGTAAAAATTTAAAACGTCAAATTATTAATTACTGTTTGTTCTAATAGATTATTTGTTAATTAACAAACACACGAAATTTACGTTCTCAAACTAAATAATGATTGTACTAATACTGTACAATGGACTGCTTAATTACACCCACATAAAGGGGAATTATTTAATAAATCGATCTCAAGTCTGAGAGAGAGTCATACCAGTACAAAATGACGTATCAAAAGCGTACCTACTCAAGATCTTTCTTAGATTTGAAATAGATTTATTAAGAGGCCTTAGGACTAATTACTAAACAGCACTTTCCGAAAGGAGATGGCTTAAAAAGTTCCAGCAAAAACCCGGAACCGACATGAGCGAAATGTTTCCAATGGGGTTTACTAAACATTTGAAGTCACCAAAAGGGCAACCCTAAAATCCAATAACTAAATGTGGTTTTTGGGGTCAAACTACTAAACTAAACAACGACTATAATTAATGTTCTTACTTCTGTGATTCATTAACGATACTGCCCCATTATGCTCCACAAATGTATTCATAAAACTGTTTACAACAGATGTTCCGTACCTTATGTAAATCCGAACTTTTGACCGAACCGAACCGAATCATTAAAATTAAATAATACCTAATATCGATATCGATTTTACAATGGCATAATATCACTATGGAATCGTATATAGGTTTTGCCGTCGCCTAATAATTGTAGTGAAACGTTGAGCTTATGCTCAAACCGAGCGGTCTTCAAACTAATTGTTGTTAGTGTTATTGTTATTCAATCGGCGCAGTGGTTCGAGGGCCACTCGGCTCACTGCACATGGTGGTTGTGGGTTCGATATATGCCGGGGAAAATTTCAGAAATGGCCTTTTCGTAATTTGCCCAGGTCTGGGTGTCACTGGGATCGCCCCCAGTCCATTGTACGGTACCTATAGTACAAGCGTTGCTTAGTTTGGGACCATAATGTCATTCTGGCGATATTTATTATTATTTATTTATAATTTCGAACTCGTTCCATTTTATAAGTAGGTGCCTATATACCCTCCGTTTACCGAAAGCACAGTTCTGGGAGTGAGAAGAGTAAGCGATGTTGTTCTTTTCTTGTGAGGGAAACTCGCGCTCAGATTTATGGACTTATCAATCAAAAGTTTGGCCATTGTTCCCCGCGAACTTATTGCCAGATCACGGGCACGGGTACCTAGTATATTTATGACAATACAAAGGAAATGAATTTGGAAATTTCGCTTTACAAGGTGAGCTTATTTCGTCGCCAACTTGGGGATTAATGTAAGCCTTTTAGCAATAAAACGCCTCGATTGTTTTGGCCCAAATATTATTGTAAAGATTAATATTTGAGAAATATGGCCACCTACTACTTAGGATCAAAATTTAAAAATGAAACTAAAATTTTGTCAATATCTACATAGGTCATGATATCTTCAGAAATTATTCAATCTAATCGTTCATACACACTACCATTTTCAACACATTTTACATACGGCCTTTATAGTAGCGCACTCTTATTGTCTTAAGTGTGTCCATTCAAGGAAAACAACCATGAAAAGTCCAGTCTATTTTTTAAATGTGGCAAACAAACCGAAAAGCAAGTGCTTTACTACAGCTACATTAATTAAGCAGGTATATTATTTTATTATTAAAAATATAGTCATTTTAATAGGATAGGTATGTGGTATTAATATAAACAATAGAAGGTACCTACCTATGTATAGTTACGTGCCAGATTTACAGCATCCCATAATACGTCAGCACTAACATTTCTCAAGGATTATGACCCCGAACATTATGGACATCTGTCGACCTCGAGGTAAATAAACTTTTCTTTGACCCACACCTTCAATTCGCGTTGCAATAAAAACTAAGCAGCCATATTTCCGTCGCTGAAGCGTTTTACAGTCTCGAATAAAAGTCCAAGCAAGCACCTTTTGAGTTTTAGGTTTATTCGGGAGTGCGTTGATTTCAAAGCGGTTTACTGTTTGGTACCCCTCCTGCCTCCATTTTATAGTGCCATAGTCGTTTGACCTGGCTTTACTTGGGAATAAACCTACACTTGCCCACATCACTGGTCTTGATTGATTTTATTGTTTCAGTGTTAAAATCGTAGAATGATTTGTTATTTTTGCTTATCATAATAATAATTGATATTTAACATATTTTATATTAGTCTCCCGTTGGGCGCCAGTAAAACTATTGTTTGGAAAGTGTTCTATCTTATTTTAAGCTCATCTGTCCTCATTTAATCTTAATACTACCAATTCTAGGGCACCTATACCAATACTACCATCTCTATGCTATACGAAAGGCCAATCTACTCACAGACAATCATAAAATCTACTTATAAAAAAATATGCAGGTAAGTTGTTTTATGTCATTATTAAATAGTACATTGTTACACGAGTGGTGAAAGTGACCTATTTAGTCCCGAGACGGGGTTTGGCGCCCGAGCGTAGCGAAGGCGCTAATAGTTAGCATAATGTAATAGTTAGTAATAGTAGCGAGGGACAAAATAAGTCTTACACCCGAGGTAAACACTGTGCTTTTCATTACGAATACAAGGAAAGTAAAAATAAAAACAGGAATTGGCTAAATAAATAATACAAGGAAGTATGAACAATACTCTACAACTCGAAAAAAAAAAAGATCGGATTATGCCTATTTTGGTTTTTTTTCGTTGGCCGACCAACTGCATTATTTAGCCATTATTTTTCATTTTCATCTTTAAATATTTTGCCCAAATCTATGTTTTTTTAAAGAAATTGTTGAAACTAAATTATAATTAAATCATTTAAAAATATATATCCTTTAATTAATACTTAACTTTATGTTATTTCAATTTTATATCGTGCTATAATTGAGTGACTGTAGAAAAAGTTTTTACATGGTTCCATAGAAATGTGAAAATGGAACTAGTTCTTTTTTTTAATTTGACAGCTGTCAATTGAAAGCGATTCTCCCGGGCCGGAAAAGTATTACTTTCAACCCGCTCCTCAGGCAACTTCAGACCTACTTTCAGAGTATGAGTAATGAAAAAGCCATTTAATAACTTTTCTATCTGCAGATCAACAAAGTAGGTGCCGAGTAGATATGTAGATCATAAGAACAAATAGGTTATTATAAAGTATTAATAAATATTACTTTAAATTTGTATAAGCTATAATTAGAATAACTCTGTTTTCAATTTACCGTAATAACACATACCTACCCGCTCTATATACAAATGACATTATATAACACAATTAATTTGGCTTTGTCCAAGCAAAACGTGACTTTTCATTTGTTTCGGGAATAAAGCCACATTACACCAGAAAAGTGGCGTTTACGCGTTTTCAATAATTGCCACTTAAAAGTATTAATTCGAGTATTAACATCGAAAGTTATCTTGTTACGCTGAAATTAAAATAACGATACCGTTACCCGAATTTTATTCGTCGTTCAAAAATGATCCTAAAACAAAGCAATTTTAATTAATATTCTAGTAAGGTCCTATTCTATACGCATGTTGTTGCTCGTTTAAACCTGAACATTTTACCGAATTATATAATTTAGGTTGCTAAGGGTTATAATATATTTCAGTATTATGCGTAATGATTCCGATGCGTAGCGTTTAGGCCACATCTCCGTGCGAAAATATATCAGGCTGTAAGTGGACATCAGAAGTAGCTTGGTATTTGAAATTTCCGGATGAATCACGTTGGTAAAGGCATCATAATAATATGACATCGATCTCTTAAAGTATACGATACGTTGTTTGACGACAGCTTGGCACAGTGGTTCGAGCGTAGGCCGCTCAGCTCACTGTCCATTGTACGGTACCCATAGTACTCGTACAAGCGTTGCTTAGTCTGGGACCATACAGTTGGTGCGTTCATCTGGCGATATTTATTTATCTATTTATTTACTATACGAAAATCACGGCGTGTTAAGTGCAACTACCCCTTAAATAAAAAGAAAGTCGTCAAAAAATGTTCAAACATGCGAATTTCTGGTTTGCATAACATAATTTGGAAGATGTAAAGTCGTAGAATAAATTACTTGCCATCCAAAAGGCGTCTCCTGAGGTTTGTATTATGAAACCTAACATTTATGCGTCCTCGCACCAAGGTACGGTTTATTCTGATATCCGTAAAACAAGGGTCTGTTTAGTTTTACGATTTAACAAAAATCCGTAATCTGATTCTGTGGATATTGGTTGCGTATATCTTATATGCCAAACTATAAATAGTTTAATCAAATGTAAATATGTTTGAGGATGTCATGTCAACATTATTGCGTCACAAGAAGTCATAGCTTTTGTCGTCTTGGTACCAATCGAGTACTGGCAAGTAAATTTCACGGGGCTTGACCTTGGAATTTTGATGACAATTTTGGTGACAAAAATATTAACCACTTGTTAACTGATGTAGATAAAATTAGTTCATTGTTTGGTTATACGCAGCAATTAATCTATACAAATAAATAAAATTGGAGTGTCTGTTTGTAATATCAAAATAACCCCTTTTCACTAAATGCATATGAAAGTACATACGACACCTATAACAAAAACGCGATTTAAAATTTTTTGTCTGTCTGTCTGTCTGTGTGTTTGTTCCGGGTAATCTCCGAAACGGCTGGACCGATTTTGACGGGACTTTCACTGGCAGATAGCTGATTATTAAGCAGTAACTTAGGCTACTTTAATTTTAGAAAAACAATTAGGGTTCCGCATAAAAAAATAAAAACACATGAAATCAAAGAGTATCTCCGAAACGGCTGGACCGATTTTGACGGGACTTTCACAGGTAGATAGCTTATTATTAAGCAGTAACTTAGGCTACTTTTATTTTAGAAAAACAAAATTAAAAAAAATGGGTCATGTCGCGCGGGCTCAGAACGCGGGAGCGGGCTTTTTTGTTAAGTTAAATTCCACGCGGACGAAGTAGCGGGCTCAGCTAGTTAAGAATATAATTAAGAACGTTAAAAATCAACCTATCAGTGCGTCCAAAGTACTTAACCCTTCCAATGATCCCCACCTCCGACCGCCCTCTGCTCCAAGTGTCGCAATCTTTCAGAAGTGAGAAAAAAAGTGGCTCTTTTTCCTGCCGATTAGTAACGTTTGTTTTACAAGAATCGATATTAAAAACAGACGGACTTTGGCATAATCGATCTATGAAACCCAATTGTCGTCGACGTGTTACAAAAAGTAGCAAATAAACAACCGATGGCCGCGCGCGTCTTATACCCACCCGAAGGTGAACGCGAAACTTGGAGCATTAAAATCTTATGCATCGACGTAGGTGCTCGCGACACTCTAGGGGTTAAGTAAATTTTCCTGGGTATCACTAGAATCACCCCCAGTCCATTGTACGGTGCCTATAGTACAAGCGTTGCTTAGTTTGGGACCATACAGTTGGTGTGTCAGTCTGGCGATATTTATTATAATATATTTATTCACTTTTGTATTTGAGTTCAACACATTTTTTCTTATTTACCATTTGCATAGCAGGTGAAGCGAGAACTATTAAATATCTGCATAACAGTCAACAAACCAGTATCACGCACTTCAAGCCACACACATTACAATCATTTAGTTTTGACAAAAATATCCAACCTTAAACTAATTATTTTGTCAAATTATTACACATCTTATAATTCGTTCCGGAACTCATCGGCAGCCATTTTATCGTGTATCAGATCCTAAAAGCAATAACGATTTGTTGCAAACCTCTGCCAATAAATCCATATTTTTCTCCGGCCAGACTAAAGCTATAAATTCCATACCGGAATACTATGGGCACCGCGCGTATGCTTGCAAAACAATAAATTGCGAATGCCCGCCGCACACTACAGTCATATTCATAAAGCAATGGACAACTGAAGGTTTTATTTAATTATTAGCTCATTAGCCAGGATTATCTTGCATTAAAAGCTTGTTTATGTGATACAGAAGCTTTTAGGATAACATAATGTGATTATTATGTTCAGCCAAAGTGCATAAGTCTTCCAGTCGTACAGGCACCTGTGCGAATAAATTGAAGACATTAAATTATGTAAATGAAAGTAAATTAATTATGAATAAGTATTTGTTATAAAATATCAAGTGGAAATATCAAACTAAGAACATAAACACTTTAAAACATTAAAATAAACCTTGTTACCTTAACCATAAAATTGAATAATTTAATTTAATTTAGTTCAGATTACATCCTACTAATAAATGCGAAAGTTTCTGAGTGTAGATGTATGTTTGTTACTCTTTCACACAAAAACTACTGAACGGATTTGGATGAAATTTGGAACACAGATAGTTTATAACCTGGATTAACACATAGAACACTTTACTTAAGTCTACGCGGACCAAGTCGCGGGCTGACACTAGTAATCCATATTTTCTTACATTGTAAACAAAACCTTGAGCTAAGTAAAACTAATCTAGAAGAATTATTTGATAATTGCGAGTTATTATGTGTATCCATATTTATACCTTTATTAATTTAATCCAAGGTCTCATCTGAGTTATTCCAGAGCTATGCAGTTATATCAAACGTTAAATTAATACACCATCTTTGTTCCAGGTGTGGTCTTTGACCAGAACACCGAGGAGATCCAGAATGCCTTCAAATTCGCGATGGTGCAACACTCAAGCACAAACAGGACTCGGATTGATTTCCAAATCTTCGTGGACATCATCAACACTGCTGACGCTTTCAAACTCTCGAGGCTTAGTAAGTACATAGACTAAGACTAAGTATCCTACTCCTATGCAAATGTCTTACTATGATCCTAGCATTTTGTATGTAACAACTTGTTATTTACATTGTTATTATGATAACCCCTTATAAAAAAGACTCTTTGCAACTGCTATGTAACCTTTTGATTAAAAACATTATTATTATTTTATTAAGAAATCTCAGTATGTAGCTATTTTGGGACAACTATAAGTTGGCAAATTGGCAATTAGGGAGTCAATTTGGAATCAATTTGTTTGTATTGCGGTAACTTAGAATTGTCAACTTGGCAACCTGAATCGTGTAAATAGTCTGAGTTCAGCGTTACCTCTATTAAGGACAACGTGGGGACTCTCACCTATAGATACCTATAGAAAAATATTACGTGAGATCTCACCCATAATACATCGTCTGACATACGGCAGTCGGCTTCTCTGTAACCTAGATTCACACGCATTTAAAATTAAAATCCGTTGAATCCAAGAGTTATAGAACCATACACTTTTTTAAATAGCAAAGTCGTCAAATAAGCATACGTCTGTCCTGTTGTTCAGCAGTTACCGAAGCCTATAGACGCTTGATATACCAAAAGTATTGCTCGGTTGTTGCTGAGCTAAAGGGGGGAGGGACAGGGACTCTCCTGTCATATGAAACGCATTTATAGTTAGGTACTCTACGCCGATCTTCTATGAAGAGGGTGGTAGTACCCGTCGTGCTGCACGGATGGATTTCAATTTTATCTATACAAATAAATAAAATTGGAGTGTCTGTTTGTAATATCCAAATAACACCTTTTCACTAAATGCATATGAAAGTACATACGACACCTATAACAAAAACGCGATTAAATTTTTTTTTGTCTGTCTGTTTGTCTGTCTGTTTGTCTGTCTGTGTGTTTGTTCCGGGTAATCTCCGAAACGGCTGGATCGATTTTGACGGGACTTTCACTGGCAGATAGCTGGTGTTTTAAGGAGTAATTTAGGCTACTTTAATTTTAGAAAAACAATTAGAGTTTCGCGTAAAAAAATAAAAACACATGAAATCAAAGAGTATCTCCGAAACGGGTGGACCGATTTTGACGCGACTTTCACTGGCAGATAGCTGATGTTATAAGCAGTAACTAAGGCTACTTTTATTTTAGAAAAACAAAATTTAATAAAATGGATCCTGTCGGGCGGGCTCGGAACGCGGGAGCGGGCTTTTTTGTTAAGTTAAATTCCACGCGGACGAAGTCGCGGGCTCAGCTAGTATCATAATATTACTCGTTCATTTACGTAAATGAGCTGTAATTAATTATAAATTATTAAATATCGTCGGACAAACACACCAACTGTATGGTCCCAAATTAAGCAACGCTTGTAACTATGGATACCGTACAATGGACTGGGGGCGATCCCAGTGACACCCAGACCTGGACAAATTACGGAAAGGCCATTTCCGAAATTTACCCTAACCGGAATAGAACCCGCAACCACTCGGTGCACTGACCCGAGCGGCCTACGCTCGAACAACTGCGCCAAGCAGTCGTCAATTTGGCCAGTAATATTATCATATAATTCCACACACTAAAGCAAACCTTGCTTAATTAAGCCGCTAAATGAGGATATACTCATAATTTTTGCACCAATGTTATCCGTATTGGATTGACGAGAACAATGGTCGGACGCTTACGGCATACTTAGACAGTATTCAATATGGGTCCTCAGGGCCCGGCGGGCTATTGGACACAAGCTCGACTCTCTGTTTACTCATTATATCGGTTTAGTGATCGTAGTACCTTCAGTATAGAGGTGAAATTCGTATCTATATTTACTAAAAAAATAAATTTCTTGTATCATCAATATGAGATGGTTTGACGATTTTGACACCTGAGTCAACGTGACCAAAGTCAAACTTGTCTTGATCAGAACGTGCAGAAACGCAAAGGATCTTTTGTCAGCAATGAGGCACTTAGAACCATATTCACCAACACACTAACGGAACGTTAGAGCGGTAAACCATTGTTACCAGTATATCAAGGTATAGGTTTCTGCTTTAACAGTCCGTTAGCGTGTTTGTGAACTCAAACCTCATTAGACTTTAATAAAATGTTGATATGTCGTGTATTCTTGGTATCATGGTATATTCAATTGAAATGAATATAAAAATAGTTTTATATATAAAATAGTAAATATCCTTAATCATATAACCGACTTAAATTATGCTCATAGCCATGGGATTGGTTGATAGTGTTTTTTTCGTATCGACAATAGTTGCTAACACCCCTCTACTTCGAGAATCGCAACAACTTATTAAAAAATAACAATCCTATGTATTTATACAAATAAATAAAATTGGAGTGTATGTTTTCTAATATCAAAATAACACCTTTTCACTAAATGCATATGAAAGTACATACGACACCTATAGCAAAAACGCGATTAAAAAATGATTGTCTGTCTGTCTGTATGTTTGTTCCGGGTAATCTCCGAAACGGCTGGACCGATTTTGACGGGACTTTCACTGGCAGATAGCTGATGCTACTTTTAATTTAGAAAAAAAAAATGGGACCTGTCACGCGGGCTCAGAACGCGGGAGCGGGCTTTTCTGTTAAATTCTACGCGGACGAAGTCGCGGGCTCAGCTAGTGTCTATATAAAGTACACAAGTCTGTAAATGGGCTAATTTATTTTTTCATAAAACCACCCCCCTTATACGTACAAGTTCATAGAGTTTGTTTTAGAACATTCCTAACTGTCAATACTTGTTCAACTTTGTTGTCATTTTAATAAGAACTTTATACAGAAAAGGAAGGACCTGAGGTTTACGAGCAAACTTAAAGCTTCCTTTTAACACACATGAAATTTGACTTTTTAAGTTTTTTTTCTTTATATTTTTAATAATTTTCAAATCATCATGAATCCAATTCGTTTCTATTGGATTATTTCTACAATGACTTCACAATATCAGAGACTACAATGTTATACAAGGTATCTGACATGTACCAATAAGAAGATTAGAAAAGGATTTTCAGGATAATTATTACTTACTGTTGTTTAATAACTTCTGGTAGTTCCAAGTAATGATAGTTAGGTAGATGGAAACCTTAAATTTTTTATTTGTAACTCGTTCAGTAAGTGAGCGTTTGTTTTTATACGAAATATTGTAGGATCATAAACTGTAAGGACCTCCTGGTGCTATACTGTTATGACGTGTTCAACAATGTGAATCTTTATGTTGATACTTTTGATGTTGACAGTACAATAGTTTCCAGAGACAACACTTCCAAACTAACAAAGAATACACCCCATTAATATCACGAACAGATATACCTAACCGTATTATTTTTATTTTCAAACTGAAACATTTTCGAGTCGAGCAAGAAAAAAAATGAACCTAATAACCAGAAAATACGAAGATAAATAGCGTGTAACTTTGCGTGAGGTCAAGAAAATTAAGTTTGTAGTTGCCGAGTCTTCCTCGACACCGCGCCCTCATTTGAATGCAAGGGCGACTTTTCTTTTTATTCCACCACGTCACGGTACGCTGATCAAACACTTTTGAGTGGAGCCGCACGAATTTTCGCCGCGACCATTTGTACACTTCTTTTTTGTTGTAAAACTAAACGCGATTCTTTTTGTAAAAAAAAAACCTTTTTACGAAATTAATACCGTCTATAAAAATTAAATTGCGTGTTGTAAGTCTACCTGTCCTAGAGAAATAGGCCCGAAGGAATTTTTGTATTAGACCGTTCCGCTTCGGTGGAATAATGTCGGTAGTCGCTAGTGAAAATGGTGCTTTAATAATGTGTTAAGTAGATACCTGTTCAAAATTATGCGCATACATTACGGTAGGGTCAAAGGATGTTCACTATACATCGTCGCGAAAGGTGAAGATTTATATACGGTAGACACAATATGGAAGCTGCGTATTAAGAGCCGAGTAGGCTTAAAGTTTTGTAGGTTTATTGTATGGGTGGGTAGAATATTTTTAAAAAATCTTTATTTAACATTTTGAATCTTATGGCGCCAGATGAAATTGACTCATCCAAACATCCCTTCGCAAAACCAATAGGTACCCATAAATATACAGGTTGTAAGAGGCATCGTAACGAAAACTGATACCATGGATTCAACTCATGAATCTGGACCCCTAGAATTGGAATTTTCCATCGATATTTTCATGAGTTATGCTAAAATTTTACAGAATTTTTAAATCCATTTTTACATGAAATCATTAAACAAATATATCTCAAGAGATTTTATATAAATAAATCAATAATTAATATTTTAAACATAATATACTGCAATGTAAATTAAGGCTCAACACACCTGAGCGCGCTCATGCTAAAATCAATTTAAAAATGCTTGAAAATGTTTGCATAATTCATGAAAATATTGACCAGAAATTCTAGGCGGTCCAGAATCATAAGTTGAATTCATGGTATCAGTTTTCGTTCCGATGCCCCTTACACCCAGTATAACTCCATGACACTTATTACACACATATAATCAAGAAAAGTTTACCAGAGTTTAATAACGTCAATCCTTATTTACAGAGGTCCCTTTGCTTGGGCTATATTGCAGTGGTGGGAAGTGTGATCGGGAGGCTTCAGTAGGAATACAATCCAGCGGCCACAATGCAAACGGACACAATCGCATTGTGATACGCAGCTGTGAGCGGACAAAAATTGCGGACCGCAATTCCTGGGGGCATCCATGATACCGCACGGAATACTGCAATCATTTCGGGGTTAGGGGTAACAATATTTTTTGCAAGATACAAATCGAAATCTGATACGGATCTGATGAGTTTCGCGGATTAACTTTTGACGGTAACTACATCATATATATATGGGCTGGGGTAATACCACTGTCTCACAAAGGATCGGCGTAAAGAAGCTATTATAAGCTGGAAGCCCAGTCCTCCCCAGAGCCGAATTCTCCTCCCTATGTCCCACTCCTCTTCAAAATGGCAACGTACGAGCCATTCCATTGGTATTGCAAGCATCTATAACATACGGTTTGCTTGTTGGCAGACTTTGTTAGCGTTTATCTAACAAAAAAACTTATCTGGGTATTATAACATCTTGAACGTTATACCCAAAGGTGTTATCGGAGACTTTAAGATTTATAAATATAGTGTACTAGCTGTGCCCCGCGACTCATCCGCGTAGTATTGGATTATTGGGTTAAAAAGTATCCTATATGTTAATCCCGGTTATAATCTATCTGTGTTCCAAACTTCATCCAAATCCGTCCAGTAGTTTTTGCGTGAAGGAGTAACAAACATACATACATACATACATCCACACTCACAAACTTTCGCATTTATAATATTAGTAGGATAATGTTTCCCAAAAATCTAGGTGCCTAGTAAGTGGGTACTTAAATATTGAAAACCATTGCGTTATTTATCCTTGTCGCTTTATATCGAGTGCCAATGTCCATGAAGTAGTTTGCGTCTGGCTACCCCATCGGAGAGTAAACAATATGGTGGCAATATGACGACTTCCACTTCGAGGATATATAGAATAAGAAATAAATACTACGTTGAACGAGGATCGAATATAACGTGTCCCTGAAGTGTTGTAAAAGCGAAGGAGATGAACGAAAAAATATATCGATAAGTTTGGTAGCTAGAGCAACTCGAGCTATCTTAGAGTGTCTAGGATAGTTTACTATACCTGACATATGGAAAATTATTTATCTATCGATCGAAAACTCTTTAATTAAAGTTTGAACTTATTCTCATTATTTTAAATAACGGCCAGAAGATAGGGCATCGACAATGCTATCGCATGAAACCTGTATTCGTAAATTTAAAACTTTGACTATGGTATCAAGGATCAAATTACAATGTTAAGGTTATTGAAAAATTGCGCAGTGATATTAATAATATATTATTATAATTATTGTCTGTATTTGTTTTTAAAAATCAATCTGTATCCTTGTATAAATTTACTGAGAGACAACAATTGCCTTCGGTAGGTAGTATTTTCTTTTCAAATGTTTTACTGTACGTTTTGTAATTAAAACAACGATTTCGTGTTCATAAAACCATTCCTAACACCAAAGAGACACCTTATATACACAAACACTATATTATAGAATTACAATCATTCGTTGTCATTGTTTTTAGTAAAAAAATATTTCTGTGTAGTAGGTAGGTAGATAATGTGAAATGTGAATGTGAAATTACTATGTATGTTTTTCATCACATATTCT
Organism: Notodonta dromedarius; assembly: GCA_905147325.1. Classification (NCBI taxonomy): domain Eukaryota; kingdom Metazoa; phylum Arthropoda; class Insecta; order Lepidoptera; family Notodontidae; genus Notodonta; species Notodonta dromedarius. The sequence goes on along the minus strand of LR990160.1, from coordinate 8,868,004 downwards.
CATACAAGATGTGAGTACGATGAAATAATAGAAGCAGCTTAGCAATCTGCCTGCGGCAGAGGCTTTATTCCAATCATAGGACGGATCAAAGAGCATGGATTGACATGGCAGGTAAACAAGCGGTTACTGCGTCTCCCAGTAAACTGGACATTCGCCTACAAACACCTACTAATAGGAATTAGGATCGGTACTGGTGGGGCGGACACGTTGGAATTTGATGGCAGTGATTGATAAATGATTGAAAATAGGTAAGTTAGGAATGATACTAACAAAAAGTGAAAGGGTACAGTACATATAATAGGTGAAACAAAAAGGGTATACAATTTTGTTTGCAACTTTAGTTTGTAAATCTAAAACTATCGGCTTTGTGGGACAGTTGAAGTAATAAAGGTTTTGTAGAATTATGAAATCTGTCAACAGCTGTATTCCTATAACACCTTTTATATTTCAAGTTTCCTGCAAAGCTGATAGTTTTAGAATTGTAAAGTTAATTTTGAAAATCAAAGTATACCCTTTCTGTTTCAACCTGTATATAGAACCGCACAACATAGATAAACTAAGCCAAAATAAACAAGATGCATGACTTCCTCTACCTTTTTTATGACTCTGTCCTTTTCTCTTTGTTGGGCAGTTAATTCGATTGTGTAATCGTTCTGTAAACTAACAGAGTGGGTGTTTTGTTCTATAAGTAACATCGTTTTTGGGACTGGTCCCGCCACACACTCCCACCACTGTTACTCCTGTGACAGGAGCAAAAAGAAAGACAAAAGAAAAAATATGAAAGAAAAAAGAAAGATGCAGTTGTCGTGCATCTGGTTTTGGCTAAGTTTCTCTGTGATTTGCTGTTGATTCGATAGAAGGGCTAAACGAAATAAGTCTAGTCTTATTAACTCGCTTGGAAAATAACACAAAGATTGAAGTTGAAATTAAATTGACAATAACTAATATCTGCGGTCGGTATTGTTTAATTCGACGGAAAGGGATTGCATGTTTTCCTTTAACGCTGAGCTTAGACGGCTCGAGGCTTGCATTAAAAAAAAAGACAGTGATGTATTTAACCCCCAATACCAGAGCCAAGAAGGATGTAATATACTTCCATTTGTCTACCAATCGTACTTTCCGTTTGTATAACGTCTATAGAATCGTATCTAGTGATAAAGATTTTGACCGAATTCGCGATCCAAATGTTCGCGATCAAATCCCTATAGTTTGAAGAAAATCCGTTTTTACGCTTCATGGATATAGAATCTTCTATGTTCCTTCAGAAAAATCCAATCAGGTTTTAGATTTTGGTAGATACCTAGATAGAACTTACAAGTTATAACACACCCTTTTGTGTTGAATTGAAGGCATTGATATAGGTATTTTTTTCTGACACCCATTCACTTCGGGGTTTAAAAATAACCTTACATTTTGTAGAACTTTTGCACGTTTGGCCCCAAACGATGTCGTTCGTTAGCTTTACCGACTAAGAAAAAAAAATATCTTCCTTCTCTTCTGGGATTTCAAATCGAGCCCTCTCTAAGGCAGACTTTATTCACGGGGCCTCATTTAAAATTGCGACTCGAAGATAAAAAGAGGCGGCACGCAGCGGCTTTGTACCTTACTACAAAGTATCATTGAGATTATTATTCTGTGTGAAAAACAGGGATGGAATTATACACGCTACCTAGCACCATCCCTTTCCGGCGAGGGAACAATGATAGCTGTAACACTTCATAGTACGGCCCCTGATCAAAACACGTCTGTGACTAATGACGACGGCGCGAATTTTTATGGCAGTTTCCGTTCTTCAGGGACTACTATTTTGTTCACAGATATCCGTTGAATTTTCACTCTTAAAGCCGCTATAAAAAGTTTAAACGTCCGAACTGTGTTGCCGAAGAGATTTTATGGGTTTAGCTTTTTTGGATGTTAATAAAAGAGCACGCACACCGCAGGTAATTCCTTTAAGTGAGCGACTTTCATTTTGTACATTTTATTTTTTGTTAACATGATGGCTGCTATTATGGCACTGTGGATTTTCTTCATTCGTAAAACCTTCAAAGAAAATAAATAAAATGCGATCGCAATCATTCTTAGACTTTATACAAGTCTCTGCAATCTATATTTAAGTTGGGAACCAAATAAAGGGTAATATTAAAATGAATAGCTATTCAATATTGACTTGAAATAAATGTTATCTAGCTTAGTTAAGATAAAATAGACATTTTAAAGTGACTTTAGTAGTTATTGAGAATCTTGAAAAAATTAAACCTTAGTACAATATAATAATAATAATGCGCAATGATCTAATTACCCAAATCACTGTATTTGTGCGGTTACCCTGCTGGTATATATACTCACATCGATAATAATATATTTCTATGATCGAATGCTATACTAGTACCCACTTATTATTAAACCTGGATTAGCATTTGCATAGTTACACCATGCTTTGTCTCCTACTTTTGAACAACAAATTGCAGATGACAGAAATATATATTTTGGTGTGTAACTATTCGCCCGCTAGTCCACGTTTATTAACAAGAGTGTACAAATGTATACGTCCATTTTAATTTATTTTAGCGTAGTAATAATTCATCCGAGTACGCTCAGAAGCAAGGGTACGAGCAGTCCTTTAGTCAAGCTATAAAATCAGCATAATATTTTGTAATTTTCGGTACGGCGGAACTGGCGAGTTGCCAGATTCAATTTAATCTTTGTACGGCGTTCCGTTGTGGTCACTTCCCTCTGAGGCTGAGCCTCCCGCCCGTGCACGCTGCTCCCTATCCCACTAGTGGAATTAAATCCTTATCGTGTGCACTCCGCTGAACATCTTCCTATACCTACTTCACACTACAGCAATGAATTTAATAAGTCCCGAACGCACTTTGCAAACAGGCTATACACAGTAATAACAGAGTATTTATTGATATCTATGTCTTTCCCAATAAACGTGTGATATTCGCTTATAATACACGGTGAATTTTGGCCGAATTTAGATAAGTTATCCTTCGAGTACAAAAACAAGAACAAAAGTACCAAATATTTCAAATTTTTATTCTGTATTAAACTAGGTATTCAGTTTTGAATAAGTGCATTATCAAATTATAAGTGTATGCATTCAGTACCATTCATATAATCTGTCATTTAGCAGATTCACCTGGATTAGTTCACCTGAACGCATTGCTGGTATTTATGTAAGATACTTATTATAAACTACTTACAGACAATAAAACCTACATAACGCAAATGACAATAACTTAAGGCAGAATTCATATCTTAAATTATATTATCCTTATTAATCATAATGGCAACTTCGATTAATACGTAACAATGGCACAAAACATATAACCAGCTATGTGCCCTATTATTAAGGATGGGACACACTAATTTGTGACTGAAACTTGCCGAGCGCAATTTCAATCTTGCCAAAGTAAGTACGCGATAATTTGACAACTTCAAAGTATCATTTAGACTCGTGTCATGTAACAGATGCTACTGGTAAATAAATCAAAACCCGCCTAAGCCCTGAGTGACTCGCTCGTTAAGGCTCACCGTACACTACACAAGTGTGCGCAACTTAGTCAACGCCGGCCTAACTTCGGCTATTAGTTTCCACTACCACGCAAGGCATAGATAATAAACAGGCCGTTGTGCGCTCTCCATTATTTGTTAACTTTAATTATTAGTATCGGCTACAAGTTTTTGTTATATAAATTTTCCTGACATCGAAGTACTTGGATACCTATTCTGCGGCCTCGATAATCAAAAACAAATGTCAAAAGTTATAAGTTCCTAAAAATAAATAGTAATAGGAATAGTTTCATAAAATTTACAGTAACAAAGATTTTTCCATTCATCTTAATACATTATTGCTGTATTATTTTTAATTTTAAACACCGTCATACGAATGTAAATCCTGTAAACAATGTGGCCAAATTTTTTTAATACCTATCACAGGATAGATTTAAATACCGAAGGTTATTCTTGGACAAATTAAATAATATACGTATATGTTTCATAATAAACCTACCTATATAGGTAGGTATCTTATAATTTAATTAAAATGAAATAATTAATTAATAATTAATATAAAAAATTATTCATAATATACCTACTTAATCAGGTAGGTATATTATGAAACACAAAATAAATAATACTTCGTGATATCTAGGTCTGTCCACCTGCTTATGTAAAGAGTGAAATCCTTATTGACAGCCTCATCAACGCAAAACTGAATCTTCTGAAGTTAAAAACGATAAATTTGAACAGCCCTCCTAGCCAAGTGGCTTCGACTACAAGCGTTTCTACAAAACGCTACGCTTAAATGTATCGAAATGACATTGCAAGACGATAAGTAGATCACGTGACTTATGTCATTTCCATAGATGAAGCGTAACGATTTGTAGAAACGAATGCAGACTAAGCCACTTGGCTAGAGGGCCAGTACTGTCTATGTTTCTTTTATGCGGAAGACGAACAAATAAGAAACTAAGTTAGGAAATTCGACACCTTAGGCCTTAGATGACCGTAGCCTATAGATACTTGTAATACCAAAGGCATTGCTCGCACATTGCCGACCTGAAGGGAGTTGAGACGGAGGGAGGGAAAGGTTGGACTTGCGGCTCTTTCACTCAGCGTATGAGGGTGGTACTACCCCGGTCGTGCCACGCCGTTTATGAGCTGTTGGTAGTCAATTGGCTTTAGCTTAAATCTTCCACTGTGAAACCGTTATTTAGCTACGCGAAGTCGGCGCGGGCCACTATTTGTAAGATGTTCTTAAGTGTGCAAGTTTATATTTTACTACTTCGTCCTCGTGTAATTTAACTTAACAAAAAATTTGGGATTATTCATCCCCTATTTTATCCCCTTGGGGGTAGAATTAATCAAAATCCTTTCTTAGCGGATGCCTACGTCATAACATCTACCTGCATGCCAAATTTCAGCCCGATCCGTCCAGTGGTTTGGGCTGTGCGTTGATAGATCACTATGTCAGTCAGTCAGTCACCTTTGAGTTATATATATATATATATATATATATAGATTTATTCTAAAACGCCACTGAATTTGTGATAGCTGAACTTCCGTCGGAAGCGCTTTAAAAGAAATCAGATTACCTTTGCTTGCCCCTTTATATTTTGATTTCCGCATGACTTGGTATGTGGAGATGAGATTTCGAACACGTTGAAATTTTATTTCCAGTTCCCTGTTACTGTACTGTAAGTATCTACGATACACTTGTAAACTTTGAATAGGGTCCTATTAGGTATAACTTTGTACTTACTACTAAGTACATACTGAATGGATTTGAAAATTTAAGAAGTAGATAACTACTATGATATGTGATAACAACCACTTGAGTAGGTACTCAGTGCGATAAGTAAAATGCAGAATGGTACCAACCACCAATACTTCTTCAAACTGAAACCAACTTACAATCACTTCAGCTAGGGTTGATTTTAGTTTGCAAGAGTAAGTGTGGGTTGATTCCTTTATGCAAACCATGTCCAATTATACATCAAAAATTATGGGTAGTTAAGTTACTGAGACCGCGCCAAAAGGTAGTTTGTCAGCCAGGAATAAGGGTGACTGTCCACGTGGCTGAGCTATGTAGCGGGCCGCCAGTATCGACCAATAGGATCGCTTCATTTCCTGTCAACTTGAGCTAAGCTCAGGAAATGAAGCAATCCTTCCAAGGTAGGCCCGCCCGGTAGGCCCGCTTTATAGCACAGCCAAGTCAGTCACTCTATTTCCCTGACATGACAACGATTTTTCCATACATTTTAACCGAACGGTAAAAATCTGTCAAAATATTCTCGTGGCATGTGAATGTAGCCTAAATAACTAATTGTAGTAAGTACGCTTTCTTATAACTTGACCAGACTTGGCACGCATCAATAAAAACTAATGTTTCTAACTAATCAAATAATACATGTTCCCATAAATACATTCAACCTTTTATAGCCCCACTCAGAACCATGTAAAGCACATAATTGCTTGCGTTATTCACCCCAAATTAAGTTAATTGTTTGTATCCCATAAACAAAAATTTATGGTACACATATTATGTTGCAATATTGAATTTAACGTGTCGAGCGGAGATACAATACCCTAAGCTTATTAACCCTCAAGGGACGGGCGAATAAAAAATAAATCATGCAGTGTTTTTATCATAACTCCGAAATATAATTATTTTTATTTAAGGCTAAAGCGCCCATCTAGCCCGCGAAGTTCAAATTTTTTGAGGTTTTTCAGAAATATTTCAAAATCTGACAATAATAAAAGGCACATTTTGTAATTCGCGAAAAAGACCGTGTGCAGCGCAATTAATCATATATCCAACTTACTCTAAAACATTTCAAGAACGACAGCTATCCAGATAATCTGGCAATTTTTGTATATTTAGTGATTTACTAGTATCATATCCACCGTGATAATATTTAGAGTAAAATAAATGTATTAATAAACGCACTGCATACTGTGCTTTTCGCAAATCACAAAATGTTGTCTTAAATGTTTTCAGATTTTGGATAAACTATAAAAATACTCGAAAATTTTGAATTTCGCGGGCTATACAGGCGCCTTCACCTTACGTTAGGGACAGCAACTGTACAAATACCACCAAAAGATTGCTGCCGTTTGAAGTAAAAGTTGATACACTGAGCGAGACATAAGATACTATATGCATAGACAGAAAATTTCAACGAACTAAAGAAATAAATTTACTCTTACTTCGGTGCATCGTGCATCGTCTGGTTTCCACATCTGTCAAAATATTTGCAGCGCCTTTACCTTAACCACATTACTTTTTTAGGGTTCTGTAGTCCCTCGAGTAACCGTTATAAGATCATCCGTCCGTCAGTCCGTCTATCTTTCTATCCGTCCGTCCGCCCATCTCAGTCTGTCACAGTACCATAACTTCTACAGTTTTCGTCGGAAGTTAATGAAATTTGATACAGACTGATCTCATTCTCATTTTTGAGGTACCTCCCCGAACATGGAAAAAGGGAATATATTTTTTTTTTTAGTTACCCCATCCTATGTGGTATCTTTGGAAAATTGGAAATGTATTAACAAATGAAATGGTGTTTTCATACAACTTTTTTTTATCGGAAATTCCGATTTTGTGTTTTATATATTTTAAAGATTTAATCAATATTAAATCATTCATCCATTTTTTACGACACGCACTTGGCTAGTTTTTTCCGTCTCTCTTGCCATCAATATTAATATCGGTATGCTACCTCTCGTTGGAAATTCTACTAATGGCGTGGCAAGAATTTGTGGTGCAGTGCTGTTGGAAGTGGTACCATCTCTGGCTATGTTATTCGGGTTCAGAAGAATGCTTACGGCATGCGGGCCGGCATCAAAGTCCGGGAGTCACGAAGTCGTGTCACTTTGTCCTGGAACCTCATGCCCTTACAATACGAGGAAAAGGTCTATTCGATTGGAAACTCACTCTTTGTGGCGCAATTCCACGAATTAATCTCCGTACGTTTCATTTATTAGAAGGTCCGTACCAAACCTTCCCGATAAGTAATAAGAAAATTGTGAGAAAAATATGTACGGGTATTGTTGTTGTTGATCGACTTAACTCATTGAAGTCTGATGAAATGACTTGCGTCTTGATTGAGTGGGAACCAAGAGAATGGTAGTACGAAAACAAAACTCCTCAGATTTTGAAGCCATTATTTCTAATAAATTATTATTTCCAAAGATTGGGTATTCAGATAAATTAAAGTCGTAAATTATCTGATGTATAATACGTCATCAATCCTAGGTGAGAGGGAGTGAAAGCAAGTCAACTACAAATAAATCGGGTGGTTATTCCGCACTACATTGCTCCGACCATGATTATACAATACCAGATGGCCGGAATACGTCATAGTCGTATGCGGAAACCGGGTAATTACTCAGCGGAACTCTAATTAAGCCCTCACTTAGGCCAACTTTGGCCTGATGGGACTTAATTTTACGTCACACCGCAGCAGCAATTAAATTCCTATTTTGAAAGGTCAAAAATGTTATTTTATTATAAGAGTAAGTACCCTAGACAGTACAGATTTTGTATCCAAGTTTGTCTACGGTAGGTATGTGCGTACCTCAAGATGAGTCTGAAGCTGGAAGCCTTTTCCCCCTCTCTTTACCTCCCCTTGTCCCACTCCCCTGCAGGTAGGCAACGTGTGAGTAATGCCTATGGTATTGCAAGCATCTAAAGACAGGGGTGACGGTGACGGCAAAACACATGGAATTTAGATTAGGATTCGACAATACGAATGTCACGATATATCAATTATCGTTGCTAAGAGTAGCACCCTAGGTCTATCATGCCGTTCGTATGCCGAGTTTTTTCTACAATAAAAAGGTATTATTTCATTAAACATCATGTCGTATTTCAAAAACCTTCGCCTTGCCAGTCTTCCCTCTTCATCTTTTCCTTTTCTCTTTTATGTGGTGGGACTAAATTCCCTAACTTCCCAAGCTTTTTCTCAGTTTCTTCGTGTACTATATCCACTGATGTTATTCATACAAGTGCGATACACATTTACCACCAGGCTCTGCATCCAATCGCGCTATGTTCTAAGAAAAAATTTACGCGTCGCCGTTAAGACTGTAGGGCAGATGAAAACGGTAATGGCTTCGTGATTAGTGACCGAGACTATTCTGAAACGCTATCGAGATTGGATTGCGAAGCCTAGAGACGCGAGGGCCGATAATCGCCACAATCTACTAACATATAGGCTCTATTGAGTCACTGAATAAAAATGGATGGGAGTGATTACCGGTCGGTCGATAGCTATGACTTTCTACTGGTAAAGATATGAAATCTGTTAGTCAACAAGCAATTTTAATAAGTAAATAGCTACAATATCTAATAATAATTATAAATAGTTCAAATGTGCTAGGTAATAGCCATTGTAAAATAGTATTAATCGAAATATCTTTTTATTCGTAGTTTATAAAATTTCGGTCTGCAATTATTCTCCCAGGCTTAACCGATTTTGTTATTATTTTGTACTTATTTTTATTGTCACCTTCATGGTTCTTAGCTACACCTGTTGAACCTGATAGATGGCGCTTTTGTTGATTCCTAGAAAAGACGCTAGTGATAATAAACAGTCTCGTTTATAAAGTTAAAATGAATCTGTGAGCTAATTAATTCCTAACTAAATTAGTATTGATTTTTTATACCTTTATTACTAATCAGTTCGCCTGGATAAAGAATGAAAGATAAACAAAATAGACTTTGCAATTAATTAAGCAATCGTAGTCATAATAAATAGGATTTATTTACTGACAAAGTTGTAATACAGACGGGGGCTGGACGTAAAAATGTTCGATCACTTCGTAAATATATTTTTGTATTTTAGGGGATCACCTTTGCCTATAACTCAGCACTTTTAACGTCCCATTTCTGGGCTAGGGCCTCCCATCAATACGAGGGGAATTCAGGCGGGGAATTGGCATTATGATTCGCACATTGATATCGAAAAACCCAGAGGTGCGAGCCGGGGTTTGAACCCAGGACCATGTGTCCGCAAGACGCGTGCTTAGCCAATCATCTATCACAGCTTTTTTACTTACAACAAGGTTAGGAAATTTCGATGAATTCCTTTAAAAATTTTCATTTTTAAGTAAGCCATCAGCTGAACTCTAAGAGATGGATTAATTAGACAAAAGTAGAGTGCTACCTGGGCGCACTCAAAATTGTGAGAATCAGCCGCGCTAAGATCTTTGCTCCGTGTATATAGCGAACTTCTGAATTTTTCACGATCACAAGTGAAACTAAAGGAACTTTTCAGTGGATTTGCAGGTTTTAGCAAAAGTTTGCGACAGTTAATCACAAAGTGGTCTACATAGGCACCGGCATGCAAGCAAAATCTGTACTAAGCTCGTTTGCATGCTCTAAGTGCCCCTATTCCTACAAGCTTTATTGAGTTGTGTGCCCTACTTGCACTCACACCATCAAGAAACACATGCCCCACCAGTGTTGACACGGCACACGCATGCGGGCGTTGATTGGCCCATTTTTATTCAAAAAAATCCTTATGGCATTGTTTGTGTGATTTATAGTTATTGTTCTGCTAAATTGGCATAGTTGACTGCCTATGTGTGCAACAATATTTTATCTGTTCCAAAATAGAACGGATTGCCCGCAATACAATCGAAATTGAATCAATTTTCGTGTTGATTCAGTGGTAAAATAATGGTAATGATTTTACGAGGTACCTACGGTGACGGTATAGATTCCGTTAGATACTTACGTGAGGTTGATAATATCATTAGCTACAGATCTCTATTGCTACCAAAAATGATTCGGCAAAGTATCTCGTTCCTTGCACACTAATATCATCCCACACTTTTGCCTCTCGTGTAATCTGAAATCGATACAACACTAAACACAGGTGTGCATAGTGCTACACAACACTATACGTGGTGATTCCTTCCTTTATATACCTGTATTCATTCAACTTCCAAGACGTTGCGACTCCCCGTTTGTGTATTCAGACTTTTATGTCCCACGGTAAGCCGCAGGCCTCCCTTCAAGACGACGATTCCAGCTCGGCACCAGCATTTCCCAATCGCATAAATTTATATTCAGAATATGCATCGGAATGTCTTTATAACCTATGTTCCAATTCAGGAACTCCAGACGAGCGAAAATAAGCACTGGATTATGTACCAGACTGAAGTAAACGTGGTGTAACACTAAAAATATACATACAAAGGTTCGCAACTCACAGGTATGGTAATAATATTCTCGGATATAATGTCAGTTCCACGTGCGCACACTATTAAGTAGTTGCCGGCAGGCAACTCGAGATGACAAACTTTTTTATGAAAACGTTGGAAGTGGAAAAAAATTAAATTACAAAACACGCTACAAAGCTGACTTTGTAGAGAGGATATCTGGGGCTGAGGCGAGGCCCATCGATCGAAAGTGACTCGTAACGATGAATAATTTAGAAAACAATAAAAACGCGTTTACCGAAATGATATTTTGGATGATTTATTTCTCCCTCCACCGTCCGATTCATTGAAATCAGTTCTTTTGTTTCAAATATTATTAAAACCTCAATCTAAATTTTTAGCTGTATTGCTTTATGAGTAAAGCAGGGTGAGCCCTCACCTATACATTTTGGATTAATACATCTATGAATCTACCTGTTTACGCGGTTGGCCAAAATAAATATTTACAAGTACTATTGTAGACATTTTATCTAGAAATTTGTTTGGGAAGAACCTTCTTTGGGACTCCCAAAGCTAATCTTAGAGCCGCTACTCCCAAAACGCTCTTCAGTTCGAGTAACTTTGAAGTAAGAGCATTACAATTGTTAAAGGAGGACAAAGAAATATTGAACTGCACAGTGGAACAGCCATAAGCGCTAACAGTTTAGAACCAGAGATATTCGGAAGTGAGACGCAGCGAGATGTCGGTCCGACGTGATCCGCATTTCTTGTCCCCGCGGGCAGACCGACTTATATTTGCTTTTTTTTATTACCGCATAAATATTTCAACACGAACAGCCCCAACAATATTTGGAAGTACTGAGAGCACTAATGCGTGCGTGGTAGGAAAAATGATATCGGCCCTCTGTTCAATATTCTCGATGTACACAGGAAGGCCACAATGGAATAGTTAACGTGTAGCGTATCAGGGAAGAAGCGACGCCGGCTCCAATTTAAATATTCCGAGTGCACCAATACCCTGTGGACTGATTACGTCACGTGTCGGTGTGACCATACTACCAATTGTACTCACGTCATGTTCATGAGCTTATAACCCCCTGCACAAGACCTAGACGCGGATTGGCGGATTTCACGTCTTTCGAAAAACAGTCGGCTATCACTGTGGGTTCGATTCCCGTCAGGGTAAATTTCGGAAATGGCCTTTTCGTAATTTGCCCTGGTCTGGTCACTGGGATCGCCCCAATCCATTGTACGGTACCCATAGCTCAAGCGTTGCTTAGTTTGGGACCATAGAGTTGGTGTGTTCGTCTGGCGATACCTATTTATTTTATTTTTTATTTATAGTATAGGTAATAGGTATAATACATATAAATAGTATATGTTTGTAATGTACATACATATATGTATAATATGTATATAGTATAGTAGTATTGTATAGTAATATAATAGGAATATGAGAATAATAGAATAGGAGAAACGATTATAAACAATCATCTTTAAGATCACCACCATTTATATAGGTAAACGAAACGGGTGGTTTGTCTGTCCATAAAACATGTTTAACAGGGGTAATTAAACCCTTTATTATTGTATTGTTATGTGGTTAAACATGGTATCTGTATGCATTAGAGGTATTACGAATAAATCATGAACGTTTAACTAATAACGGACTATTATCTGCGGCGTGCCCCAACGCCATCCCGCACTAAATATTCGACTCCAATTGTTGTATTAGTATGCCGCACAGTTCTTGCTGAGCTAATCCGAAACAACCATAGCTACTGCTAATGATAATACCTGCTATATAATAGCATAGCTGTAAACATAGCACCTATAAGCCGTTAAAATTATGCGAGATATACTCGTGGGTTGCTTCTGGGATTATATTACTTGTACTGATTACTTATAAAACTATTGGTTAGTAACAAACAAATTAAAAAATACTAATTTAATTATATATGGTTCACTTTTAGTAGTAAAGACAAAATGCCCAGAAGCAAACCTAGTGTTGTCAACTTAAAATTATATACAAACAAATTAAAATGTTGGCACGTTGAGACTTATTTTTTTCTATAATATTATAGAAACCTTTATACATTTATTTAATTAATTATTGTTATTTATGTATCAAACAACTAATACAATTAAAGAAACCCCGCAAGCCGGAAAGCGTACTGTAAGAATATATCTCAAATTCTGCGAACATGACCCAAGTCACGGCACGTTTTATTTAAATTCAAATTGTAAATGATGCACAGGAATAACCTAAGGTCCAGTAGAAATTGTTTTCGTACTAATTTACGTTTACTGACATTGTTAAATTAAACGGTTTTAAAAGTATTCACTTTGAGTTATTAACGCAAGCAGGTGAGCTTTGCCCACACGGCAACAATGCAAAGGAATAGAAATGAGCAGCGGGCAGTCGGAAATACCACGCTAATTGTTTGTGTGTCGAAGAGGAAATTAGTGCAGTTTGAATTGCAGGAATATCGATACCTCCCACGTAAGTTGTTGTATCCCCAAAAACGTAATTTTACAGGAGAGCATTTTAAAGATTCAAATTGCACTAAAAACTGCATTTATTATTGCATCTTTGTGAAATTTGGTATATAAGTTTAATTTATAGTATTCTTGACTATGTAGAAAGATAATTTTGGAAAATATTCATATTTTATGAGATATTGTTCATACAACATTTCACTGCGGAGTACAAGCTGCGCCAGTTGTTGTATGTCATACTTACAACATTGTACTGCGGAGTAGAGGCTGCGCCAGTTGTTGTATGTCATATATACAACATTTTACTGCGGAGTACAGGCTGTGCCAATTGACGTATCTCATACTTGCAACAATATACCGCGAAGTTTAAATTTCGTCAGTTGTTGTATGTGACAGTAACCATATAAATCTGACATAAATTTGAGTGTGTTATTGCACGTGAAAAAATTATAGGTAAAGAAAATAAAAAATAATTATGATCTAGGATAAATGTCTTCATTTTAGTAATAGGACATATTTAAAAATAATGTTTTTTTAAATTGAATTTATAATAAAAACAGTAATTTCTTCCATTACTCTGTAATAAAATTAATCTAAATGAAAACACTGATAAGGTTATTTAGAAACAAAATAAAAATAACAAAAAATTAAACATAGCTCACTCTCAACGATATTTTAACATAATAAAATCTTCTTTTAGGAACAAAAAATATAATCATAAAAAATAACATGTCCAAACATAAAATGAAGATAACTAGAAACCAGGTAACCATTTGTAATTATCGGCAGCATAGCCTTAAATCAGTAAAAAACAAAGCAAATAAAAACGCCGCATAATTAAAATAAATATAAATAACTTAAAAAAGAAAATACTAATTTACCTCCTAATGAATTCTGAATCAGAAATAATCATCATTATGAGAGCCAGCAACAAAAGATAGACTCCTGAAAAAGTCATGATAAGTGGCTGGAATAATTCTGGATAGTGCTGGAAATTAAAACTGTGAAAGAGACTCATTAAGTCATCATATTTTGCCTTTGTTAAGCGAATATGTTTGGAATAGAGACGGCATAGCTCTGCCATGCTATTTCTTTGACGTCTTCGGGTATTGGTATTAATGGCATTACTGTTTACCAAATCGTAACGATATAATTATTTTTATGTTAAATATCAGCAGACTGATACACCAACTGTATCGTCCCAAACTAAGCAATTCTTGTACTATAGGTACAGTACAATTGACTGGGAGCCATCCCAGTGACACCCAGACCAGGGCAAATTACGAAAACGCCATTTCCGATTGTTTCCCCGACGGGAGTCGAAACCGCAACCACGATATGCAGTGAGACCAGCGCCCTGCGTTCGAACCACTGCAGTCGTCAATTTTAAAAGGATTTTCGGCTCTTCTATTATGTCGGTCCATTTAACTACGTCTCCACTTATTATTTACGACCAATTACGCCCTTCTTAGGACTAGTCCCGCAACATAGGTTTTGCCATGCGCTTGAACGCACGGAAATTGTCCCTGGTTTCCACAAGGTCTGTGTAATAAACTGCTCCAGATGTCACTTGCAGGCTATTTAGCATAAGTAGTCCGTTCGTTGTGCCAGAGACTACACTCCCACAGGATGTGATGTGCAGATTGTTCATGATTGTTTTGCGGCGTCGAACATTGACAGAAAGGAAAAGGAACCAATTTAAAGTAGAATAATTTGCTCCTAAAGTTGCCATGTCTAGTTATAAATTGAGCCACATAGTGGTCCACCTCCAACCACGCTCTCTCCAGACGTTTACTTACGCATGGAAACAATTGGTGGAGGTGGCGGCCCTTCGTTGTTGTGTCCCACTTGGATTGCCATTCGGTCAGAAGATCTTTGTAAACAACAGATATCAGACTAAATAATCTACCGATTTTAGAGCAGTCTCGCGGTTTATGGAACTCGGTGTACATGCTTTCTCTAGTAGAAGATTTCGCCCAATTACGCCCGTTCAAAAGTTATTTTTAGTTATAAAAATCACTATGCTTAATTTCTATGACATTATATTGTCTTCCATCCTGGTTAGCTCATCTAACCAAGCTAAACCATTCCAAAGGTGTATAAATAAGTTTATTTTTAGATAATCGTTCTATGACAGCGTGAAAGCTGTCACCCTCTGCTTGTGTATGACCTTTTTCGAGAAAGGTATGTTTTATAGTTATGTTAAGTTTATGAGCAATATATCTTAGACCATTTACACCTCTCTGCAATTTATACATAAAACGCAAAGACAATGCGATTGCGGTTCTGACCGGCACAATTATCAGACCAGAACCTAAATTTGGTCGGTGACAATTCAAGTAATTAGGGGTAGTAGGTAAGAAGTAGTATTAAAGTTGTGTAAAGATAGTGGCACCGACTCCAAATGAAATAAATTACAAGGTGGTTATTTCTAGCTTTTTAGTGCACCCAAGTTATTGGATGTCGGTTGAATTTTTTTTATTTGAAATATGATATATTAAGCAAAGTATTTTAAGACCCAAATTTAGAAATTACTTTCGACATACAACATTGAATTGAAGTAAAAAAAAAGTAATAGCAACGTAAAATATAGTATGTCACCTTACAACAAACTTTTGAATAACAACTCCCGAAGTAAAATGTAGTATTCATTACATACAACAACATTTTTATTTATATGTAAACGTAAAATGGTACATGTATTACATACAACATTTTTCATGAACGCTCAAACGACGTATACTGTTGTAAGTAATCTATACAACATTGTAGGTCGGTTGAAATTCCGGCGTAGTCTGTTTTATGTGACCAATACAACACGCGAGCGCGCGATTCCCGCTCTCCCGCACCCCGTGTATACCATTGCAAAGGTATATACAACGTTGTAGCCCGTTCTCGTTCAAAAGTTACAACAATATACGTCTGGAAAAACCTTGAAAAATTCGTGTATTTATTATTTTTTCACTTTGAATGCAATAAACAATACAAATTAGGATAGTTTTCAGTAAAAACGCAAAATGGCATTTTTGTGGCATACAACAACTTACGTGGGAGGTATCGATATGTTTGACATGACTATACTCGTATTCACAGTGTTTGTAAGTCCCTTTTGAAAGAGTATGGTATTATAGTCAGTACAATGTATTCCTTATTAGTGAAACGTTTTTCATTTGGGTCTCATAACTAGGAAACGAATATAAATATGGCCCTAACATATACCCTGTGAGACCCCATACGTTCACAATGGAACTTACATTGTATCTTAATAAACTGACAGATACGGGCAGAATAGACAATGTTATGGATAGCGCCTTAATAAATCAAAAGATGACGGCACGACCATAAAAAATCTTGTAGTAATAAAGTTTAACTTTAGTAAGAAACCCATCATATTGTGTTTTGTGATAGGTACCTAATTACATCATCTTTAGCGTTTATTAGACAAGCAAAATATCTTGCATCATTAAAATAAGACCTTATGCAGGTAAAGATATGGATCATATTATTTTGAAACAGTGATGTTAAGTTGATATTTTGTTTCAGTCTGCAACCAGTTCGCTCGGGGCGTGATCGCTATGCTGGGTGCCGTGACTCCCGAATCGTTCGACACCCTGCACTCGTACACCAACACCTTCCAAATGCCGTTCGTCACTCCATGGTTCCCAGAAAAGGTAATTGTTTGGTTATTAATACATTTTTAAAGCGATCTATGATGGAGCAACTCTTGAATTTAGGAAATCAGTACTAGCATACCGCTGTAAGTATACCCATGCCACTGAAAGTCTATACAGAGTTTGTCTTAAGTCCGAAATAATAACTGAGATGCATCATCAACTTTGAATATTTGTCACAACTTTTGTGTTGCGACCTTTAGAGAACATCAAATGGCATAGAAAACAGTGTAACCTATATTTATGAGAAACCACCAAAATATACAAGAAAAAGGTTTTACAAATTTGAAGGTAGTTGAGAAAATTATGATATTCCGTAAACATTATGTATTCTAATACCTACCCTATTTGGCAGATTATTTTTTATACCATTTATACTCGATACTCGTCCAAACCTCTAAGTATTCTTTCGGACTTTTGACACTCTATGAAGAGTAAATTACTAAATTTTTCGGTCCAATTGGACGTCATAATAGTGGCAGAGTCCCTTCTTACTCTTAATTTTGTCCAAACAATTCCGTGCGTGTCTCCCCTGTCTACCTTTTCAGGCACACGTCGCATCCTTATTGTAAATCTTATTAATAATTCACTAAATACTCTCGCGTCCGGCGCGTCGCGTAGTCAACACCCGAAAACACCTTTTAAAAAATGGATGAAATCAAAATATTATTTCCACGTTCTTTGCTTTCTCGTAGCTAAATTGTGCGAGAAAAAGAAAGAAAATATGCAGAAAAACTGTCTGGTTAATATAAGAAGTAACAGCCATAATGTTATTTCACTTCAACAATGTAAAAAATACTTCGGTTTCAACAAAAAACGATAGATCCACAATAATCATCTATCAGTTCGCTAGCCAAGATGCGGGAGTGCGACTGCAGCAAAGTTTTATTTGTTTAATAGAATTAGTGTTTGTCTGTGTACAGTCTCTTCGACAGGCTCCGACAAATACTCGTAGCGGGGTTCGCTTTGCCACCTTACCGTAACAAAATTCTATTTACCAACGCTTTGTGAAGACCTCATTTAATGTAAACGAATGAAAACGGTTTTAAAAAATCAAGTTTGTTGCTCCCTAGGCACCGTCGGCAATTAACTGTTGTAATGGTCGAAATTCCACCATAATTCATTTAAATTTTAATTTGAAACGTCATTAAGGTTTTATTGTCAAAGACTTTGATACTGGCACGCAGAATGTACTTTGGAAGTCCCGCTCTCCCAAACTGTGACCGTTTGTCAGACAGACAGTCAGTCGGTGTGGAGGTTACAAATGTGTGTGTGTCAATTCATGGTAGTGTGTGTAATGTTTTATTTATTGCATTTAATATATTTCTAAGTATTATAATATAAAAATATTAGTATTCTGCACTCCTTCTCTATATAAACTATAAGTGTGCCAAATTTCGTACTCCATCGTCCGCGCAATTTTCGTATTAAGCGTTTGAAAGCTTTTCCTTCACGTATTAATATAATAAAATAGATTTTAAAGCCTTATTCACTGGGGACGAATTCAATGTACATATCACTCGATCTAGTCCTGTTGCAACCTTTCGGGCTAGTACAAGTTTGGGGCGAAAAGGCCCCGATCGGCGTATATACGTATGTATTTACATACAAATGTAGTTCCGCCATCCATTTAATACCTTTCTCAATGGAGTCGAGTGACATTGGGTGATCATCTCTTGCAGGAACAAAAAGCTTCTTAGACCAAGGCTCACAGGAAATACGAGCATACAACTCGTCCCGTGTAAATATGGAATGAAATCTGATAACTTGATTTGCAAAGGCATGGGAAATAAAATATGAATAAACTTATTAAACGTAATTAAATTAAATTAAATAAATAAAGAAAGGGTACTTTAAAATATTATAATTCGGGTGTTATAATTCAGTGTAAGACGTGTTAATCGAGCTACAATAATTAGAGAACCAATACTTATGTTAACGTAATTGTAACCAACTAATGAAGAACCAACAGGTTAATAATATAAGTAACCCTTATACAACTGTTTTCAATAGATATACATACACTGTGTTAACTAATTATGATAATATTATTTTCCATTGTTAGACAAAAAAAAGTAAAAGCAACAGCAAATTTTAAATCCTTACTTCCTTACTAATATTATAAATGCGAAAGTAACTCTGTCTGTCTGCCGCGCTTTCCCGCCAAAACTACTCAACCGGTTTAAATGAAATTTGGTAAAGAAATTTGGTATAATTTGGAAAAGACATAAGCTACCTTTTAATGCGAAAAAAGGGTTTGAAGGGGTTGAAAGGGGGGATGAAAAATTGTATGGAAGTATCGTCATTTTTATAGCTAGAAGCTTGAAACTTATTTTTTGCCTGTTAATTCGCTATAAATAAATATGACATTCAAAGTTTGTAAAAGTTTAACCTTCAAGGGTGTAAAATAACAATAGGGTATGAAAGTTTGTATGCAAATATAGCTCTTTGCAGTGAAACACTGCAAATAGCTCTTTAAAGTATTTATACGTTTGTGTCTTATTTGTAAAATAATTAGCCAAAATAATTTAAAATGCTACCCAAAGACACTATTCCACGGGGACGAAGTCGCGTGCACAGTTACTAAGAATATAAATGATTCATAGCCCGTTCATAAAGCTCCACCTGACGTCACGGGGCAGATGCGGTGTAATTTCCTAAGCGGAGAGTTTCATCGAGAGATTGACACTTCACAAACAGAGCACTTCGAAAGTCCTTATAATATCCTTTCGACCCTCCGGTGATACATTGTTCCCTATAAGTAATAAGGGATAATTGAACTTGAACCTTTTTTGTAAGAAGAAAGAGACCAATCTACATAGAAAGCTTAAAGTTGAGTAGGGACCCATATTCATGGTTCTAGCCATGCTCACTATTACATTCTTAGTAAGATTTAAAATGTTTTGACGTGAATATTCAAAGTCCTTTAAATGGAATTTATATTTGCTTACTATACAAATGTAGCGTATGTAACAAGAGTTATTTACGAACCAAAGGCTCAAGGCTTGTTATGAAAAAAAATTGCGTAATCTATTTTTAGGTAGATATTATATTTATTGAAACAAATTTTAACAAGTATGTATATATCGTTTATGATAGGTATTCCTTTGATGTAAATATTAATTTTTATTTATCTGGAAACTATTTTATTTAAATTTCCGTGATTATAAAAAAATGTTACACAACGTTATTTGACCTTATAGAATGCCGCAAAACATATTGTGCGTGTTGTATGTTATAACACACAACAATTTTAACCTAGCTCATACAAATAACATAACATAACATAACATAACATAACATAACATAACATAACATAACATAACATAACATAACATAACATAACATAACATAACATAACATAACATAACATAACATAACATAACATAACATAACATAACATAACATAACATAACATATACATAATATATACAAATATTAAACAAGTTTCATTGGCAGGTAATCCCGCCATCGTCGGGGCTGGTCGACTACGCCGTGAGCATAAGGCCTGACTACCACCGTGCTGTCATCGATACCATTACCTTCTACGGATGGAAGAACGTCATCTACATTTACGATTCACATGATGGTAAGAAAGCTCACTACCTACCTAATGGTCAAAATATTTATACCAATTGTCTCAATCTGAAATGATGAGTATCGGGCATAACATTAAATAGTATTCAATTTAATGGTAAATAAATTAATAAAACTTGAAAAATATTCGTGTCGAATTTAAAAATTGATATATATTATCTCAAGTTCTATACGAAATTTGTTTACGAAAAAATTAGAAATATGCAACTGCTCAGTTCAGTTTACACCGTTTTCAGGCCATTACAATATTAATATGTGTTTTAATACGGAAGTTTTGACAAGTATTCAAAGGTAAGTAATGTAAAGTCTGTCTTCACAGTCTTTGCCGTTTATGTGCCTAATTTATAATATCAGACTTTTCAGTCCTCCTACACAGATTTTATGTGATTTTCATTGATATCAAACGAGTTTTATTTTTATAAGTAGTTAGGGACTTACCATACTTTTGCCAATACAGCTTCACTGACTGTCATATTGTGCTTTGTTAGGATGTACAATTATTTTAAAAGACGCTTATTATTGTTGACGGGTCCATACCGTGCTATGTCCACCATCTTTAACTGCGTGGCATTTAAAATGCAAACTGCCCCGTGCAACATCGCTGAACAATGATAATAATTAAATTTATTGTCACGAAGTAACACCGAGCTTTCGTTTGTTCGATGTTTTATTTATACAAATATATTGGCACCCTCATTATTATTCCCGGCTGCGTTAAGTATTAAAACTGGTAAATGTTACGCCTTTATTTCTTTTGGAAGGCGAATTTTTAAAGTGGCCGCCTCCGGAATATTAATTCGGGGAGGGGAGGTAATATTTTCAAGTCGTCTGCGAGTAATGAGTGCAGTACCTATTTACAATAATGAGTTAATTCCGAATTCATGATGCTAATTACCTATCTGATTCTGTAAGTAACCATAGGTATACTTAAAACCTATACGAACATTATAATGGGTGGTGCATAACTTACAGAAATACTGCCAATCAACAAAACCCTCAATAGAGTTGTATAAATATATTTTTTAGACATGAGACACGGATCCAATTCGACGTAAAATTTATTTTATGTCAAAGTCATAGGATCACCTTCGAGGGAGAAGCACTTTGCAGACGGAAAAGCCCATTTACATATAAAATGTGGTTGCAAAGTTTTATTATGTATTTCTTCAGGCAGATCCCAGGTACATCGCGCCGGGTACATATTTGAAGACCATTCATAGTCATCGAGATTTTTTAAACTGTCTAGTCTAATTGCAGGATCTAATGAGACTTTCAGTTTTTTTTTTTATTATTCATCTTAGCGTTATAAAACGGCTCCAAATGTGGTTAAGAATTGTAAAAATGATTTTTGCTCATGTACCTATAACGCATTTCAAGAAACCACAATCAATAAGGTACCTTACACGATATTCAAATCTCTAAAGTGTCCATACATCAACCAGCTATAGGACTGGAAATCTCCATAACAAGAAAGTCGACATTAAAACACCACTGAGTGGGAATAAAAACGAGAAAGACATTAAAAGCAAGTGCGGATGTCGTAGCAGAGGCCGAGAGTCCCGCGCGCCGGAACCAGCACAGATGCTATAGAGCTATTGTATAATAAAAACCTGAAAAGACGCGAACCACTAAAATAAATCTATACTTATGAAATTTTATCGTTTAGAATGGCTTCTTTTGAATTTCAAGCGCTATAAACCTAAAAATAGAAACATGATGATAGGATTACGGCGAAGACAGTTTTCATAGCAACGAGAAATGTCGTTATATTTATTAAAAATCAAACAATTTAATATAGGTCACCAAAGTAAATATAATACTTTTCATTTATATTAATACTTATTGCAATGTTTTGAGACTTATTTTTATGGCTTTTTATTATCGACTTGCGCCCACTGGCGGCGTGGTGAGAAGGGCACTTGTTCGATTTCTGTGTCAGTTTCATTTTGCTCAGTGGTCTGTTTATGGATCATGTATTCATCTAAGTCCTAGAAGAATTCTGAGAAGAAGGATCACAATTATAACAAACATGTGAGCGAATAAAATAGAATAGGCACCGATATCCAAGTAGGATTGACAGTAGTACCCTCCTCAGACTGTTAAACGCGACCAATCTGCTTTGAGTATGATAATATAAATAAATTGTGGCATTTAAAATAAAAAGTATTTATTATTTAAACTAAGTACTCAGGTTTTTATTTTTTAAATTTAGTAATGTACATTCACTTTTAATATAAATAAATATGTCCCATAAAACATTTTCATTTTAGAATATTTAGGAACAAATGAAATCACACCGTAATGTATGTTCCACAAAGTGCAATTAAACTTTTCGACTGATTGTTTTAATTATGACGACAATTTAGAGCAAGCTTGAAGTTATTTCACGAGCACACTAGCTAGTAGTTAGTTCCTGAAATTTGAGTTCAGATTTTGACTGAGTACCATTCCATGGTAAAACAAATAAACGGACTTTTAGCTTTAACTGTTGTGGTTAGTTAATGTTGAAAGCTAGGTAAATATTTATTTATCATTCCTAAATTAAAGTCGAGTTAAATTTATTGAATATTCGCCTGTTGCCACACTATTTTTTTTAAAGAAATCGTTTAATTTCTGTTAAATGACTACAAATAGAATATTAGAAAAAGTGTCTAGTCTCAACTTTTTAATAGAATCCCCTATTGGAATATCAATTGAAAATCAAAGTGGATACTTCTTTTTACGATGGTCTCGTAATCAAAGGCGGATGAAAAGTTGAACTCAGCGTTTGGAACATTTGCTTCGAAAAAAAACTGGATTTTTCGCTGATGTGTAGGGCACAAAGGGCCTGGTTCGCATTCAAATTTTTATAAAACTGTCTAGCAAAGTCTGTCAACTTTTTTCCTGTTATTCTATAAACATATGTGAACCTGTTATATAGCCGTCTGTTATGAAACCGTAATAAATAGAGATATGCCACCCACATCAAAACAATTCAAACAATACAGGCCCTGATTTATGAACCGTGTAGTATGTCACAAAAAAAACTTGAAAAATTACTTGCAATTGATACACTCACACTAGTAAACATCTCCCCGAATGATTTCTCCCACCTGGTCTAAGAAAACTTGAAAAGTTTCATAATCTAAATTACCTACTTTCGCTTGCGACCTCGCGCCTCGCTGTAACTGTTATAAGCTAAACTACCTAGTTGAGTTATAAAACTTTTTCAGTTTCCCCGGAGTGCCATTGAGCCAATCTGGCACATGAAACACGTTAACAGAGGGTAGCCAGCGTATAATATTTGTTTATATTTTATAATTAGACCAGTTCCGCCACAAACTAGAGTAAGTGTGATGTCACTCCTGCAAGACAGGGGTGCTACTCTTAGCAATGATAATCGATATATCGTGACATTCGCATTGTCGAATCCTACTCTAAATTCCATATTTTTGCCGTCTTATATCGTCTGACCGAACAATAATTTTATATTAGTCGTTCAGAAATTGACGCAACGGCAAAAAATATGGAATTTAGAATAGGATTCGACAATACGAATGTCACGATATATAGATTATCATTGCTAAGAGTAGCACCCCGGGATCGACAATGGTGTCCAATGATTACGCCAAGGTTTGATTGACATATGACATATTGAAAGCTAAATCACACGAGTATAATCGAAAGAAAGAATAAGATGAGTCGAAAGAAGTCTTTGGAATTTAGGACGGGTATTTTCAGTGTGAAGTTGCGAAGTTACGCATAATATACAGGTGGATACAAATAAATTACGAGCGTATCGGGGAAGTGAGAGCGCCAAGCGTTTTCATCTGATACCCCTCGCACACGATTTATACAGAAGGTGATTCGGTAAATATTCTTTAATTTTAATCACCTACGAGTACCTACTATACATTGTATGCAATGTATAATAGGTAGTCGTAAACATGTGATTATTTTTACCATAGCACGTCGAAATTGACTTATTATTATAACCGTACAAATCGTTTATCTAACCCGGGACAACAAATCATCAAGAGTGTTTTACGAAATACCGAATGAGAACTTTAATTACCATCTATTGCATGTACCTACAGATGAATATGTTATAGGTACGAGAAAGCTCAAAATAATAATATCAATTTCGTGGTCAAAAAATAAAAGGATCATCGATCATTGCTGACGTTATCACCCAGGTGCACTTTATAATTTCTTCATGTTATCTTCTAAAGTTTCCCCAACTAGTGCCTGTGATATTGCGCATATTTCAAACCTTGCACAGTGCAACGCTAATTGCTCGCCTGTACTATTATAATGATGTACCTACAGGTTGTTTCAAAAGTCCGAAATAAAACAAAACTCAGAAAATAATATGATAGTTACGTAGTCTGTCTTCACTAGGCATCCACCTATCAGCTCCTGTATACCTAAACTCCGCGACTTCGCCCGCGTGGAATGAAATTGTTAATTCAGTGAAAATCCCGTCAAAAATGGGTCCAGCCGTTTCGGAGATACTCTTGGATTTCATGTGTATTATTTTTTTACGCGGAAACCTAATTGTTATTATACACAAAAGTTACTTCTAAAAAAAAGTTAGCCTACGTTACTCCTTATAGTTACATGAGCTAGCTGCCACTGAAAGTCCCGTCAAAATCGGTCGAGCCGTTTCGGAGATTATCCGAAACAAACATACAGACGGAGAGACAGACAAAAAAAAGAAATCGCGATTTCTTTTGTGAGTACCTTATTTACTTTTATATGCATTTATTGAAAAGGTGTTATTTTGATATTACAAACAGACATTCCAGTTTTAATTATATGTATAGTAGATTATTATTTCGGACTTTTCAAACATTCTGTATAGATATTATAATTAGGCTAAATTATATTCATTCCTACCTACTCGAATGCAAAACGCGCCGCGAACGCCGACAATGCTCCCCTGAAAGCCAATAACGTCATCTTCCCGCTGTATCTATACCATCTCGTCTACCTATTTATCGAGCGCTGTTTGAATCTCCCTTCCTCGGTAATGGCAACTGCTTGTTCTTATTTCACGGAGAAAATACTGTTCAACGAGCATTGCGTGGAGGTAAAAAGCAAACTATCTATACTAAGTGAAACAAAAAGGGTATACTATTTTATTTTCAACTTTACTTTGTAGATCTCTAACTATGTGCTTTGTGGGACAGTTGAAGTACTAAAGGTTTTGTAGACTTATGGGACTAGTCCCGCCACACACTCCCACCACTGTAACTCCTGTAAGCCAGGATCGACGGGGTAGACTTGTGAAATCTATCAACAGCTGTATTCCTATAACACCTTTTGTTTTTCAAGTTTCCTCCAAACCTGATAAATTTAGAATTACAAAGTTAAGTTTTGACAAAAATATGTATAACCTTTCTGTTTCACCTAGTATAATACAGACATTTTTCCACGAGAATTCATCGGGTATTGGATACCTAACACAATTAATGGAACTATTTGTAGTCATTTAGTAAACCGCGTGAACATAAACCAATTACATAAAAATCATTATTTATTCATTATCCGCCAGATCTCGCAGCGAAGTCCTATCGTCGAATGCGCAGTCAATTGTTCGGAGTACGATCCACCGAAGATTTTATGACAGCGATAGATTACGCGAGTATCGCGGTCTGTTATTGAAACCCCTAATCGTCAACTCGATACAAGCAACAATAGGGTTTGATCTCAACGTATTGTCGGTACAGAATAGGAAGGATTTACCGAGCCTCTGAATAAAACAAGCCAGCGTCTTGGCTCAGCCGAATAAATGCCTTTGTAATCACATTGCACTAGAGTTCGCGGGCTAAACGCGAAATAAACTTTTGAGCCGCTCTTTATTTAGGGAGGTAGTTATTATAATTTGTTTAGCTGTAGTTTATAGCGTTGTGCAGCTCGTCGTTTTGAAGATCGCACTAATTAACAAAGTTTTTAGTGAAGATAATTTAAGATGAGTTCGCTTTGCTGCTACTAGACAGTACTTGCATCATCAATTTGCTATGATATTTAATGGTATGAATATATACGTAGTACGTTGTGTGGTGGTTTAGTGAAATTACGTTTATTTATATTTGACGTGAATCATGGAATGAAATAGAATTTAATTTGCGAATGATTTTTCATCGACTCCCAGCGCCATCAATTTGCAATAACACCACGCCGAATAAAATTTTATGCATAGATATTTTAGGATAGCTACCAGGTTCAATGTGGACTCTAGATAGGGATGTTCCTATCGACTTCCAATTTATTCAGCGAGTTTAATGTGTAAAACCCACGGATTTTCCGTTCACGACCGCGCACTGGCCGGATTCCTTGCTGGGCCATAATGAATTTTATTGCTTCCACATTATAATGCTTCCAGTTAGTTATCGCGTGATTAAATTTCGCATTGATGCGCTAAAACTATTTTCGATGTGGAATTCTCAGTTTTTAATAAGCGTCAATAGCCTAGTGGTTACGTCAATAGAGGGTCCGCCCTCTTAGCTAAGAGGTTCCGGGTAGTGCAGGTTCGATCCCCATCCTGGCCACTAAATTATTGATGTAAATCTGCTCCTAACACAAGAATTAGCTTAGTTAGAGGAGCTACTAGTAATGTGGTAAGCTCACATTGCCTAGTAATTTTAAAATAAAAATATTTACTAGGATTTTATCAACGATCTCGTGGAATAAATAACCTTAATTGAGCGTTGGGAAAAATTTTATTCTTGCGTATTCTGGTTGATGTCATACGATAATAAGCTCAACATTGCAGTGCATATAAATTCACATTTTGCATCTATCGAAATGAAAAATCATAGGAGTATTTCTTGATATTTTAACGAGCAACGAACTCAGAAGGAACGTATAATTTTTTTAAATATCTATGACCTATTCGAGCAGTTGTAAGTGGTAGCTAATTGGTTAGCATCGCATCTTCTATATTTAAGATCCAGGATTTTAAGCCCAGTCGCACCTCTAGATTTTCCAAAATCTATGTGCGAACCATAATTTATATTTGTCTATCACTTCAGAATGTCCAACCTATTTTCTAAAATTCATTTGATTTTATTAGATTCCACCCGAGGTAAATAGTACTCCGTTCAGTTGTACATAATATAACATGGTTTGTGTATACATAAGTAATGTCATTCGAAAATAGGAGCCACACAGATACGGTGTTCGTGATTTTCTTACCATGTCGCGAGATAAGAAGCTTTCCCTTTGATACTTTGAACCCCGATAGCGGACTCACATAAATGGTAAAGATTTTACCGTATTTCTCTTTTCACAGTAGGCAATGTGGGGTTTCTGTAACTACAGCGATTAGGAAAATTATTGTTCCATATGGTTCTAGGTAGACATACTTCACCATATATATTGGTATAGACATCAGGTTCTAAGATAAAAAAAAATATTTTTTTAATAATAATTATTGTCAACAAACAAGCTTATGTTTAAGCAGTTACGATTTAGACGACCGCTTGGAGCAGTGGAGCGTAGGCCGCTCGGGTCACTGCATAATAGTCGCGGGTTCGATTCCCGCCGTGGCAAATTTCGGAAATGGCCTCTTGATAATTTTCTGGGTGTCACTGGGATCGCCCCCAGTACGTTACCCATAGTACAAGCGTTGCTTAGTTTGAGACCATACAGTTGGTGTGTCAGTCTGGCTATATTTATTTATATTTATTGTAGTTATCGTCGCCTATAGGCGCTTTCAGTACCAAAGGGATTGCTTGCACGTTGCCTACCTGAAAGAGAGTGTGACAGAGAGAGGGAAAGTGATGGGAACTTGAACTTCCGGCTCTATAATGATGAATTCCCCGGTCGAGCGAGCCCGTATACGACCTGTAGTCAATCGGCTAGAGCTTGACTCTACCGACGTCAAGCATTTTAGACGATTCATATTCACGTGTAAGCGTTACCTCAAATTATGGAACACCAAATTTGGTACAGCGAAGCAATCCGAGATTAAGTTTTAATAATTACCAAAACGGTATTCTCAAATCCCTTTAATACCGGCGCATGCCCGAGTTTTAAATTCAATTTTAATTAAACGCCAGTAAACAAGCTCTTTGAAATTGAGCCGCATTGTTGACTTTGAAATTGTAAAATGTATTATTACTTGTAAGTTTTGGTTCGTGACATCGTCTGGATACGTTTCTTGAATAGCTGTAATTTGCCAAGTAAACGCCTATAGTTCTGGATCGCAAATCGCATCACTATAGAGATATTTGTGGGCTAAAATGTTATACAGTAGAGACAAGTTCTAACCAATTGCCTATCAGCTCACGGGTTGACTCTACAGGTATATTATGTCCACTCTCTCACGGAAAAACGGCCTAATGTAGCTGTTATAGTTGCGTTTCGCACGATGAGTGAGAGAATCGGAAGCCCAGCCCCTCCCTTTGTCCCACTTCTTTACAGGTCGGTAACGTGCGAGCATAACATGTAGTATTTCCAAGCATCTATATATACGGTAACTAGATTATCATTAAGCAGGTCGCACGCTAGTTTGCCGACATTGATTTAGAAAAAATGAAGGTACGAAGTTCTTTGTTAAGTGCACGTACAAATTGTAAGGTTTGAGATGTCGCACTATCCAGTCACTTGAATAATTCACGTACGCCATCTAGTTGACATTTATATAACTTTTTCACAGTGACCGTTTCAAAGTTACTTATACCTTACGTTACGTAACGCTTTTCACGCGTGACTATTTCATTTCGTAGCCATTTAACTTCTATTTTAAGTTGCGCAAAGGAACTTAGTTCCAAATATTAAAAAAGTCACCCATACTTTATAAAAATATTTCTGGCATCATTCACACATTTCGGCCACGAGAACGATGACAAAACAATTAGCTTTTTAAATTTAGTTTGTCATGTGTAAGATTTAGTTTTTGTTACATTGGAATACTGATACCCATTATAAATTAGAATCGAGAATGTTACAGCAGTAAGAACAGCATCATACCGATTCAAACAGAAAAGAGAATTCATTACGTGAAAAGATTATGAGATTAGTACAAACGCTCTCGGGGAGTCGGTACTAATACTTACGGCGCCGGAAGTACGTGTCAAGCCAGAGGGGGGAGGGGGTGGGGTTAGAATGGGTTTTGAACGTATTCAAATACCGGTCGAGCGATCGAATGTCACCATACATTCACCAGTAAACCTGCATGTTTCCGCTAGGGACACTGCTGTGAAATGTATGGAAGGATTCGGTAACTCGATCGGGTTTTGAATATGATCACAATCCATACTAACCCCCCCTGGACATGATATAACAACAGATGGCAGCACAGATAATCCTACTAATATTATAAATGCGAAAGTTTGTGAGTGTGGATGTATGTATGTATGTATGTATGTATGTATGTATGTATGTTTGTTACTCCTTCACGCAAAA
Source organism: Notodonta dromedarius (assembly GCA_905147325.1). Classification (NCBI taxonomy): domain Eukaryota; kingdom Metazoa; phylum Arthropoda; class Insecta; order Lepidoptera; family Notodontidae; genus Notodonta; species Notodonta dromedarius. The sequence goes on along the minus strand of LR990160.1, from coordinate 8,838,167 downwards.
ACTACTGAACGGATTTGGATGAAATTTGGAACACAGATAGACTATAACCCGGATTAACATATAGGATACTTTTTAACCCAATAATCCAATACTACGCGGATGAAGTCGCGGGGCACAGCTAGTTATCATATATTTTTATTACAGTGGGCACTATAAATACGTACCTATATGGTATCATAATTATAATAACTGGGTACATTTATACGTTGAACTAGCTGTGCCCGCGACTTCGTCCGCATGGAATTTATTTGACAAAGTTTCGGATAGCGGATGCCTACGTCATATAATCTACCTGCATGCCAAATTTCAGCCCGATCCGTCCAGTGGTTTGGGATGTGCGTTGATAGATCAATATGTCAGTCAGTCAGTCAGTCAGTCATCTTTGAGTTATATATATAGATAGGTAGGTAGCATAATTATTTAAAGTACCTATTTGATTTTAGAACTGAGACATGAGTTGAGCTGCAGTAGGTTCCATGCTCACCTTCATAATTGATTATTTTCCTATTAAGTCTAGGTAGTAATACCTATCGATTTTGAGAAAGGTATGTATCAAAGGTCATTACAATGTTTCAGAACTAATTTAAATTGTAAAAGTTTTCAAGAACCTAAGTAAGTAGGTACTTAACTTGGTAACTATTTTCAATTCTAAGAAACAGCGCCTAATTAGTAAGTACGCAAATACACCAATTTTTTTTTTCGTATACATTAGGTACGTCCGAATTCTGTACGAAATCGGTCAGACTTCAATGTAATTAAGGCTGGTATACCTATATACATTTTGTTGTAAAATACATCAGTGATTAACATTTTCATACTTTCGCGAATGTCAAATATCCACTGTACCGTGGCTGTAATTAATATTTTCATTGGCTTTGTCCATGTTTACGGCCTCCGCGCGCGTGAACAATTTTGTAAGTGAACATGAACACATGACGGTCTATAAATCGGTCATCATCATATTAATAAGACCCCTGGTGTATGTAGTCTTTAGATTACATACAGCTTGTCGGAGTAACAGTCTGTGAAAAAAATTGAACTTCAGTACATTACATAGGTACTGTAAGGCCCATGTCGGCGCACTGGCCACTGGCGATAGGCGTTACTGGCCGACGAGGAAATAATAAATTAAAAAAAAAAAAAAAAAAAAAACATTATTGTTTTGAAATTGAAAGAACGGCGGTGCGCTGGCAGTGACAACCGGGGAACCGTTGTGATAGGACGTGTATTAAATAAATTTGTATAAAATAATAATAATTAACAATAATAAATATTACCAAGTAATATGATTTATTAATTAAAACCCCGGTGTCACAGTACGTAATGAAATATAATACTTCTTTGTCACACAATGAACTGAAAAAGGCTATTCAAACAACCGTACCGTTTATAACGTTAATAATTTATAGTAAGTACCAGATTATTTCCCCCTTTTCATAAAATATATCAATATTATGTACAGCGTAAGGAAAAACCTAAAATATTTCTCCTCAAATATGTCCCGCAAAGAATGCCCGATCCCTCATTCCCAACAAATGGCACAAACGCCGGGAGGGTCGCAAATCGATTGTTTCCTGTCTTAGTGTCTAAGTTTATCACCGTTGAGTGAGTTTAGCTAAAGATTGCAAGATGGGCCGCGTCGCTTCATCCCCTCGGTCACGAACTGTGAGCAATTGACTTCTTGGCCAGCGTCAGAGGCTCCATTCATCTCACACAATATAAGAAAAGACGTAATCATGTCTGGAGAGGAATCACGTTCAACGAGCGACAGCTCCGGAATTCCGTCTGGACCGACATCCCGCGCAGTTCTCGCTGTAGATTATTTTCTTCACAAACAGAAACGGCCTTTTTTTGCTCACAGCATTTTTTTTCTTAAATTAGGGTCGATGCGATTCATCACTTTTTTCGTCATTCCAATTTGCCAGTATTAAAAAACTGGTCACGTTATTTCAAGCCGTTAATCTATGGGTAGGTATATTCTACGACTTCTATATGTCTAGTCTCTATATATAATATATAAAATTCCGGTGTGTGTATGTTCGTGACTCTCTCCTCCATAAAGGATTTGTGTTTTTTTTTTTTAATCTGATTGTCCATAACTACGAGTATATAGTCGATAGGTGGCGCTTTGGTTGACGTCCATATTATACGCTAGCAAAGCGGCAGGCTAAAGCTAGGTAGTATGTTTTTTTATATGTTACTAAGTTAAGGTAAAGGAAAACATCGTGAGGAAACCTGCATGTCTTAAAATATCTAACAAATTTTCTAAAGACATGTGAAATCCGCACTGGGCCAGCGTGGTGGATTATGGCTTGAATCCCCCTTGTAATGAGGGGAGGCCCGTGCCCAGGAGTCGGACGTCAAAAGGGCCAAATTATTTATTTTTTATAAGTTAAAAATTTATGATAACTTGATGCCTAAACTAGTACGTTTTAAAGATTTAATTTATTTCAAGATTTTATTAGCTTTGCGTACTCAATGACACATCTGATTGCAATACTAATAAAATGAATAATACATTTCTGAAATCATGAATAGGATTAAAATTACCTTGTACCAATTCAATTATGCAACAAAACTTCCCAGCGTGGCGTCAGTATGAAATTGTCTTAGCCAGCGGTTGTGCACTGTTTTTTGCTCGGCCCAAAGTTAGTTTCCAACAATATTATTCCGAGCAATATTAAAGTATCTACATTCCAACAATAATCAAAACTTCCCTTGTTTATTGCATTACTCTAACTGCGGGATAAATTACACTCATTATTCAAAACTACGTTCGGGGATAAAAAATCTACTAGTTGAACATTTCCCGGGTGCTCCCTTGAGACTCGCAAACTTAAGTCTCGATACCGGGAGTAGATAAGCTCAAGTCGTTACTGAGCTGGACTTTAAAAGATAAAGAAAAACTTTTCGATTCGAATTCGGCAGATGTTGCAAAGAGACCTTTGGAAAGTTAGTGCAATTCGCGATGAGCGCGATACTAGGAAAGCATCAAGAACTCCAAACAAATTTAAGGAAACTGCACCCTACTGATGGCGACATTTTACATGTCAGCTGTAGTCAATTGACTACAGCTAATAATTGGGTCGGCTGGACCGGGATACTCCACCCGCTCACAGAAGATCGGCGTAAAGTTTCGTACGAATAGTGGGAGATCCGGAAGCCTAACTCCTCCTCCCTTCGTCTCACTGCCCTACAGTTCTGCAACATGCAAGAAATGTATTTGGTATTGCAAAAACTAAGAAACATAAGTTTTTTGCTGTCCCTGCTTGCCGGACCGTTGCCCGAGCGATGTCCCTTGTACCCCGCACGCTTACTGCGCTTAACGACCTCCTGGATTCAAACGCAAGTATAGATTTGTTTGCGGCTGAATGGATGAAGATTCTGTTGGTATTCTCGAAGTTCTACGAGATAGATGCGTGATCGATTTCTATTTTTAATTTGTTGTTTAGGTAATTGTTGTTATTCTGTATTATTAGTGTAATTGGTCCTAATTAGACCGTTCTAATACAATGGAAATAAATAAATTATAAAGACTACAAAAACTAATTAACATAATATGCCTGTTAGTCGAAAGAAAAACGTACCTACTGGACTAGTGATGCCTGTGGAGAAACACTAGCAAAATTTTCAAGGTGTTAAAAAGAAAGAGAGCATTATGACGAGGTATGAAATTGCAATGCGCGGCGTCCTGCCGACCCCGGCCGCGTCTCGACAAATCCTACGATAACGCCTTCATTACCCACACGTCAACCCTCTTCTCGGCGCGTCTTCGTCACCGCTTCAATCTTTTCGCGGATATTACCCTTAAATTATGACAAAAGCACCCGATCGGGAGCTGCATAGTGAGTCCCGGCTAGTGATGAATGGCGTGTTTCATCTCTCTTTGGCATTATGATCAAAATTGCCTTTTTACTCAACTAATGCTTGCTGCGTCCACTTTATTTTCGTTTTTGTAGCTTTGTTTCAAATGGAAACGAAATAATAAAATGTACCCGTGAAGCTTTGATGTAAGTATATATTATGAATATTGTCCAAAGCGTTTAACTGTATATAAAATACTGTATACCTACTGTGTACTAACATAGGTTTTATTGAATTATTCATGTTGACAATTTGATATAGTTATGCAGAATGTAAGTATCCAAACACCCATACTCCTGCAAACTGAAACCAACCTACCACCACTTGCACTAGAGTTGGTTTTGATCATCAGAAGTAAGTGTGGGTGGATTCTTTCTGCATAACTACATTCAATTAAACTTACTTAGGAAAGACACCAAGGTTATAAACACACGGACTCGCAAGTGATGGAATACATAAAAATAATTAGAGGATTAAATAATTATCATACCACAAATTCGTCGTCTTGTTGTGAATAGGCCCGCTTATTGACTGTATGCATTAATAACAGGCAATAAGCAACGTCGGCCTATAAATCAACGTCAACCCCAATGATGGGTAATTATGACCACAATTCCGCAAATAATTACCCTTACCCAAATACCAGTGGTAAGTTGATATTTATTATTACCACACAATCGGGCCTCACTTGTTACGTAATAATAATGTAAGGTCTAAGCCAGTATCGCAAGAGCCACATTTGACACACAAATGTAAACTAAAGGTTATTTAATCATTTATATTAATATGCAGTTACTTTAGAATTTTTGTGCACTTGCTACCATTACTGACGGTATATTACCGTACGGTAATATACCGTCAGCACTGCGTACGCTTAGGGGTACCCCTAAGCTTACGCAGTGCCATAGTATGTACAATAATAATGCTTTTCCCGTGACAGCTCGGTCACGTGATTGGCCCAAGACTACGTTATAGGGTGTGGTGCGGTTAATAATGACCCTTATTTGTATTGAATATGTCAATCGATGACAACACTAATCATGACGCAGTCTTGGGTCATCGTGGGAAGAGAATACCTGGTTTTATTATGCCATGCGCAGTGCTACTTCACAAACTATTGCTGAAACGCACTCCAATTTCGCCGCTGTATGATGTCGCGTTGACGACCGCTTGGCGCAGTGGTTCGAGCGTAGGCCGCTCGGCTCACTGCAAATGGTGGCTGCGGGTTCAATTCCTGCCGGGGTAAATTTCGGAAATGGCCTTTTCGTAATTTGCCCTAGTGTGGGTGACACTGGAATCGCCCCCAGTCCATGGTACGGTACCCACAGTACAAGCGTTGCTTAGTTTGGGACGATACAGTTGGTGTGTGTATTTATCTTCAATATTAAGCAGCTCTCAAATTTGTTCTGGCGGAGTAGTCAGTGGTAAGACACAATTAATGGAAAGCTGACAATACAACGACACGCTACAATTTTAATCGAAGAAATATTATTTGTGTGACGGCAAACAATAAAATCTGAAATGAAAGTTGAAAGGATATTAAAGCAGAAGCTTGCGCCGATATTTGAAAAGATAGTAGGCCATAAAAAATTTGGTGCGAATCATAACAAGGTTTATAACTCCAGTGAAATGTTCACGAGTTGGAATAATGTCCGACCCGGCGGCAGGCCTTAAGAAAACTTCAGTGATTCGGCAATTTGTTTACATTTAGTACAATATTTTTAAGGGCACTCTTTATTAGGAACAGGACGGTGACTAATAAAATTTGTTTATTTCGAAATTTCAACGGAAATTATAGTTACTTGAATAAGTAGTAAATATAAAATGTTTCAAAGACAGAAATAATACTTCACTTAATGGTAGCCGATATCATATTTTTTGAGGTACTGGTACCTATTATTGGCGTATGTATATGTCACAACTTTCGCCCTTAAAACACATAGAATGGCCCAAAAAATAGTGTAACTCACATCTATGAGTAGCAGTAGGAATCCTTTCACGGCTGTTACTCATAAATGAGGGTTACACTTATGAAATATCCATTTTATATATAGTATTTTGACATTTACAGCTGGAGACAGCAAGAGATTTGTTTAACTGTCGGAATGAAAATATTTGTCAAATAATATTAAAAACATATTTGAAAATGTTTGAAATCAAACATTTTATATTATTTAATTCTATGCCCGGCTTTTGGAACATTATATATAACCCCTCGTTTACACTCACGGAATACTGATAATAATGATTTATGTTGCTGTCTCAATATATTTGCGGCTCAAAAATAGAGACAAATAATCAACTACTACATCAGTGTAAGCGACGGGTAAGAATTACTTGCAGCTAAAATTTGTTAAGACCGATAGGGACAAACAGCAGAGGCGCAAATCTCCTCAAACCCCGAATTACAATATAATTCGTGTCAATATCTTTCAGGCAATTCCAATTCCTCTAGAACCTACAAAACTACACGGATAGACTCCCATCGTGAGCAGCGTGCGTGTTACCTTTGCGAGTGTAAATGAAGGGTAATGACCTAGTCTTGTCACCAAGCCAACTAGGACATCTGCCCTTAATATCGCTTGTATTTTTTGCAAGCCCTTCAACTCTAAAGGGAATACCCATACCCCGCAGAAATCAGGTAGACTTCCATAATAGTTGGCCCATTTTCCACCCCTTAACACGCTTAAGGGCTTAAGCTCGTTAAAAACACCCTGATTAAAATTACAGGCATTAACCGGGCGTTTACAACAAATCCTATTGATACCGAAATATTACCGTCGTTATAATTAGTTTAACCAAATTTATTACCGGAATGTGATAATATTTTATTATTAAAAGATTAATTTCCACATTCGACGACCCATTTATTGAGCATTGTACGGACATTGCGTTGGTTAGCTAACCGATCGGGTGGCACATATAAAACAACAATAAAATTGTTTGTTTAAATATTTGTATATTTGCAGTCAATTAACAGAATATTTGTGTTTACTCTTTCATCGCGGATGGATAATAATTAATGTTAAGGGCTGTTGTGATAAATAAACATAATAGGCATCGTTTAGTTTCATTATTGCTTTATTACAATTTTTTATTAATTTAATTAACAGAATTGATGACACTAAAACAGATAATTTATCATAATACCCAAGAAGATTGAGGATTTCCCCTCAAAAGCTATTTGTGTAATAACTAACATATCGTCCGGTCCACTTTTCATTCGCCTAAACAAACTGAACTCACTTTTTGACCGATACATTCCTACCAATTAAGGATTAATTACACAGAACAGCTATATTTCTAGGTGTGAATTAGAAATACGCCTTTACTAATTTTTTTTATTATTTTCAGGCTTGCTGCGCCTGCAGCAATTGTACCAAAGCCTCCAGCCTGGCAACGCGACGTTCCGCATTTCAAACGTAAAGAGAGTCAGTAACGCTTCGGATGTCGTTGAATACCTCCGCGCCGTCGAGAAACTGGACCGATGGAGCAGCAAGTATGTGGTCCTCGACTCCACGACACAGCTGGCCAAGGCCTCGCTGATACTGCACGTGCGGGACGTACACCTTGGTCGCAGGAACTACCACTACTTCTTGAGCGGACTGGTGAGTAATTCTTATATCGTCACAATTCTAAGTTGGGCGTTTTTCCGCTTGCCGGCCATTGCCGTCACCGTCGCCGTGCCTTCGCTTCGTTTTTCCACTACTCCGATGCCGCGGCACCAGCACAGCAAGTTTGAGTGATCGCGTCCCTCCTCCCCCGCCCCGCGCACACACACATGCAAGCGGCTATAATACGTACACAATACATATTATGCAGTTTTGCCGGCTGGCGGTGAGCGGGAAGCTTGCTGTCCCGGCGACGGCAAGTGGAAAAACGCATATTGGTGCATTGATGCAATATAATTTGTAGATACGTAAACGCGCTCCGTAAGAACGGGCACGTTAAAACTAGGCTAATTGGTAAACCCGAGCTCAGTCTCCCGTCGCCGACAAAAGCGTTGATAGTGCATTTGACAAGTGTTTAGGCGGCCGTATTGAGAGCGATCTTGTAAACGTCAATACAAAATTACATGTCAAAAGCGTACTCAAGATCAATCACAGATCTGAAGTAAATTTATTAATACCTACTAGCGTTGGTATGAAGGTAACACGTCTAAATTAAAAGTCATTGGATTGAGATATCAATTATGAGCTCCGAGAAATAGTCGTTTTCCCCTAGTGGGGTTTAATTAAATTGTATAAGTAGTTTTTCAATACATTTTGAAATCCATTATCAGTATTAAAGTCATGAACTCCAATGTGAATAGGCCTGTCTATCGAGCCCATTGAAAGAAACCGTTCAGTGTTCACATCACCCAGTGACATTGGAAAAATATTGTAATATGTACTGTCCCCTTTTAGGGGGTAGGTACATAATTTATTCAGATAGAGTTTAGACAGTGGAAATGTATACGTTGATCCAGGTGATGGACGATCGCTGGGAGAAAGAGGTCACGGAGTTCGGCGCCATTAACATAACTGGATTCAGAGTACTGGATTTTTCCAGAAAAGTGGTGCGCGACTTTATTGATGTATGGAAAAAGGACTCTATTTCGGTAAGTTACGGCCTAGAACTCTATACGGTGGTATTTGCCGCCATATACGATCGCGTATCCGCGATAGTTTCGATATAACATCGGCAAGAAACTATTCCTTGAGTTAATACACGTTCCATGTACGTTGGGCGGAGTTTTGTTATCAAAGCACGAAACTAATTAGCGTACGTTAATTAAGGACCTCGGCTCATAATACGATTATGATTGTTACCTCAGTCGAGGAACTTGGAGTTGCGGATTAAAGTCGAGGTCGCGTCTAAGTAGTTACGAGTACCTACTTCGCAATCATCAATGCGGCTAGTTGCTAATGAGAGGTCATAGTATCCAGCAAATACGTGAGTATTGCATTACGTGAAAGAAATATTTAATCGCAAGAGAGGGAGGGAACAATTTTCTACTTCAGCACTTACAAATAATGAATTTCTAATTATACATTCAGCCGGCGAACTTGTTAAATCTTCCCTTTTTTAATAAAAACATCTTGTTTGGGGACGCTCAATCGAAATGGATTGCTTTATCCGAGTTCTTAGAAATGTTGTAAAAATTAAGCTCTTGTTTTTTTACATTTCTTTATACATTAACTGAATAGATGAGGGCTGAATGTTGTTTGAGTTAAATTAACTCTTACACGACGATATGAGAAATAATGGTATGTAAAACGTTGGAGATGCCGCCTATAACAAAATACACGGTCACGGTCACGATCAAGGCTATAACGAAATTCCCATACCTTTTCCGTGTATCTATCTATCGAAAATGTATGAAAATCTGTTCTCGTCTTCCATAATATGACTCTTATCCTCTGGATTTTAAACAGGCTCAAGCAGCTCTCATGTACGACGCGGTACAAGTCCTAATCGATGCTATACTCCGCCTGTTACGGAAGAAGCCCGACATTATGCGGGCGACCATGCGGCGAATAGCGAGCCAAAACAATAGTCGATTCATGGATTGCAATCCTAAAGGCAAAGTCTCACCGTACGAGCACGGCGACAAGATATCCAGGATGATTAAAAAGGTACGTACTTAAACAAGAGATGCGTCCCTAATGCTCGCAAGGGACCGTCGCCACGATATTATGAACCGCTTCTTTAGGCTAAGCTTATGCTGAAAGACAGGCGACGCTGCTGCGTACTATGCCGTACTTAAGATGGCACAGAATTGGCAAAGCGGTATTGTTAACGCAGACACGCAGACCAACTGACGTCTGACTGAATTTAGAAAAATTGTCTCTGCGTGCCTGCGTTATGCATAATCTGCGTTATCACTAGAACGAGCCGCAGAGCAGGGCCAACACATGTCTGTATGTCACGTGCATGCGTCGTAGCGTACGCAGCTTTGTGTTTGTCATACGTTACAAAATCTTCTCTACCCTGCGCTGCGTGAACAACGTCGCGTGTGTCTCAGCATACGCTCACACTTAGTCTAGTGTTTCTAGCTCACGTCATAATTACGTGCGCGCTGGTCGGTCGGTGATTATCCGAGCTGCAAAAAATTATAGATAGTTATCTCTATCCCGCCGTAATAAGGTTATATTCTTTGGGGTCATTATAAAATCCCTCCTGCCGATGCGAATGATTGATGCCAATTCACACATTCAATTACGAATGCGAGCGAATGGTTCGTTATTGATGCGGGCCGGTAGCCTGGAGTAGGGTATATTATGTCACTGTGAATATGTTAAATTGTTCAATGATAACGAAGCAAGGAAAATACCTGATATTATTTATGTACGCGCTATATGTAATTTGACGTGATAATTATGCCGAAACAAATACCGAATCGTGGTTCACCACGGCAGCCGCTAATATTGCTGTTAGTTAGTCATTTGTTAGTTAATTAATATAAGTGGGTAGGTAATTAAAAGGTTATTCCCACGCTAGTTTAACGTTGTATTTGCATTACTCCTGGTAATGAGTTCAATCTAAATTGAATTTTGGAGCCAACTAAGTTATTAATCGGTACGTAATTGCCAAATGAATTATAAATTATATCGGGTGTAGAATTCTGAAGAGATTTTTAGTAAATGAAATCTGTTACTCGTAATAAATTAAGATAGGTTTCAGTAAAAAGTGAGCTCGAAATGCCTGAGATGGGGTATTCACATTGACGGAAAGTTTCCGTGTCGGACACGACATCTTCCACCCTTCTTCTAATTCATATGTAAAAGAAGGATGAAAGCTGTCGTTTCGGGAACATTCCGTCATTCTTGAAAACTCTCCTAGAAAGACATCGGGTATAAAAGTGTCCTCTGGCTTTGTGAGAATATAAATTGTTAAAGGAGGTCTTGACTTGTAGTGCTTGCCATGGGAACACTTGTACACTTGCACCCAAGACGTAGTTTTATTTCTCGAGGCCGGCAGTAGAGTGCGTGCCTCCCCACTTACCCCACATCAAATTCGGCGGCTGGCCGTGACGTAACATCTTTGCATTTTATGTTATCTCTAATGAGTTCCATTGTGTTACCACTTAATAATGTTGGCGGAAAATTTAAACCGAGGTGAACAAGAACACAGGTGGTGGATACGGCAGCACGGCTTTTATATCGAGTGTGGGCAGGGCGAAGCTTCGAAGGCTCTGGCGATTAATTAGGTTTAGTTGGGTGAAACGTAATTAACCCTCGCGCTTGCCAACTGTGTATCCTCGGTCAATGTGAGAAGTCATCTCTTTTGCATTTTTTTGTTCAACTTTGGTCTTTGTGCCTTGCGAATTACGAGCTTAATTTAAATTGGTGCTATTTAATTGAAACGCAAGAGATACACGTTTGCTTCAGACTGAGATTAACGGGCTGACCGGCACCATCAAGTTCAATGAGCAAGGCCAACGTAAAAACTTTTCTTTGCAAGTCATGGAAGTGACAGTTGACGGAGATATGATTAAGGTGAGAACGAGTATTATTTCAAAATATGTAATTGGTGCCTCTTTTGCCTTAAGAATGAAGGTGGCTAATGTTTTATTTTGAAAACCAGATCGCAACGTGGTACGAACAATTAGGTCTTATCCCGGTCATCCCGAAACTGGCTCCTCTGAACACCCCCGGAATCTACGACCGTAACAAGACCTACATCATCACCACTATTGAGGAACCACCGTACATCGTGAGGAATACTCCCGAGAGCCCTGGGTACAAGGTCAATGAACCCTTCAAAGGGTTCTGTGTGGAACTCGCTCAATTAATCTCTGAAAAGCTGGAAATTAGATGTAAGTAGAGTTTTTGATGGTTTCACAGTATGTGTCAAGGTTGTCCAAAATATCGCTCAGATCCATCCACCCATCAGTCTAAAGACGTCCACTGACTAGAGCCTGCTTCAATAACTTCCACACTTCCGACGATCCTTCCTCCTCGATCTGATCGATAATTGAGTTCGATTTTTATCGATTTGCCTCGATTTCGATCCCATTTTGTATCTAACACTTGCGTACCCAATTCGTCGCTGTGACATGTCAGTCTAACTTACCGAGGTTAACAGTAACTATATACATATGTGATTTCCATTATTCCAAAAAATTTTTGATCTTAAATAAATCATCTTCATTTTCTTATACAGACGAAATACGACTGGTTCGTGATGGTAAATATGGCAATGAGAACCCGAAAATCATTGGAGGATGGGATGGCATGGTCGGAGAACTTGTGCGAAAGGTAATGCGTAGAAAATCCGGTCAAATAACTATTTTTTTATGCTTTTTCTTTCCTATGTCAATGAGTAACTAATTTATTTTAAGTGTTTTGATTCGTTTCTACTATTTATGGCGTTAAAATAGAAAGTTAGAGGTAATTAATGTAACGTACACATTAGTAACACTACGTGTGAGACTACGCTCTTAAATGTAGGTAAAAAGCAAACTATGCCGATCAAATGGCTCGTGAACCTACAGCCTTGAAAAACCTATAATATTTCCCAAGACTAGATGCAGGGATACTACTATAGTTAATAAAACATATTTTTTTACTTCCTTAATTTTTACTCATCAGAAATAAAAAACTAATAATAATAAAACAATTAAAGGGACTTCAAAAAAACCAGGGTGCCCTGAAAATCCGGAAATAACTAGGGACCAATTCATGTAAGCAGAGTTAGGTACCTAAATAGTGGCTAACATTTCAAAATCGGCCACAATTGGCGTAGAAAGCTATGAACTTACATAAAAAAGCAATACATACATGTAGACAAACATAGAACCTCAGCCTTCTTTAAATCTTTTTTAAATCGGTTTACAAGATCACGCTTGTATGTCTCGATTCAAGACGCGATCAATCGCTCGGTGGGAGCTCACCAATACTTATATACTAGTCGGTAAAGTCTCAACCGCACCTGTAGATTAACTGCTCCAAAGCACATCAAAGTCGAGAAGAAGTTTTAAATTATATCAAAAGCAAAGTTTTTAGTGGGCAACTGTAAATAGCTGATGTGAACTAGCTGCTTTAATTCAGAAGCACTTCGCTTTTCATAGTTTGTGTGCGAGCTTGTGCGGGTTAACTTTGATATAAGATTTGAAGTTACCTTTTACAATTTGTTACGCCTCGGTAATATGCTCCAGTTCTTATGTTGTTTTGTTTCTTCCACGACTTAATTAATAAAACTAGAACACATTTCCGGCCGGAACTATCATTAATGTGAGGTCTCACAGTAATATCGAACTTTCTGTAGATTTAGTCTCTTACAGACAAGTGATTGTTTGTTTATACGGCCGTAAGTAACTCACAAACAAAGCTGACCCAAAATCTGTCAGTTTAGAAGCATGACAATTTCAACGGTAGTTCAGTAGATGAGCACAAAGAAGAGATTTTCGAACATTCATGGGGTTTTTATTATTCGATGATACTTTGTATTAAAAACCCATCTGGTACTCGGCTAGTTTTTATTATCAATACTATACACACATATTATCTGGATATTTGAACATGCATAAAAATAAACTCCATTAACAATAATTATTACCGGTAATATTGCATTGGATTCGGCTTTCAACTTATTGTAATTATCAATGATGTAAACGGAGTAAACCTGACTGCCCATCGATAACTATTAGGGTGACCGTCCACTTGGCTATGCTATGAAGTGGGCCCGCCCGCGCCCGGTTCGGCCAATAGCATCGCTTCATTTCCTCAGCTTCACACGACTCAGTTCAAGTTGACATGAAATTAAGTGATCCCATTGGTCGCGCCCACTTCATAGCACAGCCAAGTGAACTGTTACCCTTAGGAGTACCGGTGAAACAATCTATTGTCAGAATTCGGGTTTATTTTTTTAGTAATATTAAAAATACCTTCCTGAATGCCATCCGAAGCTAGATGGAAGGTAGAATATTAAATTCCGCGAACTATTGCAAATTGCGACAGAATAGACTAGACTAGTATGGCTTACGTGTACCGTACGGTGTTCCCCATGATCTGTGTGCTACTGAGGAAATGAAAGTCAATATTTATTTTTCTCAGGTATTCCTCAGGTTTTCCACCTGGATTTTTTTATCTACTTCGCTTACAGTTTACATCAAGTTAAATAGTTAACGACTTATCAGCCAGTGACTCGTGCACTGATTAGTTACGAGAAAGTTTTTAAATTAGTTTTTGCGATATCTAATATTAGTGTTGGATAACTGGCTTGGGTTAGCTACAACTACACACAGTTTATTTCGAGTTTAAATTGGTAGTTACCTAATTAACTTGTAATTTAACGGTCTTGGTAACATTTACTTAACAGATTGAAGGGAATAGTTTCGCCACAAATAAAAGCCACTTCGCCACAATATGTAAAACATTTGTAAAAGGTTTTTTTTGCAAATGTTTTACATATTTTTACTGAGGCTATAGATAGCTAGCGAAAACACATATGTAATAAGTTCAATTATTGGTGGAGTCAATATACCGGCATCGGATCGGATGTCCAATGCACACACGTAGATGCAGATGATAAGACATGTTCTTTTGTTTTGTTTTTTTGTTTGTTATGTTTTGTTATTTGTTAACGAAAAACTATTATATACAGTAGGTATCTGTAGACGACTAGACAAGTAACATCAAACACATCTATCTCGCTGGATGATTTGACATCATCGGCATCCAACACGTCCGAAAAAATGAAGTTTCCTATAAATGTGGCCCACTTAAATGGTAACCCTTTTCATGGGTTCTCGCGGCGCATAAATCTCGAATGTCGCTCCTTTATCGCACTCATCTATAAGTTATACTTATACGAGATGTGATGTTGGTGAAAAAATATATTATAAAGGTATATTTTACGTTGCCGGGCGCCTCCGAAGGTATCCCACTATCTCTTATTACTTTGATGATATATTAACACCGAGTGATGTCCATCATTTCAACATTTGAAATGATTTTTTTGTTACCCTTTTGCAATTTTCTGTAATTATTGGTATTCAAAGTATACACCTAAATAATGGCCTTAATGGTCATTATGTTGTCGTGTCTAACATTATATATAATTTCAGGAAGCCGATTTAGCGATTGGACCTCTCACAGTGACCTTGGAGAGAGAAACTGTGATTGACTTTAGCAAACCTTTCTTGTCTTTTGACGTTAAGCCCAACAAAAACGATAAGGGTACCGAAACAGGCGCTATATTCAGTTTCCTACATCCGCTCTCCAAAGAAATATGGGTAAGGAATTAACTTTTTAACTACATTCATGCCGTGTTCAGTATACAAGTTACGCAATTCGGTGTCATTATAGCTTCATTGACAGCTTTTGATAAATATTTTAAAAAATCATCCAATAAGGTACTTTGAGGATGAATTGAACAGGAGTAAATATCAAAATTATACTGAATAGGTATTCGTTTTCTCAGCGGGATAAGGGTGCTCGTCCATCTGAGTTGGTGGACAGGCTGGGTTAGCAAGCCCACGTGCTTCGATCAATAGGATTGTTTTCTTTAACGAGCAGAGGAAAATTAAGCGATCCTATTGGTGGATCGAGTGGGCTAGCTAGACTCAAGTTCATGGGCAACCCTATTGGTACAGTTTAAAATAAATCACTGAACCTGATTCGAATCCCTATGCTTTTCATTGCCTTAAGTAATATAAAAATGTATGTAATAAAACCACAAGTTGAGTTTGCATTGTCAAAACATAATAACATTTTTAGCTATGTGTGTCTGGTCTAAGCCAACTGTCGCCGGATAAGCAACTTCATACTTGTTTTCATATAATAAATAGCGGGCTCAGACAGTACCTTTAAAATCGTAGCAGAGGATAGCCAGTAAGTACCTACGTGGAGGTGGTAAATTAAATTCGGTGTTTATTTCAGCTGTGCATTATATTCAGCCTGTTCGCTGTTAGCGTGGTTCTATTTCTCGTTTCGAGATTCTCGCCTTATGAGTGGCGAGTGGTTTCCTTTACCGACACGCAATCTTCCGAGCACTCTGAAGTCGCGACCACAAAGGTACCTATTGAAATCATACTCAGCTTTAAACGCAGCTTCGCTAACGCTGAATTTGCATTAAAAATAACTTATTTATAACTTGAAGTTTTCGAAGCTTTCGTTCATTGTTAAGTTAGGTACATGTAAATCAGTACAGAAGTGTTTTAAATTTATATATATTTTTTATAGTGTTGTTGGCTACTAAGTGTGACCGTCCACTTGGCTGTACTATTATTAAGCGAGTCAGCTCGCTTCGACCAAGAGGTTCGCTTCATTTCTAGTTTACTTGAGCTAAGCTGGATGAAGCTGAGGAAATTAAGCGAACCGAAGTCGAAGCAGGTGGGCCTGCTTCATAGCACAGCCAAGTGGATATTCACCCTAATGTTACAGCGTAAATTAATTGTACCTTATCTTGAAAGTCTCATTAAAGGCTGTCTTATAGTTAGAACCCTGTTAAAATTGGTTAAGCCTTTATTCACATAAAGAGTCATGAATTCCAAAAAACACTTGATTTCGACTCGGAGACTTTCAGATAGTTTTTGCATGCATTTTTTATTCAAAAATATCTTCAAAGTACAGAGACATATCGCCTACAGTTTTAATGAAAACGTCTCTAACGGAACATTTATTAAAATGGCACACTGTGTTACAGACCACTGTCGTCAACGAATTTAGCTTTTGGAATTCGATGTGGTTCTCCCTGGGCTCGTTCATGCAGCAGGGTAGCGACATTACGCCGAGGTCAGTGTATATTTTAATATTTGATTGTCTAAAGTATATTAGTTCTTATATAACACACTTAGCGTCGGGAATTCATTGCGTCATTTTGAGGCTATTTACTTAGTAGGGAGATTTTTTGCTCGCCTCAACTTAATGGAATTCACTTGAATGCAAATGCATGTCGATATTTCATCATTCAATCAATCAATTATAAATGCAATTTCGATAAAAACATACAAAATTAAAAAAAAACAAGCTCGTTTAGTTTCTTGCCGGATCGTCCTAATCGAGGTCGCGTTCCGATCCGGTTGTAGATATAAGAAAAATAATTATGTAAAATGACAATTTGTAAGTGCCCCGTTTGTAGTAGGCCTAAATAAAATATACGCTTTGACTTTGACTATCTCTTAGTCATTTAATATGATTAATATAAAATAATCTTAAATTATTATTATTATGTTATTTTAATGAATTACGTGGAGAGTGCGATCCCACAAATTAGTTAGAAACATTTACAAAATTTTACAAATGCGCCCCATGATCCCGCTGCATGGCCGAATAAATATTATAAAGGTTACGATATTAAGGTGAAGGCGCCTGTCTAGCCCGCGAAATTCAACATTGTCGAGTATTTTTATAGTTTATCCAAAATCTGAAAACATTTAAGACAACATTTTGTGATTTGCGAAAGACACAGTATGCAGTGCGTTTATTAATACATTTATTTTACTCTAAATATTATCACGGTGGATATGATACTAGTAAATCACTAAATATACAAAAATTGCTAGATTATCTGTATAGCTGTCGTTCTTGAAATGTTTTAGAGTAAGTTGGATATATTAATAAATGCACTGCACACGGTATTTTTCGCGAATTACAAAATGTGCCTTTTATTATTGTCAGATTTTGAAAAATTTCTAAAAGACCTCAAAAAATTTGAATTTCGCGGGCTAGATGGTCGCTGCTTAAAAAGGTTTTTATAAAGCTGAACGAGGAAATGCCTGGTCCTTGGCTTCCGTTTGCTTCTTTTTGAAATCTCTTTAAGGAGATTATGTGTGGAGACTCGCTTGACACACACATGACGACCGCTTGGCGCAGTGATTTAAACTTAGGCCGCTCGGCTCAACCAAGTAGTGGCAGGTTCAATTCCCGACAGGACAAATTTCGGAAATGGCCTTTTCGTAATTTTCCCTAGTCTGGGTGTCAGGGATCGCCCCCAGTCCATTGTACGGTACCCATAGTACTTGCTTAGTTTGGGACAATTCAGTTTGGTGTGTCAGTCTGGCGATATTTATTAATTAAAAAAAAAAAAAAAGATGTAAAATTCAAATGTGTAAAGTATTATTATAAATTATTGATACCATTAGTGGGTAAGTATTTATTTAATTGTAATTTTTTGTAGGTCTGTCTCCGGGAGGATCGTGGGTTCGGTGTGGTGGTTCTTTACTCTGATAGTTATATCTTCATATACGGCAAATTTGGCTTCCTATCTCACCCTGGCGCGTATTACGGAGCCCAGTCAATCGTACAGCAAATTAGCTACGTGTCCTGAGGTAACTTATATACATTTATTTCTTATGACTCAAGAACATTTTGGTTTGGTACCTACCTATATATTTTAGTCGTCTCTATTTTTTTATGCTTTCTTATATTATTATTTCTTAATAAGAGTCCCTTGCGTTTTTTGTTTACCAAGTATTGGTTAATATTTTTTCAAAGGCAACAAAAAATGACCAAAAGACTTTCCAAAAAACACGGAATACGCTCATTCTACATTCATATATGAAACTGAATTTTATTTACACAGGATACAGTCGATTCTCCTCGCGCCATCGCTTTTCCCCAAGATGCGGCTGCAGATGAACACGGCTGGCTGGCTTTCCTCCTGGACCGATCCACAACCCCTGGTCAACCTAAACCCTGCGAAATGCTGGTAACCATCACGAATTCCGGAATAAAGGACTTTGCCGTCGCTCTGCCCAAAGGATCCAAGCTTCGGTGAGCATCTTTCTTCTCATTTCAAGCCTTTGCGTACATGCCATGCGAATTTGAACCTCATTCTCTACGCGAAAGCTTTGCGAATTGATGTGTCAAAGCTTTTGTAGTGGTTCCAGAGTAAAATTAGTGAGTATTTTTTAGGGATGGTGTCAATCTTGCCTTGCAATCACTGAAGAACGATGGTGAATTATCAAAACTCGTGCGCAAATGGTTTACAAAATCTGAATGTGACATCACTGATCCGGTAAGTGGAATGGTTTTCAACACAAGCATGTTTTTTTCAATAATCTATCGAAATCGGTGTCGAAATAAGGTCAATTTTATTTATTGTCACAAGCATAAATATTATTTAGTCTTCTTTACCGCAGGAGATGCACGGTTCTGAACTGACTTTAAGTCAAGTGGCGGGTCTATTCTACGTTCTGATGGGCGGACTAGCCTGCGCTTTGGGCGTCGCATTGATCGAATTCTGCCAACACGGACGGGCCGAAGCGGCCAGGGCCAATGTGCCGCTGCGGGCTGCTTTGCGAGCTAAAGCTCACCTCGCTTCGCACGCTGAGAGGAAGACCCCACCGCAACGGACACCGCAACGCGAACACGACCGCATGGGATGGAATGGAGGCGCTTTCGCTGGTGTAAGTGGAGTTAGTTGATTTTGGTATTCAAATTTAACTCATTTTCCATTATTATCATTGTATCTGGCCTTTAAGATATCTTTCTTAATATTTTAAGAAAGATATCTTAAAGGCCAGATACAGTGACACAATAGTGTCACTTCTATCTATGCTGGTTTAAACATTTCGAACAAAACAAAATATATCGGTGACAGTATCATGAGATAAATAAGCGGCAATTAACGTAAATAAGTTTAGACTAGAACCGAACGTGCATCGACCGTCAATGTCCTTCCCAAACTGCAGTGTAGGGTGGACGGGAGGCGGGGGGCAAGATGGCACGTGCGAACTAATCAACTGTTCGCATTTGAGCGCGTGCGCAATCACAATGCCCGATTGTGAGCACGCAGTTAAGAGTAAAAAATATACTTAATTGGCCAGATAATTAAAATGAATGGATTGATTTGATTTATCTTCGATATGGTGCCGCTACGCGGTGCTACGAAATATGCTACGACCGAACGTTTGCTACGAAACAACATAAACAATCAAATACACATTTTTAATACACGACTCCCAACAAAATAAATTATTAGGACCCTTGTTATTTCTAGATTTTAGTGCGCCCAAGTTCTTAAAGTCGGTTTAATTTGTTTATTAAAATATTTTTATTGCGATGCATAGGCATCTGTATCGACAGCAGATAGTCGAAGAAAATGATTGTGTATTTGTTTTTTCGCTGACAGTACTACACGCCAGGCAACCAGATCGGGCAAGAGGAGACAGCTCTGCATGCCAGTTTCACGCAAGTGTGATCCGCGGCCCGGGAGGCGGGCACCCTGCGCCGGCCGTCCCATTCAAACATGTCCACCTCCATGGACCTGTATCAACTGTAAAGAGTTTCGACTAATGGTGGCAGCGGTCTAGTGAGTTGTTCTTCTTATTAATCTATATATATATAACTCAAAGGTGACTGACTGACTGACATGGTGATCTATCCACGCACAGCCCAAACCACTGGACGGATCGGGCTGAAATTTGGCATGCAGGTAGATGTTATGACGTAGGCATCCGCTAAGAAAGGATTTTGATTAATTCTACCCCCAAGGGGATAAAATAGGGGATGAAAGTTTGTATGAAACTTTGTCAATTAAATTCCACGCGGACGAAGTCGCGGGCACAGCTAGTATAATATAATATCGCCAGACTGACACACCAACTATATGGTCCCAAACTAAGCAGCGCTTGTACTATGGGTACCGTACAATGGACTGGGGCAATTCCAATGACACACAGACCAGGGCAAATTAATAAAATGCCATATCTGAAATTTTCCATGGTAGAAATCGAACCTGCAACCACCATATGCAGTGAGCCGAGTGGCCTACGCTTGAACCACTGCGCCAAGCGGTCGTCATTTGTTTAGTGCCGTCTCCTACTGGACGTTGGCAATCATTAGCGTGACCGTCCACTTGACTGAGCTATGAAGCCAGTCACTTAGACCAATAAGATCGCTTCATTTCCGGTCAACCTGAGCGTAACTGAGAGAAGCTGGGGATATGAAGCGATCCTTTGGGTCGAAGCGGGCGGGCCCACTTCATAGCACAGAGGCTCATGTGTCTGCATCCGAAGTATTGCACAAAACTATGCACCAAACTAGAAAAAATCAAACTATACCTATTATCGGTGGAAATATCTACATCCCCCTGGAAATGCAGGCATGAATGTGTATTGTTTTTACCAATATTCAATGTTTTTATCTGTATTCTAGGCAAATAGTAATCCACCACTGCGCTTACGACTGTTCTCGAGTATCGCATCGGAAGCGCACCACCATTTGATCCGCCGACACTGAATGTAATACGTATCTAGCACTTAAATCATCGGACTAACATCATTCAACGACACCTAATTCTCAAAGACTTCTGAACGACTTTGAACCTTACACCGTGAGAGGAGCGAAGTTGTTCTCGTCAACCTGTCACTACGTTGTCACGACACGCAATTTTCTCGATTCGTCGAATTCGTTTTGCTCAAAACGACTGACTGTCGCACGTATGTTGCCTTAGTAGACACGTTTCTATGAGAATCACATATCTTATTATATGAATTATTTGTAGCTCTACCAGGATTTTTACGCGTGATCTCCGCTCGCTAGTCGCTAGCACCTACGTTACGCATCTCAATAAACTAGCTTTCTAATTTTAATACCTTAATCTGAGTGAGATTTGATTACTGTTTACTTATTTAGTGACAATGGTGTTGCCTGTACACCATATTTTATTGATTGAAAAGAGTAACCATTGAGTGTCTTGCCGGATCTTCTCAGTGGAAGCAGCATTCCGAACCGGTGGTAGATACTGGCTATACATAAATTCTTTGTTGGCTTACATGAATAAAAACAATGTTGGGATTTTTTTTAATGAAATATTTGTCTGGCATTTGACGCGCCCTCTATCGGTTACCTAAGGAACTGACAATATGTCATACTATGATATTGTATGTACATGTTAGCGACTACGAGCGATCATATTATATTCTCTTGGTTGAGCTAAAATTTATTGCGTGGCGTTATAACGTACTGATAAAACCGTAAATAAACCGCTCTTTTCCCTATAGTAATGAAACGAGGTACGCTCAGCCTAATTTAATGCTAATCTCTTTCTGATTATGAATTTCATGAATTCGTCATTAACTCGTATTTTAGTTTAATATTTTTAGTAAAAAGTACTTAATGTAATGGAAGACTTCTGATAGGCAAAAGGCGAAACCCCCGTTTGGGATTAGGATAGATTATTCGTAGAACGAAATGTAAATAAAGAGTAATTTTACAAAAATATAAGGAAGGATTTGACGTCGGACATGTCTATTGCACTTTTAATTTTTATTTATATAATCTAGAAGCCTGAACTGAGCGTTGGTTAGTTGCTAACGGAGTTCACTCGCAGCCCTATTAATTATTATAGGAATAATAATAATTTCAATGTTATTATAATAGTCATAATAATGTCATTATTATTATTTATAACTTCACGATAACTAGTGTAGATTGGATGATAAAAAAACGCCTGATGTATTTTACTATGTAGATAAATATCAGGGTCTTATTAAATACGTGTTTAGCAAGTAAAACTTTTTCAATTAGGTAACATAATTTAAAATTCTGTAATTCCAAAAGTTATACCAGGTAGTTAGGTAAAGATAAATGTTAATTATGGCCAACTTGCCGCTCTCGGGCAGCGGCGGTGGCTCTATCCGTTGTAATTAACGGACTCCACTGTAGAACATACTTAATATTCACAATTAAAATGCTACCAAGAAAAATACTAGAGACTCTACATTCATTCGGTGCCTATGAATAATTTTGTTTACTTAACCCTATTAATTACGTTATTAAACTTCCCCTTAACACAATAGCGTAACGAACGTTCAATAACGGTGAAATTAAATTCAAATCCCATCATAAGCCAAAGATACCTGTTTGGTATCACAATGGTATAAAATTCTCATTCAAAATGCTTAAGTCAACATTCATACACCATATAAAAACATTTTTTTATAAATAAAAAAAAATATTATTAATAGAATCACAATTTTGATCCTTCCGCATCTTAGGATCACACATAGGTACATCCCGTCATAATATGTGGCCAATTTTTCAAATAAAAACCGTAATGAATAGAGCTATTTAACTTTTCAAACAATGTCTAGTCAGTGTCACTAATTAATAATTCACAATTTTAATATTCGGTGTCATCCTCAGTGTAATTTTATATAAATCATTATGTAACTGGTTACAATGATCAAAGAGTGACAAGGATTAAAATTAATAATGCACCACCATATGATCACTGTAGCTACAATATACTAGGTGATACAAAATGGGTGTACTATTTCTTTTGCAACTTAACTTTGTAAATCTCAAACTATCGGCTTTGTGGGACAGTTGAAGTACTAAAGATTTTGTGGACTTGTGAAATCGGTCAACAGCTGTATTCCTATAACACCTTTTGTTTTTCAAGTTCCCTCCAAAGCTGATGGTTTTAGAATTACAAAGTTAAGTTTTGAAAAAAAAGTATACCCATTATGTGTCACCTTGTATATAGGTATAAATGTCGTGTAATATCTGTCGCGTTATCGTTGTTAAAAAGACCCGATCAGAAAAATAAAGAACCCATCCTTTCGCAGATAGAGAAGGTATCACGCAGCAAGGATAGTAATAATTATCATTAGTACGGATTATACAAAATAGTGGGCGACAGGTTTAATATTTTTCTGGTAGAGCCGTATCTAATTAACTATAGATTAACAAATAAAATCTGATAAAAATAGTTATGAACAATTATGGTAACGTTATCAATAGGTAATTGTGTGAATAGGTATCAATTTTCCAAAATAAGTTCAACATCTATGTAATTTATTTAGATTACCTTTATAATATGCCAAAACAATTTAGTTACAACTTATAGTTAATTAATTATTCAAAAAAAGATAGCATTTATTAAACTCTACATTTATATAATTACTCTGTTAAATTTTCTTATATTAAACATGTAAGTACTTAAGTTTATATAATTTTATGAGTATTTCATTAAAATAATAAATGTTGTTATCGATAAAGTAAGCTAAGTAATGCCAAAGGCAATTTTAGAACCATATCAATCAAAATTTAGTCGTCACTTCGTATTGTATATTGTGACTCTGTATTCGGTTTGATTTCTAAGTTCTTAAATACATACATTATTTTATTGTAAAGCTTTTCAAGTTAATTATGCTTCCGTCCTAAAAAAACTACGCTCACATTCCTTTTGGTTTTGATTCCTATAGAAAATAGCGAAAACCGTCATGAAGTACAGTACCAAGAACAACATGGTTGTTTTTGGTTACCTAATGACATCGGTCCCACTTTTAAAACAGAAGAATTAAACTGACCTAACCTAGCCTAGCCAAAACCCTGAAAAGTTTCTCGGAACAAAATCGATAGCCGAACAGTCGGCAGTCTAATTTAATATAGTTTTAATTTTATATTAAACAATTTGGCGCACATAACAAAAAGTTTAAACTTTAATATAGGCAAATTCACGACGTATAAACACAACTTTATACGAAATTTTGTACCAAAACCAAAAACTGGGATGACTTTTACAGCATTCATGTAATAATTGGCGCCAGTAATTGTGAAGCGAATTAAGTGAAATGTGCGGTTACAACCGTCCATCCGCGAAAGGCCGAGTTCACTCTCGGCCGGGTGTAAATGCGTTTAATTAAAAATAAATTTAAAAGATTCACCATTTTCAACTAATGGCGGTCGGTTTTCGTCATAATAGGTGAACATACTTTTAAAAGATCGCCATGATTTCCCTTTAAAACGGCGCAATGAATTCGCGCTTATAATACAATTTTATTTTTACATTATCCATTTAATTTATGTATTAAATGAGAACTATAATTATATTCCTAGCTATACTGACTATTATTATATTATAGTGCATATTATGTAGGTATGTATAAGTATTATAAGTTAATGTTATTCTTCAAACGACTGATTTACATAATCGTTTCAATGAGCGTAGAGTTTAGGTTAAGACATTTTAATATGTTAATCGTTAATGTAATTGAATATCTAATTAAATAAACGTCTACCAGGCACCTGGCAGACGATAGTTGTATAACTTAATATGTTGTGGTGGAGGAATGTAGTCATGGGGAAGAAATTAACAATCTTAGGTACTATATCAATTCAATAACAAAAATAATTATTGAACTTAAGATTAACCTATGTTCTGCAATAAATAAATATCGCCAGACGAACACACCTCTTAAAAACTGATTGTATCATTACCTCAACATTAAGGCCTTATTAGGGGCCATCCATAAATCTCCCCCGTCCATGTCACAGCTGGTCACATTTGTGAGACCTCCCCCCCCCCCTACCTAGTGTGATGTCACATATTTTGCAATTTTACATTTAAAAATTAAAACAGCAGTTCCGAAATAATTTAAATTATATTTCAATAAAATGAACGTCAAAAAATGTGATGTCGCAAAATTTGGGACCCCTCCCCACCCCTTGTCACACAATGTCACACTTCGTCGACCCTCTCCCTCCCCTTAACGTGTGACGTAATTTATGGATGGTGCCTTATTAACGTAACTTATAATTAACAAAAAAAATAAGTCTCTGTTTCTCCATCTTATCTTGAAGCCTCGAGAATTGAGATGCAAGACATAGGTCATAAGTCCGTCGCTGAGCTTAAGCAGGAAAGTTTTACTAGACTCTACACTCGCTATGACTACAACCTTACCTCGCATTTTAAACCCTAAACATGATCCTAGGTGTTGATTACAACATAATTTAAATAGTGTTGTCGTAAAATATTCGTATGTGAAGACTATCTAATATAAATGTTTGTTATAATGAAGCATAATAAATTATTGGAAACGGAAAATACGTTTTATTGTACCGTCGACAGAGCCGGAAGTCCAATCACCCCTTGCCCTCCCTCAATCCCACTTTCCTTCAGAAACATAACCCTGTTAAGGTGAAGGCGCCTGTCTAGACCGCGAAGTTCAAGTTTTTTGAGTTCTTTTAGAAATTTTTCAAAATCTGACAATAATAAAAGACAAATTTTGTAATTCGCGAAAAAGACCGTGTGCAGTGCATTTATTAATAAATTTATTTTACCCTCAATATTATCACGGTGGATATGATACTAGTAAATCACTAAATATACAAAAATTGCCAGATTATCTGGATAGCTGTCGTTCTTGAAATGTTTTAGAGTAAGTTGGATATATTAATAAATACACTGCACACGGTCTTTTTTGCGATTTCAAAATTTGTCTTTTATTATTGTCAGATTTTGAAAAAATTCTAAAAGAACTCAAAGAATTTGAACTTCGCGGGCTAGATGGGCGCTTTAGCCTTAACGACTGTCGCTCGATTCCACTCACATTACGTCAAAACTGATGTATAGCGTATATAAATACGTAAGGTTCAAAAGGGCTTGCACACAAGGCCGTTAAACTAACTATAAAAAATACCTTAGTTTTGACAGTTTTTCTAAAGGAAAATAAATAATAAATAAATAAATATCGCCAGACAAACACACCAACTGTATGGTCCCAAACTAAGCAAAGCTTGTACTATGGGTACCGTACAATGGACTGGGGGCGATCCCAGTGACACCCAGACCAGGGAAAATTACGAAAAGGCCATTTCCCTAATTTACCCTGACGGGAATCGAACCCGCAACCACCCGGTGCTGTGGGCCGAGCGGCCTACGCTCGAACCACTGCACCAAACGGTCGTCAAAACTTATAAAAGTGACGTAGACAGATACGTGATACGTCAAATTTGACGTTACATTGCGAGTCGAATCAAGCGACAGTCGTTAACAGAGTTGGGCCCCAGGTCTTCAACGCGCGATCAATGCCATTGGTAGGTATTGCAAGCATCTACAGGCTACGGTAGCTGCTTAACATCAGGAAGAAACATCTATATATATATAACTCAAAGGTGACTGACTGACATAGTGATCTATCAACGCACAGCCGAAACCACTAGACGGATCGGGCTGAAATTTGGCATGCAGGTAGATGTTATGACGTAGGCATCCGCTAAGAAAGTATTTTGATTAATTCTACCCTCAAGGGGATAAAATAGGGGATGAAAGTTTGTATGAAACTTTGTCAATTTTAAACCGAGCTGGCTGAGACTTTGCATGCATAAAGCTACTATGACGTAGACATCCCCTAAGAAAGGATTTTCATTAATTCCACCCCCAAGGGGATAAAATAGGGGATGAAAGTTTGTATGAAACTTTGTCAATTTTAAACCGATCGGGCTGAGCCGTTTTTTTTTTTTTAAAGATTACTGGCAATGTGTGTTTATCACATTACTAGTATTCCCTTTAGCCCCTCCAACTAAGCTAATGCTGGTGCTAGGAGTGGGCTCACGTCAATAGTTTAATGGCCAGGATGGGGATCGAACCCGGAACCTCTCAGCCACGAGGACGGCCCCTCTAACCACTAGGCTATTGACGCTTACTTTGCGTGCATAAAGCTACTATGAGGTAGACATCCCCTAAGAAAGGATCAAAATTCCACGCGGGCGAAGTCGCGGACTCAGCTAGTTAAATATAAATTACCTAATTAAGAATTTCTTAGTATTTGGCAATTCTTGTTTATAAATAAAGCGCGGACGAAGTCGAAAACACGCCCGATATCAAAATATATCTTTCTTGAAGGCCAACGATCTAAGTATGATTGATCTTGGAACCATTTTATGCCTAGCTATTGGTAAGCCGTTACATTGTGCGTCTACGGAACATTACGTAGGTGTAAAGTAGATACAGATGAATAATGAACCCTTTCTGGATATACATTTGACGTGATTTTGAAGAGTGAGTCAATAGATAGTGCATTAAATCAGATAATTTCAGCTTTATGGGTATTAATAATGGTATATTATAAGAAATTAATGGGTGTTTTAATAGTCCGAAGTGATAATAATGGATACATATACGGTAGATGATGTGAAGTAGCATAGCGAATAGGTACTGACTATATTATGTCTGAGTTTCGTGCTGCCTAGATAATAATGTAAACTGCATTTATATTATTTATACCAATATTTAAAGAAACATTCCTTGTGAATGAGATACACATAATATTTTTTAGAAAACTACGCTATACTAATTTTTGAAAGTTTTCTAATTTGATCAATTGTGTTCGAATTTTGAATATAATTTATACGATTTATATTCTATTCCCAATACCCATCGTTATCCCCAAGTATTATTTCGGACTTTTGTTACACCCTGTAGACACTACCAGTGAGAACATTTTCAGTAGTCCTGTTGGAAACGATTAATCCTATAAAAATACAAAAATTTAATCAATGTATCTGACCTTTATATTGAATTTCAGTAAGTAACTAGAGGTGGGCATTGTTATCTTTTAATTCCTCTGGAACAAAAAAGGTCTAGACAGTATTATTATAGAAAATCTAAATGGAACAATATAATTCTAATTATTTAACTAAACACTTTGGAAACTCAACTTTAATTCGACATAAAAGTAGGTACTTCGTAGAATATATCGAAACATTTCTCATTGGATCTTTATCCTACTAATATTATAAATGCGAAAGTTTGTGAGTGTGGATGTATGTATGTATGTATGTTTGTTACTCCTTCACGCAAAAACTACTGAACGGATTTGAATGAAATTTGGAACACAGATAGATTATAACCGGGATTAACATATAGGATACTTTTGAACCCAATAATCCAATACTACGCGGATGAAGTCGCGGGGCACAGCTAGTATCAAATAAACCCACAGCACCCCTTCTAGTCGGCAACGTGCAAGCGACGGCTTTGGTATTGCA
Organism: Notodonta dromedarius; assembly: GCA_905147325.1. Taxonomy (NCBI): domain Eukaryota; kingdom Metazoa; phylum Arthropoda; class Insecta; order Lepidoptera; family Notodontidae; genus Notodonta; species Notodonta dromedarius. Next base: position 8,809,593 of record LR990160.1, on the reverse strand, counting down.
AGTATTTATAGACTACTAGCTGTGCCCCGCGACTTCATCCGCGTAGTATTGAATTATTGGGTTAAAAAGTATCCTATATGTTAATCCCGGTTATAATCTATCTGTGTTCCAAATTTCATCCAAATCCGTTCATTAGTTTTTGCGTGAAGGAGTAACAAACATACATACATACATACATACATACATACATACATACATACATCCACACTCACAAACTTTCGCATTTATAATATTAGTAGGACTAGCTGTGCCCCGCGACTTCATCCGCGTAGTATTGGATTATTGGGTTAAAAAGTATCCTATATGTTAATCCCGGTTATAATCTATCTGTTTTCCAAATTTCATCCAAATCCGTTCAGTAGTTTTTGCGTGAAGGAGTAACAAACATACATACATACATACATACATACATCCACACTCACAAACTTTCGCATTTATAATATTAGTAGGATGTAACTGCTTAACATCCGGCAGGTCGTACGCTTGTTTGTCAACTTTGTTATATGTAACAAAAAGGCGAATAGAATTTAATTTAGATCTCAAGGGGTTGTTTCCTCCTCCAAAATATGCTACATTTAGGGCCTTGTATATTTGAGACCGCCCACCAAAACAGTGGGCAATGGCTTTGTTATCATTTGCCGCTTAGCTAAGCACAGTACTGATAAGGGCTCGGAATACCGATTGCATAATGAACAAGAAATACAAACCTATATAGATAATATATGAAATAATACTATAAAGATAATAATGATGATACTCTTGTAAAAATGGTGTAAGTACCTAATAGTATAAAATAATGAGAACTAATTATGATCAATTCAAATGACCTATATGTAATATAATCAAAAGAAGTAGAGATGATTTTCTAGGCGTATTTTATTGCTGTCGTACTCTCGTAAATACACAATGCCTACGCCATCTCAAATATTTGACGAAAATTACAATTAATTATTTAATTTATAAACCTACTTATTTCTATTTAGTCACAAATGGCAGACCATTTCAAACGCCTCTAATTACTGTAATTCTACATTCTGTTACACAAGAGACCATTCAAAAACGGTTGTACGGTATCCAAGTAATTCGTAACGACAAATCACAAACTTAACTTGTTTACTTACTGTTTATATAAACCACAATAATCACCGGCATCACAAATATATATTATGTTACGGAGCATAATATAGAGTACCAACCAACGTACCAAACTGTCAAAGCGGCCGTAAGATCGGCTGAAATGTGCTAAAATCTTTTTTCGTCATTTCTGAGAAGGCAAGAAACGAACCGCGCGACTGGTGGAGAGGTTTTTTCCCCGAGATATCATAAATCAGATGGCGGCAGATGGTGTTGACCTACACCATTATTGCCATGTTTCTAGCAAAGAATTATTATTGCTCTCACTTCTGCGACGGCGTTTTATTATAATTCTTTGGAACTCCGGCGGCGGATTGACGGCGATCTCGGGGAACATTCTCCTCAAGTGATAATAATGAGTGGGTAATATAAAAATAATGAGCGATAATCACCACAGTGTTTCCTGCTGTATGTATGAATTATATGGCCCGTATTAATAAATCGATCTCAAGTCTGAGAGCGGTTTTGAGTAAAGTTTAGACACGTAATTTTTAAATTCCAATTAAAATTTGCAGCCCCATCGACTACCAATGATTCTGCCAAATACAAAGGTATAAGACAAGATAAGTGTAAAGAAAAACTATTATACATAGCGATGGTAAGCTGGTGGTGCTTTCGGCTAGATATGGCACTTTGTAAGAATTACATTTCCAAGATTTCTCAGACTTGAGATCGATTTAGTATTTCAATGAAATTGAATTACCTAGCACCAATATTAAATATTTAGTATCCTCAATAACTTTTAATTTCTTTATCAATATTTACCCCAGCGGTCTGTCGCAAACACCATTAGTTAATTACTCGTTGCTTATTTTTCAAACCCCTCAGAAGAAAATAATAACGTAGAGAGAGCGCAAAGAACTAGCGAGTGACGCCAGCAAAAGCAATACCAAATAGATTTCTTTTTTTGTAACTTTATTTGAGATTTCCTTATCACAGTTCATCATCAGGGATCTCAAGCGTTCTTCTAATCAAATAAAATTTGTATTTATTCCGTATCGCGTAGCAAAATAAAATTAAAACATGATTCAACCAACTGATAAACGGATGGGTACAAGCGAGTCCACAGGTGTCCCGCTCGTATGGAAACAATTCGCTTCTGCATTTCAATTCGGATGAAGCAAATAAATTGAATAGTGCGAAAACAAACGTGAATACCATGATGCCTATTTGTTGGTTTAATCTTGTAACATTAGCTTGACCTCGCCTGGACTCCTTCAAAATGTTAACACCACCCTAATAATTAACAAGTGAATACGATCACGTTATGATAACTTCAAGTACGACGAGGAATCCGTCTTGATTACACAAGTGTAGGCACACTGAATCCTACTAATATTATAAATGCGAAAGTTTGTGAGTGTGGTTTTATGTATGTATGTATGTATGTATGTATGTTTGTTACTCCTTCACGCAAAAACTACTGAACGGATTTGGATGAAATTTGGAACACAGATAGATTATATCCGGGATTAACATATAGGATACTTTTTAACCCTATAATCCAATACTACGCGGATGAAGTCGCGGGGCACAGCTAGTAAGGTAATAAATAAGATGTTAATCAGAGGAAGGCCATTTGGTGGGTCAATAACGTGATAGCGGGGCGTGCATTAGTTCCGCACGCCCTTTGTTTGCTTTTTATCCTCAGGATCTCTGTGACTCATGCCACCCTGGTACTTTTGTACTTCACTTTTGTGTGGGCTCAACCTCATCCATCTGTTTTAAGGACATAGGATTAGTTCCAACTAACAAATTCTTGCTGGATCTCGACTGGTGCTAATTCTGGTGGTACTCAAACTTATGGACTAAACTTACGGTATTTCCATTCACCAGGATTTGTGAGTGAAACAACAATATTTGAGGTGTGTCATATTAGTTTAGAAGGAGGTAATTTTGTTGGCATTATTGTATATAGTCAAAATTTGAAATGTAACAAGAGGAAATCCTGAAATTAAGACATAATGATTGGCCAATGAAGTTCGAGTTAACCAACTAGGTACCTGTATTTTATCGATGTTTCTATTTTTATGAGAAATTCGCCAGCCCTCCTGGACCACCGTGGTGGAGGCCTGAATCCACCTTATATTGAGGAGAGGCCTGTTCCCAGTAATTATTATTATTGCTAATCAGTGAGTAAGTTTCTTAATTATCTTTTATAATAAAATATATCATTCAATGTTTTTTAAACAACTGATCTCAAAAGTTTAGTAGAATTAACTATGGCAATTCTTTAATCGTCCATTATAATCATCGAGACACTGTATCTTTTACTCAAAATTGAATGCTAACATAATGCAGAAATTATGTGTATAGTGAAAAACCTCAAAAAATATTTGTTTTATCATGACGATGTACTATTAGAAGTCAATCTCTGGGACCTTCTGAGCGCCGGGAGTAGATGAGTTCACAGATAAACGCGGGTCATTTGCGGCCGTGATTTATACCACGTCAATGCCTCCCCCCCTGTTTCCACGTAACCTCCTTTTCACGTACAACCAACCGTGAAAGTTCAAGAAGCCGAATCCATTATTAATATAAGGGCCACCTTTTCAGAAAGTTCCTTTTTTATTACGAGCCGTGAAATATTTTAGTTACCTACGCATTTTTGTCGGGTCATTGTTGGCGATCGGTTTAGTATTCCAAGCTGTGGGTCGACTGTATTTAGACGGTCATCTAGCAAATTATTGACTACAAAATGATGTACCTACAAGACTTATTCATTTGTACTCGTATAGAGCAGAGCTGGCCAATAAGCGTGCGACTTGAGTAGCCTATAGAAAAGGTATCTCTTGCACGTTGAAGTCTTGAAGGGGACTAATTTACGTTGATCTTACATCAGAGGATGGTACCGGGCCAGGTTTTATATGAGCCATCAGCGAGTCATTTTGCACTAACTTAATACCTACATCAGCAGAATATGTATTTTGTATAGAACAAAATAGTCTGACCGTTCTTAGAACTCTACAATAAACTGAATAATAGTCACGATAGTATATTTTAACTCTAAGACTCAAGTTAAATTAAATTAATTATGAGTGGTTTATTAAATCCGTTCGATAAGCTAAGCTAAGCTGAACTATCGGGCTTTAGGCATCGTAAATTGGGAAATGTCATCCGGCAGCGGGCCGCTTTCAAAACCCGTCCATATAATCTATCAGTAGATAGATGTATGCCGACACTCGTTACGCAGTTTGACTAAGTACAGTCAGTGACAAAAGACGCTGATACTCTGACTTTTTAAAATTGGAAACACTTTTCACTACATAGGTTAGCGAACATTTTTAATACCAAAAAAATAAGTATATATAGTAACATACTTAAATATTGTTTAGTTAGATCATTACAAATAATGGGTTTGATGCAAAACTGAAGTGTGCAAGTGTATTGAAAAACTAATTATGTTCAGTGGCATAGCTTTATAATAATTATGTTGTCAGTAAAAAATCGGCCAAATAAATTATTCCTGAATTGTAGATCCTCTATAAACTATAGAAAATGTCACAGCATGCGTCTTCCTTTAATGAACGAAATTATAACTCTTATAGAAAATAAAATCTAAAACATAATGTAGGTATTTGCAGAATAAAAGATACATAATGACCACCCGATTTTATGTGAACATGTAATATGACACCCTCTCTTATCGATGCCAACACTGTAATTGCAAACCGGCCCCAACATATTGGATAATTGCGTCCAATCCACGGACCGAGACTACTTACGCCAATGTGTGATCAGACTTAAATGTTGGAAATTTTCTATATTGCATTCGCCGATACAGATTATTTTGTTGTTGCAATTTTTCTATTCATTTAGGTATGTATTTTAGTAGGTACCTACCTCTAAATGATTTCTTAACATTATTTCAATGTAAAAAACTGGCCAAGTGCGTGTCGTGCCACGCACAAAGTAGGGTTGCGTAGCCATTTCAATAACAAAATGATATTTTTGGCTAACTAGTCTTGTCGATTATTAAAATAAATAAATAAATATCGCCAGACAGACACACCAACTGTATGGCCCCAAACTAAGCAGAGCTTGTACTATGGGTACCGTACAATGAACCGGGGGCGATCCCAGTTACACCCACCAGGTCAAATTACGAAAATACCATTTCCGTAATTTGCCACGGCGGGAATCTAACCCGCAACCACCATGTGCAGTGAGCCGAGCGGCCAACGCTCGAACCACTGCGCCAAGCGGTCGACGACATTATTGATTTAGTACTGTGATAGACTGGGACGGACGGACGGACTAGATGATTTTCTAAGGGTTCCTCGTAGAGACTACGGAACCCTAAAAAGCTTAATTGCGAGAAGTATAGTACTTAAAACAGTAAAAGAATAGAAAATACACCGAAGCTGAGCTAGTCACAAAACGGTCACAATTTAGTGTAATTCTGATGATGATTATGATGATGATTACTCAAATAAAATAAAGAGTCACAAGGCGTCATACGTAAAATATCTGTCGCCGGAGTACAGTAGCTCTCTCATAAGCTAGAAGCTAAACTCTACGTAAAACATTTGCAGGGCAAATTGTCCAGCGCTATCAGACAGGAACTAACCATTTGCCATACAAATATTTTTTACGTTTACATCAGAAACAAGCGACTCTTTGTGATAGAGTTACGATAGAGTCGCAGGATAGATTTTAATACTGTTTAGAAGGTAAGCTAACTCCTTGAAACCGTCTTCCAGTCTCTATATTATTGCAATTAAAAGCAAAAGTGTCTAATTTATTTAAAACTAGCTGTGCCCCGCGACTTCATCCGCGTAGTATTGGATTATTGGGTTAAAAAGTATCCTATATGTTAATCCCGGTTATAATCTATCTGTGTTCCAAATTTCATTCAAATCCGTTCAGTAGTTTTTGCGTGAAGGAGTAACAAACATACATACATACATACATACATACATACATACATCCACACTCACAACCTTTCGCATTTATAATATTAGTAGGATTTAAATTATTAAGTACGTACCTGTTTTCCCATAGTTATATTAATTTGAAGTTTCCGATTACATGTTGTGTATTAGTTTCAAGACAATTTGTAGGATTTGGCAGATCTACCTACTTAGTTCGTCATCAGGCATATTGTTTCGTTTTTTTTTCTACTTTAATAAATACTTAAATGTCTACAGAACGGGCCTCATTTAAATTAAAATTATTACTTCTACTTTATACCGTAAGCCACAACAAATAATTTTGCGTCCGAAAACTTTTGCGGAACGTTGCCTCTTTTGTTAATTTAAAACGAAATTTCAGCTGAGAAGGTCGTTACCTAATTTTTTATTCTTTGACGTCGGTACTTATTACATTAACATTTTTAAATATTTTTAATCTTATATAAATTGTGGGGAATTTCCGCAGTTAATATCATTCCATGAGAGTTTAATTGCTTTGTAAAATATATTATAAGTTACCGATTGCTAGGCACGCAATTGAACACAAAAAACAGCTGGAGTAAACCATGTAGCCAATGTGCCTCTATCCAGTATATTTGTTTGATCAAGAATCTGTCACATGACAAGAACCTCAGGCTCCTGATTTATTTATTTCTCGATCAATCGATTCATTTATTTCTTCTGAGCTTGGTCTATCAAAACTACTAAGTACACATGAAAAAGCGGTTAAAAGTCTCAAAAAGTTCAAGATTTGATCGTGTTTTGGATCCTGTACAGAATTGTATTCGTATAGGTAAGTAAAAAAATTAAACTTCTTCTTATCTATTTTGATATACCTACGCTCTGTGCATCTCGGGCAGCCGCATAAATGAGCATTAAATTAGTCCCCAATGCTTTACATAGAATATACAATTCGTATGCATAAATTACTACATAAATACAATACAATACACAGCGGACCACTCCTTGCACTATGCAAATACTTGATATGGGCTTAGTACTGATTCAGCGTCAGCCAGGATATCCTATTAACATTCATGGTTGCTTCATATGTACCCATACTAATTCAAGCACAAAATCAAAATTCACCCTCGTAAAGTAAGCACAATAACGAGGCTCGACCTTGGGTATGAGATATAAGTAATGACACCCGTGACTTGCACTCGCCAACAAAACCAATTTAAACTTCCAAACGCAAATTGGTCAAACTGAAATTCATTTTGAAATTTTGTCAATTATCGTCAATAACCCCAGCGATGGAGAATGACAAGTTACTAGAGTGCGTCGGTGGTAGGGACTTTATACCCTATTTGCATAATATATTTCATTACCGTAGCGGATAAAGTTGGGTGAACAAAGTCTCGAGCCTCTCTAGATTTGTAATAAAACAGGTAGGTACTTACTCGATGCTAGAATTTATTTGTGGCGATACTAGTATCGCCACAAGTAAATTCTAAGTAAGGTCTAAAGACTAGTCTTTAGGCCTTACTTTATTGGGTTTTGTGTGGAAAGGCAACTTAGATTCGTCAATTTGTTGTAATGAATTAAGAAAGTTCAAGTTTGTTTTTAATAGCAATGAAGTATTCGATTAGAAACTTTTTGTTTCCCGGGAACGTAAATAGCAACCGTAAAAAAAGTTTATTGTAAACCATATTTTATTAAGGTGAAGGCGCCTTTCTAGCCCGCGAAATTCCAAATTTTCGAGTATTTTTATAGTTTATCCAAAATCTGAAAACATTTAAGACAACATTTTGTGATTTGTGACAAACACAGTATGCAGTGCGTTTATTCATACGGGCGCGTTTATTCATATTTTACTCTAAATATTATCACGGTGGATAGGATACTAGTAAATCACTAAATGTACAAAAATTGCCAGATTATCTGGATAGCTGTCGTTCTTGAAATGTTTTAGAGTAAGTTGGATATATTAATAAATGCATTGCACACGGTCTTTTTCGCGAATTACAAAATGTGCCTTTTATTATTGTCAGATTTTGAAAAAATTCTAACAAACCTCAAAAAATTTGAACTTCGCGGGCTAGATGGGCGCTTCAGCCTTAAGAAAGGTACTTATAAGAGCATAACAGCCAGTATATACCTATCAGGTGAATATTATTATTATTATTCGATATAGAGCGTTTATTCCATTGAGAAATGCCGGTTCAGTTTCTACGGTTGAAATATTACGTGGGAAAATAATATATGCAAACATCACCAAACGCATCGACAAAGGTAATCAAACATAACTATTTAGTTGTTACATGCGGGAATTTTAGAATATTCCACACAGTTGTCTGTGCACTCCCACTACTTTAACTGAATTAATGAAATAAACCACTTATACCGCCCCGGAATTCAACATAGTCCAGATTATAATACCTAAGTGGCCGCTGTTTGTGGAAAACTTTTTGAATGACTGTTTGACAACGTGAATGCGGTTCTAACCGTTCGTTGAAAGTTTTACGAGCGTCTAAATAATGTTACAGCTAGTTATTGCAGCTCAGTTGCATTCAATTGTGTGTATAAACAAAATACATTCTGGTATCATTAGTCCTTTACATTCGGCATCAAGCCTGGAAACTATCTCCTGTCTCTGAGAAAAGTAGTAAGTACCTATTTCTATCAAAGTAAACAATATATTTTTCATTACTCATACTCTGAAAGTTGGTCTGAAGTTGCCTGAGGAGCGGGTGTAAAGTAATACTTTCCGGCCCGGGAGAATCGCTTTCAACTGACAGCTGTCAAATTATTAAAAAAAAAACTAGTTGCATTTTCACATTTCTATGGAACCATGTTCAAACTTTTCTACAGTCACTCAATCACAGCACGATAGAAAATTGAAATAACATACAAGTTATGTATTAATTAAAGAAGATATATTTTTAAATGACTTAATTATAATTTAGTTTCAACAATTTCTTTAAAATAACATAGATTTGGGCAAAATATTTAAAGATGAAAATGAAAAATAATGGCTAAATAATGAAGTTGGCCGGCCAACGAAAAAAAAACAAAATAGGCGGCAATCAGATCGAAATTATTTTTTTCGAGTTGTAGAGTATTGTTCATACTTACTTGTATTATTTCTTTAGCCAATTCCTGTTGTTATTTTTACTTTCCTAGTATTCGTAATGAAAAGCACAGTGTTTACCTCGGGTGAAAGACTTATTTTGTCCCTCGAACTATTAGCGCCCTCGCTACGCTCGGGCGCCAAACCCCGTCTCGGGACTAAATTAGTCACTTTCACCACTCGTGTAACAATGTACTATTGAGGTACCTAAATCACTTTACATCCATCAATGAGCCGCAAGACGTCCACTGCTGGATATAGGCCTCATGTACGTACTTACCATAATCTATTCTATATTAGTATTTATGACTAGCGGCCCGCCCCGGCTTCGCACGGGTTACATTATTGGAGGTTTAGTAAGGATCCCTAATTTTTTGAAAATATAATTTAGCCTATGTCACCCGGGGATAGTGTAGCTTCCCAACAGTGAAAGAATTGTTCAAATCGGTTCAGTAGTTTCGGAGCCTATTCTTTACAATCAAACAAACAAAGTTTTCCTCTTTATAATATTAGTATGATATAGGTATACTATAAAGGACCCCAAATCCAACTAATCAAGGATTCTCCAAAACTGCCAGGACTACATACTTATTTGGTATACATGTTGCTTTTGGTCCCTAGATAGGAGATAAAAACGGATATTCCAAAATTCCACCTCTAAGGGTGTCTAATAGGGGCTCAAAGTTTGTGTGAAATTTGGTGTGAAGACTCTTTAAATAATTGATAAAATATAAATTCAACATTTCTGGATCTCATCCCATATGGATTCGAAATAGGGGTGTTAATGAATTCAATAATTTAGCACTGCAGTACTTAATATATTTTGTTGTCTCACTTCATTAAAAATGAGCGTTGCAAGCTGCAACACTCCCAAAATGAATTGCTGAACTGAGCGAACTGTCTTGCTTGTACTTTTTGCAGTGTTAAATTATGAACTGCGAGGTAGGTAATGCGCTCATTAATCACGGCCACGGAGACAGAAGCCGGCTCGGTGCGAACACGCTAAAACAATTATATTTTAAATGTATGCACTGCCAGTAAATGGAAGCCGTTTCTCATAATCATAGAGTTTTATTATAGGTCTAGAAAATGAAGTAAGAAACTTTACATTATTTACTTACCTACTTAACAACTTTTGGAAAGAGGCTTTGTAATATATATATTGCAAGGATTTAACAATAATAATAAGCCCATGAAGTCCTCGAAACGGGCTTCCCCTCAATGCAAGGGGAATTCAGGCCATAATCCACCATGACCAAGTACGCGTCGGCAGAATTCACTTGTCTTTCCAAAACTGGTTAAATTGGATGCATGTCTTCGAAAAATTAACTAATATTTTATTCAAATTGATAATAAACTGTTTGCTTCCTTGTCAGCCAAACGGTCTGTACGTAAAGCCTATTGTCCAGTTTCCAAAATTAATCTCTTAATCACCATATTAGCGCTAATTGTTACTAAGCTTTTACTAACGATTTCTACAATCTATTTTAGCATTACAGTTAGCCGTAACATAGATTAACATATCAACACCCTCGTTATCCGCGGACAAAAGTTATATGAGTACGCGTAACGACACGTTTTAAACAAAGCAATTTTGTGACGGCCAGATTATAATTATACAAAGTGTTAGGACTATCGAATTAAAGCTGAAAATTTACGAGGTCCTGGGCATGCAATCAAGATGAAAGCGTCGTCACAGATGACGAGGTTACCTAGCCGACCCGGGCGGCCCGCCCGCCGCACTTTACCCGCGAAATAATCATGCAATGTTCACAACTTAGCGCTTCGAGCGCTTGATGAAAGCGACTTTTTAATTCTTGCACACACCTTTTGCAGATATTATGAACTAAATTAACTTGTTTTTGTTACACCTGCTTGGGTACCTGAAAGTTAAATGAAGAGAAGACGCAATGTAAAAGTATTTTGTTATCGCATAGAACTATATCTATCTATCTAAATATATATAACTCAAAGGTGACTGACTGACTGACTGACATAGTGCTCTATCAACGTACAGCCCACTGGACGGATCGGGCTAAAATTTGGTATGCAGGTAGATGTTATGACGTAGGCATCCGCTAAGAAAGGATTTTGATTAATTCTACTCCTAAGGGGATAAAATAGGGGATGAAACTTGGGATAGCTCCGTGGGATGGTTGAAGTACTGAAGGTTTTGTAGACTTATACAATCTGTCAACAGCTGTATCCCTTTCCCTATAATATCTTTTGTTTTCAAGTTTCCTCCAAAGCTGATAGTTTTAGAATTACAAAGTTAAAAATAAAGAATACCCTTTCTGTTTCAACCTGTACACCTTGGGTTACATTATTGGAGTTTTAGTAAGGATCTCATTTTTTTTTGAAAATATGAAATAGCATATGTCACCCGGGGATAGTGTAGCTACCCAACAGTGAAATATTTTTTCAAATCAGATCAGTAGTTCCGGAGCCTATTAAATGCAAACAAACAAACAATCAAGACTTTCCTCTTTATAATATTGTTAGTATAGATAACAATTTTTTTGCATGACAATTTTGTTGGCTGATTTAGTATGTTGTTGTTATTAGTTCGCTCATGGCTTTGGTCACTGGATTACAAAATTTCCATTTCAAACCGTTTCTGAAAAGAGAGCGGATGTAAAATGGATACTGTCATCCGAAATTCGAGTTGCAAGCGTGCTTTTGAGTGCTTAAATACCTAAATGCACGCGGAGACACGTTTTGTTTCAATTACGGGTGTTTGCATGGATACGTCATCTATTTGTTTTATACAGATGCTTTTGAATATGAAATGTTTTCATGTAATATCTGTAAAGTGTTTGGTAGTAACTGCACTCCTCGAATGGTAACTCGAGACACTATTCTTGGGGTAGGAGGTATCCTAACCCAAGAATAGTGTCGATATTAGCACAATAGGTATCCTTTAAATATCCAATAACATTATTATTTCCTACAACGTCGAATTAAATGGAAAACAAGTTAATCCTCGACCGAGCTATTCGCTCTCAACCGCCGATACGATTTCCACATTGGAGTGTAAAAGAAAACTAAAATATTGTTAATATCTACAGCCACAGTCGTTCTGCCGCGAATTGTTCTTTACAAAAGTTGAATTGAAAAGCTTTTGCCTCAATTTGAATGCAGGAAAACTTTGCAATAGCTTTATTCCTTGTCGGAAAGCAAATGAATTTACGACTTACGATGAATCTAGTGTTTTTTCTCTTCCAATACAGACCGCGTTACGTACTTATTCTGAATTTAAGAACTTCTTCAACTCCGCTAACTGTTCAGTAACGTCTGAAAACTCTACAAACGCTCAGGTAATTGTTGATTTATGTTTATTAGAAAGTCGCTTTTATTTTTCTTTTTGATCATCGTGGCTCCTAAGTTTGGAACTTCATAATATTTCTATAATAATTTATAATGAATATGGTGGACGACGATTTAAAAACTGAACGCGAGATGTACTCGATAAAGTATGAAAACAAGTTCAAGCAACTTTCGTAGGGTGAGGACTATAGTTGTTACACTAATCTCGCATGAATCGTTTTCATTGTCTAACACCCATTAAACACTGACAGCGCTTCATGCTATATTAAGCATAACCATGACCAAAGCTAAGGTTTCTCGGTGCGCGGCCACTGGAGTACAGATACGCGAGAAAGGCAAGACCGACCAGTGGCCAAAACCTACACAGTATCACATTATTCCGAGATTAAATTTTCGGGGGCCGATCATCGCCATATGAGGTGGTATCACATGGGACTTAATGATTATGTGATCGGGTGTCCCCGTTGATTTGGCTCTAAAATGCAAATGAATGTATCCCGTCATGGAGGCGCCGCACGTGCTAGATGCATTATTATTCATTGGAGGCCGCCGGGTGTGTTTAGAATGGTATTGACTGAGCCTGCTCGGCCAGCACTAATTAATTATACTCATCTGTTATATTAATTGCTCATTGATTACAAGTTACCTACCTATGCCATAAATTTAATGGGGGTTATCTAAGGGGGGTTATCATAGGAAGTATTTACCTATTACTTAATTTGATTGGTCATATAGTATTTCATTACAATACGTAACCATAAACACTAATGACCAAGCTATTTATGTGATAAGTAATAAGATAATCCCCTAAGGTTACGTATTCTATTTTTAGTAAGCGGTCATTCACACGGTTAACTCAGCACTGAAGAATTTAGCGTGTGAATTTAATTAAATATAACATCGAATACATAAAACGTTATTTATTATGTGAAAAGTTTGCAATGACATAAGACAATAGTAAAAAGGCGCGAGAGAACAAATAGTGCTGCGAATTACATAGATAATATAGAAACTCACTAAAGCACAGTGTTGTACTCATTACAGTGAGGTTGCGTTCCTTCCATCAAGCACTGATCATTTATATACATACACTAGCTGTGCCCGCGACTTCGTCCGCGTGGAATTTAATTTAACAATCATCCCCTATTTTATCCCCTTGGGGGTAGAATTAATAAAAATCCTTTCTTAGCGGTTGCGTACGTCATAACATCTACGTGCATGCCAAATTTCAGCCCGATCCGTCCAGTGGTTTGGGCTGTGCGTTGATAGATCACTATGTCAGTCAGTCGTCAGTCAGTCAGTCAGTCAGTCACCTTTGAGCTATACATATTTAGATTTAACTGTATCCAGAGATATCTGTGGGAACTTAAATCATAGTAGGTATTTGACAAAATACTTATATTAATTATCTATAAAATGTGTGAATATACGTATAGATAGGTTTTCAACTATATTCGCAACTAGCTGAGCCCGCGACTTCGTCCGCGTGGAATTTAACATAACCGTTCCCGCGTTCTGAGCCCGCGCGACAGGACCCACTGGGTTTTTTTTTCTAAAATAAAAGTAGCCAAAGGTACTGCTTATAACACCAGCTATCTGCCAGTGAAAGTCCCGTCAAAATCGGTTCCGCCGTTTCGGAGATTACCCGGAACAAACACACAGACAGACAGACAAAAAATTTTTAAACCGCATTTTTGTTATAGGTGTCGTATGTACTTTCATATGCATTTAGTGAAAAGGTGTTATTTTGATATTACAAACAGACACTCCAATTTTATTTATTTGCATAGATAAACTCATACGTATAGATAAGTTTTCAATTATATTCGCAATAAAATCAGCAAAATTTACAAAGTACAAACAGAAAGACAGTTACAACAATAAGTAATGAGTAAGTAGGTACATTCAGAATATTGCAAACACAGCACGTCTAGTGGTTTGTATAACAAATGTCCTGCCAATCGAACACGATCAAATGCAGTGAACGTACGCAATTATCACGAGCTCAATGGCTTGATTATACGGATCATAGCTGGCCACGGATAACAGCCCAGATAGGTGCTGTGATCATTATCATTGCCAATTTTTCTTCGATCGGTGCGACTTGAATACGAACAGCCGGTGACCGACTTATCCTTAGATGAATCCACGTATTTACCTAATTGAAGTCTAAAAGTGTATACTTCACCCTTCATAGTCTACTGAAAACGTGTTAAGGAAATAAGAGATAACTATACAACGCAAGGGCCGTCTTTAACGGCTGATGAAGTCGGGTTTTACTTAAGCGACCAACGTAGCATAAATATCTCCAAATCAGACTTCAAGATGGTTTTAAAAACGCGTCTGCCATGGTGTCGTTACCATGGTGGGAGGGAGACAAAACCACTCGGATCCGCACCTCGAAACCAGAGGCCCTGTTCCATTCAATTACGCGCCGAGTGGCTTAGGTAGACCTGTGATAAATTCATGGCGTGCCCCGCATCAACAATCCCGAATAAACTCCGCGAATTTTATCTCTTTTTTTTATCTCATTTTCTTACACCTTGTACAGAACATTTTAAAAGCGACACGTAGTAAAAATATCAAGAGGCTGTTAAAAGGTAAATTTAAAGAACGTGGCCGAAATTATAACCTACCCTCTTTCGCAGGCGACTTATTTGCATATCGCCTTCAGGGGAAGTGGGTGTTTCACATCGTGCCCCGGAGCGGATCCGCAGATTTTTTTATTTACCGTCTTTATTATCGCACAGTTTTAAGTTTAATTGAGTCTTTCCGCTACGAGCTACTGGATTCTCGACCTTATTAGCCATATGTGCTCAGAAACTCTTTTTGTATACCTACTCAACCATAAATAAATAGACATCAGAGCCCGTATTAATAAATCGATTTCAAGTCTGAGACCGACTTGGAAATGTCATTCCTATGTCATACCAGTACAAAATGACTTGTCAAAAACGTACTTAAGATCGCTCTCAGACTTAAGATAAATTTATTAATACGGGCCTCAGTATGGTATCTAAAATGTAATGAAAACTATTTTATGGTATTTAACGTAAAATGCTAGTTTATATTTGTGATAGGTTCACCCGAAGCTATCAATATTTAGATATAGGTAGCTACTGTACACCCATTTTCTATGAGGGAGTATACCCTAGTCGAGCTTGCGCGGATAATAATAATAAGAGAGAAGATAAAAGAAAAAAATGTATCCATGCAGTTTCTTGCATGTTCTTCTCCATAGGATTTAGTTTTTGAACATGCACCTAGCTCTTGACTTTTTAAAAGTGCCAGTTAATATGGCCTATTTGAAATAAAACGAAACGAAACGAAATATTATATTTTAAACTAGCTGAGCCCGCGACTTCGTCCGCGTGGAATTTAACTTAACAAAAAAGCCCGCTCCCGTGTTCTGAGGCCGCGCGACAGAACCCATTTCTTGAAATTTTGTTTTTCTAAAATAAAAGTAGCATAAGTTACTGCTTATAACAACAACTATCTACCAGTGAAAGTCCCATCAAAATCGGTCCAGCCGTTTCCGAGATATTCTTTGAATTCATGTGTTTTAATTTTTTAACGAAAGAAAAAAATTAGGGTTCCGCTAATTTTTTTTCTAAAATTAAAGTAGCCTAAATTACTCCTTAAAACATCAGCTATCTGCCAGTGAAAGTCCCGTCAAAATCGGTCCAGCCGTTTCGGAGATTACCCGGAACAAACACACAGACAGACAGAAAGACAATTTTTTTTTAAATCGCGTTTTTGTTATAGGTGTCGTATGTACTTTCATATGCATTTAGTGAAAAGGTGTTATTTTGATATTACAAACAGACACTCCAATTTTATTTATTTGTATATATAGATTTAAAATAATATGAATAATAATAATTATGAGCTGTAGTCATTTGGCTACAGCTTGGCTATACCACCGTCATAAATATATATAAGTAGCAATATATAACATACTTATATTCCTAATCCGTTTCAAGCCATACAAACCGAATATTTTAATAATAATAAACGGATAAATAACGGAATAAATATTATATTATACGGATACCGGTCAGTCCGAATGGTCATCTATTTAAAATTCCGTGTACTGAAACCCCTTGATTGGGTATGTGCTGATAACATACCAGTTTCACAAAGTAATCCAACTGAAGATTTTTCTTCAAGTTTCCTTTGCATACTGGCAACATATTATTTTGAAACTGACGCGGCGCCGTTGTTGCCCAAGTTGCGTGCAAGAGTTGAAGGAACAATTTCGATTACCTAAGTACAGTTAACTACACATAAAAGCAACCAAATTATTGTTAATATTATAAAGTAGGCATTAAATAAATGAAAGTACAGTGGGTACCAAAAGGTAGTTACTAAAATTATTATTGACATTTAAAGTACTTACCTACAAGTTTTCAATTACAATTTAATTTTTTATTTTGGACACACTTACACTGTACTTGTTTTTTGGGCAAAACAGGTAATACCGAAGTAGACTAAGATGTATTTAAAACTTGTAGGTAGGTACCTGTTGTTAAAAACACATCATTATAGAAGGATTACACATTAGCCAATATTATGAATTTATTTTTAATTCTTCCTGATTTTTTACATAAATAGAACACGATGTAACGTCCTGACTGTACCTACATCGTTCGCTTTGGCGCCATCCGTTCGTGTATTTCAAAGCCCGTATAGAGGCACGGAAAAGGCGTCCTTCATCAGCTGGGTGACTGTGATGCTCTAATTGCATACCCACAACTTTAATTTAATATTTAATAAAGAGTTTTGACTAGATGTTTTTTAAACTCTGCTTTAATATACCGCCTGCGCAGCAGTCGCAACCGTCTCTGTTATAAATAAATAAATATCGCCAGACTGACACACCAACTGTATGGTCCCCAACTAAGCCACACTTGTACTATGGGTACCGTACAATGGACTAGGGGCGATCCCAGTGACACCCAGACCAGGGCAAATTACGAAAAGGCCATTACGAAATTTGCCCCAGCAGGAATCAAACCCGAAACCACCATGTCCAGTGAGCCGAACGGCGTACGCTGGAACGATTGCGCCAAGCGGTCGTGAAATGTTATAAATCAAGTTATGCTTCCGAAGTATTATTTGAAATAACTACAATTTGTAACGCGTCATACCGAGACGCACCGAACCCCGCTGAATAATTTCACTCAACACGGATGCAGCAGACTCGCGCCTCGCACCTATCTGTGAACTTCACAGAAGTTAATCCGCTTTTTGTTCTAAAGTTTACGTTGAGACGTCACAGGATTTGAACGCCTGCAAAGTTCAGGAGAGCTTGTATTAAACTTAAAATAAAATTAAAGTGCATTTTATTCGCGTTTGCAAAATTTAAGGTGCTCAGCTTGAGCTGTATTTATTCTTCCAAAGAGTTTCAGGCAAACCTTGCTTTACAGCTGAAATTTGGCGTTTTCAAATTAATAAATATTCATTGTATATACTTACTTACTGATGCAGTCCAGTTTTCATTTGCTGCGTTTACATTACTTATTTTAAAGAAGTGGTATTATTTAGCTATTTCTAGTAGTAATATTTTACTTATATCAGTGAAACGTTACAGTTACAGTCAACGAACTGGAATCGTCAGTCCCCCCCCCCCCCCCCATTAAGCCCCCAGAGTAGAACTCGACGATACGCATATCACGATATATGGATTATCCTTGCTAAGAGTAGCGCCCCTCATTTCATCATGTCGAATATCTCTATGTATCCTTAATAAAAAAACTGTATTAATATTGACAGTTGCAATCAGAATACCGTGTGCAAGGGTCAGGTTTTGAATTCGTTGACTGTACGTACCAAGTCTCCGTACGTCGATCGGAGGGTAGCAGACAATAATGTATCTATGAGTACCTCCGTGAACATATAACCGGAGTAATTTCGGCGGAGTGACTTGTTTTTGAGTGAATAGCTAATTTGCGAGGAAACGCCACCTGAGCACTGGCGCATCGACCAACAAAGGTCCCGGCTTAATGGCGATTACCGAGAGAGTCCCCAAAGGAAAAACCTTAATACAAATGAACTCGTTTTATTTCTTTACGCCCTGCCATTACGCTCTCAAAGAAAACTAGTTTGTTGTTATTTACTTTTTACAATAATATGTATGCGACATTCCTAACAAAGTCAAAGCGTTTATTTTGTTTAGACCTACTGGGGCACTTATAGGTAAATTGTCATTTTTATTTTTTTTCTCATATCTACAACCGGTTCGGAATGCGAATTATATTTACAAAGTACATATTAATGAAAATGTAATAGCTCCAGTGTGTAGCCCTCCTAAAGAATTACTTAGTTCATAAAAATAATATATCTAAATATATATAACTCAAAGGTGACTGACTGACTGACTGACTTACTGACTTACTGACTGACATAGTGATCTATCAACGCACAGCCCAAACTACTGGACGGATCGGGATGAAATTTGGCATGCAGGTAGATGTTATGACGTAGGAATCCGCTAAGAAAGGATTTTGATTAATTCTACCCCCAAGGGGATAAAATAGGGGATGAAAGTTTGTATGAAACTTTGTCAATTAAATTCCACGCGGACGAAGTCGCGGGCACAGCTAGGCTTAATATATAAGCTTATCGTAATTTTCCCAGGTCCGGGATCGCCCCCAGTCCATTGTACGGTACCCATAGTACAAGCGTATCTTGGTTTGGTACCATACAGTTGGTGTCAGTCTGGCGATATAAATTTTATATTTTTATTTATTTACAACTCCAAAGTAAATATCGTCCAATTGTTTTCTTCTCATTACACGTCAATAGTATCGAAACTAGGCTCGCCTGTTGACCTGGCTCCGTCGATCGAGAGTTATTGATGGCCGCCGCTAGACATCTAGTTTCCACCGTGTCCATACAACACACCTGCATTCTGTATACCAACCTCTAACTATGTATGTTTTAGTACAGTCAGCATCAACCAGTGGGAAGCGCCAGTATATTTTGGTAGTAGAAATAATTACATTTTCATTACTCATACTCGGAAAGTAGGTCTGAAGTTGCCTGAGGAGCGGGTTGATAGAAATACTTTTCCGCCCTAAGGAGAATCGCTTTCAACTGACACCTGTCAAATTATTAAAAAAAACTAGCTCCATTTTCACATTTCTATGGAACCATGTTCCAACTTTTTCTACAGTCACTCAATTACAGCTCGATGTAAAATTTTAATAACATAAAGTTAAGTATTAATTGAAGAATATATATTTTTAAATAACTTAATTATAATTTCGTCTCAACAATTTCTTTAAAATAACATAGTTTTAGTCAAAATATTTACCATTTTTTCAATGATGTAAATGAAAAATTATGGATGAATAATGAAGCTGGCCGGCCAACGGAATAAAAACAAAATGGGCGGCAATCCGATCTTAATTTGTTTTTTTCGAGTTGTAGAGTACTGTTCATTGTTCCTTGTTCACTCATTTTTTCTTTAGCTAATTCCTGTTTTTATTTTGCTTTCCTTGTATTAGTAATGAAAGTGTTTACCCAGGGTGAAAGACTTATTTTGTCTCTCGAACTATTTTAAATATTTTTTCATTACTCATACTCTGAAAGTAGGTCTGTAGTCCCTGAGGAGCGGGTTGAAAGTAATACTTTTCCGGCCCGGGAGAATCACTTTCAACTGACACCTGTCAAATTATAAAAAAAAACTAGTTCCATTTTCACATTTCTATGGAACCATGTTCAAACTTTTTCTACAGTCACTCAATTACAGCACGATGTAAAATTGAAATAACATAAAGTTAAGTATTAATTAAAGAATATATATTTTTAAATGACTTAATTATAATTTAGTTTCAAGAATTTCTTTAAAATAACATAGATTTGGGCAAAATATTTAAAGATGCAAATGAAAAATAATGGCTAAATAATGAAGTTGGCGGCAAACGAAAAAAAAAAATAGGCGGCAATCCGATCTTTTTTTTTTTTTTGAGTTGTAGAGTATTGTTTATACTTCCTTGTATTATTTCTTTAGCCAATTCCTGTTTTTATTTTTACTTTCCTTGTATTCGTAATGAAAAGCACAGTGTTTACCTCGGGTGAAAGACTTATTTTGTCCCTCGAACTATTAGCGCCCTCGCTACGCTCGGGCGCCAAACCCCGTCTCGGGACTAAATAAGTCACTTTCACCACTCGTGTAACAATGTACTATTGTCCCTCGGCTACGCTCGGGTGCCAAACCCCGTCTCGAGACTAAATAAGTTACTTTCATTCCTAGGGTAACAAATTACATTTTTTTTTTAATACAGATTAATTTAACACCAATATTATTTTAGCGCAAGAATTTATAAAAACGCTTGTAGCCGGTCTCATTTTGGCTAGAGGGGCAGGCTGGCTGAGCTGCCTCTTAATTTAGACACTGGCTTGGAACGCCTCATGGGTAAGTATAATATGTTTAAATTAAGAAACTGTTTTTGATGCTACCGGTACACATAATGCCATGTCAATCTGTTTTCGATGATAAATGTCATAGACAGGTATAGGTACTAGAGTAGAGCTAATCCCTAACGTATCTGTTACAGCTCCTCTATACTGTCTTCAAGCACCACCACATTGTTGTGTATCGTGATTTGTATCAGTAGCATTACGTTCAGGCTTGCCAGTTCACTCCTAACATTTGTATAAAAACACAAACATTATAAACATTGATTTGTCTTAAAATCCATATTTGATTTAAAACTCATTACATTTCTCGTTTGTCCCTCGCGGGACAACGGGGCCCTAAAAGTAAATGTATCAATCCGTCCGTGCGTCCGCGTCCGTCCGTTCCAATCTGTCATAGTGCCATATTTTAAAGATTGCTAGCAATGTGATTTATTCACATTATTATCTGGTAGTAACGTTAGCCTTTCCAACAAAGGTATGTTTGATGGAGGTTGGTGCGCGGGCACAGCCTCAGGAAAAGCCTAGAAATTAATTATACACACAATAAGATATAAATAGCATACATACGTAGATAATGCTCATGAAATAGGTAATTGTCTACTTCCTGAGCTCGACATTGTCGGTAAATGGACCAAATGTAAATACCACATAATGTGTGTTGCTTAAGATCAGCGACCGCATATCAACCTTTGTCATGGTCAGAACTCTGCAGCATTGAGTTAGAGGCTGCTGGGAGCGGTTCCATGTGTGATTGACGGACGTACGGACGAACGGCATGATCTCATAAGGGTCCCTAGTTGGGACTACAGAACCCTAAAACGCATAATTTAACTTGTTAAAAAGAAAAAAACTACGAAAAATATTTTTTTATGTCTATGTAAACACACAATTTCCATTAAAAACGATGGCCCATCTCAAATCTGAGAGCGATCTTGGAAGTGACATAATATCAAAAGCTTACTTACTAAGACCGCTCTCTGACTTGAGATCGATTTATTAATACAGTCATATAATTGAAATTAAGTAATCACTACATAGTATAAAACAAAGTCGCTTCCCGCTGTCTGTATGTCCCTATTAGATCTTTAAAACTACGCATTTTGATGCGGTTTTTTTAATAGATAGAGTGATACGAGAGGAAGGTTTATTAAGTATAATACATGCATATTATAGGAGAGAAT
Source organism: Notodonta dromedarius (assembly GCA_905147325.1). Classification (NCBI taxonomy): domain Eukaryota; kingdom Metazoa; phylum Arthropoda; class Insecta; order Lepidoptera; family Notodontidae; genus Notodonta; species Notodonta dromedarius. The sequence continues at coordinate 8,787,538 of LR990160.1, read as the reverse complement.
CACTGATAAAAAATACCTGTGCGAAGCCGGGGCGGGTCGCTAGTTAGATATATGTATGTCTGGAAGTTCTACTCGGGGTGCGTCAAAAAAAAGAATGGAAAAGCGTCCATTGAGGGTCTAGTACTTCCACACATTGGTATCTATCATCATACATGTGACAAAAGGCAAGCCTCTACTGCGAAATGGAATTTTATCCAGTGCTTTTTCGTCCCCGTTATTATCCAAAGGGAGGCTTAAGTTCGAACATTGTTAGATGCAGGTACATACATAGGTATATTTATCTCGACTGGTATTTTCGTCTTCCTAGAATAGATGAATTTGGTAGGAAGTTGGTATGCATAAGTTCTATGTCGACTTGCAATCATGATTGATTTTAATAACCATACCTTTGGGAGTGATAGGCTAAGGTTTAATCGAAGTAAATTTTTTAAAATGTGTAATTTAACGTTGTAATTAAATGGGAAAACAATTACAATAAATTGTTTATGTAGGTAGTTTCAAGAATCGCTTTTATTAGTTTGCACAAAACGTTTTGTAATTACGGTAAACAAAATAGCATCATGATTTATTAAATATCTCAATTAGGGCATACAAATGAATCACAGTAAAGTATAAACAAGCAATGCTTTCATTTGCAAGCCGGCCGGCAACTGAAAGCGGTATTAATACGGGATAGCAGTCAATACGTAGCCGTTAACTGAAACGTATGGTTAAAGCGGCGCGGAATGTTTTTTATTCAAAAAATTTAAAATGAACATTTCGCTGAAAAGCTGCGTCGGAACAAGCAGCGGATACATAAAACTGGCCGGCCCTTCCCGCCGGATTTGTACGTTGAAAAGAGAGAGTCATTAGCCCCGGAGGCTTACTATTTCCTTTTTGCTGAAATTGTGTTACATAAGGTTGATGGTATATGAAAATAAAATTGTACTTCAACAAATAAGTAAATATTTGAATATGAATTTAGACCTGGAGAACGCCGGTCGTGAAAAAATAAAATGTGATAAAAGTCAATTTTATCTTAGTCATTCCGACTTAGGGAGCGACTCAGTGCATTATAAATATACCTACCGTGAACATAATGATGTTAGAATTAATAATAGATTAAGTAATTACATTTAAATTACAAAAAAAAACTTTAAAAATGTTTTTAGCACGAATCATTTAAATTTGTATTTCCCCAAACTTAAATGTAAAAGCATATTACGGAATTAACATACTTTGTCAAGTTCCCGAGTCGAACAACGTGCCTTCTTAGCCGAAATCGCTTTTAGCCATTAGGGATTTGTTATTCCACGCACGGGCCCCAGCTCGATAATCTGTTATTTTATTTGACACTGGCGACGTGACAACTCGGTGGGGGATGCAACATTTTACCTCCAATGTTCAGCAAGCTGTAGGTACGAAGCAAGATAAACGTTGTACGTTCTGGAAAACTTAATAGGAACAAATCAGAAACAGCGGCGAAATAAAAATGGCTGGAGTGAGACTTTTTTACCGCTCGGTGCAACCGAGTACGAGGGACAAGTCGAGTGGTCTCTAGTTTTGACGTTTGAATTTGTGTCTCTATTGTTTTTATTATAGAATGAATGTATTTATTTGTGAACATAGGTTTGTGAATACAGTTCTTAGTTGATTAGAAAGTGCGCTATGTTTTGCCATATGGCGTACAAATATGTGAATAAAGTTAATTAATAAATCATGCATTGGGATGTACATTATCATAAAAATATAAAATGTCAAATTCTAATATTATATTATATAAACTTATCATTTAAAAACTCGTCAACTTTATAGTAACATTTTTCAATCAATATTTTTTTTAGACTATTCTTAAATGTTAGTAATGGCATTGTCTTAATTCTATCAGGAATCTTATTATAAATTTGTGGTGCAGCACCAAAGAAACTTTTCTTCATAAGTGCAGTTCGACATTTGGTTTGGGACAATTGATTTATATATTGGGCACGTATAGGCCCCTTTCTGACTGCAGATAATTTCTGGAATAGATGTTCATTACATTTAACAAACAGTGCAGTTTCCATAATATACAAGCCAGGTAGTGTCAGAATTATAAGAATTTTAAAGTGAGGTAAACAACTGTCCATTACGTGCAAGCCACACATTGATCTAATGCATCGTTTTTGCATTTTGAAAACAAGATCTCTATCGGTCGACATTCCCCAGAATATTAGACCATATCTCAGAACTGATGCCACTAGACCATGGTACGCTGTTAAAAGTGCCTCCTTACTTATTTTTCTTGATAGTTGAAAAAGTGCAAATGCAGCTTTACTTAAACGTTTACATATCTCTTCTATGTGTGGTTTCCAAGTCAGTTGATTATCAATAATTATTCCCAAGAATTTTGTTGTGTCAACTTCCTCTATTTTACAACCTTCATAAGCAATAGTAATGTCAGAAGTTTTGCATCGTTGATGAAATTGCATGACTTTTGTCTTATTTAAATTAATTATTAAGTTATTACTATTGAGCCAATTTATAATGTCACGGAGAGAGCTATTGATATTATTTTGATATTCCTTAGGACTAGAGCATTTTACTATAGCTGTGCTATCATCAGCAAACAGAACCATTTTGTGTTGTATTATTGATGGTAGATCATTAATATAGATCAAGAAAAGTAATGGCCCTAACACGCTACCTTGTGGCACACCATACTTTATTTGTCTCGTTTTAGAGGAGTATATAATTTCCATTTTACTTTTAGGACATATTCTAGAAATAATAGTACATTGAGATCTGCCACTGAGGTATGAGGCTAAAAGGTTTAGGATGTTACCTCTTATACCATAACTATTCAATTTACTTAATAAAATCTTATGGTCTACAAAGTCAAAGGCCTTAGTCATATCAGTGAAAATTGCACATACTGGGTTCCGTTTATCCACAGATGTCATAATATCCGATAATAAGTCAAATATCGCCATGTTTATGGAAGTATTCTTACGAAAGCCTTTTTGTTCTTTACAAAATAATTTATACTTGTCAAAAAAGCCATATACAGACTTATAGATAAATTTTTCAAAAATTTTTGAGAATACGCATATTTTTGCAATAGGTCTATAGTTTTTTAAGTCGGTTTTATCATTTTTCTTATGAAGAGGTCTAACAAGCACTTTCTTTAGACTTTCTGGATAGACGCCATGAGTAATACACAAATTGAAAATGTGTGCAAGCAGTGGTGCTATAATTTCTATGACACATTTGATCACTTTAGTAGAGATGTTATCGTGACCAACAGTATTAGTGTTTTTTAGGCTTTTAGTTATTATTATTATGTCATTTACTAAAATTGGTGGCATAAATAGTGACTGAGATGTAGAAAAATTTAAATTATTATTGTTCAGTGTGCTTTCAGATTTGATATTGTGTTCAACTTCGTCAATAAAATAATTGTTAAACTCTTCTGCAATGTCCTCACAACGTGTGAACGATGAATTATCTTTATTTATTAACGTGATCTGTTCCTGTGGCAAACATAGTTTATATTTATTAATTATTTGCCAGGTGGCTTTAGATTTGTTAGTAGCGGTATTTATCATATGATTATTCTGTGCTTTCTGAGTTAATTTAATTATATTTCTATAACGTTTAGTATAATTTGTAAAGGCAAATTTATTATTTAAGTTGGGTTTATTTCTATAAGCCCAAAGTAATTGCCTTTGTTTCTGACTACATAATTTGAGTCCGCGCGAAATCCATTTAGTTTTATGGTTAGTTTTTATGGTCAGGAGCTTGTCAGGAAAACATAGTTTATATAACAGCGAAAAATCATCAAGGAAGCTATCATACGCTTCATTTGCATTATTTGCATTATACGCTTCCTGAAATGATAGACATCGCAGATAACTTTTAAACTTCATTATATTGTGATTATTGAAGTCAAGTTTTTTAACTTTCCAAAATTTTAACTTGCATCTCTTGTTCACAGGTATTTTGAGTATGGTCAGATGTATGATGGTATGGGATGTATGATCAGAGAGGGCAAGATCAATGATTTCGGTCTTGCATTTCTTGCGGTAGTTATGCGCAAAATTATCAATGCAAGTGTTACTACACAGTCTAGTGGGCTTGCATAATGCTAGTTTTAAATTGTATTTCAAAAGAAAGCATTCAAGTTCCAGAGTTAATTTGTTCCTTTTGAGAACATCAATATTAAAATCACCACATAGTATAATTTTTTTGTTATTTTGTAGATTAATTTTTATCAATATATTATCCAGTTTTTCATAGAATATTTCATAGTTATATTTCGGTATTCTGTAAATACATATAATAATGATGTGATGCGAAATTAATTCAATACCGCAGCACTCGAAAATACCAGATACTGATTGTTTTGCCACTTCAGGTAATTCCTTATATTGTAAACCTACTTTAACAAAAATACATGTTCCTCCTCGTTTTGAGTTTCTAGAAAAGAAAACGGCAGGGCGAAAGTTAGGTATGTATAAAAGATTTTCGTAGCCTGTTTTTACAAAATGTTCCGATAAACAAATAACATCCACCGAGGTACCCTTATTCAATAGCTCGTCTAAATTAATTACTAAGTTGTCCAGTTTACTACCAAGTCCCGCGATATTCTGATGTAGGACAGTTAGGTAATTATAGAAAAAACTGAGAATTATTATCTTCGGCTTGGGTAAAACTATCTTCTACTTGATCTTTTTGAGCAGTGGGAGGTCCCAAATGATTAATATTTACTTTGGCTATTTCAAGAACAATTTTTTCTAGGTCTGATACAACAATTCTTAAACCTTTGCTAGACAGTGTCCCATAATGGTAACTAAACATATCAGAGTCATAGGATAAATTGAGATTAGAATCTAAGATATATGCATAATTATAAGTATCTACATCCATATAAAGTAAGTTATTAAATGTTTCAATTCTACTGTTATACATAATGTTATTATTACATTTAAAAGTGGGTAAACATATTATGAAATTGGTGTGAGTCAAAGTTATCAAGTTTTCACGAATAAGTTTTACAAGTTCGACATAATTACGTGTAGATCGAAAGTCCTGTTCGCCAATAAAAATAACACAGTAGTCTTGATTTGTAAAATTTCTGACTTTTCCTTCAATATTATCTAAGATATGTTTTAGTCCACATCTTGGTTTCCGGTAGTGACAAACATCATAACTACGTAGATCAGTTTCTTCAATGGTATTATAGATTCTACTAGAGGTTTCACTGCTCAATAGACATATTTTATCTTTAGCAGACGACGAGTTACCATTAGCAATGTTTTTATTCTGTGGTATTTTATTTGTAGTAGAAGTGATGTCCTTTTTGATATTGCTTGATACTTCTGTTTGTGTCTGTTTAGTTTTGGTGTTGTTGCCTAAATTTTTCTTAGGTGTGGCTACCTTATGTTTGGCTGGACTATTCGCAAGTTTTTTGTAGATTTCATTTCTTTTTTTCAATTCATTGTAACTACTCTTTAAATTATTGTTTTCTATCGATAACAGTTCAATTTCTCTATGTGCACCGTTTAATTGTGATGTTAGCCAGTCTATCTTTTCATTTAAGCTTTTTATTTGGTTATCGTCTTCATCTTCAGACATTTCTGGCATGCTAATTGTAGTACAGTTTAATGTTTGTGAAATTGTAGACTCATTATTATCATTTGGTTCGGATCTTGTGCGTGGTCGACGATAAGTTATGGTACTCATGTTTTATGCAGAACGTCGTAAGTTTAAAATTTACATTAGCAGCGCCATCTTCTGGTTTGAGACGTTAATCTCTGTATTTTTATTTTATAATGTTATATTTTCGTTACGTTCCATAAACATAAATGTAATTTATTGATTTTAAAAAAGGCGACAATGGAGAGGATTAGAACCATCGACTTAAGTTCATACTGTATTTCTACGCGCAGTCCTTAACCACTGCGTCAACAGGCTTCGTATTGTTATTGTTGAAATGTGGAAATATATCAATGTGAACAGTAGTCGAGTAACTTCGGATATTCTCGGATGAGTGCAGAGGCCGAACATTCAAATCACTCAATGAATCAGCTGACCGTTTTTTTTCACTGCATTATTTAAAAAAGTTCCTCACTTTGTAGTTGATTGAACTAATTTGTTGTAGATATATTTTTGGTCACAAATAAGAAAAGCACTGTAATGTATTAGTTTATGCACTTAGTTAAGGATTTCATTGTTTATTTAGAGATTTTTTTCACTGCTTGTTAGTATTGTGATTTCATTGTAGTTTCTTCACTATAGTTTCTGCTAACACTATCACTTATTATTTAAAGCACGATATTGCATTTTATTGCTGTACTTAGTCGAAATACTCGGTAAAAATATTTTTAAAAATAAAATTATTACGGAGCCGATACGCACGTCGCACGCACTGTGTAATGAGTGAATATAACTGTATAGTTACAATAAAAACAATAATATTGTAGACATACTGGCAAATATTTGAATGTAGGTAGGTATATCGATTATGCTCATGATAATGATTAGGGAAATGGTAACTTCAAAAAAAATTTTAAAATCTTCGATACCTAACCTAACCGAATCGATAAACCTTCTTTGATGACTCGAATGGTATATTTCTCATTTGGGACAAATGAGAAATATAGTATGCTATATTCCTTAATATGTTAAGTGTGATCAGATGACGATAACATTGCTCCTATTTACCCTATAACTATGTTTTACATCCGATGTTATCTCTTCAGCTTGTTTTTCAGATTGGTTCTACAAATTGCTGCAGTCTGTGTCAAAGTTTCAGAATAAAAGACACATTCTACAAATACTAATTAAAATATTGCCATCAGACCGAAACAATAAAGGTTCCAACTTGATAGTGGGTACATAGTTAAATCGATCACAAGCTTCATAAAATTCCAACAAGAAATCAAAACAGTCACAGGATCAACATAACGAACAGAGACAAAAGTTGAATGTTGGGTCACACGGTAGGTAAGTAAGTAAAATTACTCGACACAATTCGACCCGAAGCAAAATCTGTGTATTTACCCCGCCGAGCGTAAAACACAATCCTTTTAAGAAATTCTCAACAATGAAACAAGAAGAAAGGTGTGGATTCTTTTTGTGTATTTCGAGTGTAGTTAGTGTATAGAACGAGGTCCGAGCAACTTACTGCCGTCCCCTGTAACTCGCTAACTAAGACAAATTTAGCAAAAGGTCCGAAGATGGACCTTTCCCTCAATTAAGCAATTAGGGGCGGTTAACCCTTTTGGAAATTCAATAAACGTTTACTAAAAGCAAACGGAGTCGTCTAAAAATTTCACACTGGAGAGAAATCCCAGTTTGTGCTGCAAAAAGAAGTTAAATAAACAATGTTTGGCGTATGTTTTTATAATAATGTAAGTATACGTTAAATTTAAGTATGCCTAGCATTAACGTAAGAAGAAAATATTTTTTCCTTAAGTAGGTACCTACACAATTCATTTATATTACTTTTATATTATAAAAATGTATGGTTTGAGTACTAAAATGTTATTAAATGTTCCCCATGATTAATAAGGTTTCAAATCAAACATACCTACTGGAAACTTTCTAATACTTTCTGGTACTAGCATAGCTAATGAAAAGGACAGTTTTAAATGCGCGTTTGCAAACTGCCCGAGGGACAGATCACGGGAATCATAATATATTTCACTTTAAAACTGCATAAGTACCACCAACAACGTTAAAACTACCCTAGACACGTGGTACTATGGCGTTCAAAATGAGCTCCCCTAAATACCTGTACAGCATAATATTTCCAATAAAAGGCAGAAGAAGAATACCTATAATAAAATTAAAAATAAAATAATTCGAATGGTGATTTGAATGTTTAAAAAGTAAGTAATACGGGGGTAAATTCTAGAAATCTTTCTGGCGTTATTAATGCAGAATCTCATGACATAAGAAGGAACTTTTGATTTTTTATTTAACATCGACGCTGTCAACACATTCGTCGACGATGCGAGACTGAGCTCGGGTCTAACAAGCCGCCTAGTAGGTACATACGTAGGTATACATAAAAAGAAAAACTCTAAGGCACGATAAGAAAGTCTACAAGTCATCCGACGAATCCGCAAAGTACCGAGGCATGCATTAAACATAACTCCGAAATGGTATTCCCTCGGAAAGTTTTTATCCATTGAACGAAATAAATTCGCCGTTTTTATCCTACTTATTTTAATTACCAATATATCTTGGTAGGCATAAGAGTGATAAATCAAACGATGCATTTTAATACGATTGGATACAAGAGTCATGACTATCACAAATAATGTAACCGCTGAGCAGAGAACGTTGTACCAATTATGGATCACTATAGCCAGTATTAATAAATCGGACTCAGGTCTGAGAGAGATCTTGGAAGTGTCATCCTTATGTCATCCAGTAAAAAATGTCGTCAAAAGTGTACTCAAGATTTATTAACACGGCCCTAAATAAGCGTGTTAGGAATTTCGTACCGCAACGTTAATAAATTTATAGGTAATTATAAGATTTCCGCGAAAAAGTCACATGAATCTAAAACAGTTTTTTTTGTCAAAGGCCACATTCTTATAAAAACCCGACCGTATTCTTGATGTCAGTTTAACTGGGCAAACTTTAGACACCTTAAGTCAAATTGAAAGAACACCGCAAAAGCCGCGTACTTGCTTATCGGTATAATTAAGAGTTACTTACCTACCCTTTTCATTGGCTTCTCCTCAGACTTTAGAATGAAGCTGAGACGGTAGGTAAATTGAAAAGTTCGTCGAATAACACCGGCGACTATAACTATACTCAGGTCTCAGGTACTCAGGTCAGGTCGGGAATATTATCGAACTAAATTTGAAGCGCACAATGGCGTTATTCGAAGGGGATTTATAATTACATTAGAAACCAAAGTGCTTTTACTTAAGTGCATGTAGGTTCTGCAGATTGTGCTTGGCCTGTAGATGAGTGACGCTCCAATAGGTAAGTTACTTTGTCATATAGGTACCTTAATACGTACTTAATATTATGTCGCTTATTTCAACTAAGATTGGCGTGAGTTTTGGACAAATCGGGCTAAATGGGAAACTTAATAGGTATCTCACCAAAGCTACTAAAGCCGCCGAATACACGAACGTAGTTCTAATTTCAAAGCTGCCTTTTTTAAACGCGTGTTACAAAACTGACAGACACAGACCTCTCAAACAACGAGGGCTGGTATTAATAAATCAACACACATACATAAGAAATGTCATACTTATGTCTTACAAAACTATCTTGGTAATAGCAGTACAAAATGGCATGTTAAATAAAAGTGTACTCAAGATCGCTCTCAGAGATGAGATCGATTTATTAATATGGGCCTAAGCGGGCAAACTCATATTTAATAAATCGATCTCAAGTGTGAGGGCGATCTTGAGACCGCTATAAAAACGTAATTTTATACTACCTACTGGTATGACATAAGAATGACATTTCGAAGATCGCTCTTTATGTTTAAGGCTAAAGCGCCCATGTAGCCCGCGAAGTTCAAATTTTTTGAGTTCTTTTAGAAATTTTTCAAAATCTGACAATAATAATAGACAAATTTTGTAATTCGCGAAAAATACCGTGTGCACTGCATTTATTAATATATCCAACTTACTCTAAAACATTTCAAGAACGACAGCTATCCAGATAATCTGGCAATTTTTGTATATTTAGTTATTTACTAGTATCATATCCACCGTGATAATATTTAGAGTAAAATAAAATGTATTAATAAATGCACTGCACACGGTCTTTTTCGCGAATTACAAAATTTGTCTTTTATTATTGTCAGATTTTGAAAAATTTCTAAAAGAACTCAAAAAATTTGAACTTCGCGGGCTAGACAGGCGCCTTCACCTTAAGGTTTTTTTTTGTATTAACATTTGAAAGTGAATTCAAATATACAAAAAAAATCATGAGCGTTGTGTGAGCATTTTAGTTTTCGGCCGATAGCGTGTAGTGGTTATACTATTCTCTTTGGTTAGTTTCACGGATCCGACGTATGTAGGTTTAGGTAGGCACCTTACAATAAGATATTTTTTGGGACTTGTCCCGCCACAAACTCCCACCGCTGTTACTCCTGTAAACCAGGGTGGACAATGGTGACCAATTATGAAGTCGAAGTTTCAATAAGATTAAAATAAAAACAGGAGCAAATAAATACCCACCTAGACTACAAATAAACCTACCGACATCCTAATATCCACGAACATAATTACACCGATACCTACGTACAATTCGTTACCCCAATTTTTCTCCATCGTCAGATTTTTCTTACAATTCAATTTTACCCCGACCGCTTCTACCACCAATTTTGCCAACGATTCTCTCCACGGCTATAGCTACAAAGGGTTATTGTATTCTACGTGATAATATTTTAGGTACATGTTTTTATACGGAAGTGCTTCCTTTCTCGGCTGCCGATAAAATGTAATAACGCGTCATCGATTAGCTTCCAGAGTAGAGGTGGTAACAATATCAGAGCAAATAGGTAACAACGGCCTTAGAAGCAATTCTGTTTTATTGGTTTAACTAATTGAAACTATATTACCTACACAAAGTTGTGGTCGGTATGGAATCTCCTAACTATAACAATATTTTATAGTTCGGAATTGAATCCTAATCACGTGTAGGTACAATTGAAAGTAATTTTCAATTAGATAGTATGTAGGTAACCTACTAATTAGGTTAAAGACATGAATTCAAATGTATACCTACTTAGATATACATAACAAATACTTACTAATTATCGCAATCACCTCTCCCATGTGTTCTCAGTCCTCAGTCGCAATTTGAATACCTAACGTCGTTTTTTATGTGCGCTATCTTGTAAATATCTATCTGCTTGAAAATAGTTGTAGCGCTACGCTACGCCTGCTACGCGTCTACACATTTTACATAAATTTATGTGCACTCTAGGTATAGCGTTGTAGACACCTAATGATCGTTTCGCGACACTTTTAACGGATAATCCTATGTACATGATAGTCTTGGGAGAGAATTTCACCTTTTTTCGTTGACAGTGTAACGAGGTAAGAGGCTCATTACGCGCGAGTGGCGGCGATGCGCGTCAGACGCAGACCCACTTTTGGGACATACCTCATTAATACTTGAAAGCTTGGCATTCGATGACGTGATATACCGTTATATAGAGATGTTATTGGAAAAGGACAATGTAGGTACCTAAGCTACCTATTGCTTGTTATCGCGACACCGACGTACATGGATTTGAATAAAATAGGTATCGACAGATTGAAGACATCCTGCTGAAATTATTGCGTAGAATCTAAATACAAAAAAACTTTGAGATTTGTCATAGCAAATAGGTATGAAGGAAGGTAGGTAGTTACTAGGTACTTACTTATGTAGGTACAATACCCAAATTACCTGAGTTCGTGTTTAAATAAAGCCAGCAGCTGATGCCTATTCCTGAAATCGCAGGTGCTTATAAGTACCTATATAAGATATTGCAATGTCACTGTTCCATCACATACTACGGTTTTCAAGAAAATACACGGGCGATCAGCGCGTGTTAATAATAAATGAACAGTTCGTCCCTAATCGGTCCAAATAACTTTTGTTCACCCATACCTCGTCTAAAATTCAGCAACCTGTGTTCTCACTTCAAACTCGTGGCCAACCGGCTAGTTACAATCGGCCCCTGAGGATCATGGCCGAACTAAATTGACATACCTACAATACCTGGCATCTTTTGAGCAGTATTAGTTTACTACAAAATTATATTAGTAAGTGTACCTAAATAGGGTGAGTAAATTATGTATCAAAACGTAGGTAGGTTATTGAGAGATTTTGACCATTTATGTTTGTTAGTACATACATATTTCAACTTTGGTATGAAAAAATCCTTGCATGCACTCAGTACCGTAACTAGGGCGGTGCCGGCGGTGCCCAGGCACACGGGACAGACCCTGGAGGGTCGCAGAAATTACTAGACCAGGGGGCTATTCACAGCAGTCGAAGGAAAGTATCCGTGTTGGAAAATATAGTTTCAATTCATCTTCTAATTCATTCGTAAAAGAAGGATGGAAGCCGTCTTTTCCGACTCCGTCAACTCTGAATACCCCTCGGCGCAGTTATAAGAGCTCACACCGGGCGCATAATAGGCTTACGGCACTGGAGCACCTGTAATTTTAAAGAGGTACCCAGGTAGTATTTTCTTATAATAATATACTAACTTTAGTTGCGATTTTTAGTTTTATTTTAATTACGTGTTATTCCTGTTTTGGACACTTACTTTTCATATTTCTTTCCTGCGAATGGATACAAGGTCCAGGTAGTATTTCTGTCACCTAGGTTAAAAATAAGCACATTAAAGTCTCACTCCTGGGCACAGGCCTCTCCTCAATATGAGAAGAATTCGGGGCATTACCCGACATGCTGACCCAGTACGGGTTGGCGGATTTCACATATCTTTCGAAAATAGGTTAGATTTTCTAAGACATGCCGGTTTCCTTATGATGTTTTCCTTCAACATTAGAATCCATAGCTCATTCAAGGTGTACTTACTTTTAGCGACATGACAGCGGACAACCAAAAGGTAAATTTAAAAAAACTAATATTTCACCGGGTAGGTAGTTGAGGATGTAACAAATATTCATTGTAACGCGCTATAATACAATTCCTTAATGCTAGAAGGGACACCGCGGACCGCTTCCGAAAATCCTGCATACATAATGATTAAATTCATTACGAGTCTTTGTAACAACGATCTATTGTGAATGTGCGCCGAGCATGGTTGGGGGAGAAAAAAACGGAGGCACGCATGGACATTGCCGTGGATGTCCACATACAATACGAAAAACTTAATGGAATGGGTGAAAACTCGGCTCCATTTTGCAACGCATCTTCTATTTTGCAGTAAACCTATTTATTCAGTCCTCTGCATAGTGGTGAAGTTAACTGTACTGTTCCTATAGTAGGCAAGTAGGTAGATGATAGTAGTAAAAGGTATTATTTTAATAATACCTTATATTCATAGCGTACTGAAAAGCTGATATAAGTACCTACCTACCACAAAAAATGTATCTGATGGGTTTATGTCTAACAGCTGACCTTTTATTAAATCACACGCTATCAACCAACTGCACATCGTAACTACCAACCAAAAAGGTTTATAATTATATACCATCAGATTTTTTTTTGTGGTAGGCAGTTAGGCATTTTTTTCTGATAACCGACAAAACATAGCCAAAATACAAATATTTACCTTATGGAACTGGCTACGGATAACGGAACCCTTCATTGTGCATGGCCCGACATGCACTTGACCACTTTTTATTATTAGGTACTATTTACTAAGGCGTCATGCAAAATATTGTGCATCATTAAAATAATATCTTATACACCTACTTGCCTACTATATCTTACTATCGACTGTTTATTTCACCCATGGGACCGTATTAATAATAAATAAATAGATTTTAAATCTGAGAGCGATCTTGAGGACGCTTTTGACGTCATTTTTTACTGGTATGACATATTGAAATAAAACTATTTTTACGGATTATATCGCGTTTATTTACTTTTTATGTTCCCGACGTTTCGGTTGCTTTACAGCAACCGTGGTCATGGGGGGACTGAGGTGTTAGACGTCCTGATGTCATAGTTAAAAACTGGGTACCCTCAAAATTTAGTCGGTGTTTGCAGTCCGATCCACGCAGAAAGTGCTCACTGTGTCTTGAGGTCTTGCAATGGTACGCTTGGTTTTGGATTTAATTATATTAATTACTGGATCCCAAGTTGGTGGTAGCACTCTTCTCTATAGAAATTAGGATGTTTTTAAATTTCAATGGCCTCACGTATCATCCTTGGTCGGAATCGGTATTCTTTTGCGAGGATCTGTGGTTTATCAAATCTGATATAATGGCGGGTGCGGTCCTGTACATGTTCACAGATTGCAGACTTCGTGGAGCGCCGGTGTTTCACGTCAGCTATGTGTTCTTTTACGCGTAAAATGTGTAGTATTCGCGTAAATATAAGAAAACAATATGGTATGACATAATAATGACATTAGCAATATCGGTTTCGGACTTGAGATCTATTTATTGATACGGCCCCTAGTACATAAAAACTTCCTTGACTTCACCACAATGCAGGTAACCAGGGCCCGTATTAATACATCGATATACTATTGATACTATCGATAACATATTGTAAGTACTGGTATGACATAAGAATGACATTTCCAAGATGTGTGAATCACTTCATCACTTCATTCATCACTTCTTCATTTCCTGTAAAGAAGCCCCCCTTAAGGTATTTATTGTTGGTAAGGCATATATTGAAGCGTCAATAGCCTAGTGGTTAGAGGGGCCGTCCTCGTAGCTGAGAGGTTCCGGGTTCGATCCCCATCCTGACCATTAAACTATTGACGTGAGCCCACTCCTAGCACAAGCATTAGCTTAGTTGGAGGGGCTAAAGGGAATACCAGTAATGTGATAAACACACATTGCTAGTAAGTTAAAAAAAAAAAAATTCTTGTAAATGCATTATGACCCTACAATGGACGGTTAATACCCGACCTCAATATAAAATTGGAAAAAGGATATACATTATCACAATAATAAAACGGATCGCGATACATCATTTATTTCCTACAAACATGCATAACATTATTCACGACGGGGGTGTAAAATACATCAAATATAGCATCGTACACATGATGGGTATACATTGTAAAGATTTACAACGAACTTGGAGCGAAATACTTGCATTGCATTACTATTTTTTATTCACCATACAAAAAAACGAATAATCAGAGTCCGAGATAATTTTATTTATAGAAAAATTCGAATAATTTATCAAAAAAAACTACCATTTGCACATGCGCTGAGAATCAAGTAATCCATTCATAAAACATCAATAAGCGCGCCATAACCCGCATCCCCTCCTTGCTATTCGGTAAGTGGTAGGTTGTCTACCATAGTTGTCATAGGCTCGTCTTAATAAATCGATCTCAAGCCTGAGGGCGATCCCGGAAATGTCATGTCAAAAGCGCACTTAAGACAGACTTGAGATCGATTAATGAATACGATCCTAAGTGTTTGTAGTACTACAGAAGTTGTGTCCATATATTTATGCATACAGGTATACTTAGATATATTGTATTCAATCAGCTGCAAAGTACAAAAATGAAATTGATTGTGAATGATCAACGTGGACTCACTCGTGGAGGGAATGGGGTCACACAATAAGCTTGCTACCTAATGACGTAGTGCCGGCTTCAGTCACCACTAGATCTTTTGTGCCGAGCCACACTGCGCGTATCAAAAATCCCTACCTTATTCTAAGCCCTATTACGCTCTACTTAAGGTGAAGGCGCCTGTCTAGCCCGCGAAGTTCAAATTTTTTGAGTTCTTTTAGAAATTTTTCAAAATCTGACAATAATAAAAGACAAATTTTGTAATTCGCGAAAAAGACCGCGTGCAGTGCATTTATTAATACATTTATTTTACTCTAAATATTATCACGGTGGATAACATACTAGTAAATCACTAAATATACAAAAATTGCCAGATTATCTGGATAGCTGTCGTTCTTGAAATGTTTTAGAGTAAGTTGGATATATTAATAAATGCACTGCACACGGTCTTTTTCGCGAATTACAAAATTTGTCTTATATTATTGTCAGATTTTGAAAAATTTCTTAAAGAACTCAAAAAATTTGAACTTCGCGGGCTAGATGGGCGCTTTAGCCTTAACGATGTACAATTTGCGAAACCGTACACGTCGGAAATTTTATTTAGAACAATGCATACGCGTAATCGCAAGATGTGCCTTGCCCTTTATTCATAATCAAGTATTTCGCTTTTGCCATAATACTAATACCATATCGCCATAATCATAATGTCAGATCCAAATAACTATTTTAATAATACTAGAGAGGCAGGGGAATGCTTGTGCATCGATTTATACATAACACGTGAGCTTAAAGCATTTTGTGCGATTACAATAAAATTATTATAACACCGATAAACTTTATTACATAGTATAAAATAAGGTTTTTTTTATTAAATTTAACACACTCACTGACTTACAAATTATATTTTAATTGTTACTTTTTTAAGGTAATGAACAACACAAAACTATTTTATGGAATTAAACAAAAATCTTAGAAATAAGTCATAAATAGGTAGGTAAGTATTCCTAAAAATATCCAATAAGTTACAACATAAACGTTCCAGAGAAACAACTGAGATGTTTTTTAAACATGTAACAACAATAATAAATTAAGTTGTACTTAAATACTTACAGGTGTGTTCATATTTAATATTAAATCCACGAAAACTCTTTCACATTTTTATTGCGAATATTATCTTATACATTTCTGTTATATAAAGTACCTGAGTAATGTATATAAAAGTGAGATTACTTAGAGAATCCGTTTTAAGCAGACACCAGATACACGAGACATGTACCAAAGTACAACCACGATGAATCAACAAATTCCGAGTTACCATACGCCTATGCCTATCTTAGACGGTTGGTGTGTGTTACTTAGGTATAGCTTTACTATACGTAGGCTAGACAAGAGCGTTTCCTAATAAAATGTCTAATGATTAGTACTAAAATTGGTCACGACGGCATCGTGTGGATCTGTCCTAAATAATACATATTAACGCTTAAAAAAAGCATAAGTTTAATATTTCGAACTTATTATTATATAAAACGATAGTAAGTGCATTACATTTTATTTTATTACACTTAATTAAAACTCTTAATAACTAAACGGGGAATGTATGGGGTACAAGCTTCCTTAGGGTACAAGGCGTTTGGAATAATTAATAGGATTGACAATTATATACATATTTTATTATGGGTTGCAGTTGAGTTACATCAGATGATGATACTAATAATAATTAAGCCCTTTTAAAGTCTCAATCCTGGGCATTGGCCTCTCCTCAATACGAGGAGGATTTAGGGCATAATCCACCATGCTGACCCAGTGCTGGTTGGCGGATATCACATATCTATCGAAAATTGGTTAGATTTTATAAGACATGTTTAAGGTGCGTATCGTTAGTGCGGTTATATAGATTTCTCAATTTTCTTTCAACCACTTGTTTTACCCAAAATATTTTTAAAGTACTTATACATAATTTATAATTCAGTCTTGGATATTGGGGAACACATAAATGTTCTTATAAGGGTTCCTCGAAGGGACTACGGAATCCTAAGAACATGAGGTAATATTTATGTAGATATCGACTTCAAAAATTTGAATTGTACCGAAAATAACTATAATCTTATGTGAAATTGTAATAGGAATATAAAAATTATTATTACAAACGACGATTATAATTATTATTGTATGTTGACAAGTAAATAAATAAACGTTCAACATTTGCTTAATACTTCAATAGAAATGTTATAATAATTAGAAACATCAATAACAGATTATTATAATTAAACAACCGTCACCATATAGTTAATTATACTTACGACGCAAATGATAAATCGTTTCCGCCTAAAAATTAAAATTATGAATTTTAAAAATTGTACTTTCATATTGTTATTGTATGTATAAGAGAAGATATACACAATTTCTTATGAATATACATGTCAAGTTATAGGTACATTTGTTAATTTATCTTTAGAGCATAAGATTCTTGTACATTGTTGTTAACTATATTTATAATAATGAAGCATGGGATTTAATTGTTAAACACATTGGCCTTGCCTTTTTGCCGAGATTCGTCAACGTGAATGCTTGTTGTGAAATTAAGACTTTCTGACGAGCAGGCAGCACGAACTGAGACCCGCCGGCATCTTAGCGAGCTCAGTGAAGCAGATGGATCTTCTAGCGAAGTCAATTTTCTCACAGAACACCTGGAATGTACACGACAGAAGAATTTTAGTCACCACAAATGGACCTACTTACGCAAAATGGAAGCAACACACATGCACTACTGTAGACCAAAACCAACCTTGTGTTAGTGGTTCTAGGTTGGTATCAGTTTGCAGAAGTGTGTGTGGGTTGGTTCCATTTTGCATAAGGAGGTCCAAATTGAAAGAGATGAAGAGCCAAACAGAAGCCAATTAACTACGACTCATATACGGGCTGGCTTGACCAGGGTAGTACCACCTTCTCACAGAAAATCGGCGTAAAATAGCTAGTTATACCAGTGTTTGGTACTATGAGTAAGAGAGCTGGAAGCTCCTCCCTTTCCATCCCTGCGAGCAATGCCTTTGGTATTGCAAGCATGAAGCAGTACCGTGGTTCTACGGTATCTACTGGGTCAGTTGACATTCTTTATAGAAAATATTTAAATTTTTATATTTATTTTAATACTAGCTGTGCCCCGCGACTTCATCCGCGTAGTATTGGATTATTGGGATAAAAAGTATCCTATATGTTAATCCCGGTTATAATCTATCTGTGTTCCAAATTTCATCCAAATCCGTTCAGTAGTTTTTGCGTGAAGGAGTAACAAACATACATACATACATACATACATCCACACTCACAAACTTTCGCATTTATAATATTAGTAGGATGGGCATGAAATTTGTCGATAAATAAAGAACGAAAAAGGCCGGCCAAGTGCATGTCGGGTCAGGCACAATGAAGGGTTCCGCATTAGCGTCATAAAATCCCATACATTTATTTTTTAAAAAACCTCGTCTTATAAACAGTTGCAACCGCCCATACCGTATTTTATGATCCTTACCTTGAATGATTCGGGTATCTCTTCAATAGCCCTATGTATTAAAGTGCCATTGACATAGAGGCAGTTGGCAGCCTCGTCTTCTGGAACTGTGAGGGTCTGGTAGGAGAAGTTGGCTTCCCTTTCAATTCTTTTAAGCAGCTCTTTTGCTTCTTTGCTGGCACTCACACAGAGTATATCCGAGCCTGCTACGGTGATGTATTTCTTGATATCTCGAGCGCCTTTTGAGACCTGCAACATTATTTTACGTAAATCAACCTTTGTAACTTCTAAAATAATTATATAATTGTCCAATTCAACACTTTTAAGCACAATCATTTAAGACACTTTAGATTTTCAAAACGCCGCCAACCCACTGAATATATAAGTCAATACTGTCGCTATGCTTTCTGAACCAGCTGTTAGGGAGTGGTTTAATCGGCTCTTGACCATAGGGCGTGAGCTTGGATCCTTTTCTCGCTAGTTCATCATCTGCATCATTGCCCCGTTCTTTACCGTGGCCCTTTGTCCATTGTAGGGTGATTTGGTTAAAATGGCTACCTTCTAATTTATGTTGATACCTTAATAGGAGTGCACGGGAACTCCGGAAATGCTTCAGCCACTGCACTAGCCCCTGCTTCATTGGTGTTGTCAGATATTCCGACAAAGAACTCTCGACCTAAAAGCAATGGAATTGGTATCAAATGAGGCTGAATACTGCAGCACAATGGACAAATAATGAAGTAAGTCATTACAGATACTGAAAGTCGTTGGGAAATTAACAAATGAGGTGGGAATGGGAATGCAATAAATACTTTAAAAATTTTATCTGTCTCTTTTGACGCGGAGGTCTGGTAAGGTACCTGTAAATTACACACATTCACAAATATACACATATATGCGTGAAACTAATCTTGTGCCTATGAACATGCTCCAAACACAATTTGCAACACATACACTACTTAATTGACGAACGCTTGGCGAAGTATTTTAAGCGTAGGCCGCCCGGCTCCCTGCACCCGGTGGCCGCGGGCTCGATTTTCGAAATGGCCTTCTCGTAATTTGCCCAGGTCAGGGTTACAGGGTACCGGGTTCGCCCCCAGTCTATTGTATAATACCCTTAGTACAAGCGTTGCTTAGTTTGGGACCATACCTACAGTTTCTTTGTCAGTCTGACAATATATGAAATAATACTATGTACATGGCTGCATGGCCAAATAGTTTTGCAGACAATTTGATTATTCCTGGGTATCTTCCTGGCTGTCTGAATAGCTGGAGTGACCACCTTTCCCCTCCTACACAAAACAGCTTAGACATTGAATTTGTGGACACCGCCCGGTAGAAGAAAAAACTGTTAGAGGGGTAAGCCCATATAAGCCAAATCATAGGATTTAATTAATCATAGGAATTAGCATAGGCTAATTCGTCTGAAATGAGAACCTTATTCGCACCTGTAAACAGCACATCCGCACACGAGATGTTAGCTTCAGGATCCACTTGTTCAATCACTGTCTGCCCAAGCTTTTTCTGCAAAATTTCTTTAAGGATCCTTGTCTGTAACAAGTTATTCTTTTTTAACATCAAGATGTTAAATCATACACTTTAGATACCAGAGACTTTAGGCAACTTAAGGAAGTAAGGGAACATAATAATAAAAAAATAAGTAGGACTTCACGGGACACCCAGCAGCTCGAGAATGCTGGTGTAGAGAAGGCATGATAGAACGTCATGCCATTTGCCGTAACATAAAGAAAGCCAATAGTTGTTTCACATCAAAATGCTGCCGTATAAACCAGGTCTTAGATAAAACAGTATTTATTAAATAAGATTTTCGCAATTAGCATTTACAAGTACGCAAGCAATACACGCATATCATTAAACCAAACATGAAATGTAACATCTTTTTCATAAAAATATATGTATAGATGGCTATATTCATAAAAAGTACTTGTTTAAGTCAGGGACCAACACTAAAGAAAGTTTGACATTTCTCAATGTGCTGTGCTTTCGCACACACTGTGAGTTCTCATAGTAGTGAATACTAATCAGTGTCTCACACCTATATAGTTTTTGTCTTTCAATACTCACAAATTTTTGCCACATGCATAAAGAAAAGACTACAGTTAACAAAGTACAAATTCAATTACTGCAAACTTTATGCATATGGTAATTTTTAAATTAGATCTAATATTGATATCAGATCCAATACTGACTGCAATATGTAAAAAATGCCTTCACCAGAAATGGTTACCTCACACTTGAATGGCTGCGCCTAGCAGTGCAGTGAAAATCGCAGAGCATTTTAAACTTTATCTACATTGTAACAGACACTTTTGGTGTAAATTGAGCCCATTGCAGTATCTGCTTCATAACAAGTTTAATAAAGTATGTATGAATGTTGCTACGGAATGACATCATCCTGCCTAATTAGAGGATCTGGCTGGGTGCCACTTTGCAAACAATTATAAGGTCAGATTGATTTGACATCACAATAATACATAGATTGCTGAGCTACATTATATATTATGTACCTAACTGCATTGGATTGTACCTGTGCCTACAATAACAGTAGCATTACAGAGTAGTTTAGCATTCCAATATGCTAACAGTTGGGCCGCCAAGATAATGTAATTCAATTTTTGATTACATTACCGCTTGGTGCAGTGGTTTGAGCGTAGGCCGCTCGACTCATTGCACATAGTAGTTGGAGGTTTAATTTCTGCCGGGCTAAATTTCAGAAATGGCCTTTTTGTAATTTGCCCTGGTCTAGGTGTCAATCCCAGTCCATTGTACGGAACCCATAGTACAAGCGTTGCTTTGTTTGGGACCATACAGTTGGTCTGTCAGTTTATTATTATTATTTGCGGGTTCTATACCAGTCAGGGTAAATTTCGGATATGGCCTTACATATAAAAATGATAGGTTAATTATAATAGGTTAATTCTTTGTATAGATATAGTATGTTTGTTTTGTTCACATTAATGGCATCAACGCAGCCAGTATGAAAGTAGGGACAATTATGGTACAGCTATCCACTTACATTTTGGTCTCCTACTGTCGTACTGGGCTTGGGTAGCAAGGCTATCCCATGGCATACAATCGCCAGGTCTTCTAAAAACAATTTCTCAGACAGCGAGCCGTGCAAGTCTACTTCAACCACTTCTACGTTCAATTCACGAAGAAGTCTCAGATAGCAGTCGTGCTGGCGCCGCACATCGTCAAAATCAATGTTATCACCGTGTTGAGAACCCGGAGTTACTCTCCCTACTAAAGCATGTGTGTATTCGTGCATTTTAAAATCCATTATTGGTTGATTTTGTATTATTTCTCGCAAATTCACTTAAATACACAACACTTTTACCAAAGACCTTTTTTTTCGGCCGAGGCTAACCAAAGACGGATTTTGGAGCTGTCAATATCAGAGACTTGACAGTTCTCGCTCTACGGTGTGTAGCATAGATATATAATCTCTATGGTGTGTAGCATGTTTCGCACCATAGTATTTTAAGTATGTGGTTTCGATCGGTAATCATTATATCTATAACACAGATTAGAGATGTATGTAGCAAGCTAATCTATAATAATATATTTGTGAAAGACAGTCACGCCATCTACATAATTGAGTAAGAAACTTTAGTTTTAATAAGTACGGTAGATGTCTCTATAAGGTGCGTTCAGGTAAGATGGCCGGTACCGTACCGTATGAAATTAATTTCCGGCGAATTTGGCCATATTTTCTTATGTTGGCAACATTTTACACGAGGCAATTTTATCCTCTGCGACCAATAGTTTCCGCCAGTCGCTCCGGCAAGTTTAAAATGTGCTACTCGTCGTAAGAAAAAAAACGTAATTTTTGATATTTCTTGGCCATCCGGTCTAGCCCCTTTGACTTTTGTTTGTATAATTATTTGGCGAAAATGTAGCTCGTTTTGATATTATTTTGTCTAAATACTGTGGACTGTTAGCTGGATAGAACTGACCCAAGCTAGGCTAGGGTCATTGTAGGCAAAGATCCGGTGTTTCCCCTCACCGGTCAAAATCGGATAATCTTACACATACAAAAAAAACGACAATGGTTGTTAAACTTTTATTCTTTATCGCCTTGAAAGCTTTTCGAATTAGATGTTTTTATTCGCATTGCACCGTTAATAATATAAAAATCAGAACCAGGTTCATTTCCATAATATAACACATTTAGGTTACATACAAAAAAAAATCCTATCTAGCATATAAGGTATATATTTGACACATTACAAAGTTTAAGAATCAGAAAATCACAATTTTTTTCATCAGAGGCAGGGTCAGATGCCCAAAACCAATAATTCGGACAATCGATCAGAACATGTATGTTTGTTGGAATAATAGGTTGTATTTTAAATATGTTTTAGAAGGATACATATCGTATATGGGCAATGTTCTCTAAGCACTAGAAGTAACTTTAAATTGGGGTCCGGTCTTGCCCTACAACGCTAAATTTTTCATCAAGCTCATCAAAAAATTGTCTCGTCTTGGCTCACGTGTAAGTCAGAAACACAACAAAATTCAGGGCTAAAATACGTATATTCATTAAAAATTTGCACCGTTTTTGGATAATCTGACGTATTTAGAAATTGAGAAAAAAAAGTCTTGTCGGACTACTTCAATTTGTCAAAAATTAATCAGATCTTACCTAAACTCACCTTATAGTCTTGATGTATAACCTGTGGTCGTGTTATATTTTATTTTATTGAAAATTTACTGTATTTTAAATTTATAATACATAGCCGTCACTTGGTACCTAACTATTGTTTGGTTGTATTTACATGAAAAAAAATACATACTGTGATAATTTCGGTTTTTATGCTTTCGTTGATGTAGACATTTAGTTCAGATTACTCCACCACCACCGTCCTGAGTTGTTGTGATAACATCCCAGAAACCAGTATTTATTAGTTATACGTAGTACGCACGTAGATATAGCATTAGTTCCTGTTCAGAAATATAGAGGCGCTATAATTCTATATACACGTAAATGCCGCAAGAGGGCACTCTTTCCCCGATATATTACTATACTCTTTGGTTTGGCATTGGTGTGATTGGGACACGTCAAATCAAAATAAGTTTGTCGATTTCATTTTCTACAAATGTGACGAAATCTGCAATATTACTTCAGTTTTAAATCCTTAACAGCAGTGATACACTGAGTGATACATCATTTTGGCTGTTAATTAGTTTGTTGGTCAGTTACATTAATTATTAGAAAGTAAGACAAATAATATTTTCATTGTTAAATTATAGCTTTGTGTAAGTAGGTAGTTACTTACCAACCTGTTTTATTTCCCTGAACTTTAATTCCTTCGTTTTTATCGATTTTGTACTGCTGTTTATTTACTGAATTTTAAGTTGTTGTGTCTTTGTTATACTATTTTATCTTTTGCTACCAACGGGCTATCGCATTACGGTAGGAAGATAATTATAAACTTGAGTGCGAATTATGTTATAGATTTCTATAGCAATCAACTTTATTATAATCTATGAAAAATTTATTTATCAGTCAACTCATATCAGAAAGCTGTGCTGACAACAAAATCAACCAAAGACACTTTCCTATTTGTTTCTCTTAGATAAAATGAGGCTGTTGGCGAATTTTTTATGTTTCTTGGCGATACTGCACTGTTCCTATGCACCACCTGTGGGGGAGACAACGAAGTCCCCAGATGATCCTGGATGGGTAAATAATTTAGGCACTTGCTAACTAGATGAATAAATATATTGTTATTTAATGGCTTACTGGATTATTATTGATTGATGAAAAAAAACGTATTTAACCCTAAACTTTTAGTTTTCTGGGTGGCAATTAAAATGTATATTATTCATCTATTTACTAAACACTTGAAAATATGTTTTTTTAACCAATTGAAATCTCTTTTGCTCACATTTACTTGTTAGGTAATCAATTTTATAAACAGTTTGGTGACAAGCACCCACATTTTGTATGTTTTACTAACATAGTTATGTATTTCTATTTAGACTGAATACATGGAGTATCACAGATACTTGAAGGAAGTTGTTGATGCACTGGAGAGTGACCCTGACTTCAGGGAGCATTTGAATAAAGCTTCCGATGACGATATCAAAGTAAGTATTTAACTATATAACATAACATAATATTTCATCATCAAACTTACCGTATCCCATGAATGGGCATGTGTCTTGTTTTTATTGCATAATTATATACATAAGGTGTTTCTTATGTTTACTGCCATTGATATAATTATCAGAACAACTGAAATAATGGCAATAATACAGATGTTTAAAGTTTCGTAAACATGCAATGTACACAGTATGATAATTATGACTGAGTAGTTTAAACAAACATTAATAATTTATTAAACAAATCTGTATTGTTTTAATATTTTTACCATTTGTGAAAATTTATGCATTCCCGCACCTATGTTTACTTATTGCCGCTGCATATTTTAAATAGAAATTTGCTATTGCGAATGATCACAAGATTTTTAGTAATTTCCACGCATCTGTACCCCCTGCACGCCAGATGTAAGACTTTGACCTCATTACCAAGGCTAGCCATTCTTTATGTGTCACCGATCAGGATTATTTGCCATTTATACCCAACAGGTTTACATTTAATGAATGTTTACCTTATTTTAGTCTGGGAAGCTAGCTGATCAATTGGACTTTGTGAATCACAATGTGAGAACTAAATTGGACGAAATCAAGCGACGTGAACTGGACAGGCTCCGACATTTGGCGACAAAGGTAAAAATAACTTATTATGGATATGTATAGTCAGTTCATTTTATAAAGACTCGTGTGTTATTGCAAATTGACCCATATTACAGATTCATAAGAGTCACAGCTCGCGTCTGCGTGAAATGAAATAACTATAGCACTCATTGGATGTTGACGTCATTCCTTTTATCCTGTTTATTTATAAAAGGTGTTGTTGTAAGAATACATATAATAGGCGGATAAGAAGGAAATATGCCTACATACATACCACACAGAACATTTACACCATTTTTTACCAACATAAATTGTTGTAAACAAGTATTATTTTAGGTAATTAATTACTATGGTTTGAAAGTTAATATTTCCAGAGGAGAAGTAATAGGTATTTGGCCTACTGTGACCACCAAGGAAAGCTTTAATTATTTAGATTTTAGAGAAAATCTATCTCGTGTGAAGTATCACACCTTGCAACTATGCCTGTGATCAATAGCTAATTCAAAGTACTATTAATAGATTGTTTGTTGGCAAGTAATAGAGATATGCATGTAAATTCTGTGAAGTCTGTCATTCCAGCAAATAAAGTACCAATTAATTATTTTATTTGATTTAACAAATTGTCAACATTCAAAACATAATTCACAATTTACAGAAATTTGAATTAATGAATGAACTTGATGACACTGGCAAAGTACCAACGAATGAGCATTTGGATCATGCCAACCCGCACACTTTTGAGATTGAGGACTTGAAAAAACTCATATTTAAGGCGACTGCGGATTTAGAAGCACTTGACAAAAAGAGAAGAGAGGAATTCAAGGTAAGATTAATTAAGTAACTATACTTAGGCTCAAATTGATATGGAATTTATCAACAACTAGCTGTGCCCCGCGACTCCGTCCGCGTTCAGTTGAAATTTTTCCTGAATTTTCTTATGCTATAAACCTCACGGAGCCCGAGACCTTTCCAACGAATGTAAAACCGTGGAAATCGGTTCGTGCGTTCTGGAGTTATAGCGTCAGGAAGGAAAACCGGACTTATTTTTATATAGTAGATTAAGGTTTTTCCTTGTTTTTAGGTATTTCTTAGTAAATAAGTACATGTTTGTATGCTGGTTAATGTATGTTCCAGTTAAACATTGGAAAATTAACATAAGTATTACTAGTTAATTGTTTATTACAATATAAATTAGAATATCTAACAAAACCCCAAACATGGTTTGACAACATGACATTCGATATTGAGTTTGGCTTTAACAATATTATGTGATGTTATTGTACTTATATATTGCTTTACGTTCCGTTTTCGTTTGTGCTACTCTAATCATTATTATTTTTAGTATACATATTATTATCGTGTATCATATTTTTTCCTGTCTATCAAACTAAGTTATGTATAATATTCAACCGTACAATCCAACTTCAAAATTTTTAGATTATCTTTTTTTTTAAAAAAAAAATCCTCACCTAGACCTACCGACCACCAGTCACATAAAACTCTGTTGTTGGCAAAATCATCGACTACCCAACGATGAAAGCCATATTTAAAAAAAGAAGAAGAACAATATTAAAATTTTTCAATAATTCGTTTTGCTAATAGAAATTGATAATGCAACTTGTTGATTAACATAAGCAAAATGAGACGATTCAACATTTTAAACCAAATGAAACCCGGTTTAAAAGCCCTATGCATCAATTGGACTTTGTCAATTGTATTTTTAGAGTTCCATGTACCTACTACATATATTGAAATACACAGAGACTAATGCACCGCATGCTATACTAACTTAAGTATGTTTTTGCAGGAATATGAAATGCAGAAGAAATACGATGAGCATCAGAAGCTTGAGAATATGGATGAAACTCAGAAGAAGGAATACATGGAGACTGCTAAAAAAGAAGAGGAAGCTCTTAAACATCATCAGCCAGTAAGATATAATATTTTCATTCTATTTTATTATTTAAACAGAGGTTGTCCTACCCTTCCTATTGTTGATGTGGTTGGGAAACACTGCAATAGATATTCCCAAATAAAACCAGTTTATCAGAATACCAGTTACAGGAAAACATACTTATTAGGCCGGCTATGCAAACATTGCCTTATCAAATTATATGGGATTAAGGAAGCTGTTTATA